>JAFIRS010000454.1:0-716835 GCA_018342105.1 Gonioctena quinquepunctata
ATAGGGACCAATTACTGTTAACCCTCTGGGGTATTTGGGCATGAAGTGCCATATAAGATGTATGATGCTGTTGAAATAAAGTGAAAAAAAAAGCCTCCTTCAAGGCGTTGGTGGTTGTGTTGGTGATAAATTTGAATGGTACATTTGTTAAGCGTCCTTTTTGGAGGGGGTCGCGTCGTGAAATGCCGCATTTGGCCCATTTCAGCAAATTAATGTTAAATATTATTTTGCATAAAATATATTTTGTATAATTCGGAAAAAAGTTCGAATGAAATCTAGAGTGAAAACATTCGAAATATAGTATTGTAATTGCGAATTGCAGGGTATCGAATCGTACCGTATCGTACCGTATCATACCGTATCCTATCGTATCCTATATATCCTATCGTATCCTATTGTATCCTATCGTATGCTATCGTATCCTTCGTATCAAATCGTTAGAATCGTTTTTTTCCTTTTATCCTATCGTATCCTATCGAATCCTATCGTATCGAATCGTATAGTATCGTTTCATTTCCTTTCGTATCCTATCGTATCCTATCGAATCCTATCCTATCGTATCGTTTCGTTCCGTTTAAACTTACCTAAGTTTTTTTTCACTATAGTTCGTTTTTCTCAAAAAACAACTATATTCCCGGCTACGGAAAGCCAAACAGCTATATTCCCCGCTACGGATGGCCAAACAGCTATATTACCGGCTACGGATGGCCAAACAGCTATATTCCCGGCTACGGATGGCATACAGCTAGTTTTCTGGCTATATATTGTCACTCTTCGAGGGGGATTGAGATTGATTGAGGAGTATCCTTATCTGTTCGGTTCAAGTTACCTGAAAAATTTGAAATTTTAAGTAAGTAGTTTTAAGTTACCATTATACCCAATTAGGATAGGGACCAATTACTGTTAACCCTCTGGGGTATTTGGGCATGAAGTGCCATATGAGATGTATGATGCTGTTGAAATAAAGTGAAAAAAAAAGCCTCTTTCAAGGCGTTGGTGTGATTTTTTTTTTTCGATCGATTTTAAACTCCTTACCAAGACTAACTTGACCCTTCTGAATCGATTGGCGTTCGCAGAATCGCTTTATCTATCACCGTTCTCGAATTAGAAAAAAGGATTTCCAGTTTTTTGCATTTCACAGCCAATCGATCGATCTGGCTACCACATAGGCCACATTTTCGGAATCTAGGTCGAATTTCGATTATTTTGGTGAATCGATAGGATCACTATGAGTTTTCGAAGATTCACCACGTAGCCCCCCCCCCTTATGCAATTTCTCGTCTCGTAGAAATTAGGATCAGCCTGATGAGAAATCTGAGGACCTTCCCATTCAAAGACCAAGACGAAAAACTCGTTTACCAAAAAAATTTGAGGATTTCAATGTGAAACATTTCAAAAGGGGGAGATGTTAGAACTCCCTGTATTAGTAATTCATCAATAACATTCGCACTTTGATAGGTTTGTCAGTTAATATCAGAATTGTCATTCAAGAACTGAATTTATATTTTATTAGTTATCGACTCCTCATTCAATATATCACAGGAGATAACAGTTTCGTTTCGTATCGTTTCGTTAATACTTACCCAAGTTTTTTTTACTATCGTTCGTTTTTCTTTAAAAACAACCATATTTTCGGCTACGGAAGGCCAAACAGTTATATTCCCCGCTACGGATGGCCAAACAACTATATTCCCGGCTACAGATCGCATACATCTAGATTTCTGGCTATATATTGTCACTCTTCAAAATGGATTGATATTGATTGAGGAGTATCCTTATCTGTTCGGTTCATGTTACCTGAAAAAATTTGAAATTTTAAGTAAGTAGTTATAAGTTACCATTATACCCAATTAGGATAGGGACCAATTACTGTTTACCCTCTGGGGTATTTGGGCATGAAGTGCCATATGAGATGTATGATGCTGTTGAAATTAAGTGAAAAAAAAAGCTTCTTTCAAGGCGTTGGTGTGATTTTTTTTTTCGATCGATTTTAAACTTCGTACCAAGACTAATTGACCCTTCTGAATCGATTGGCGTTCGCAGAATCGCTTTATCTATCACCGTTCTCGAATTAGAAAAAAGTTTTTCCGGTTTTTTGCATTTCACAGCCAATCGATCGATCTGGCTACCACATAGGCCACATTTTCGGAATCTACGTCGAATTTCGATCATTTTGGTGAAAACCGCAGATCGATAGGATCACTTTGAGTTTTCGAAGATTTACCATGACCTTTTTCGGTCGATGTTTTTTCTTCGATCGATCTTAAACTTCGTACCAAGACTAACTTGACCCTTCTGAATCGATTGGCGTCTCGTCTCTCTCTCGTCTCGCGTCTCTCTCTGTCTCGTCTCGTCTCGTCTCGTCCCGTCTCGTCTCTCGTCTCGTACCTGACTTTTTCGGTCGTGTTTTTTTTTCTCTTTAACTTGTCCAAACTAACTTGACCCTTCTGAATCGATTGGCGTTCGCAGAATCGCTTTATCTATCACCGTTCTCGAATTAGAAAAAAGTTTTTCCGGTTATTTGCATTTCACGGCCAATCGATCGATCTGGCTACTACATAGGCCACATTTTCGGAATCTACGTCGAATTTCGATCATTTTGGTGAAAACCGCAGATCGATAGGATCACTTTGAGTTTTCGAAGATTTACCATGACCTTTTTCGGTCGATGTTTTTTCTTCGATCGATCTTAAACTTCGTACCAAGACTAACTCGACCCTTCTGAATCGATTGGCGTCTCGTCTCTCGTCTCGTCTCGCGTCTCGTCTCGTCTCGCGTCTCGTCTCTTGTCTCGTCTCGTCCCGTCTCGTCTCTCGTCTCGTCTCGTACCATGACATTTTTCGGTCGATGTATTTTTTTCGATTCATCTTAAACTTCGTACCGAGACTAACTTGACCCTTCTGAATCGATTGGCGTTCGCAGAATCGCTTTATCTATCACCGTTCTCGAATTAGAAAGGAGTTTTTCCGGTTTTTTGCATTTCACAGCCAATCAATCGATCTGGCTACCACATAGGCCACATTTTTGGAATCTACGTGAAATTTCGATCATTTTGGTGAAAACCGCAGATCGATATGATCACTTTGAGTATTCGAAGATTCACCACGTAGCCCCCCCCCTTTGCAATTTCTCGTCTCGTAGAAATCAGGATCAGCCTGATGAGAAATCTGAGGACCTTCCAATTCAAAGACCAAGACGAGAAACTCGTTCACCAAAAGAATTAGAGTATTTCAATGTGGAACATTTCAAAAGGGGCAGATGTTAGAACTCCCTGTATTAGTAATTCATCAATAACATTCGCACTTTGATAGGTTTGTCAGTTAATGTCAGAATTGTCATTCAAGAACTGAATATATATTTCATTAGTTATTGACTCCTCATTCAATATATCACAGGAGATAACAGTTTCGTTTCGTATCGTTTCGTTTTTTTTTTACTATTGTTCGTTTTTTTTAAAAACAACTATATTTTCGGCTACGGAAGGCCAAACAGTTATATTCCCCGCTACGGATGGCCAAACAACTATATTCCCGGCTACAGATCGCATAAACTTCGTACCAAGACTAACTTGACCCTTCTGAATCGATTGGCGTTCGCAGAATCGCTTTATCTATCACCGTTCTTGAATAAGAAAAAAGTTTTTCCGGTTTTTTGCATTTCACGGCCAATCGATCAATCTGGCTACCACATAGGCCACATTTTCGGGATCTACGTCGAATTTCGATCATTTTGGTGAATCGAAAGGATCACTCTGAGTTTTCGAAGATTCACCACGTAGCCCCCCCCCTATGCAATTTCTCGTCTCGTAGAAATCAGGATCAGCCTGATGAGAAATCTGAGAACCTTCCAATTCAAAGACCAAGACGAGAAACTCTTTTACCAAAAAAATTAGAGGATTTCAATGAGGAACATTTCAAAAGGGGGAGATGTTAGAACTCCCTGTATTAGTAATTCATCAATAACATTCGCACTTTGATAGATTTGTCAGTTAATATCAGAATTGTCATTCAAGAACTGAATATATATTTTATTAGGTATTGACTCCTCATTCAATATATCACAGGAGATAACAGTTTCGTTTCGTATCGTTTCGTTAATACTTACCCAAGTTTTTTTTTACTATCGTTCGTTTTTCTTTAAAAACGACTATATTTTCGGCTACGGAAGGCCAAACAATTATATTACCGGCTACGGATGGCCAAAAAGCTATATTCCCGGCTACACATGGCATACAGCTAGTTTTCTGGCCATATATTGTCACTCTTCGAGATGGATTGAGATTGATGGATTGAGATTGATTGATTGAGTATCCTTATCTGTTCGGTTCATGTTACCTAAAAAAATTTGAAATTTTAAGTAAGTAGTTTTAAGTTAACATTATACCCAATTAGGATAGGGACCAATGACTGTTAACCCTCTGGGGTATTTGGGCATGAAGTGCCATATGAGATGTATGATGCTGTTGAAATAAAGTGAAAAAAAAAGCCTCTTTCAAGGCGTTGGTGTGAATTTTTTTTTTCGATCGATTTTAAACTTCGTACCAAGACTCACTTGACCCTTCTGAATCGATTGGCGTTCGCAGAATCGCTTTATCTATCACCGTTCTCGAATTAGAAAAAGTTTTTCCGGTTTTTTGCATTTCACAGCCAATCGATCGATCTGGCTACCACATAGGCAACATTTTCGGGATCTACGTCGAATTTCGATTATTTTGGTGAATCGATAGGATCACTTTGAGTTTTCGAAGATTCACCACGTAGCCCCCTCCCCTATGCAATTTCTCGTCTCGTAGAAATCAGCCTGATGAGAAATCTGAGGACCTTCCAATTCAAAGACCAAGACGAGAAACTCGTTTACCAAAAAAATTAGAGGATTTCAATGTGGAACATTTCAAAAGGGGGAGATGTTAGAACTCCCTGTATTAGTAATTCATCAATAACATTCGCACTTTGATAGATTTGTCAGTTAATATCAGAATTGTCATTCAAGAACTGAATTTATATTTTATTAGTTATTGACTCCTCATTCAATATATCACAGGAGATAACAGTTTCGTTTCGTTAATACTTACCCAAGTTTTTTTTTACTATCGTTTGTTTTTCTTTAAAAACAACTATATTTTCGGCCACGGAAGGCCAAACAGTTATTTTCCCCGCTACAGATGGCCAAACAACTATATTCCCGGCTACAGATCGCATACATTTAGATTTCTGGCTATATATTGTCACTCTTCGAGATGGATTGAGATTGATTGAGGAGTATCCTTATCTGTTCGGTTCATGTTACCTGAAAAAATTTGAAATTTCAAGTAAATAGTTATAAGTTACCATTATACCCAATTAGGATAGGGACCAATTACTGTTAACCCTCTGGGGTATTTGGGCATGAAGTGCCAGATGAGATGTATGATGCTGTTGAAATAAAGTGAAAAAAAAAGCTTCTTTCAAGGCGTTGGTGTGAATTTTTTTTTTCGATCGATTTTAAACTTCGTACCAAGACTAACTTGACCCTTCTGAATCGATTGGCGTTCGCAGAATCGCTTTATCTATCACCGTTCTCGAATTAGAAAAAAGTTTTTCCGGTTTTTTGCATTTCACGGCCAATCGATCGATCTGGCTACCACATAGGCCACATTTTCGGAATCTACGCCAAATTTCGATCATTTTGGTGAAAACCGCAGATCGATAGAATCACTTTGAGTTTTCGAAGATTTACCATGACCTTTTTCGGTCGATGTTTTTTCTTCGATCGATCTTAAACTTTGTACCAAGACTAACTTGACCCTTCTGAATCGATTGGCGTTCGCAGAATCGTTTTATCTATCACCGTTCTCGAATCAGAAAAAAGTTTTTCCGGTTTTGCATTTTACAGCCAATCGATCGATCTGGCTACCACATAGGCCACATTTTCGGAATCTACGTCGAATTTCTATTATTTTGGTGAATCGATAGGATCACTTTGAGTTTTCGAAGATTCACCACGTAGCCCCCCCCCCTATGCAATTTCTCGTCTCGTAGAAATCAGGATCAGCCTGATGAGAAATCTGAGGAGCTTCCAATTCAAAGACCAAGACGAGAAACTCGTTTACCAAAAAAATTAGAGGATTTCAATGTGGAACATTTCAAAAGGGGGAGATGTTAGAACTCCCTGTATTAGTAATTCATCAATAACATTCGCACTTTGATAGATTTGTCAGTTAATATCAGAATTGTCATTCAAGAACTGAATTTATATTTTATTAGTTATTCACTCCTCATTCAATATATCACAGGAGATAACAGTTTCGTTTCGTATCGTTTCGTTAATACTTACCCAAGTTTTTTTTTACTATCGTTCGTTTTTCTTTAAAAACAACTATATTTTCGGCTATGGAAGGCCAAACAGTTATATTCCCCGCTACGGATGGCCAAACAACTATATTCCCGGCTACGGATCGCATACATCTAGATTTCTGGCTATATATTGTCACTCTTCGAGATGGATTGAGATTGATTGAGGAGTATCCTTATCTGTTCGGTTCATGTTACCTGAAAAAATTTGAAATTTTAAGTAAGTAGTTATGAGTTACCATAATACCCAATTAGGATAGGGACCAATTACTGTTAACCCTCTGGGGTATTTGGGCATGAAGTGCCATATGAGATGTATGATGCTGTTGAAATATTGTGAAAAAAAAAGCTTCTTTCAAGGCTTTGGCGTGAATTTTTTTTTTCGATCGATTTTAAACTTCGTACCAAGACTAACTTGACCCTTCTGAATCGATTGGCGTTCGCAGAATCGCTTTATCTAGCACCGTTCTCGAATTAGAAAAAAGTTTTTCCGGTTATTTGCATTTCACGGCCAATCGATCGCTCTGGCTACCACATAGGCCACATTTTCGGAATCTACGTCGAATTTCGATCATTTTGGTGAAAACCGCAGATCGATAGGATCACTCTGAGTTTTCGAAGATTTACCATGACCTTTTTCGGTCGATGTTTTTTCTTCGATCGATCTTAAACTCGTAAATAATTTTTTTTTTTGTCTTGTCTCTCGTCTCATCTCTCGTCTCTCGACTCGTCTCGCGTCTCGTCTCGTCTCGTCCCTCGTCTCTCCATCATTTTTGGTTTTTTTTTAAAAACTTGACCCTTCTGAATCGATTGGCGTTCGCAGAATCGCTTTATCTATCACCGTTCTCGAATTAGAAAGAAGTTTTTCCGGTTTTTGGCATTTCACAGCCAATCGATTGATCTGGCTACCACATAGGCCACATTTTTGGAATCTATGTGGAATTTCGATCATTTTGGTGAAAACCGCAGATCGATATGATCACTTCGAGTATTCGAAGATCCACCACGTAGCCCCCCCCCTATGCAATTTCTCAGGATCAGCCTGATGAGAAATCTGAGGACCTTCCAATTCAAAGACCAAGACGAGAAACTCGTTTACCAAAAAAATTAGAGGATTTCAATGTGGAACATTTCAAAAGGGGGAGATGTTAGAACTCCCTGTATTAGTAATTTATCAATAACATTCGCACTTTGATAGATTTGTCAGTTAATATCAGAATTGTCATTCAAGAACTGAATTTATATTTTATTAGTTATTGACTCCTCATTCAATATATCTCAGGAGATAACAGTTTCATTTTGTATCGTTTCGTTAATACTTACCCAAGTTTTTTTTCACTATCGTTCGTTTTTCTTTAAAAACAACTATATTTTCGGCTACAGAAGTCCAAACAGTTATATTCCCTGCTACGGATGGCCAAACAACTATATTCCCGGCTACGGATCGCATAAAAAAAGGTAAGGGAAATGACTATATCATGACACCAGAATTAGTAGATTTGAAAAATAAAGTAACATTATACACCTCAATTGCTAGATATGATGATAACTATAAAGAAATCAGCAAATATTTCAATAAGAGTTATAGAGAAAAATTGAGAGATGCAAGGAAGGAATATCATGATTTTCAGATTCTGAATTCAAATAATAAACCGAAAACTACCTGGAAAATTATCAATAATATTCAAAAAAGATCCAAACGAGAGAATGAAATTATTATCAAGGAAAACGATGTCAATATCGAAGATACAATGCTAGCTGAAAAATTTAATGAAAATTTCTTGAAAACACTAGTTGAGATAAACAGGAATGATTCAAAATTTCTTGGGGACAATGTACCGTCAAACGTAAACAGCTTCTTCATGGCGGCTGTGTGTGAGAATGATGTAATAGAGCTTATTGCACAACTAAAAAACTCTAATGCCTGTGGCTATGACTATATTTCCAACAACCTGCTGAAGAAATGTCGGTATGAACTTTGCAGCCCTTTAACTTTCCTCATAAATTTATCTTCTTCAAAGGGAATCTACCCAAACAATTTGAAACTCGCAACAGTATGCCCTATCTATAAAAAAGGTGATGGGAACAATTTAGATAACTATAGAGCAATTAGTTTGCTGTCAAGTCTCTCTAAACCATTTGAACTAAATATAAAAAGACAATTAACCAGCTTCTTTGAGAACAATAAAATTCTGTCGCCATCACAGCATGGGTTCACCAAGTCTAAAAGTACAGAATCAGCTCTATGTGAGTTCCCAAACCAGAATGGTCAATGCCCTGGATCAAAAAAGTGTGTTCTAGGTCTCTTCATAGACTTCTCTGTGCCTTCGACTGTGTAGACCATGAATTGTTACTTTCAAAACTATTCAGATCAGGTATAAGGGGAGTACCACATGACTTAGTTACATCATATCTCAAAGAAAGGAGACAAAGAGTCAAAATTGGCGAATGCATTAGCAGTGAATCTGAAATTAGCCAGGGTGTACCTCAAGGATCTAATCTGGGTCCATTATTCTTCTTGGTGTTTGCTAACGATCTTATAACATTCATTAGCAACAACACCTCAACATTTGTTACCAGTTACGCAGATGACACCAACATACTAATAATAGAAGAAAATATGGAAAGTTTGAGAAAAACCACAGCAGATATATACAGTAAAATAAATCTTTGGTCAGAACAGAATAATTTAAAACTCAACAAAAGCAAAACTAATATCATCATATTCTCTACTCGCAGTCCAAACAATATTGATATACCTATAAATAATGAAATGATAAGCCCAGTTGAAACAGTAAATATGCTCGGAATTGTTCTGGACCGAAAACTATCATGGCATCCCCATATTGATGCACTCTGTAATAAATTGAAAAAATGTTGCTACTCCATTAGGTTCATGTCTAACCATTGTAGTATCAATGTATTGAAAACCTTGTATCACGCCAATTTTCATTCCCACATTCGTTATGGAATTCTGAACTGGGGCACTGGTACAGCCGTGCAAAGGGTATTCCTAATTCAAAAATATGTGATAAGAATAATTGCTCAACTAGGATACAGGGAGTCATGCAGAAATGCATTTAAAGAACTGAATATTCTGACAGTCGCCAGCACATATATTCTAGAATCCTGTGCATATGTATATAAACATAAATCCATCTTTCAACCATATCAACATGACCACAATACTCGTTCCAAGGGTCTGTTGGTGTCAAATGCTCATAGAACAGTGTTGTATGAAAAAAGTGTAGATTTTAATGGCTGTAAATTCTACAATATACTTCCTGAAGATATTAAGGATTCTCCGAGTTCTCATGTTTTTAAATATAGGCTGAAGAAACTGCTGCTTCAAATGAACTGTTACACTTTTCAGGAATTTATCGAGCAACTATAAATTTCAGACTGAGTGAAAGCTCATTCATATTCATAATAAAGGTGACTTTTACCATCATCAATGATATGATGATAAATTACTCAATTAATTTTATATTTACTTGTTAGTCTTGTGTTGACTTTGTACTCTTGTATCTATATACTTAATATACATTTGGTTTTGTTGACTTTTCTCCAATTATTGTACATTGTAACATTACTGCAACAACTGTACTTTTCAATTTGAGACATAAAGAAATTATTATTATTATTATATTATTACATACATCTAGATTTCTGGCTATATATTGTCACTCTTCGAGATGAAATGAGATTGCTTGAGGAGTATCCTTATCTGTTCGGTTCATGTTACCTGAAAAAACTTGAAATTTTAAGTAAGTAGTTTTAAGTTACCATCATACCCAATTAGGATAGGGACCAATTACTGTTAACCCTCTGGGGTATTTGGGCATGAAGTGCCATATGAGATGTATGATGCTGTTGAAATAAAGTGAAAAAAAAACCTCTTTCAAGGCGTTGGTGTGATTTTTTTTTTTCGATCGATTTTAAACTTCGTACCAAGACTAACTTGACCCTTCTGAATCGATTGGCGTTCGCAGAATCGCTTTATCTATCACCGTTCTCGAATTAGAAAAAAGTTTTTCCGGTTTTTTGCATTTCACGGCCAATCGATCAATCTGGCTACCACATAGGCCACATTTTCGGAATCTACGTCGAATTTCGATCACTTTATCTTTTGTCTCTCGGCTCTCGTCTCGTCTGACGAGAAATCTGAGGACCTTCCAATTCAAAGACCAAGACGAGAAACTCGTTTACCAAAAAAATTAGAGGATTTCAATGTGGAACATTTCAAAAGGGGGAGATGTTAGAACTCCCTGTATTAGTAATTTATCAATAACATTCGCACTTTGATAGATTTGTCAGTTAATATCAGAATTGTCATTCAAGAACTGAATTTATATTTTATTAGTTATTGACTCCTCATTCAATATATCTCAGGAGATAACAGTTTCGTTTCGTATCATTTCGTTAATACTTACCCAAGTTTTTTTTTACTATCGTTCGTTTTTCTTCAAAAACAACTATATTTTCGGCTACGGAAGGCCAAATAGTTATATTCTTACTATCGTTCGTTTTTCTTTAAAAATAACTATATTTTTGGCTACGGAAGGCCAAACAGTTATATTCCCTACGGATCGCATACATCTAGATTTCTGGCTATATATTGTCACTCTTCGAGATGGAATGAGATTGATTGAGGAGTATCCTTATCTGTTCGGTTCATGTTACCTGAAAAAATTTGAAATTTTAAGTAAGTAGTTTTAAGTTACCATTATACCCAATTGGGATAGGGACCAATTACTGTTAACCCTCTGGGGTATTTGGGCATGAGGTGCCATATGAGATGTATGATGCTGTTGAAATAAAGTGAAAAAAAGCCTCTTTCAAGGCGTTGGTGTGAATTTTTTTTTTCGATCGATTTTAAACTTTGTACCAAGACTAACTTGACCCTTCTGAATCGATTGGCGTTCGCAGAATCGCTTTATCTATTACCGTTCTTGAATTAGAAGGAAGTTTTTCCGGTTTTTTGCATTTCACGGCCAATCGGTCGATCTGGCTACCACATAGGCCACATTTTCGGAATCTACGTCGAATTTCGATCATTTTGGTGAAAACCGCAGATCGATAGGATCACTTTGAGTTTTCGAAGATTCACCATGACCTTTTTCGTCAATGTTTTTTCTTCGATCGATCTTAAACTTCGTACCAAGACTAACTTGACCCTTCTGAATCGATTGGCGTCTCGTCTCTCGTCTGGTCTCGCGTCTTGTCTCGCGTATCGTCTCGCCTCGTGTCTCATCTCTTGCCTTGTCTCTCGTCTCTTGTCTTGTCTGATGAGAAATCTGAGGACTTTCCAATCCAAAGACCAAGACGAGAAACTCGTTTACCAAAAAAATTAGAGGATTTCAATGTGGAACATTTCAAAAGGGGGAGATGTTAGAACTCCCTGTTTTAGTAATTCATCAATAACATTCGCACTTTGATAGATTTGTCAGTTAATATCAGAATTGTCATTCAAGAACTGAATATATATTTTATTAGTTATTGACTCCTCATTCAATATATCACAGGAGATAACAGTTTCGTTTCGTATCATTTCGTTAATACTTACCCAAGTTTTTTTTTACTATCGTTCGTTTTTCTTCAAAAACAACTATATTTTCGGCTACGGAAGGCCAAATAGTTATATTCCCCGCTACGGATGGCCAAACAACTATATTCCCGGCTACGGATCGCATATATCTAGATTTCTGGCTATATATTGTCACTCTTCGAGATGGATTGAGATTGATTGAGGAGAATCCTTATCTGTTCGGTTCATGTTACCTGAAAAAATTTGAAATTTTAAGTAAGTAGTTTTAAGTTACCATTATACCCAATCAGGATAGGGACCAATTACTGTTAACCCTCTGGGGTATTTGGGCATGAAGTGCCATATGAGATGTATGATGCTGTTGAAATAAAGTGAAAAAACCCTTTCAAGGCGTTGGTGTGACTTCCTACCAAGACTAACTTGACCCTTCTGAATCGATTGGCGTTTCTCGGTCGATGTTTTTTCTTCGATCGATCTTAAACTTCGTACCAAGACTAACTTGACCCTTCTGAATCGATTGGCGTTTCTTCTCATCTCTCGTCTCTCGACTCGTCTCTCGTCTCGTCTCATCTCTCGACTCGTCTTGTCTCTCGTCTCGTCTCTCGTCTCGTCCCTCGTCTCGTCCCCCGTCTCGTCCCCCGACTCGTCTCGTCCCTCGTCTCGTACCATGACATTTTTCGGTCGATGTTTTTTTTTCGATCGATCTTAAACTTCGTAACGAGACTAACTTGACCCTTCTGAATCGATTGGCGTTCGCAGAATCGCTTTATCTATCACCGTTCTCGATGGAATTTCGATCATTTTGGTGAAAACCGCAGATCGATATGATCACTTTGAGTATTCGAAGATCCACCACGTAGCCCCCCCCTATGCAATTTCTCGTCTCGTAGAAATCAGGATCAGCCTGATGAGAAATCTGAGGACCTTCCAATTCAAAGACCAAGACGAGAAACTCGTTTACCAAAAAAATTAGAGGATTTCAATGTGGAACATTTCAAAAGGGGGAGATGTTAGAACTCCCTGTACTAGTAATTCATCAATAACATTCGCACTTTGATAGATTTGTCAGTTAATATCAGAATTGTCATTCAAGAACTGAATTTATATTTTATTAGTTATCGACTCCTCATTCAATATATCTCAGGAGATAACAGTTTCGTTTCGTATCGTTTCGTTAATACTTACCCAAGTTTTTTTTCACTATCGTTCGTTTTTCTTTAAAAACAACTATATTTTCGGCTACAGAAGGCCAAACAGTTATATTCCCTGCTACGGATGGCCAAACAACTATATTCCCGGCTACGGATCGCATACATCTAGATTTCTGGCTATATATTGTCACTCTTCGAGATGAAATGAGATTGCTTGAGGAGTATCCTTATCTGTTCGGTTCATGTTACCTGAAAAAATTTGAAATTTTAAGTAAGTAGTTTTAAGTTACCATTATACCCAATTAGGATAGGGACCAATTACTGTTAACCCTCTGGGGTATTTGGGCATGAAGTGCCATATGAGATGTATGATGCTGTTGAAATAAAGTGAAAAAAAAGCCTCTTTCAAGGCGTTGGGGTGAATTTTTTTTTTCGATCGATTTTAAACTTCGTACCAAGACTAACTTGACCCTTCTGAATCGATTGGCGTTCGCAGAATCGCTTTATCTATCACCGTTCTCGAATTAGAAAAAAGTTTTTCCGGTTTTTTGCATTTCACGGCCAATCGATCAATCTGGCTACCACATAGGCCACATTTTCGGAATCTACGTCGAATTTCGATCATTTTATCTCTTGTCTCTCGGCTCTCGTCTCGTCTGACGAGAAATCTGAGGACCTTCCAATTCAAAGACCAAGACGAGAAACTCGTTTACCAAAAAAATTAGAGGATTTCAATGTGGAACATTTCAAAAGGGGGAGATGTTAGAACTCCCTGTATTAGTAATTCATCAATAACATTCGCACTTTGATAGATTTGTCAGTTAATATCAGAATTGTCATTCAAGAACTGAATTTATATTTTATTAGTTATTGACTCCTCATTCAATATATCACAGGAGATAACAGTTTCGTTTCATATCGTTTCGTTAATACTTACCCAAATTTTTTTTTACTATCGTTCGTTTTTCTTTCAAAATAACTATATTTTCGGCTACGGAAGGCCAAACAGTTATATTCCCCGCTACGGATGGCCAAACAACTATATTCCCGGCTACGGATCGCATACATCTAGATTTCTGGCTATATATTGTCACTCTTCGAGATGGAATGAGATTGATTGAGGAGTATCCTTATCTGTTCGGTTCATGTTACCTGAAAAAATTTGAAATTTTAAGTAAGTAGTTTTAAGTTACCATTATAGCCAATTGGGATAGGGACCAATTACTGTTAACCCTCTGGGGTATTTGGGCATGAAGTGCCATATGAGATGTATGATGCTGTTGAAATAAAGTGAAAAGAAAGCCTCTTTTAAGGCGTTGGTGTGAATTATTTTTTTCGATCGATTTTAAACTTCGCACCAAGACTAACTTGACCCTTCTGAATCGATTGGCGTTCGCAGAATCGCTTTATCTATTACCGTTCTTGAATTAGAAAGAAGTTTTTCCGGTTTTTTGCATTTCACGGCCAATCGATCGATCTGGCTACCACATAGGCCACATTTTCGGAATCTACGTCGAATTTCGATCATTTTGGTGAAAACCGCAGATCGATAGGATCACTTTGAGTTTTCAAAGATTCACCATGACCTTTTTCGGTCAATATTTTTTCTTCGATCGATCTTAAACTTCGTACCAAGACTAACTTGACCCTTCTGAATCGACTGGCGTCTCGTCTCTCGTCTCGTCTCTGGTCTCGTCTCGCGTATCGTCTCGCTTCTCGTCTCGCGTCTGGTCTCGCGTCTCATCTCTCGTCTCATCTCTCGTCTCGCGTCTCTCGCCTCGTCTCTTGTCTTGTCTGATGAGAAATCTGAGAACCTTCCAATTCAAAGACCAAGACGGGAAACTCGTTTACCAAAAAAATTAGAGGATTTCAATATGGAACATTTCAAAAGGGGGAGATGTTAGAACTCCCTGTATTAGTAATTCATCAATAACATTCGCACTTTGATAGATTTGTCAGTTAATATCAGAATTGTCCTTCAAGAACTGAATATATATTTTATTAGTTATTGACTCCTCATTCAATATATCACAGGAGATAACAGTTTCGTTTCGTATCGTTTCGTTAATACTTACCCAAGTTTTTTTTTACTATCGTTCGTTTTTCTTCAAAAACAACTATATTTTTGGCTACGGAAGGCCAAATAGTTATATTCCCCGCTACGGATGGCCAAACAACTATATTCCCGGCTACGGATCGCATATATCTAGATTTCTGGCTATATATTGTCACTCTTCGAGATGGATTGAGATTGATTGAGGAGAATCCTTATCTGTTCGGTTCATGTTACCTGAAAAAATTTGAAATTTTAAGTAAGTAGTTTTAAGTTACCATTATACCCAATCAGGATAGGGACCAATTACTGTTAACCCTCTGGGGTATTTGGGCATGAAGTGCCATATGAGATGTATGATGCTGTTGAAATAAAGTGAAAAAAAAAGCCTCTTTCAAGGCGTTGGTGTGAATTTTTTTTTTCGATCGATTTTAAACTCCGTACTAAGACTAACTTGACCCTTCTGAATCGATTGGCGTTCGCAGAATCGCTTTATCTATCACCGTTCTCGAATTAGAAAAAAGTTTTTCCGGTTATTTGCATTTTACGGCCAATCGATCGATCTGGCTACCACATAGGCCACATTTTCGGAATCTACATCGAATTTCGATCATTTTGGTGAAAACCGCAGATTGATAGGATCACTTTGAGTTTTCGAAGATTTACCATGACCTTTTTCGGTCGATGTTTTTCCTTCGATCGATCTTAAACTTCGTACCAAGACTAACTTGACCATTCTGAATCGATTGGCGTCTCGTCTCGCGTCTCTTCTCTCGTCCCGTCTCTCGTCTCGTCTGTCGTCTCGTCTGATGAGAAATCTGAGGACCTTCCAATTCAAAGACCAAGACAAGAAACTTGTTTACCAAAAAAATTAGAGGATTTCAATGTGGAACATTTCAAAAGGGGGAGATGTTAGAACTCCCTGTATTAGTAATTCATCAATAACATTCGCACTTTGATAGATTTGTCAGTTAATATCAGAATTGTCATTCAAGAACTGAATATATATTTTATTAGTTATTGACTCCTCATTCAATTTATCACAGGAGATAACAGTTTCGTTTCGTATCGTTTCGTTAATACTTACCCAAGTTTTTTTTTACTATCGTTCGTTTTTCTTTAAAAACAACTATATTTTCGGCTACGGAAGGCCAAACAGTTATATTCCCCGCTACGGATGGCCAAACAACTATATTCCCGGCTACGGATCGCATACATCTAGATTTCTGGCTATATATTGTCACTCTTCGAGATGGATTGAGATTAATTGAGGAGTATCCTTATCTGTTCGGTTCATGTTACCTGAAAAAATTTGAAATTTTAAGTAAGTAGTTTTATGTTACCATTATACCCAATTAGGATAGGGACCAATTACTGTTAACCCTCTGGGGTATTTGGGCATGAAGTGCCATATGAGATGTATGTGTTGGAAATAATGTTTGGTTTGGTATCTAACAGGTTGTGGACTGTATACTTTTACTTGGTTTATTTTAAAACAATATTTTTGTACTTGAACAATACAGGTTAAAAAACATGGTGTGCGTTGAGTCTCTAGTTTTCAACTGTCTTTCGGCTCGCGACGTTTTCAGAACAACCGGTGCGACGTTGCCACTTTCACCTTGAATTCTGCGAAGATGGTATTTTCCTAACATAGCCCCGGCCTTTGAAGAGGTCTTCAAAATGGAAACTAATTTCCTTGGATAGGTAATGGATGGAGATGTCTGGCAGGTCTAGTGATGTGACCTGTTGACGTTTTCACTTCTGCAACTCTAATAATATTGTCTTTGCCGATGAATGTTTTCATTATTCTTCCTACACTCCATTTACATGGTGGGAGTTTTGAATCCCTAATGAGAACGAGCGTTCCTTCAGAAAGTTGTGAGGATGTCTCGTGCCACTTATAGGACTGGTGCAGTTGACTGATATATTCGGTAGAAAATCGCTTCCAAAATCACTGGTACAGTTGCTGAATATGTTCGTATCTTGTGAGTCGATTTGAGGGAATATTTAGAATGTCAGGTTCAGGAAGTGAGCTTATGTTACGATGTACTAGGAAGTGGGATGGGGTGAGCGGTTGAAGGTCATTTGGATCATTTGAGTAGGCGAAAAGAGGTCGAGAATTGAGAATGGCCTCGACTTGATATAAAAGAGTAATAAATTCTTCATATGTTAAATGGGTATCCTTCTTTGTGCGTTTGAGATGAAATTTCATTTGCTTCACAGCGGCTTCCCAAAGACCACCGAAATTGGGACCATAAGGAGGAGTGAATTTCCATGAGATATTGAGCGTCGAAGCAAAGTTGATAATAGCTGATTTATTAGCGTGTATCATTCGGAATATTTCGAACAGTTCATTTCTTGCACCCTCGAATGTACTACCATTATCGGAATAAACATTGCTTGGAATTCCGCGACGTGAGATGAACCTTTTGAAACATGCTATAAAACAATTTGTGGTCATATCCGAGAGCAATTCTAAATGAACTGATTTTGTGACAAAGCATATAAATACGCAAACATAGCATTTTGTAATTTTATTGCCTCGGCCTTTTCGATCTGTCATAAAAAATGGCCCGGCAAAATCTAGTCCTACATGTTGGAATGGAAATGATGGAGTTATTCGTTCATCGGGTAATGGACCGATTTGTATATTATTTTCAGGAGGCTTATGACGAAAACACGTTACACAGTTTTTTATTATGTGTCTCGCTGTTACTTTGCCATTTATGGGCCAATAACGTTCCCTAATCAAACTTAGCAATAATTGTGGCCCAGGATGTAATTGATTATGATATTGATAGAAAATTAATAGAGTGAGGGGATGATCTTTTGGAAGAAGTATAGGTTGCCTTTTATCCTTTGGGAGATTCGAATATTTGAGTCTACCACCTACACAAATTAATTCGTAATCATCCAGAAATGGACTGAGGTGGTAAAGTTTCGATTTTTTGTCTAATGATTTATTTTTTGATAGTATTGAATAGTCTTCGGGAAACTCCTGAAGTTGAACGATTTTGATAAGTACCTTGAAAGATGATTCGACTTCGTAGACACTTAATGTTGACTCTGCAGATTTAGTGCCTTTTTTCTCATTTTATCAATAAACCTATTACAATACGCAAAAATGCGTTTCAGTTTGTGTAAATTGGAAAATTTTGTTATCAAATCTAAGATTACATTTGATTCATCAATCACTTGAAATGCCACTTTTGGGACCCTTTTTTTCTCGGGTTTATCTTGTGCATTCAATATAGAATCTGGATTAAATAGATTGGGCCAAGTGTTTTTATTGGTATTATAGAGAAATTCTGGGCCGTTCCACCAAATATCGCAAGATATTAATTTTTTGGTTGATATGCCTCTAGATGCTACATCGGCGGGATTAAAGTTTGATCGAACATAGTTCCAATAATGGACATCAGTCAATGTTTGGATTTTTGACACCCTATTTCCTACAAAAACTTCTAAAACATTAGGTTCAGTTTTTAACCAATGGAGAACAACTTGGGAGTCTGACCAATAAAAAATGTCCGCACTAACATTTAATGATATACGAACTTGATCAACTAATTGTGCTCCCAAAAGTGCTGCACACAATTCAAGGCGAGGTATAGACAGTGCTTTAATCGGGGCAACTTTCGTCTTGGAGCAAAGAAGGCGTACACGTTTATTTCCATACGAATCTTCACTTCTTATATACACACAAGAGGCGTATGCGTGACTAGACGCATCACAAAAACAATGAATGTCTTGGATATTAAATCCTTTCCCAACGGTATTTCTGGGAATATTTATTTGATTAATCTCCCTAATATGGTTTTTGATATCATTCCACTGGTCAATCGATTGTTGGGACAATGGCTCATCCCATGATAATTTCAAGGACCACAGATTCTGTATAAATATTTTTGCGATTATAACCACTGGACTAATAAGACCTAAGTGGTCATATATTTGGGCGATTTCAGATAAAATCTGCCTTTTTGAAGGCAATGAATTAAATTCGTTAGAAATTTTAAATTTTAAAACGTCTTCATGACTACACCACTGAATCCCTAAGGTTTTTGAGGATTCGTTAGCACCCAAAGTCAGAATACCTAACGAAATTTCGTTATCAATATTGAGTTCTGACAATACTGTCGGGTCATTTGATATCCATTTTCTTAAATTAAAATTTACTGATGCGAGGTGCTCATAAAGAGATTTCACAGTTTTGGATAATTCTTGGAGAGAATCTGAACCTGTTAACAGGTCATCAACATAGAAATCATTCAAGATGATTTTGGAAAGGTCCTTCGATATGGTAGTATCCAGAGCTAATTGTCTGAGACAGTTTATTGCCAAATAAGGGGCACTAGTAGTCCCATGGGTAACAGTATTCAACTGAAACATATTAATGGGATCACTCTCAGAATTTCGCCACAATATACATTGGAGTGAGCGATGAGAAGGATTCATCTGTATTTGCCTATACATTTTGGCACATTCAGAAGAAACAACATAAGTGTATATCCTGAATCTACACAAAATATGAAAAATATCATTTTGTATTTTAGGACCACAAAATTGCAAGTCATTCAAGGACCATCCACTGTCAGTTTGGCAGGAGCCGTCGAAAACGACCCTCAATTTAGTAGTCAGGCTGTCTTCTTTGATAACTCCGTGATGAGGTATAATATATTTGCAGTTAGAGGAATCTTGAGATATTTTGGTCATGTGACCAAGATCACAGTATTCTTGAATGAATTGTTTATATTGAAAATGTAATGTATCATTTATCCTAAATTTCTTCTCCAAACTTAACCTTTTCAGGACCAAAAACGCACGGCAAGAGATCCATGTAAGGACCGAAAACGATCGAACACGCGGGTTGCTTTGTATTGAGCACGTGTATTCTGACCACACCCACACTAAAAACTGATTGGTTCGGCTCTTGCTCGCCACTTTTGGCAAAGGTGTGCAAAACATGACAGCTAAGCATACTGTTCTAATAGGATTAAGTACTTTTAATCAAAAATTGAGTTACAAGAGCGTTGAACAAGAATAGTTTGAAGTGCAGAAGTGTTTATGCATGTTTACGTGTATGTTACCCGCATTTTTCAAACGAAAGTTGCAATTATTCTCTACAGTGGCGAGAAAATATATATCAGAAGAAGAAATGTACGAGCTATTGAATAATAGTGAATAATTTGAGGCTTATTGAGAGACATTTTCCAGCGATGTTTCCTCGGAAACCGGAGAATAATAAGATATTTCTGAAAAAGGTGTTGTTTGCGCGAAGCAAAATAAGAGGAAGGAAACATCATACACTTGTGTACCATATAACGTCCCACTTTGTGTCATTGGGTGTACCATTCAGTTGTAAAACTCTAATGTATATTTCATGAACATTTCTTGTACTACTTAATAGAATGACCTCTGATTTTTCCCTTACCAAAAAAGTTTTATATGTTTTCAAGTGTAATATCACAAAATTTAAAATAAAATAAATAAAATAAATTTTGTTTTCTCTCTGTAATTAGAAAAAAAATAGGTTGTCATGAAGAAATCTGTATAACGTCTTCAATAAACACTCCACGTCTCTGGACGTTTCGGGACTGAAGCCGGACAAACACGCACACGCTTCCCGCGTCGGCCCTGTAAGCACCGCCGGTTGAATCCGGCGCGGTCCTGAAAGGGTTAAAAATCTTTTCAGAGCAATATCGTAGGAATTTCCCAATAAGTCTGTTGAATATTTCAATGGATATTTCACAACAAATTGTCCTAGAGGGTCTCTATAAGTATTATTATTGAATTGTGTTTCGCATTCAATGTCATCTTTTGATTTTTGTGAAACATTTGGAATGTTTTCAAGTTCCCAAAACTTTTTTAATTGGCCATCTTCGGGTACAATTTTGGTAAAATTACAAACTATAGTTGACGCTGACTTTGGGATGTTCCCAGATATTATCCATCCTAAATGGGTGTTGTGTAATATGGGCATATTTTTTCCCAAATGTATTTTGCCTTGTATAAGCAAATCCCAAAATAAGCTTGCACCTAATATGGCATCAATTTCGGATGAAACATTAAAAGAGGGATCAGCTAAAGGTAGGTTAGTGGGAATTTTTAAATCGATTACATCAAAGCTTGGTGAAAGTATATCACTAGAAATATATGGAACAACAAAGAAAGATAATGCAGTTTTGTAATTATTGTAGCGTGAATATATTGTCATATTACACTTTTTATTCAAATGTGATGTTACTTGATTTATGCCTACAATAGACATATGAGTTGGAATAAGTGGAATATTCAGGTCTTTGCAAAACTTTTCCGTGATCAGATTAGTTTGTGCCCCAGAATCCAACAGTGCCCGGCACTGTACGAAAGTACCTGAATCATTTTTCACTTTGAATATTACCGTGGATAATAAAACTTGGGAATCCATTATATGACTATTGAATTGTTTGTTAAGAAGACACATTTTGGAAGAACCTGCATTATTGTCAATTTCACTGGTAGCAATCTGAACTTGGTCATTTTTCACAATGGTATTTCGCGATTGTTCCTTATCTATATGTATAAGAGAATTATGTTTTAGGTTACATTTCATACATGGTCCTAGTGTACATTCATTTTGAGAATGTCCCGGACGCAGACAATTTTCACACAGGTTGAGTTCATTTGTTTTGGAAATTCGCCTTGGTACGTCTAATTTTAGAAAATCGATACAGGTGTACATGTAATGGTTCGGCTTCTTGCAAAAATTACACACCTTTTTCGATTGAGAATTTATGAGGAAATTTCTTTTCACATGATCTCGATTTTGATAACTGGATGGATTGTATTGCATATTTTTTACATTTTTCTGAGAACTGACAGAATTTATACTTTGATCTGCAATTTCACCTAATGTATCTATCTTTATTTTCAAAAATTCAAAAAAATCATTCAATTTTGGTAATTCCTTGGGATTTTATGTTTCCCCTTTAATTTAAAGTTCACATAAAACTCCTTTAGAAATTTTCATCCCTTCTATTGCAGAAATATTTTCGGAAACTAAATCAAGCAAATCTCGTAATTGTTTTGAAGATTCTTTGACTAATGGTTCTAATTTCAATATGCCTTTAATGTGCTTATTGATTAGGATTTTCTTATTATCAAAACGTTCACATAGGGATTTCCAAGCAGTATCATAATAATCCCCTACAAATCCAACTTGATCGACAATTCTTTTAGCATAGCCGTCTACACTTTGTCTAAGAATTTGAAATTTCTGAATATTGGATATGTTACTTGTATGAACCACATATAGAAAGGTTGATTTGAATTCCAACCAATGTTCATATTCTCCTTTAAAGGTATCAATTTTGATTTTTGGCAAAGAAATATTATTCCAGGAATTCTGAACATTATTATTTATATTGTTAACTTGGTTTATTGAAGCTGGAGCTCCAATATCTCGGAGATATTGTTTAAGAATTCCGATATATTTGTCATAACTGTTCTCGAAATCATCCCGATAGTTATAATGCTCATCTATTTGTTCATCGCTACATTTTTCCTCCAACATACCTTGGATTTCTTGGAATGATTCTAAAATTGACTGATAACTTCTCAATTTTTCCTCAATTTCGGCAATCCCAGGTTTATTTTCTGCGAGATTATCAATATATTTTCCTAAATTAGTCAAACGATGTTTCAATGAACCCCGTTTTCTTTCGAGATTCGATGCCATTTTCCAAACTCAATGTAGGAATTAAATAAGGAATGCAAGAAAAATGTATCAAATAAGGAACGAACTCACAGCTTGTTTACAGTCGTTCAGGGTCACCTGTGGCGGGAACGTCACTTCTCTCTCCCTTTGCACAATCGTTGGTCGACTTCACTTTGATTCTCGGTATCCACTGTTCCAATCGTCCAGTTCACCTATGGCGGGAACGTCGATTCTCTCTATCTTCGATCAGTCGTTGGTCGACTTCACTTTAATTCTCGGTATCCACTGCACTGTTCCCACGGTATATCATCTCATATGATCAAGGTCATACTCGATGTTAGTGTTGACTCCAAACCGTAAAGGGGCGCTGAGATCGACTCAAGTGACTAACACGCAAGCGCGTGCCAGGGGGGCGTCAATACTGTCAAGTCAAAGACAGTCTGTCATTCATTGTTTATAATCTTCAACGTGTGGAACATAAACAATTTAGAATTTTTCTGTTTGCTCTTGGTATTTGAAGTTTGAAGAAGTATTCGATTAATATGGTATTTTATTGTTGCGTGCCTTCCTGCGGTAACAATGGAAAAAATGTTAATTTGCATCGCTTTCCTGTTAACTGTACACAGGTAAGTATTTTTTAATTGATTTTGTATTCATTCATTTCTTATTTTTCATGAAACTCAACCAATGCTTGATTTATTTCCAGATTTGTGATATATGGTTACGAAGGATTGCTAGGAAGGACTTACAGTCTTTGAATAGAAATCAATTGTATAAAAACTATAGGATATGTAAAGAACATTTTCATGAAAGCTGTATTTTGCCAGTGTTTCCTAGAAGATTAAAATTAGGTTCATTACCGGTATGGAATCTTGGAGGTATGTAAAATTTGCGCAAGTTGTTCAAATACAATATTTTTTTGAGTTTTTCAATTATTAATTATTGAAATTCAGGTTATAACTACATTTATTTTTTATGCAGAAACTGAATACACTATAGAGGATTGCATCATGGTTCCAAGGTGCAAGGGCATCCACAAGACTCACTCTATGTTGGAAACACCCAGCTCCTCTACTGCATTGGAAATGATGAGGTGTACCAGTCCAGTCACTGAATGTTCAACAATCGAAGACAGTTTATGTGCAACCCAAGGAAGTACAGGTACTTATTATTGTTTTTTACCACTTGTTTGCAAGCGTTACAATCGAAAACTCAAGTGGAATGGACTGGAGCATTTACCGTTCATGTAAACATTACAAATGGTGAGCTCGAAAATAAGTCAGAAGCTTGAAGAGGTTACGTTTTAATTTATTTATATTTTAATAATTTACTTTTAAATATAATCAAAATGTCTTTATGGCGACAGTTGGGTATTTGTTGATGCAGCAATAATGCTTCAGAAACTATTTCTAGTTTCGATGAAATGAAGATTGGAATGCAATTTTACAAAATCGTGAAAAGCGAAAACTCAGGCCATGTATTATTAATTATGAAAGTATAATTGATCGTTATTTAGATGAAGAATATTTACCTGTGGACGCACGTTGAACGGCTGAAAGAATATTTTGATCGTTGTGAGAACTTAGTGGAACGCACTCATAATGTTGTCCCAGAGGTCCATCGCTCTTTACAAAACATATACAAAGTGATATAATTTCAAGTACTTCTCAAAACAATGTTTATTTTCGTAGCGAATGTAATTTTGTCATTATTAATGACAACTGCAAAGATGATTTGATTTATGGAATATTTCAACTCAAAATCTAATCATTGTGTTTCTGAATGTTGAAGAACACACTTCACTATTGCAATTATACTTTTGATGCATTTTTTTATCGAATTATATTAACATTTCCCCATTTTTACAGCTCCTGTGACAAAGGAAAACTCCCCCACTGCTGGATGTTCTAGGAATGAAGCATTGCCCAGGACACCAAAAACCAGTAAAGGTAACATACTTATTTGCTTTTATTATTTGAAGCTTATTTTTTGTGGTGGAATACTCATTCTCGACACTTTTTTGGGGATTATAACCTTCCACAATCAGAAAACAAAATTGAATGGATCAGGGAATCTATACAATTGTAGAAGGGCAAAGAAATTACTTTCCCGATAAGTTACTAATTGAAAATGTTCAATTAGTCAATAACTTGCCGTATTATAATTCTTGTTTATCACAAAAAATTATTGAATTCAAAGATACTTCTCTATATACATTTCGGGAACTGTATCCGTTCTCGTTTTATTTTATTTTTTGAATATAGATGAAAATTTCTCAGTTTTTGGCTGTTTTTCTCGCAGTGTTTTTCGAACGTTATCTTTTTTTACTTATGTCAAAAGAGTTCTGTGAAAAGGATGATGAGACATTAGCTTGTTTATTTGATGTATGGAGTGTTGTCCAAATAATGGAATCAATCCATTATCGCTCTGCCAAATGCAAAATCTTCTTCCAGTAAGGTATATTGTATACACTTTTTCTTAATTTTTCTTCTATGTTTTTGGTTTTGTTTTGACAGAACTCTTTTGACATTAGTAAAAATAAATAATAGTTTGAAAAAACAAAAAAACACGCTTTTATAGAAAACCAGACAAAAAAAATAGAAAAAAAAAAAATATTTTATTTAAAAAAAAGCGTGGGGTGCATGGTATCGCCTCGGTGTGTAATGTACTATATAATTATTGATACCATGCACCCCACGCTTTTTTTTAAATAAAATAATTTTTTTTATTTTCTATTTTTTTAAGAATATGCCATCTTGGATATTAATATGATTACATTTACATACAATCAGATTAAAAATGTTTTATTGCATTCTTGTATACCTATCTATATTTCAACAATTTTATTTTAGCTTTTCGACGTAGACTCCATTTTTTGAAATTGGCAAATGCGACCAAATCGTCCCAGCTTTCACCCAGAGCCAGCAAACTTTATCGAGTTGCTAGGAATTTAAGAAGAGTATCTTCTACTTGGCACAAAGAAAATTTGGACTTGAAAGAGAAACTGGAAGCAGCCACCCAGTTGACAACGAATATCTGAGAACAGCATTAACCAAGAATTCTGAACATCTTGAATTTTGGAATAAAGCAGTTCCAGTATTGCAGTCTTTGAAATTTTTGGAAAAAGGAAAGCATTATGTGCCTCCATCAGTTTCAAACTGGATCTTGACAATTAAAAATATGAAGGCACTATTTAGCAAGCTATCAAAAGAAGGTTTCACTTACTTGAAACCTAGAGCACTCAACCAAGACCCTTTGGAAAACTTTTCCAGTCATGGTGTACGATATGTAAACCCTACCTGTTTTTCATTTATTGGATCTTTCAAAACTCTAATTATTAACAATTTTTTTAGTGTCCATTCCCCAGGATCCAATTGTGAAGCTGACTCAAATATGCCACTGAATAATTTGAATAATTTACTTCTAAATGAATCAAACATTCAAAACTCAGAAATGGAAAATGAAGAAAGCCAAGAAATTTCTATACCTCTGGCTACAAATTATCTGTCTGTAATAAAATATGTAGGTGGATTTGTTTTAAAAAAAATGTTGAAGTTTATAACATGCAAATCATGCAAAGGGAAACTTTTGTCAGGGAATGATCAATTTAATTTTATGATCGATGCTAAGAAATACCACCCTAATGCACTCATAACTCCTGGTTCAAAAATGACTTCCTATTTTGTTTATTTCATATCTGAATTAAATAAATATTTAGAACATAAAGGAACTGAAATAAGCTTGAATCGTCACATATTAGCATTTTTGAACCAACATACAATTTCTGTAGGATGTCCAGTACATAGACCAAAAATGAAACGAATGTTTTATAAATTCATATGTTTTTATCATATGCAAGTTTGGGTCAAAAATGTTAACAAAACTTTAAAGGGAATGGATGAACTTGCTGATAAAAAAAAATATAATCGAATTCGACTACTAGCCCATAGTCGATACCTTAAATATAAAAAAAGGCTAGCAAAAATTAGAGCTCTCAAGAAATTGACTTGATAACAATATTTCTTATAGTAATGAGGATGTCCTCAAACATGTAAAGTTCAAGTGTTGGCAATTATAATAAAAACAAGATGCATTTTTATTTTGTCCTTTGTCTACTGGGTGCCAAGTTCTCAACATTCGCCCAAACTGTCATTGTGAATTTGAGGAGATTCTTTTATTTTTTAATGAACCTTTGTTATAACTGATTGAATGACACTGATGTTTAACAATACAAATCCATACCACCCCTTCGTCAAATACTTGTTACTATCACTCCTGAATGCACATTTCGATCATATCTTCATATCTTTTTCAAACAATTTTTAAAATATTTTAATCACCAAGCACACCGGAAATAATGAGGAGAAATTTTTCAGCTTATCACATTCAATATTTTTTCTTCAGACAAATATGACGAGTGAGATCCATTCGTCTCTGTTTTGAGTTTTCAATACGGTGATAGCTGAGTTTGCCATTTTGATTGAATATTGCTCATTTGCACCACACTATGCTGAGAAATCCTTTATGTTGAGGAATCCTTAATACCACATAAATGGTGGTCGAGGGTCCTCGGCAGAAAGGTTTTCCTGGCAGAGTCAGGGGTCTCGTGATTTCTTTTTTTCGCATTTTGTACAGTAATGCACTACATTAACGACCTCAAAGTTGTACAGTAATGGGCCATTTTACAGCATAGCAACCATTAACATTTAACGTTCTCGTACCTTTCCATAGATTTCACTGGAAGAAGCTTCCCGGGCTGCATTTAAAATATCTTCCAAGTCGTTTTCATCAGCCATTTCGATAATTATTTGAAAAATGACTTAATTTGGATGTCATCAACGTTGTCAATTACAAAAAAATATCCTGTTTATATTGATAAGATACTGCTAACTTTTTTTAGAATTTCTCGGTAACTTATTATTATCAGATTTCAATATGGAAGGCAAAATAAATAATTATTTACCAAATGCAAAAAAAAAGTATATGCACAATGTCAGAAAAGTTATTTTACTTGACTCGTATGGTATTTAAATCCTCGCTTCGCTTGGATTCAACTTACCATACTCGTCAAGTAAAATTCCACTTTTCTGAACTTTATCCATAATACTATTATAAGCCGAATTCAAAAATTGCCGCCTATTGATTAGTTCATGACTCCAACCACGTAGGTGGCGCTGAAATCAGTCGGGAAATTTTGACATTGAGTTTGCGGTCTATATCAGTATAGAACTCTTGTCTATGACTGTTCCAATCGTCCAATTCACCTATGGCGGGAACGTCCTTTCAGTGGTTGCACTAAGTCGTTGGTCGACTTGTCGTTTATTCAAACTTGATCAAATTGGTTTAATCCAGGTTCGAAAGGACCAAATTTATGTTGGAAATAATGTTTGGTTTGGTATCTAACAGGTTGTGGACTGTATACTTTTACTTGGTTTATTTTAAAACAATATTTTTGTACTTGAACAATACAGGTTAAAAAACATGGTGTGCGTTGAGTCTCTAGTTTTCAACTGTCTTTCGGCTCGCGACGTTTTCAGAACAACCGGTGCGACGTTGCCACTTTCACCTTGAATTCTGCGAAGACGGTATTTTCCTAACAGTATGATGCTGTTGAAATAAAGTGAAAAAAAAAGCCTCTTTCAAGGCGTTGGTGTGAAATTTTTTTTTCGATCGATTTTAAACTCCGTACCAAGACTAACTCGACCCTTCTGAATTGATTGGCGTTCGCAGAATCGCTTTATCTATCACCGTTCTCAAATTAGAAAAAAGTATTTCCGGTTTTTTGCTTGCATTTCACGGCCAATCGATCGATCTAGCTACCACATAGGCCACATTTTCGGAATCTAGGCGAATTTCGATTATTTTGGTGAATCATAGGAACACTTTGAGTTTTCGAAGATTCACCCGTAGCCCTATGCAATTTCTCGTCTCGTAGAAATCAAATCAGGATCAGCCTGATGAGAAATCTGAGGACCTTCCAATTCAAAGAACAAGACGAGGAACTCGTTTACCAAAAAAATTAGAGGATTTCAATGTGGAACATTTCAAAAGGGGGAGATGTTAGAACTCCCTGTATTAGTAATTCATCAATAACATTCGCACTTTGATAGATTTGTCAGTTAATATCAGAATTGTCATTCAAGAACTGAATATATATTTTATTAGTTATTGACTCCTCATTCAATATATCACAGGCGATAACAGTTTCGTTAATACTTACCCAAGTTTTTTTTTACTATCGTTCGTTTTTCTTTAAAAACAACTATATTTTTGGCCACGGAAGGCCAAACAGTTATATTCCCGGCTACGGATGGCCAAACAACTATATTCCCGGCTACGGATCGCATACATCTAGATTTCTGGCTATATATTGTCACTCTTCGAGATGGATTGAGATTGATTGAGGAGTATCCTTATCTGTTCGGTTCATGTAACCTGAAAAAATTTGAAATTTTAAGTAAGTAGTTTTAAGTTAACATTATACCCAATTAGGATAGAGACCAATTACTGTTAGCCCTCTGGGGTATTTGGGCATGAAGTGCCATATGAGATGTATGATGCTGTTGAAATAAAGTGAAAAAAAAGCCTCTTTCAGGGCGTTGGTGTGATTTTTTTTTTTTTCGATCGATTTTAAACTTCGTACCAAGACTAACTTGACCCATTTGAATCGATTGGCGTTCGCAGAATCGCTCTATCTATCACCGTTCTCCAATTAGAAAAAAGTATTTCCGGTTTTGTGCATTTCACGGCCAATCGATCGATCTGGCTGCCACATAGGCCACATTTTCGGAATCTACGTCGAATTTCGATCATTTTGGTGAAAACCGCAGATTGATAGGATCACCTTAATTTTTGGAAGATTTACCATGACATTTTTCGGTCGATGTTTTTTTTACGATCGATCTTAAACTCGTACCAAGACTAACTTGACCCTTGTGAATCGATTGGCATTCGCAGAATCGCTTTATCTATCACCGTTCTCGAATAAGAAAAAAGTATTTCGATCGATCTGGCTACTACATAGGCCACATTTTCGGAATCTACGTCGAATTTCGATCATTTTGGTGAAAACCGCAGATCGATATAATCACTTTGAGTTTTCGAAGATTCACCACGTAGCCCCCCCCCTTATGCAATTTCTCGTCTCGTCTCCGTCTCGTCTCCGTCTCGTCTCGTCCCGTCCCGTCCCGTCAGTGGGGGTTATTTGATTTTTGATCGTTGCAGAATCAATTCATTTCAGTTACTACCTTGTCGCCAAGAGCAGGGAAATTCATTCAATTTCTTGAGAATTGCCTGGCTTATCGATTTGAAAAGGGAATTGCCGCCCTATTTCAAAATTATCTTTATCTAAGAGAGTTGTGCCCACTGAAAGACGTGAGGTCTCCCTCTTCAGTTTATCTTTGAAAATTCTTCAATAAAAAGAATTATTTAACTTTATCTTTATCTAACAGAGTTGTGCTCACTGAAAGACGTGTGTCTCTCTCTTCTTATCCTAACTGAAGAGTATACTTTTGCTCTGACTATTATCTTGGTTCATGAACCCTAATTTTTTGTAGCTTAACTAGAGTATTTTGGTTATAACGCTATATTTTCCTATGGTACTTGCTTTAAAATACTATATTTTTTCTCTGGCAACCTTTAGATAATTTTTTCTTTGGATATATTAGATTTTTCCTCTGGCAATTTTATAGTATTTTGCTTCAAAATACTATATTTTTTCTCTGGTAAAATTTCAAGGAAATTTTTATATTTCTTTTGGAATACCTTTCCTCATTAATTTTTTTTACCCTTCTGGTACATAGAATCACCTTATCAAAACTTACTTGTTTCAAAATTTAACTGAATTTGAACATAACGTTTTGGGTGAGGTTTGTTTTGTTTGGTTTTAAATTTGACTCATTTTTAATATTTTTTTAAATTATTAAAATTTACTTGGAAATTTAAATCCAGAATAGCAGATTTGATTGCTATTATCTTTGTTCTTTCACTGTAATCTTCCAGTCTTCTATATAGACTGATATTTTTTTTGTATGCTATCATTTGCATCTATCTTTTGACTCTAGATTAAAATTTGAATCATAAAACTTGAGGTTCAAAGGATATCCTTTGTTCTCCCCTTTTTGTACAAATTTTGATTCCTATCATCTTCTTTGCATGATATATACCACGGAGTGAAGCCACCTACGGAGACAGAAGGACTGGTACCCTAGGAGGTCATACAGCACATCCAACTCAGCCTGGTCCGTGAAGATCAACCAAATTCACGACAATAAGGGGGTCTAAAATCAAATAGAGAACCACCCACGACCAGATTCGTCGTCGTACCGCTGAGACCAATTTCATCATCGTACCGCTGAGACCAGCTTCGTAGAAACCAGCTTTCCTCATCTCCCTCCACTGAAGACCTCCGCAGGTATATCTGGAATGCCAACAGCTAGAGAAATCATGGTGTTGTAAATGTTCAGAGATTTAATCAAAGTCAAAATTTTTTTTTTTTCACATGTAATTTTTCAATTTCTTCACAAAATTTCTATACTCTTCCAGTACCATTGTTAACATTTGTTTTTTTTATATCTCTATCCAGTCAAATTAACATTCAGTCTGGAATAAATTTGTTAAGTTGATTTCTTGCATATTTATTTGCCTTCCCATACAAGCTAGGTGACATTTATTTAATTTTATTTATCTTTGGCTTTTGTCTTTAGCAAGCCTGGCGCCCAACTCTTGAACTAGTCAAGTTAATTAATGTATAATTTTTTTAGTGGCCCAATTTGATAAACTAGGAAAAGTCATTAATTGAACCTTACTCACGGCCTAACCGTATCCATCTGAGCAGCCTATCGGCAAAGTGATTTCACCTTAAATTTGAATCATATAATTTAAAATCTGGGGTTCAAAAATAAAGGGTGTTACATGTGATGGTGATGAATATGGTTGGTACATTTGTTAAGCGTCCTTTTTGGAGGGGGTCGTGTCGTGAAATGCCGCATTTGGCCCATTTCAGCAAATTAATGTTAAATATTATTTTTCAAAAATTATTTTGTATAATTCGGAAAAAAGTTCGAATGAAATCTAGAGTGAAACCACTCGAAATATAGTATTGTAATCGCGAATTGCAGGTTACGCCACTTTTGACGATTCCGACCAATAGCGAGCCGCCATTCTAGACGCCGTCTTATTTAATCATGCGAAGTTACCAAAAGTCAGTTCGATAGGACCACAGAGTTTTCGAAGGTTTACCACGTACCCCTCATGCAATTTTTCTGTCGATTTTTTTTTTTCGATTGATTTTAAACTTCGTACCAAGATTAACTTGACCCATCTGAATCGATTGGCATTCGCAGAATCACTTTATCTATCACCGTTCTCGAATTAGGAAAAAGTATTTCCGTTTTTTTGCATTTCACGGCCAATCGATCGATCTGGCTACCACATAGGCCACATTTTCGGAATCTACGTCGAATTTTGATCATTTTGGTGGAAATCGCAGATCGATAGGATCCCTATCGTTCATTTTTTCTTAAAAAAACAACTATATTCTTGGCTACGGAAGGCCAAACAGCTATATTCCCGGCTACGGATAGCCAAACAGCTATAGTCCCGGCTACGGATGGCATACAGCTAGATTTCTGGCTATATATTGTCACTCTTTGAGGGGGATTGAGATTGATTGAGAAGTATCCTTATCTGTTCGGTTCATGTTACCTGAAAAAATTTGAAATTCTAAGTAAGTAGTTTTAAGTTAACATTATACCCAATTAGGATATCAATCAATCAATCAATCAATATATACTTTATTGTATTCATGAAGAAGTCATGGTTACAAAGCAATACAATGTAGGGATAAAATTACAATAAAAATCAGTATAAACATATAAAGTAAAAAAATAAAACATTTTAAACGAGTAGAGACAATTAATTACAAAAAGATTTAGGTATATATCACTTAATTATTGAGTCAATAAAAAACTCATCCAAACTATAATAGGTTCTTTCCATTAATTTATATTTCAGCTCTTTTCTGAATTTAGTTGGTGGTTCAATTTCTTTTAAGTCATTGGGAAGATGATTGTAGATTTTGCAACCATTGTAAATAAATGAGTCTTTAATGAGACTTGAGGTGGGTAGCAGAAGTTTTACATCTCTGTTTTGTCGAGTATTGTGTGTAGAGGAGTGAGAGCCAAACTTAGTTTTATGTTTTTTCATTATTGATGCTGTTTCCAAGATATACAGGGCAATTACTGTTAATATTTTATGGGATTTGAACAACTCTTTGCAAGAATCTCGAGGTTTAGCTTTGCACAAGTATCTTAAGGCTCGTTTCTGTAGGATGAGTACACTGTTCAATAGGTAGTTGTTGCAACTTCCCCAAAATGCAATGCCGTAGCGGATATGTGATTCGACGAGAAAGTGATAAACCATCTTTGCAGCTGAGAAATTTAATTCTTGTGAAGTGAGCTTCACTGCATAACACCCAGAAGAGAGTTTTTTTCTCAGTGCCATCACATGATTAACAAATTTTAATTTACTATCTATGTGAAGACCCAAATATTTTGTGTTGTTTTTATTTTCAATGATTCCTGATTCTAGGTCTATGTCATCAAGCTCACATTTAAACGTAAGCAGATTTGTTTTATTGATGTTGAATGATAGTTTATTGGAGTCACACCAGTTTGTTACCTTAGTTAAATCTTCGTTAACAGCTTTATTTAATTCGTCAGTCTTTTTGTTGTACCATGTAATAGCAGTGTCATCAGCAAATAATGTGAACCTACCTGAGATATTGATGTTAGTTATATCATTAATGTAATGTATAGTAAAAATAGAACTGGTCCAAGGACTGAGCCCTGAGGAACCCCAAATTGTATCTGTCCCAATGAAGAATGTACATTAGTCTTGACAATTTGCTCTCTACCGTGTAAATATGATTCTATCCATTTGTAAGACCTGAACCTGACCTGAAACCATAGTACTGAATCTTTTGCAGCAATATTCCGTGATCAACGCAGTCAAAGGCTTTCGACAGGTCACAGAACACTGTTGCCACAGCCTCACCATCGTTGATTACAGTATATATATTGAATAAGAGATCGAAGATAGCATCATTTGAGTTTTTATTGGATTGAAATCCAAACTGGGTATCACTTAAAATTTTATGTTTAGAGAGAAAACTCAATATTCTCATTTTTACCAATTTTTCTATTAATTTAGCTAAAGTTGGTATTAGTGCTATCGGTCGATAATTGGAGGGATTATCAGTATCACCACCCTTGTGCAGTGGAATAAAATGGAAGTTTTAAGTTGGTCAGGAAATATCCCTGTTTGAAATGATTGGTTTATTAATTGTACTAAAACTGCCAGTGCTTCATTTGGTAGATTTTCTATTATACGTATCGATATGCCGTCAATTCCAGAGGATTTTTTAATTTTAATTTCAGAAATAATTAGTTTCAATTCATAAAGGTCAGTATCATGAAGTACAAATGAATCATTTATTCTGTAGCGTTCCATATTGTCAAGTGGATTTATTCCTGGTTTAATGTCATCATGGATTTTTTTAGCAATTGTACAGAAATGTTTATTCAAGATATTCGGGGAGATAGGAATTTCATGTCTTCTGGAAATTTTCCCTCTGAGGTTGTTAACTATTTCCCAGGTTTCTTTTGTTTGATTCTGTGCTTTATTACTTTTATCTTTATAATAGTTTCCTTTAGCTAGTATAATTAACCTTCTATAAATAGAACGGTAATTCCTGAAATAATCATGGAAGTAAAGGCTGTCGGTAAATTTTCTTATAGAATTCAAACAGCGTAGGTTTCTTGATGATATTCTTAATCCTTTTGTGAGCGAATGCTTTTTTTGTTTTGTTTTTAGTTTACATATAGGAAAAGCATAATTGAAAACATCTAATAGACTGTTATAAAAATCAGAAAATTTAACATTTGGAGTTAGGAGACTGATATTTTCCCAATTTATATAGAACATTTTTGGAAGAACCTATCGCAGTTTTTCTTACTGTATATTCTACCAAATCTACAGTCTTTTTTATTCTGATCATATATAATTTTTAAGCTGCAAAGTACCGCCTCATGATCTGAAAGTCTGGCAGGAACTACTTCACAGGAAATAGATTCTTCCGATAAGTTAGAGCATATATAGTCAATAGTAGTTCTGGAATTTAGTGAAATACGAGTAGGCGCATTTACATGCATTAATAGGTTGGATGAAATAAAGAGATTTTGCAAATATTGAGTTTGACCTGAATTGTCATTGTAATTTATATTGAAGTCTCCAGTCAATATAATTGTCGATGAAACTGGTAATTCATCAAGGATATGGTCTAACTTAGTGAAGAAGTGGTTTGGATCACAGGCTGGAGACCTATAGATGCAAAGTAAGTACATATTTAATTTCTTGCTATGAGTAACAGAAATTTCAAACACTTTTTCAGTTATTAGATGATTAAATTTTTCTAGTTTTTCAAATTTCAGCTTATTAGATATACGATTGACTAACGCGAAGAATATGCAAAAGGAATCTTGGAAGATTGTTAATGAAATCAGAGGAAAAACAAAATCTGCTCCAGTCAAAAGCAGTCTATTTTCTGAAGAACTGAATACTCTTTACTGCTCTATGGCTGGTAATCTAACTGACAATATACCGCGGGAAACAAATCCTACAACTTATCTTAATCATATTGCTATATCAAATTCATTTAGTTACTCACCAACTTCTGCAAATGAAATAAAAGAGATTTTAGCCGAAATTAAAAATAAGAATTCTTCAGGATGGGATGATATTTCATTGAAAATATTTTTCCATTTACCGGATGTTTTGGATATTTTGGCAGAAACTATTAACAAAACTATATTAAATGGTATTTTTCCATCTTGTTTGAAAATTGCTACAGTCATACCATTATTCAAAGGTGGTGATCCTGACATTCCAACAAACTTCAGACCCATTTCTCTGCATCCCAAACAGTTTGGATTTAGAGCTACAAAAAGCACTAATGATGCAATTTTTTCTCTTCAGGATGACCTCTATCTCCAGATGAATAATGGAGAGTTTGCTGCAACAGTGTTCTGTGATTTGTCGAAGGCATTCGACTGCGTAAACCATGAGATTTTGTTAAAAAAACTTGAATTGTATGGTTTTAGAGGGAACATATCACTTTGGTTAAATTCGTATTTATCAGGCCGAACGCAAAAGGTAACGTTCAATGGTATAACATCTAATGAAATGGAAATCACCTGCGGAGTGCCACAAGGGTTTGTTCTCGGCCCACTGCTCTTTTTACTGTATATCAACGATTTGGCAAATATATCTATTGGTGGAAAGTTTACAATCTTCGCAGATGACACGTCCATTCTTTGGCATAACAAGAATCTAAATACACTGCAGAACAATATTGAACATGATCTGAAAGAAGTTAAAAAATGGTGTGATGCAAACCTATTAACATTTAATGTCTCCAAAACTAACATTTCAACTTTCAAATGCAACATAGAACCCATTTTTCTTGATAACCAAATCATTGAGTCCAAACAAGTGAACAAATTTTTAGGTCTACATATAGATAAAAATTTGAAATTTGATAATCACATCAATTATTTGTGCAAAAAGTTATCATCAAACTGCTATGCCATTAGAACCATCTCTAGTTCTCTCGACCTCAATTCAGCTAGAAACGCCTATTTTGCACTATGTGAATCCCACTTACGTTATGGTATATGTTACTGGGGTACAGGCTCCCAAAATATTATCAAACCTGTCTTCACTCTCCAAAAGAGAGCTCTCAGATATATTTGTCAAGCTGGAGTCAGAGATTCCTGTAGAGCTCTTTTCAAAACACAAGGAATTCTGCCTCTGGCATGCCTATTCATCTTGGAAACGGTCTGTTTGATCCGTAAAAAACACTTAAAAAACATTATGTCTCAGTCAGTCTATGCAACCCGCCTTACTACTAACATCAGTCTTCCTATCCCATCAACAACACTAATTAAGAATTCCATTATCTATAATGGAAAAAAACTATTTAACCATCTTCCACCTACTATAAGAAAATTGGAAGGAGAAAATAAATTTCAAAAAGAAGTGAAAAAACTGCTGCTCCAAAAAGTATATTATAATTTGAATGAATACTTCACGGACAACCTCACAGCTCACTCCTAAATATACAGAAAACTTTATTTTATATTATAAACTATTTTAAAGTACAGAAAACTTTATTTTATATTATAAACTATTTTAATGTGTTGTCTGAATTATTTTTATGCTTTGTGACAAACTGTACTATGAAATTTTATATATAACTTTAACATTATGTATGTACTGCATTAAATTTTATCCTATTTTTATGTATCTTAGATTTAGGCAAGCTTTGTCAACATAATTGACATAAAGCATTTCTGATTCTGATTCTGAAGGCGTTGGTGGTTGTGTTGGTGATGAATATGGTTGGTACATTTGTTAAGCGTCCTTTTTGGAGGGGGTCGTGTCGTAAAATGCCGCATTTGGCCCATTTCAGCAAATTAATGTTAAATATTATTTTTCATAAAATATATTTTGTATAATTCGGAAAAAGTTCGAATGAAATCCAGAGTGAAAACACTCGAAATATAGTATTGTAATCGCGAATTGCAAGGTTACCCCCCTTTTTGACAATTCCGACCAATGGCGAGCCGCCATTCTAGATGCCGTCTTATTTAAGCGTGCGAAGTTACCAAAAGTCAGTTCGATAGGACCACTTTGAGTTTTCGAAGATTTACCACGTACCCCTCATGCAATTTTTCTGTCGATTTTTTTCTTTCGATCGATTTTAAACTTCGTACCAAGACTAACTTGACCCTTCTGAATCGATTGGCGTTCGCAGAATCACTTTATCTATCACCGTTCTCGAATTAGAAAAAAGTGTTTCCGGTTATTTGCATTCCACGGCCAATCGATCGATCTGGCTACCACATAGGCCACATTTTCGGAATCTACGTCGAATTTCGATCATTTTGGTGAAAACTGCAGATCGATAGGACCACTTTGAGTTTTCGAAGATTTACCATGTAGCCCCCCCCCCCTTATGCCGTATCGTATCGTATGGATTCGTATCGTATTGTATCGTATCGTATCCTTTTGTTTCGTTAATACTTACCTAAGTTTTTTTTAACTATCGTTCGTTTTTCTCAAAAAACAGCTATATTCCTGGCTACGGATGGCCAAACAGCTATATTTCCGGCTACAGATGGCATACAGCTAGATTTCTGGCTATATATTGTCACTCTTTGAGGGGGATTGAGATTGATTGAGAAGTATCCTTATCTGTTCGGTTCATGTTACCTGAAAAAATTTGAAATTTTAAGTAAGTAGTATTTGTATTAGTAGTATTACATGAAAAACAATATTGTCTGTATCAGAATTCGAAATACAAAAAAAACTAACTTCTTGGAACTTGGAATATTTTTAATGCACTCCTCAACTCATAGTTGTTACAATTGAGTGTAATCTCATCAAGAGATTATTACTTAAAATTAATTGAGTATACAAATCAGTAATATCCAATACTGAAATTGAAGAATTATTTTTATGATTTAATAAAAATTGATTTTTGCTTTATATGTGAAAAAGATGATTTATTCTGATCTTGAATCAGAATCAGAATATCTTTATCTTGAGCAGCCAATACTATACTTTCTTGAGCAGCCAATACTATACTTTACAAAGAATATAAAAAAACAAAATTATACGAAAATGACTTCAATTTCAATGATATCCAAGAGAAAGCATATGAGAACTATGTTTGATCAGTCGTCAAATGCCTCTTCAAAAAGGTTTATAGGTGATCAAAGAATATTCCAAATTTCAAGGAAAAGATATATGCATAAATATATATATATACATGTGATCGCTTCACCTACATCAAAATCACAGCTCGGTGATAATTAACATCAAATATGGAACCATACCAAGGATGTACTCAAATATAAAAATCATGAAAAATATATATTATCAACTATATCATACGAAATACAGTGTAAGTGATATCATATATTTGTGAAACCCTCATTCCCAATAAACCCTTGTCAGAAAAAGTAATCAAATAAGATAAAATTGACATTAATACATTAATTCAATCCGACACATCACATGTGGCATTCATTTTTTTAACAGAACTCTTTAGAAAAATATATTATGAACGACACTGTAATCTATTATCAGATTTACCAAAATAACTCTAAATGCAATTTACTGAACAAACTACGAAGATGAATTCAGATATCATACTGTTTGTAAAGAGCCATCCGACGTCCTCGTTAAAAATATACTCCAAAATGGTTTATATTTTTTTCTTATGATCAAATATATTTTCACATACCTTTCCTGATGTCACACCAAAATTCACTGATTTGAAATTAATTTCGTAGAAGAAAAGGAAATATGCTCTTAATTCATTAGTTAATTAAAATGAACCAAATGTACTTTATTGAATGATGGCTGACAAGTTTCAGAACACACGTTTACAAGTGACCGCTATTGTAGCTTGCTCGAAAAAGGGAAGAGAATCGCCTCTTCATTCCTTTTTAACATCATCATGCAGTCAGAATGACTGCGTTCGCTAACAATATTCTCAGCCGTGATGACTGTTCCATTGTCCACGGTTAGATGTCGCTAAGATTTTCAATAGGGATTGTAGATTGAAATGAATAAATGAATCTTTGAGCATATCAATAAGAAATGTAACAGATATATCGTTACATCGTATCGTATCGTTTCGTAGCGTATCGTTTTGTTGATACTTACCTAAGTTTTTCTTTCTATCGTTCGTTTTTCTTAAAAAAACAACTATATTCCCGGCTACGGATGGCCAAACAGCTATATTCCCGGGTACGGATGGCCAACAGTTAGATTTTTGGCTATATATTGTCACTCTTTGAGGGGGATTGTCCCCAAAGAGAAGTATTATTATCTGTTCGGTTCATGTTACCTGAAAAAATTTGAAATTTTATTTTGGGCTTAGAGCCACATGTTCGAGTAGTTTCAAGTTAACATTATTCCCAATTAGGATAGGGACCAATTACTGTTAACCCTCTGGGGTATTCGGGAATGAAGTGCCATATAAGATGTATGATGCTGTTGAAATAAAGTGAAAAAAAAGCCTCTTTCAAGGCGTTGGTGGTTGCGTTGGTGATGATATGGTTGGTACATTTGTTAAGCGTCCTTTTTGGAGGGGGTCGTGTCGTAAAATGCCGCATTTGGCCCATTTCAGCAAATTAATGTTGAATATTATTTTTCATAAAATATATTTTGTATAATTCGGAAAAAAGTTCGAATGAAATCTAGAGTGAAAACACTCGAAATATTGTAATCGCGAATTGCAGGGTTACGCCCTTTTGACAATTCCGACCAATGGCGAGCCGCCATTCTAGACACTGTCTTATTTAAGCGTGCGAAGTTGCCAAAAGTCAGTTAGTCTTGCTCAGTTAATCTGAGAGTCAAGTCGCCATATTTTGAGCTCGTTTCGTTATGAATTTTGACAAAAAAAAACATAATTTCCGATCCCAAAAACCTCCACATACCAATTTTGAATCGAAACGGACCATAATCACAAAACTCGTCCGCCATTTCAAATTCATGAATTTTGACAAAAGTTTCATAATTTTCGACCCCCGAAAATATCTCCTATTCGATTTGAACTGTAAACACGGTTGCCAAACTTGCGGAAGCAAAATATTGTGCAAAGTGAAAAACCAATATTCATTGCATATATTCACTACCGCCTCTGATGGAATTATATGAAAGTAAATGTGTATATTTTCTATTATGAAGCACACTATTTTGCGTCCCATCATTTTGCCATTACTGACATCTCTTAATATTTATAAAGAAACAAAACTATTCTGCAGAAGAATGAACAAAAGACGAACAGAAATCTGTAACGATATTTTTATTATATTCCTCAGATAGGTAGATATTAGCAAACTATTTTGCGTCCGATATACGGAAGCAAAATGTGATGTGTTATGATATGGAAGCAAAATAGTACTACGGATATATATAATAATAATAATAATAAATGTACTTTATTGAATCAATTTGATCCAAAAGGCTATCGACCGAGGTCCTTCTGCCCATGGTTACAATTTTTCAATAACATTGTATAGTATTTAAGAAAAAGTAAAACAAAGTAAAAAAAACACAAATAAATTAAAAATATACAAAAGTCAAATGAGCATTCGATGAAAGTTGGATTCACTTCTTGTTTGTTTCCTAGTGTTGAGTATGAGATAGTTCTAGTATTTTCTCAAATGTTGACTGGTGTGGATGCCTGATCATGGTTTGGATGTTGGGTTCCCTGTTGAGGCAGTATCTTCTAATAATATCTATATTGCCTTGTTTTAGGCTGAATTTTTTAGCAAGGTCTTGTATCCTCTCGTCTATTGGTGGGATGTTCGAAGTTTGGTATAACAGGCGGTTAGGAGGGTTGTGAAGAGGGTTGTTCGGGTGTCGTATTTTAGATATTTTTCGCAACGATATTGTTTCAGCTACTTTAAGTTTGTTGATGGCTTGTTGCTTGCAGGTTAAAAGCAATGTGTGTCCATAGTCTATCATGGGTCTGCATAAGGTTTTGTATATGTGGCTTGCTGTATTCATGTCAATGCCCCTTTTTCTGTATGTCAAACTACTGAAGTGTTTGGCACGTGATATCATATTCTTCTTCTTGATTTCAATATGTGCATTAAAGTTCATATGTTGATCGAAAGTGATACCCAAGTATTTGATACTTGGTTTAAATTTGAGGATATGCTGGTTTATGGTAAGAGTTGGAGAGGAGTTGTTGAGCCGGTGATTGAATATGATGAATTGTGATTTTGTTGGGTTGGGTAGGAGTCTGTTGGGATTGCAACGAGGATAACAGCAAATGGTAATTGCAATGAAATAGGACAAGTTTAATAACTTATATTGGAAAACTAAATACATAAAAACACTATGACATCTACTGACATATTTAACAAATGTATGACCGTTACTAATACCAGAGTATCGAATGTCATACTGGGGGTTCTGTATTTTCATTTCCCAACACCCCCACTAAAATACAGTTACACATCAATGTTCATATTTTTCGTACAAACTTCATGCTTGCTTTTGAATATTGCTTTCGTTAAGATATCAGCAATCATTTCTTCTGTTCCAACATTTCTTCTGTTCCATTTTCTGCCTAACGAAATGATGACGAATATCAATGTGCTTGGTCCTTGCACGATAACCATCACTTGTGGCAAGATTTATAGCACTCTTATTGTCACAATATATCAGGACTGGCGGCTTGGATATGTTTGGCCAAAATTCTTTTTCGAATTGACTCAACCAAATAGCCTCTTGCGTAGCTGCAGACAATGCCATATACTCTGCTTCAGTTGTCGATAACGCAACGGTATGTTGTCTCTTAGAATTCCAAGAAATCGGTCCTCCTTGATTAAGAAATACATATCCAGTGCATGATCGCCTGTTGTCCATATCACTCGCCCAATCAGAGTCACAATATCCTATTATTCCCTGTTCAGATTCTCTTGTGAATACCAATTTTGCGTTTGCAGTACCTTTGAGATATCGCAGAATTCTTTTGACAGCTGACCAATGTGCTTTTCCAAAATTTTTGTTGATTTGACTAACTGTGTTTACAGCATAAGTGATGTCCGGCCTAGTTCCTTGTGAAACATATAAAATACTACCAACTGCTTCTTGGTACGGTATCTTCATCATTTCCACACGTTCTTCTTCATTTTTAGGTGACATATCTCTCGTCAATTTCTGGTTTGGATCTGCTGGTGTCGGCACTGATTTACAATCTGCCATTTTGAATTTTTCTAAAATTGAATTTATGTAATTTTCCTGATCAAGACATATGGTACCTCTTTTCCTATCTCTTGTAATACGAAGTCCAATACAATATTTTGCTTCTCCAAGGTCCTTCATCTTGAATTTTTTCTTCAATTCTTCTTTTAGATTTTTCGTTTTCTCACATCATTGGAAAAAATCAGCAAATCATCCACATAAACTGCTACAAACAACATGAGTTCATTTTTCATATTGAAGTATATACATGGATCATTTTTCGATTGTTTCAAACCAATTTCTATCAATACAGAACTGAGTTTTTTGTTCCATTGACGACTTGCTTGTTTAAGACCATAAATTGCTTTATTCAAACGATATACTTTGTTTCCTTCATGAAACTCTTCTGGAGGTTGTAAATAAACTTCCTCTTCTAAGTCGCCTTGTAAAAAAGCTGTGACTGCATCCATTTGCTCGATATCCAGATTAAATTTAGCTGCTAACGATATCAAATATCTTAAGGAATTATATCGAACAACTGGACTAAATGTTTCTTCATAATTAATTCCTTTCTTTTGGGAATATCCTTTGACCACCAGGCGAGATTTGTATCTTATAATCTCTCCAGTTTCATCTCTTTTGGTTTTGAAGACCCATTTGCAATTTATTGTTTTCTTTCCAGGAGGTAAATCCGTGAGAGTCCATGTATCATTTTCAATCAAAGAATTATATTCTTCTTGCATTGACTTCAACCAATGATCACAGTCATGTCCCCTCATTGCCTCTTCAACATCTGTAGGGTCATTTTGTTCAGAACAAGTTTGAGTCATATAAAGGAAATAATCGTCCATGGTCCTCTCTTTTCTATTTCTTTCAGATCTTCTCAAATTTGATATATTTTCATTCTGAAATACTTCTTCGAACTCAAATGGTTCAAATTCATCATTATTAGTTTTCCACGTTCTTTATTATTATAACTTGTCCCCCTTTGGGTTTTTTTTTTTTTTTTTTCGTTCATTTGAATGGCATTTTCAATGAACTGTACATCACGGCTCTTAATTAGCTTGTTGGTATTCGGTTTTATGAAACGATATCCTTTTGTTTCATCACAATAACCAACAAAAATCATCTCTCTAGACTTTGGATCCCATTTGTGTCGATTATTTTTGGGTACATGAACCATTGCTTTACAACCAAAGATCCTAATGTGTTCCAAATTAGGTTTCTTCCCTGTCCACATATGTCCAGGTGTCTTTTTCAGAAGCTCCAGTGACTTACATGGCGATCGATTGATTATATACACTGATGTTGCGACAGCTTCCGCCCAAAATTTCTTCTCTAAATTTGCATCAAAAAGCATACACCTTGCTCTTTCGCAGATAGTACGGTTCATCCGCTCTGCCAAACCATTTTGCTGTGGAGTGTAAGGACAAGTTGTCTGGTGCCTGATGCCACATTCCTTGAGAAATCTCTCGAAATCTTGATTGCAGTACTCGCTCCCATTTTCTACCATATTTTTGAAATCACTGAATACTTGTTTGACTTCTGTTTTGTATTTCAAAAAATATACAAAGATTTTTCGAGTGTGATCATCTATCAGTGTGAAAAACTATTTTGCTCCTCTTATAGATTTATTTTCCATTGGACCACACAAATCGGAGTGAACTAATTCCAATGCTTTATTTGCTCTCTTACCAATGTGATTGAACGGTAATCGGAATTGTTTTCCTTTCAAGCACGGAATACAATTTTCACAATCTGCTTCTTGATTGAATTCAATACCTTCGACGATTCCATTTTTCATCAAATTCAGGTCTTTACTATTTATATGTCCGAGTCTGCGATGCCACAAATAACTGTTTTTCACTGTAGATGCTGTCAATGAACTATTTGTATATTTTGTTTCAACAACATCCAGTATATACATTCCATTTATATATGATGCTGTCGCTACAGTCACATCATTGTCATAAATTTGACAACCCTTCTCACTGAATGTCACACAGAAACCATTCTGCACAATTTGACTCACAGGTAATAAATTTGTTGTGAGACTAGGAACAAGCAGAACATTTCTAACAGTCAAGTCTTTGATTTCACCTGCTACACGTATCTGCATATTTATCTCACCTTCTGCTTTCACTGCGATTTTTGAATTATTGGCTTCTACAATTTCCTTGATTACGGATTCTCTAACATTGGAAACTAAGTCTTCACGCATTGTCATATGAGCTGTTGCTCCAGAGTCAATGTACCAGTTCTCAGAGTTCACAGTGTTAATTGCAAAACCCACACAAAAACCAACATGACTTTTATTTTTAAAGGCACTTTGTCCACTGCGATTTTTGTCTATTTTCACTTCCTTTTTTATGGAAGCTTTGCTATTTTTATAATAACAATCATTTGCTTTATGTCCGTAGGAATTATACTCAAAACACCTAGGACCTTTGCCTTTAAACTTTCTATCTTTGAAATATCTATTACTATAAAAAGCACTGTCATTTTTTGTGTTTGTACATTTAATGTCCTGCAACAATTTCAATTTGATAGTGTCTCCTGTGATTGTTACGCCCGAACTTTCGATTCCCATTATCATCGGCTTATATTCATTCGGTAAACCTGCCAGCAAAAGGGTTCCTATCCATTCGTCGGATATACTAAAGCCAATACCAGTAAGCTTATGTGCAGTACTGATTATTTTATTCACATAATCCTAGATGTTATCACAATTTTCGAGTCTAGTAGTGATTAAAGTTCGTAAGAGTCCAACTCGTCTTGTTAAACCAGAATCCTCAAAAGTTGCCTTCAGTTTATCCCAAACATCTTTTGCAGTAAATGCATCTTGAATATGCACGTAGTTGATGGGATCAATCAGCAAAATTATTTTGGATTTAGCTTTTGTTACTTTCTTTTCATCTTTTTCTGAACCAGTAACACATTCCCAGAGTTCCTCATGTTCAAGGTAGGTTTGAACTGCAAAACGCCAAGTATTATAGTTTTCCCAACCAGTGAGTTTTTCAATTGAAGCACCAAATCCACTATTCAAACTCATATCGCAAATATTCTTGGAAATGCAATTTTTTTATTATTGCCAGATTACTTCTATTGCTTTACGTAGCCTGGGCCCATAACCTGTTGGGATTGCAACGAGGATAACAGCAAATGGTAATTGCAATGAAATAGGACAAGTTTAATAACTTATATTGGAAAACTAAATACATAAAAACACTATGACATCTACTGACATATTTAACAAATGTATGACCGTTACTAATACCAGAGTATCGAATGTCATACTGGGGGTTCTGTATTTTCATTTCCCAACAGAGTCGCCATTTTTCGAACCATTGGTTAGTCTTTAGGGTTAAATTTTGAAGGTTGGACATGGTTTGTTCAATAGTTCTGTCATGTGCTATTAAGCCGTATCATCGGCAAACTGCAGTATGTATCCGTAGTGCTTGAAATATTCGGTGTCTTGTTGTAGATGGTTATATATATCAGAGCAGTATATATTGTATAAGATAATGGCGATCCCTGTGGAAGGCCCTGTTCTGGGATGAATTCTCTGAATGGGTGTCCAATATCCTGACTCTCAGTTTACGGTCTGACAGAAAGTTCTTAATCACGTTCAATAAGGGTTTGGGGCAATCTAGCATGTGAAGTTTGAATAGAAGCCCTTGATGCCATACACTGTCGAATGCCTTATTTATGTCAAGGAATAGTGCAGCAGTCTTTTTTCTTGTGAGCTTGGTAACTTCTATGTTATTTGCAATTATGCATAATGGGTGTGAATTGTATTATATCCCAATTCCTATATGAAGTGTTTGTTTCTTTTTTTGTTTTACTTTCCACAAACATTGCAATCTTGGTTTTCGATAAGGTAGTTGATTGACAGTTTCTTTCCGGCATATCCATTTACATTGCAGTAGAGGATATTATATTTATGTTGTTGTGACATGTTGGATGTTATAAGTGCTGTCGATTGGTTCTGTAGGCGATATCTGTTCTTCATTATCTAGATCAAAAATAAGTATATAGACTCTATTACCAGAGAATACTGCTACTGAGTCCATGTTGAAATCATTGATGAATCTTTTTCTGAGTTTTTGTATAAGTTCCTCTCTATTTGTTATGTCTGGTCTGTTGAGTTCATTGACATAGGTGTTTATGATTAAATCATGAATTGTGACAGGGTTGTGTACTCTAGACGTTTTCTTTTCTGTTGTGATTTGGTGTGATTTCCTGTTGAGGGATTTAACTTGGATATTTGGTATACCTGGTATTGGGGCCGTAGGTCTTTTGGCACATTTGTGTGACCAAGCTTGGTGATCTTCCTTTCCACATGCGTTGCATTTAGGTGGTAATGTTGATGAGCATTTGGAAAAGTGGTGCGAGCCAAAACATTTAGTGCATTTTGGGGGTGAGGTGCATTTTTCGGTTGAATGTGTAAACAGATGGCATTTGCTGCAAGGTTGGGGAGTGGGATCAGGAGGTTTGCTGGGGTATACTGGGTAGTGTCGATATTTGTAGAATAAGCCATTTTTCAGTAGTGTTTCAAAGGTATTTAATGAGCCACTTATTATTCTGATTAATGTAGTGGGTTGTCTCGTTTGTTTCGAGATAATTATTTTGCAGAAACGATGTTCTAAATTTGATTTGTTCAGATGTTGGCTAATGAGTGTATCGTCTATTTCAAGTTCCATTGATCCTATGACAACTGAGTAGGTTGCTGTTGGGGTTGATGAGGAGGGCTTGCTATTTGGAGATATTTCCTTGTAGTTTAGGATCTTTTTGAAAGCTACAAGTTTCACAAGAATTTCCATCACTTTCGTCTTTTTCTTGATTAGTTTTCAAAAGTATTCCAGTTTTTGTTCTCAGGATTTCATCGTCTTGGTCAGGCCTTAATTTTTCCCATAGTTGGCAGAAATTCATTCTGGTACACTCTGTATCTGTGTTTAAATGAAAGAGATTGTTGAACTTTTTGTGTGGGAATCTTTGTGTAGAGGTTGGGTAGTTTTTTGTTGGGTTGATTTTTTGTGGAGTTGAAGATGAGGACGAGTTTGTAGTTTTTGTTGGGTTGTTGTTTGTTGTTTTTTATCCTGTTTTTTTTGTTGGTCTGAGCCAGTGGCGATGTTGTTAGTCCGGGAATCTGTGCCTATAATCATGTTGATTTCTTCTTGGGAAAGTTGTTTATTTTTTTTTGGAATGCTGTCTTGCCTGTTTTTAGTCTTCGTTTGTGGATCACTCTCTTCCAGTTCCCATCATCACACATTTCCATCTCGCTATATTCTCCATCACTTGATGATGACATATTTGTTTAAAACTCACAAATTCACTGTTCTATCTGCAGCCGATAAAATACGTGTTTATTCTGTCACAGCTGGGTTGGAACTGCGGATATATATATATATATATATATATATATATATATATATATATATATAATTCGTTGAAGATTATCTGACACAATGAAGAAAAAAACGTTTCGTAACGTATTGTTTCGTAGCGTATTGTATCATAGCGTATCGTTTCGTTAATACTTACCTAAGTTTTTTCTATCGTTCGTTTTTCTTAATAAACAACTATAGTCCCGGCTACGGATGGCCAAACAGCTATATTCCCGGCTACGGATGGCCAAACAGCTATATTCCCGGGTACGGATGGCCAACAGTTAGATTTCTGGCTATATATTGTCACTCTTTGAGGGGGATTGTTCCCAAAGAGAAGTATTCTTATCTGTTCGGTTCATGTTATCTGAAAAAATTTGAAATTTTATTTTGGGCTTAGAGCCACATGTTCGAGTAGTTTTAAGTTAACATTATACCCAATTAGGATAGGGACCAATTACTGTTAACCCTCTGGGGTATTCGGGCATGAAGTGCCATATAACATGTATGATGCTGTTGAAATAAAGTGAAAAAAAAATAAGCCTCTTTCAAGGCATTGGTGATGAATATGGTTGGTATATTTGTTAAGCGTCCTTTTTGGAGGGGGTCATGTCGTGAAATGCCGCATTTGGCCCATTTCAGCAAAATATATTTTGTATAATTCGGAAAAAAGTTCGAATGAAGAAATTGTCCCTGAAAACGCATGTACTACTTTACAACATGACGTTAATCCGGTAAACCCTTCCGTCGCGCAAGAGATCGTCGATTCTTCACCCGACGAAGAGCCCCGGAGATGGCGGCCAATAGGTCGTTTGGTAAGGGTAAACTCACCTCTCGAACGCACCTCCAGAAGCGCCCTGACGAAAGAAGTGGTGCATGTCATGGTGCATCGCGACGCCGACAGCTAGGCTACCCTACGCCTATGAATGTAGGCGTAGAGCTAGTTTGCTGAAATTCATGCAAAATGGCGTATTTTGCTGTGAATATTGTACAGAGTGGAACAAAAATTCACATCATGCGCCAAATTAAAATATTAATATTTTAATTTTCGACTGTTTGATTGAATAAGAAGAAAATGGTTTTCGGACCTTTTCCATCGCACAATTTCAGCGATTTTTCAGATCTTTGTATTAATAGGTACCCGTAGAGATAAATCGGTGGCAGCCTAATACACGGATTCTGTTATTATGCAACGAGATTAGTACTTACGAGTACACCGCAGTTTTACTGCAGCAGAAACAAGTTTCCAAGGAATTTTGTTCATATGCCGGACGTTGTTTCACAAAGAGTTTTCTTCACAGAGGGAGTGAGAGTTTCTATAATACCGTAAATAATCCTTAAGAAGGAATAGGTTTGTTTCGAAATGTGGTTAATCCATATCCTTGGGCCCATGATTATGACAAACGTCTGAAACGAGCAATTGCCAAATTATTTACGTTTCGGGTCACCCTGTATATTTGGGCAGTCCTATATTTTTTGTGATGAGTAAAACAAGGCAAAATTATAATAATCATTCATATTTTATTAACAAATCGTCGTGGACCCAAGGATATTGAAGTACCTGTAGTTCTTAAATTCATCGTTTTAGACTCACCTGCTCTCCAATCAATATTTTCTAACTTCTTCCTTGCCGAACTATTGCTAATGGTCGACCTCACCGAACCATATCCGTGATGTTCTGGCATTTTGTTGTTCCTCCTATGCAGTCCCTGACTCCCTTGTGCATTCAAAAGGTTTTTCAACTCCCCGTTGTATTGTTCGAGGATATGATGATCATTCAATAACCGTTGGTAGGCTTCTCGATCGCTATCAGCCTCATTCAACATCATCATCTTCTCCTCTTCCAATCTGACCTTCAGATTTTCCTCAGCCTCTTTTTCGTTCACCTTTACGATTTCGTTTATGTTTTCTAGCTCAGTCCAGAGTTTGACCATCTCTTGAGCCCACAACTCCCGTTGCTCTACAGTTTCTTTGCGGAATCGTTCTTGTTCTTGGAAAACATCCATCTTATCATCACGTTCGGTCTTCCTCAAGTTTTGCGATGGTTTTATTTCTGTCAATGCAAGTTGAAATATAACCAAGTGATCCTGATTTTTGTGAAAATTACACCATCGTGCTGAGGGAAGTTTGTTGAGATGCCTATAGAGTCAAGAAGTTCAATTAGAGCCGGGGTCCGAGTAAAACCTTATTTTGAGGGTATTTCTCAGCTCTTTACGCTCTAAATATTTCTTTGAATTACAGTGACTAATGAGGATGTTACGAGTGTATTTTACAAATAATACAATTGCGGATACTGTTTTTGTTGAGCACCAAGAAGTTTTTGGAATATATCAAGAAGGAGCAAAGCTTACAAAATAGCTAAACCGGTCATAAACATTCAATGCATATGTATCCTCCACTAATAATTAAAAAAAATATGAAATTTACGGACGGCATGGAAAAATGGAGGTTCTAATGAATACTAAGGAAGTAACGGGGATTAGATGAAATTATATTAGACTACTAGCTGACTCGACAGATGTGGTCCTGTCCAAATGTCCATATTCCCTAAAAATGTTTTCCTGAGATTTCTCGTTCGAGTAGTTTACTTTTGGGGTGTCCTTGGCCGGTGGCAAACGAAGCAATGGTTGATTTTAACCGAAAAACGCTTTACGTAGGCAGCAGGCCGCATCAAACAATATTTTGGTCCGAGGAGACTTATGATCTTCCGGAAAATTACCCACTACCTATTGTCGAAATGGGACAGCTTCCTATAGAGGAACCCGAAGAATTTCAAAAGCTCATATACGAGTTTGCGGATATTTTTTACGAATCACCGAGACAGCCTGCGACGAGAGCCGCTGTACATCGGATTTAATTAAAAAATGAGACGCCGTTCCGACTGAGGCCGTATAAAGTAAACGAGGTGAAGAAATTACTTATACAGGCTGAAGTGGACAAAATGTTGGCGGCCGGTGTAATAAGCAGGAGTAATTTGGCCTACCAAAGTCCTGTGGTGATAGTTACCAAGAAGGACGGTAGTGCGCGGTTCTGTGTAGATAATCGGCGGTTAAATGCACAAACGAAACCTGAAAGCACCGTCCTGCCAACAATTCACGGGACTATAAAAGAACTCGGGCAGGCAAGAGTAATCACGAGCCTGGATTTGAAAAGGGGACATTGGCAAGTCCCAATGGACGAGGATAGTAAACAATATACTGCTTTCGCCACCCCCGATGGGTCCTGCTATAATAATAATATCTTTATTGTCATAAAATCATCAAGGACATGGACAACGTCAAAAAAAGAATAAAGTACACTGAGCACATAACATAATGAGTAAAACATTACAAAAATACGCACCTCACGGACTCAACAAGTAAATATAAAAACTTTTCTCAATAGACAGAAAACGGTAATAATCATTCACAAAAATCAAACTTATAGAATACTTTTTCCTTCAAGTAATCAATGACTGACCTTCTAAATTTCTGAATATTGCTGGTATCTTTCAACTGAGTTGGCAGCCTGTTATAAGCCTTCCTTGCTCTGTATTCAGTACTCCGTTTAAAAAAGGCAGTTTTGTGATGTGGAATCCTGAGGTCAGCCTGATTACGAGTTAACATATTCATTTCAGTTGAATATTCATCTGCATTTGTAGAGAACAAGTATTGGTGTTTCTTTACGAATTTAACGTTTTACCGTTCGGAGTAGCAGGACTGCCAGGCTCGTTTCAGCGTATGATGACGGAAGTCCTAATCGGTTTCATCGATAAATTCGTCAAAGTCTACCTGGACGACATAATAATTTACTTGCAGGATGAGCAGGAAAACCGTGATCACCTAAGATTAGTCCTCGAACGGTTTAGAGCTCACGGACTATGGTGTAGTCTACCCAAATGCTATTTTGCAAAACGTAGATTGGAGTATTTAGGACACGTTATAACCGAAGACAGGAATGTACCTTTGGAAAAACATGTACTATGCATTCAGGAATACCCTAAGCCAAGGGATTTAAAAGAACTTCGAGGCTTTATTGGAACCGTAGGTTGGCTGCGCGAATTCATACCTAATCTCGCGGAAGTGGAAGCGACGTTGACCGACCTGCTGAAAACAGGCGGCAAATCCGTGAAATTTGCGTGGAATGCAGACGCGGGGCGGCTTTTATCCACCTGAAACAATTATTGAGTATGCCCATGGAATTGGCACGTCCCGATCCATCACTGCCATTTATCGTGCAAACGGACGCTTCAGGATTAGGTATCGCCGCAGAGCTGTATCAGATAGATACAGAAAATAACAGAAAAGTTATTTCTCATGCGAGCGCGAAACTTAAGGGAGCGGAGAAAAACTATCACGTAAACGAGGCAGAATGTCTTGCGCTTTTCTGGACGGTGAAAAGGTACAGACATTATCTCGAGGATAGACTTTTCACACTCAAAACAGACAGTAGCGCCCTTACCTGGCTGGATAAGTTCAAAGACTCTAAAGCGAAACTTACCAGGTGGGCATTGCTGTTGCAGGAATATCGGTTCACCGTTGAAGATGTAGCCGGAGTGCACAACCAACTGCCCGATTTCCTATCAAGAAACCCGGAAGGGGACAATAACGAGGATCTCGACGCCGACGTCGAACATATGTGTCTACCGCCGGTGCAAGTGGAGAAACTGGCGCCGAATAAATAACGTCGTGACGCCATATGAGACCGTGAAGAGACGCCAAGCAGGCGATCCTGAGGTACTCGAGATACGCGCATGGCACCGCCAAATCACCGAACTAGGACCTGCCAATAACGAAGTATCCCTTTTCCTGCGAGAATTCCTGGATGAAAATAATATATTATTTCATCTTACCAGTGAAAATGAGAAAATAATATTTGTAGCCGAACCTATCAGAGAAGATATGGTATCGTACTACCACGATCACCCGACAGCAGGACATCCAGGCCAGCAGGAAACGCTGCGACAGATTTCCCAAACGTATCCTACCAATAAAGATTTCATTCATTCATTACCGTAGTCGTAAAATTTCGCAAATTATCGTCGCGCTTGATTGAACCATTTTTCCTCGGTAGTTCGTTATAATCGAGTTTAAACTCTTCAAAATAATTTCTTCTCCCCAAGACTGCCTCTTACTACAGACAGATATAAAAAATATTAGTCGTTGGTTCAAAGATAATAAAATGTCAATAAACATAAAAAAATGCTCTGTAGTGTTCTTTACACGGAAAACTAACATCATTGAACATACCTATAACATAGACGGGGTCGAGTTGGAAAAAAGGAGTGAAATCAAAGACCTGGGAGTTAACTTTCAGAGCGATATGAAATTCAATTCGCACTACACCAAGACGGTCAATAGAGCATTTAAATTTTTAGGTTTCATCATTAGAAATAGCAAGTCCTTCGAACTGGGAACAATTATCAAGCTCTATCATGCCTTAGTGAGACCACATCTGGAATATGCAGCACAAATCTGGATGCCTTCAGCCCAAACACATATAGACCGCATTGAGAAAGTACAAAAGAGGTTCTTAAGATACCTTTATGTCAGGAAAAATAACACATACCCATATATGGTCTCATATAGGTGCATGCTAGATAGCTTCGATTTCAAGAGTTTGTTGGATAGAAGAAATTTGTATACCATCTTTTTAATTACACAAAACACAAAGACTGTGACCTAATTAAGTACATATACATAAACGTCCCTAAAATCAATTTTAGAATTTTAAATTATGATGTATTCAAAACAGATCCAGGCAGTATATCACCAATAAACAAAATGTTATTGATGTGCAATCAATCACTCAAGCAAGCACACATAGATTTATTCGACACAAACCTGAAAGAACTACAAAAAATCTGACTGTGTTTGGTTTATTTAGCTTAGTTTAGGTATAGTCTGTATAGTTGTTTGTTATTTTTGTTTTGCTATATTTGTTATTTTTTGTTTAGATATATACAGGGTGTTCCAAATTAAGTCGGCACCATTGCCAACTCCGTTATTATTGATGCTACAATTTCGGTTAAATGGGCAAACTGGTAGCATTTTTAGTGGCCTACTCGATGCCGAAAACAAAAACAAAATTGACAGTCGCGTTGTCATAATATTTCATAAAATGATATTTTTTTCAATGGAACACCCTATATTTTTTCATGCATTTCGATTCGTAATAACATTCTCAACAACAAAGCTCATTTGACTTTTTTCGTAAAGGTGAAAATAAGACAGTTGTATTAATAGGAAACATTTATCGTTTTGTACATTAATACCAAATAGCTTAGTGGTGTCAATTGAGTGGTGCGACATGATGATCACGGGTTTCACGAGTTCACATCCCAGCGCAATTTTTTCTTTTTACTGTCTTATTTTGCTATTAGTAACAAAATATTGTCATTCGTATAAGTACAAAAAATGGGTGTTTGGACAATCATGAGGTTTTATTCGCCAAAACAAAGAAATTTTTTGTACTAGTGAAAGAAATAAATATTTCCACATAAGTCGCTCATTTTCCACTTTAGGAAGAAAAGTGATATGAGCTTTGTTGTTGAGAATGTTATTACGAATCGAAATGGATGAAAAAATATAGGGTGTTCCATTGAAAAAAATATCATTTTATGAAATATTATGACAACGCGACTGTCAATTTTGTTTTTGTTTTCGGCATCGAGAAGGCCACTAAAAATGCTACCAGTTTGCCCATTTAACCGAAATCGTAGCATCAATAATAACGGAGTTGGCAATGGTGCCGACTAAATTTGGAACACCCTGTATATATATATATATATATATATATTATTTCTTTCCCACTACCATTACTTGTGATTACTAATTGGTGTTTGTAATGAGAACAATAAATAAATAAATAAATAAAACACCAAGGTATTTTTATACCCTCGTTGTATATCATATCCCCACTTATTAAAATGTAGAAAACTTATTCAAAAATAAAACAAGATGTGGACTACAATAAATATTTTTGTTCATGCTATTTTAATAAGGTTTTACAAGGAGTTGCTGAAATGTTAAAAAATTACTATAATTCTAATAATACACAATAAAATGAAGCTATTTGGTTAGGATCAATGATATATAATAGAAGATGGAAAAAATTTGGATTTGGACTAGAATTTCATATTCAAATATTAGTCTTCTTATTATTCCACATGTTGACTGCACAAGTATCAACCGTGACCTTAAGCGGCCCCTAGACGATCAATATTTATGTCAATATAAAATCAATCAATTCAGACATTTATTTCAATACAGAAACCGTATAAGGGGAATACTAATAATATTGAATGAATAAGTGAAATATTTCAAACACACTAACTGATCTGGTAGAAATATGTCAACTATTTTTTCAAATATGATGAATATAGGGCATTGCTACAAAATGTGCAGAATCAATATTGAATTTTAAACATTTTTGTGAAATTCTGTCCACGGAATATATTTGAAAACGAAATTATCTGATTGGACAAGGAGGATAAGGAGTTTTGAAACATCAGGTTTTTCAATGAACAATTCTTGATGCAAATATTGTTTTCCATGTAAAAATATACCATGTCCAGATTTTTCAACTTTAATTATTTCAAAAATATTATTTTTATCCAAGATACAAAAATTATCTGGTGAACCTATGGAAAGAGTAAAGTTCTGAAAATGGATATTTTTGAATGTTGAACAACCATCCATAGTGGTAATAAGTTCGCCTAGAATAGGACTGGAACAAACTGGCATATTATATGAATTATTCTGGTAATTTTCACAAATTCTATTGTGGATTTGCTGCAAAGGTTTATGGGTCTGTCTTAGTTTAGATTTCAATTTAAACAGAGCTGTTTCATACTTGAATGCGCTGAAGTTATCTAAAGGTGCAAATTTTTGCACATCAGCAAAAAGATTAATCAAGCCATGAACGTTGTAAGAAAGATTCTGCCTGCCGTAAAATACTTCAAAATATTCGACAAAATATATCAACAGGGTATGACCATAGGGATATAGGTTTTTATATATCATCCTGACATAAAATTCTAATACCAATACTAAGTGCCATGAAATGCTGGTACTGATCAAATGGAAGAATACTTTTCAAAATTACCGGTCTCGTGTACAATAAAAACTGCCTGAACTCAGTAGCTTTCCATCTTTCGAGTTCGTCCAATGACCTTGGTTTGCGAGCAAATTCAAAAGGAACAAAGCATTTACAATTGATTAATTTGGAAGACAACTCCTCAATTCGTTATTTGATTTAGGTTTTGTATCACCATGATATATACCAATAACAAACGGTTCTGTATAAAAATTCACTGTGCAATGGATCCCAGAATGGGCCAGAATTACTACAACTACTTTTTGCAATTGGAAGGCCATCTATGTTGAAATTTAAATACAGTTCTCTGGGTATTATGTTGTGTCTAAAATATGAATCCAAAGAATGTTCCAGGCAAACTTTCAATCCAAAATGAACATATTTTCCAGGAGAAACATCGTATAAAGTTACGTTACGTGGAGTGCCCAAGAGAGTACGAATATCTATCGGTAGGTTATTATCAATATCATGCTTACTCAAAATTTTCAGAATTCTAGTGGCTGCAGAGTGGCCTATATTTTCCTCTAAGAAACACTGCCTTAGGTCGCTGATAAAAGAAGTTTTATGTTCTTTCAAATCTACAGACCTTGAGAATTGATCAATTGTATTATTTATATCTGAACTCTCGATAGATTCGTCAAAAAATGGATTACCCACTTGATCTTCAAACCGATTACTCGTATTAATAATTCCTTCAGCGTTATCAGAAGTCAAAATAGGAATATTAGCAGCAAATGTATTGTCACTGGCCTCTGTGACTTCAAGAATTGATTTTACTGGCATCTAAGCAAAGACTGAGCCTGGATAATTTTTTGTATTTTCATTAATTCTACATTCCTGTTGAGTTATCAAAAACGCCACTCCATTCTCCTTCTCCTGCGTGGAGTCATATGAGACTGCGAAATTACTTGGTATCTAGGCATATTTTACTATATGTTCATGGAAAAGTGATAATTCGAATACCGAGAACACAAAAAAAGAAATTACCTACCTTTATTTTAATCCGTGAATTCAATGAATCTCACTGTTAGTACTCACCTTGAAAAGGTATGTATATAAAAACTGAAAAACCAAATGGCAATGGCAGCAACCTGCAACCTGATAGCCGCATCAACCCGTCAACGGTCGAAACTGTCCAGCGTTGTCAGATTTACCGAGAAAATCTTCCGTAAGAAGTAACCAATATTTTCCTCAACCAAACTTCTACATCATTCGATTTCAAAATCATAGAGTTGATTTCTTTGTATCATTTTTGGAAATAGATTCATTGTGGTGGTATAATTCCCACAATAGCAATTTTAATTGTGGCAATGAAATTGGATTTCACTGCCTAACACTTCGTAAAGAATAATCTGGCAATAGGTGTTACATCGACCAATCAGATGCAGATCACATTGTGCGCCGCCTGAGATTACGCTGGGTAAGCGGGAGTCAGGTTTCATTTGAATAATTTTAAACTCCATGCACTGTGGAAAAACCATGAATTTTAACTGAATTGCAACAAAAATAGATCTGTCTCGTTTCTTAACACTGAGTACTATTGAGTAGGGGATACCTCTGTTAGCGACGAAGGATGAAGATAAGGATTATTCAGCTATTTAGGAACACTGCTCAACTGCTCTAGTGCAGTGGATGAACCTATAATATTTGCTCATTCATTAACAATCAAAATTTGTGGAAATATTTGAAAAGAACAAAAAGTACATGGTGATATGCTGGTTACGTAGAGAGAGAGAGAAAACGAATAAACATAGAAAAAGGATATATAAATGAAAAAAAAATATCCTTAAGGCACTTTATATTCACGAATTCTCTTTCACTATTGAACATTACGATAACGTTCCCTAGATTGGTCCATACCCGGCCATCCCAGCCAGTTTTTTTAATACAGCTTTTGTATAACTTCTGTTGATTATCAATAAGGTCTTCTCGAACGACTATGCCAGTGTTTTTGAAGAGTTTCTTATTGTTACAGCTATTATTTTTGTGCCTGTGTTCGAGAATTTCACCATTATAGGTCGGATTTTGTTCCTGTCATCCTTTCCAATCCTATAATATACCAGTCAAGAAGTGAGTTTCCTGCGAAAAATAATTCCAAGTCTCCAAAAAATATGAGCAATAGCTCATTCGATTCGGGATGTAATTCTGAAAAAGACGCTTTTTTTTGCTTACCAAAATTGCAATTGTAATTAACAGTTCAGTTTTTTGGGAATAACTCAAAAACTATAAGAGATAGCAAAAATCGGAAAAAAGGTTCTTTGAAGAGGAAGAAGTTTGCAATTTTTTTTTTTTTCCATTATTTATCATTTTAATTTAACGCTGAAAATAGGGCTATGCGCGACCGCTACGGCATGCGCGCGCCGTCTGTTAAGAGAGTACACCACATAAAATAATTTTTTTATACTATGACATATCAATTTTAAATTTTTAATAAATTATGGTGTTTCTAACACTAACACTTGAAAGGTCAACGTCCCGTTGGAAAAATAAATGTTAAGTATATTTTTCAACCAGTGATTAGTCCTTATTTTTCACACCTCGGTTTTCATAAAAAACGTCAGAAATGTTTAAATAATAGCTATATAAATTTTTCGCTTCTGGAGCCCTTCTTTTATATATAAATATATAACAAGATCAACAAGATAAAGTTTTTAAAAGTTGTTTATTTTGTTTGTTATAATTTTTTAAAGTTAAGAGAAAATAAATTTTTTTTTTATTAGTTTTAAATATGAACCTTTTTTAAAAACATTTTGTTTTCTTGAGAAAGTAATGATTCATGTTTTTTTCAAATAACTAGTTAAGATTTTTTTTTAAATCATAATGGGCAGTTTTTAAAATAAAAACAAGGAAAATATTAAAAATCGAATTGTTTATTAAGTTAACAATTTGTTATGAACAAATTCCAAATCTCATTATATTTTTTTCCAAAATTACTGAAAATTACAAAAACAACCATTTGCAACAAAGCGTCGAAACTTTGTTTTTTAAATTTTTTTAAGATTTTTCTAAAATTAAGTATATAAAAGTTGCAGCGGCCACTTGATTTTTTTAAGCAACAGACCGCTGTAACTTTTGAACCATTAAAGATACAGTTATTAACATTCAGGATGCTTTTATAGAGCATTAGTTGATCTCTTTAAAAAAAAATTAAATTAAAAAATAAATTTTATCAATGAATTCTATTCTTTTTTTAATAATATGAAAATTTAATAAAAAAAATTAGTTTAATATTTAAAAAATAATACCATTTTGTTTTCTTGAAATGTAATGATTACATTTTTTTTTAAATAATTAGTTAAGAAAAACAAAGAAAATATTTAAAATCTAATTGTTTATTAAGTTAACAATTTGTTATGAACAAATTCCAAATCTCATTATATTTTTTTTCCCGAAATTACTGAAAATTACAAAAACAACCATTTGCAACAAAGCGTCGAAAATTTGTTTTTTACATTTTTTATAGATTTTTCTAAAATTACAGTATATAAAAGTTGCAGCGGCCACTTGCTTTTTTTTAAGTAACATACCGCTGTATCTTTTGAACCATTAAAGATACAGTTATCAACATTCAGGATGCTTTTATAGAGCATTAGTTGATCTCTTTTCACAAGTTTGTATCTGTCATGGTTTCCTGTTTATATGCGTTTTGTTTAACAAAATAATTAATAATAAGAATAACAAAAAACATGACTCGCATTTTCTGAGGTAGTGTTAATATAAAATGGAAAAAGAGTCTCTTTTCCTAAATGCATTAATTGTTTAAAAAAAGCAGTTACAGTCATGGAAATGTAATGAAATATTGTTAAAAAAACAGATAATGAATGATTTTACAACAAACTGTATATCTTGAGTATTGTAATTTCTTTATTTTACTTTATTTTTCAAGAAAATACCAATTTTGACTTTTTGACTTTTTACTTGACAATCAACAACTTTCCTTTTTCTTAAAAACATGGTAACAGTGAAAAATATATACAGGGACATACAATAGATAAAATAATAAAACAACTATGAAATAATCCATAACATCCTCCCCACCGTGAATATTTTCAGGAATTTTCCCAATTTTCAATGTCAATCCTACAAATTCTTGTCACGGGACGTTTGAAGATCCCTGTAGACGTTTGTACTTCAACAACTCTGACGACTTTATCTTTCCCGGGAAAAACAGCTATTACTCTACCCAATGGCCAGGAATTTCTGGGCAAATTTCCATCCGCCAGAACAACTACATCGCCAACTGCCAAGGGCTTGCCATCCTTATTCCACTTTGCTCGCTTTGACAATGTGGGTAGATACTCTTTGATCCATCGTGTCCAAAATATGTCTGCCAATCTCTGGGATTTCTTCCATTGCTTTCGGAGATCTTGATCTTCAAAGCTCACTGGAAACAAACTCTTTGAGGGTGAACCGATGAGAAGATGTGCAATTTCTAAATGTATTGCACGAATAGTCATACATGTAAACAGAACTCCCCAACGTTTTTCTTTGTGTCTCCCACATCCTCTTTTCTGTGCAATCACTTGTCCCCATTGTAATTTCATGCTATTGGGTATTTTGGATACCAACTGCTCTAGTAGGAACGGATTCTCCAGATGATTACTTGCTTCAAATTGCTCCAATGTGGCCACCAGGTTATTGATATGACATGAAAATTTAATAAAACTATTAAAATCGCCGTCTCTAAGGTATTGTAAATTTTGAGTTTTACTAATCATAGAAGCTATGATATATTCTGGGCGACCAAATCGCATTTCCAATGTATCAATAACACATGAAATATTTTTTGGGTGTAATAATAAACTTCTTACCGCTTCAAGAGCTTCCCCTTTCAGGCACTTTTGCAACTTCAACATTACTTCATCCTCCGAATATTGATACATCCTAGTTTTCCTATGGAACTGACTAATGAGTAACGGCCAATCTTCTGGTTTGCCATCAAATATGGAAAGATCTCTATCAAATTGATTTCTTCCTGAAACACTCTTGACAGCATCAGCGATGACGTTACATAATTTTGACAAGTCATTTTCGTGTAAAGTTTTATCTATTAGAACTACTTTCTCGTTGATTTCCTTTTCCAGTTTTTCACGTGGAGGATGATCAGAATGCATCTCACATTTATTCATCCATTCTTGTACTACCTCGTTTCTGCTTGACTCTCCTAAGCTTTTATTGTACAATTTCCTTGAACTTTTACTTTGTACAGAGCACAATTCTCCCTCTTCAATTTCAGCTTCAGCTAAGCCTTTCTGAAGATCCAAAATTCGTATTTGATTTTCAAGTTCTTGTTTTTTCATCATCAATTCAGCCCTTGCGACCTCGGTCTCCAACGCCAAACGCCTCCTCTCAATTTCCACCCTCTTTGAAGATACTTTGGACCTTTCAGATTTCTTCATAGATTGTCTAGCAGAATCTGATACTTTTGATGAGCACCTAGTTGATCCCGGAGCTGCTACATCCCTATTTTCAGATTTGCCAGTTTCATCGTTAAATCTTGATCCTCTTGATTCTTATGTGATTAAACACCGCTAGAATATATGATATCATTTAAATAAATCCGTGTATTTCATAAACAATCAATATTAATGACTGAAACCAACATTTTTTGAATAATATAAATACTTAGCCTACAAAATTCTCTTGAAGTACAACTTTAATAGTTTAAAAGATATAAGCATTCTAAGGAGTAAATATATATATATATATATATATATATATATATATATATATTTGAGAAGTTTCTTGGGTTATTGGATTCGTTTAGTAATAAAGGTCTATTTGTTAATAGAATACTCCCCCCCCCCGGCCGGGGACATTTTTAATTCTTTATTTTTTTCGTTATTTTTCAGGGCTGACATTTTCTGGAAAGAATGTATAATGTAATTTGGTGAAATAAGTAACTCAACAGGCAACATACCTTGGCATAACATTATGTTATAACAAAAATAATTGCTTCAATCATAATATAGAATATAAACCTAGTCATTGCCTATATTGATAGAACTGGACTTGATTTATTCGACACGCATCAGTAAGTAAATTATAAAGCCTCAAGAAAATATAAATCCAGTCTTCTTTGAACTTTTAGATAGTTTGAAGCAGAATGTGCAAACATAACAAACATTTTTGATTTAGCTCGCTAAATATTCATATAATTTACTGGACTATTCTCAACTGTCATATTTCTTATTATGAAAGAATCCACAGACATTGTATTCAGCTATTGTTACGTTTCATTTTCTCACTAGATTTAGTATCGCTCTCATACCCTAAAGAAACACGGTATATACGTAATATTTTATTCATGCATATTCACTTATAACTACAAAAATGATATTGTCAGTAACCCGATATTCGTTTCTTCATTCCGGTGATCTTTCTCCGGTAGTGAAAAACAAGTGATAACCTACAATAGAGGTGGTGAGATTCGATTCTATTCAAAGCAGTGCACAGTTAATCATTAAGTTTATTGTTCGGGATAGCAAGTACTTGGAGATTGTCGATAGTGATGCCTTCCCTCTGCTATCTCTGCGATATGAGCTCATACATTTGCAGATACATGAATCATTCGGATACTAGCCAGACTATGGGGCATTTTATTCCATCGAACCAACTGTGATATGCCCTTTGTTGGAAACATACTTTATATTATAGCTTTCTCGTTTTTTTGAACTGGCTCATAAACTATTAATTTCGAGCCATTCTTTCGACAGATTATACTTATCATAAAAGTGTCAGTAATTTTTGAATTCTGAATGTCAGATATATTTTTGCAATATAGTTTTGGATTGATTTCACTCGAGTATAATTTTGACTAGAGTTGTGCAGTGTATCTGTACACTATTTTGAAGAACCTGGTGATCTGGAGTTTGGCGGGTAGCTTCTCTTTTCGGGTCACAACATTTTGGCGACCGTGACAGGACTTGAGTGAATCAAAAACTTCCGTGTGTGGGCTTGTGATCTAGTGCAGATAAAACTTTCGTCGTTTATATCGTTAAACAGGTTTCGAACCAGGGTTTTTGTCCTGTGCAATGGATCAACAGAAAAAACATCGTAAAGTTCTTCGCGCCGCTTTTACGAAAAGTGCCAATGAACTTGATAAATTGTTATCTGAAGAGACAGCCCTACAACAGGTACAAGTTGCTTGGGAAGTATTATTGCAGAAACCTGAAAACTTATTGATAGCCAACAGAGAAATCTACGATACTCTTCTACAAGAGGACGTGAGTGAGGAAGATCTGATGGTGGAAATCGATTCCTGTGAGGGATATGACAAAAAGTTCATCGATTTGAGGATTACCTATGGAAATCATCAGAAGCACATAGATATTGGTCTTGATGAAGACGATCGACGTTCCAGAGCCAGTTTGGCCGTGAGTAAATCAACATTAGGCCCAGGTATGCGTAAATTTAAGTTACCCCCAATTGAATTTAAAAAATTTGGTGGTGAAATACGCGAATGGCTTCCCTTTTGGGGTCAGTTCAGAAAAATCGATGAAGATCCGAACATAGATGAAGCTACCCGCCAAACTCCAGATCACCAGGTTCTTCAAAATAGTGTACAGATAGGTACACTGCACAACTCTATTCAAAATTATACTCGAGTGGAATCAATTCAAAACTATATTGCAAAAATATATCTGACATTCAGAATTCAAAAATTACTGACACTTTTATGATAATTATATTCTGTCGAATTAATGGCTCAAAATTATTAGTTCATGAGCCAGTTCAAAAAAACGAGAAAGTTATAATATAAAGTATGTTTCCAACATTCTCCCACCTGAGGAACGTTCACATAGAAAGAGTGACTCATTTGTAGACGGATACATACTCTATAAAAAAACTACTATACAGAAAGTACAAAGGAAGCTATAGAACAAATCTTCTTGGCTTCTTAATTTGACGACCACTCCCAGTACACTTCACTTCATCGAGTACTCTGCTTACGTTTAACTGTAGGTTTTTTTTAATTGAATGTGAATCGTAAAATCCATGCCATCATGTGAAGGGTTTTATTGATTTTCGAAAAATAATTGTTATTTATCATAGAAGTGACTTTAACCAATGTCTTTTTCCTCTCCTTGTTGATCACTTCCTCATCACACACTATATCTTGTTGAGGCCATAGTGGGTGGCCTTCTAACCAAGGCAGCCTTACCTCATATTGACCTTCATCGTCTGTGGTGATTGTTTGTAGGAAGAGATCTTTCGTTGCATTCTCCAATTCTTCTCTAGGTTTTTTCTCTACAGGTTTAATATCAACATCAAGTTTCCACAAGCCTGCTATGCTGATATTTTTCAAAAAAAGTGACATAACGGTCATTGCTAAACTGGAACCGTGATTATTGTGAGGTATCTTCCCCATCAGAGTCCAACCTAGAAGTGTTTCAACAGCCACCAAACCACACTTCAAAATATGTCTCCTTCCAGTGAAGAGTTTTCCTGCTACATTAATACTATCAACATTAACACCGTTTCCTCCTTGGCTAGAGGACGAATTTGTGGTCTGTATCTTTTGAGCTTCGAGTTTATTGAATTCCGATATAATTATGCTTTTCGCTTGAGCAATAGTCTTGAAGTACGAATCTTCAAACATCTCCCGTTCTTGCTCCTGAATAACGTTATCTATCGCTTCAATTTCATTTTGAATCGATTCAAATTGCTCTAACAGTGGCTCGTGTGATTCTAACCTAGTTTTCAATTCATTTATATCATTCGTTTCCGGGTTGAAAGCGTTAAAAAAACTTTGAAATCGGGTGACCCTAGCTTTAAATATTTTTATGCTTGAGTTCCTCCAACCAGCATCCATGAAAAACTGAGGAAATTTCATTGCAAATTACATACTGATCGAGAACTTCGAATGAACAACTGTAATTTCCTACATTCAGCTAGATATCATAACAATTGTGCAATTTTTCAGCCGTATTCAATCCTCCAAACAATGATTGAATTATCCGTTCAGTACGTTTGGGCTTATAACCCATTTTCTCAGCAATGTTTTTCAAAACATATGATCTCTGTGAACCACTGTCTATGACTGCTCGTATCGAACGAACTCCTTGCTCATTGATCATATTAACCCGTAAAGTTTGCAAAAACACATGAGTGTTTGTATGATTTGCCAATGATTGCTCGATAGCTGAAATTTCATCATTTCCTTTATAAGGCTCAGTCAAGTTTGGATTCAATGTAATTTTATTTGCAGGCAGTTCTGGGCACATCAAAGCGACATGTTGCTTTCCACATAAAAGACATTTCAAACGCTCGTGGCACTTTCTAGATTGATGTCCAGTTTTCAGACATCTAAAACATGCTTTTTTATCTGTTGATATTTTGCGTTTCTGATCTAAAGAATATTTATGAGCTTTGAAACAATTTTCACTGCCATGCGCACCCTCGCAGAATATACATTTGACAATATTGCAGTTCATCAGACCTGTAGCAGTTGGTATCGAAATTTCATTTGACACAGGTTTATTTGCTTTTTTATGTCGACTTTCATCTGAATTCAAGCCAAAACCCTCTGCAGCCAAGGAAATCCGCTCTTCATTCTCGACTTCTGACTTCACAAAACTCATAAGGCTTTCCAGACGACTCATAGTCGATGATTCAGGATTCGCCCCGCCATTATTCTCAGACTGTGCACCAGGAACTAAAAAATGAAAATGCAAGGACCGCTGCCAAACACGCAATAAGTCCTCTGGTAGGCAGGATTCAATTAGAGGAAATAACATAGCGGCGCAATTATCATTTTTGACGCCAAGCGTTTCGAGAGCCCTCAAGTGTGTTTTGACCTTATCATACAGAGTTGAAAGTATCATTTTATTGTTAGACATGGCATTATTGATGATAAGTTTTAACAGTTCCCTGACATATACTTCTATTTGTAAGTCATCCCGCCCAAAACGTGATTTCAAACTGTCTATTACTTTTTTATAATTTTGAGCAATTGGAGGAAAACTGTCGACTAGTTGTCTGGCCCTACTGTTGGGATTTGTAGCTTGATACAAGTACTGAAACTTGTCAGCCGCATCTATGTTCGGATCTTCATCGATTTTTCTGAACTGACCCCAACCGCGTTGGTTTGATCGACGAGTTGTGGTAACTCGTTTCCAAAAATGAGGTTTTGAATAAGACAGCACTCCACGTTGTGTTAACTTATTCTTTTTAATTGCTTACGTTGACAAGAGTATGCATTCAGAGTCAATTCTTACTTGACAGCAGTGACATCGCCGCTATATCGACGAAGAACAACTGATCACGCATAGACGTGCGGATTTAACTAAAATAAGGCATACATATGAGATGAACAACAAACATACAGCCCGCCTTGAAAGCTTGGGCTTTCAACAAAGAAGATACATTACTGACTCAAAAAAATATAAAAGGTCAGCTCCAATAGTCTATAGTTACATATGATTGTCCATATATGAGGCTTTCCTCTAGTCAATAGGTAGAGCACTCACTTTGGTTACACTACGCTTTACTACACCATTCTTGGTCAGAACACTAACCACTCGCACCACATTGTCCCTTCCTGGATGGACGGCGACGATGCGACCTAGACGCCATTGCATTGGTAGTAGATTCTCCTCGTAAAAGTACAAGTGAGTTCGTTCTAACTGATTCCGGGGTTTCTGCCTTCCACTTGCTGCGCTGTTGCGAAGAAGTAATATATTCCAACGACCAAAGCTTCCAGAAGTGTTGGGTTAATTGCTGCAGTCGCTGAAACAGCTTCAATCTATTTGTTGGCAGCTCGGTGACGTCACGTTGAGGTACAGCTATCAAGGAGTCACCAACCAGGGAGTGAGCCGGGGTACGTGCGGACAAATCGTTTGGGTCGTGAGATAGGACAGTGATAGGACGGGAGTTCAATATTGCCTCAATCTGGCAGAGTACGGTGTACAAACATTCGTAATTTAAATGTGCATTCCCTAGAATTCGAGTTAAATGATATTTTGTCGCCTTAACAGCGGCCTCCCACAATCCGCCTTGGTGGGGGGCTAGCGGAGGTATGAAGTGACACGTGATGCAATTTTTCAAAAGATAATCTCTTGTTTCTCCGGATTGAGTAGATTTTTTAATGTAATTGACAATGGCCTTCAACTCATTATTCGCTCCCACGAAGTTACTGCCGTTGTCAAAATAAATATCTGTGCATAAGGCACGACGTGAAACAAATCTTTTGAGACAGTTGAGGAACGCTTCAGTAGATAAGCTAGTAGCCAGTTCAATGTGGACCGCTTTAGTTACAAAACATACAAAAATGCAAATATACGATTTTACAAATTTTCTTGATCGTATGAAACTATCTTTAATAAGAATGGGCCCCGCATAGTCAACACCCACTGCGGAGAAAGGACGCTTCGGGACTAACCTGGCCTCTGGAATGTTCCCCATGAGAGGGTTTGAAATCGGAGGCCTCGCCTTACAAGTTACACACTTGCGTATTATACCCCGAACCACACTCCTTCCGTTAATAGGCCAATATTTGCTCCTCACAGCATTTGAAGTGGATGTAGGCCCGGAATGAAGTGTTCGTATGTGTTCATATTGAATCAATTTTATAGTAAATGCGTTTTTGTCGAGCAGCAATATAGGATGCTTTTTATCTAGTCTCTCATGAGAATATACTATTCTTCCGCCGACGCGCAATAACCAGTTCGAGTCCAAAAAGGGATTTAATGATAGTAATTTACTCGATTTTGATAAAGCCCTCTTTGTTTGCAATGCGTGAATTTCCGTAGAGAAACTTGATGCTTGACATAGCTTCAGTAGTAAAATGAGCGAATTGTCCAGTTCATTGCGAGTTAAATTACCATTAATTTTCATTTTATTTTTAGGATTGCAATTGTGCACATATCTCAACATGTATGTAAATACACGATGAGTTTTGGTGAAAGAGGAAAATCTTTCTAGAATGAATTGAGGATTGTAAGACACACAAGACAGTTGTGCTTGTTTACGTCTTTGAGCTGTATCGGGTGTCAGCTCGGCGCGTGATTCTGGCCAATCAGCTTCGACCATTTGTAAAAAAGATGGACCGGACCACCATAACTCGTTTTGAATTAATTTTTCAGGGTTCTCACCTCGGGAAATGATATCGGCAGGGTTTTTACTACCTTCTATGTGTCTCCAAGCATGTGGATCAGTTAAATCTCGTATTTCGGATGTCCGATTGGCTAGAAAGGTTTTCCAATTACTTGGTTCAGATTTCAACCAAACTAACACGATAGTTAAATCGCACCAATAAAATTTTCTCAGCACGCCCATGTTCAAAGATTTCTCCACCTTATTTGTTAAGCGCGCGAGTACAAGAGCGCCTGAGAGTTCTAAGCGAGGTAAAGTTAATTTCTTCAATGGGGCGATTTTAGACTTTGCACACAACAATTTTGGAAAATTGACACCGTTGCTGTCAGTAGTGCGAATGTAAATCGCGATGCCATAAGCTCGCTCTGAGGAGTCACAGAATCCATGCATTTGAATTTCGACCATTTGACGAGGAATACGAATCTCATTTATACTTGGGAGATGACGGCAGAGCTGTAGCCATGTGGTATGCATGTCAAGGGGAATTGATTCGTCCCACTCCGAACGTAACTCCCAGAGCTTCTGTAATATAAGTTTTGCTAGGACGATGATTGGGCCGATCAGTCCCAAGGGATCAAAGATTTTTTATATGGTCGCAAGGATCGTGCGTTTCGTAACTAGAGTTTTCAAATTTATACCAATACTATACCCAAATGTATCATTACTTGGGTTCCACATGAGCCCCAATGTTTTGACAGTTTTGTCATTCGATATGTCATATTTTGGTAGGGAATTTACATCAGAGTTATCTAATAATTCTTCGCAGTTTGATGCCCACTTTCTCAATGGAAATTTTCCACTTTCTAATATTTCTACAACTTGATTTTTTAGCGTGAGCGCTTCAGACACCAAATTTGCGCCCGTGATTAGGTCGTCAACATAAAAATCTTGCTCAATTACATTGCTTGCATGAGGGTAAATATTCTCATATTCATACGCCAATTGCATTAACGAACGACAAGCTGAAAAACTAGCTGATGCCGTCCCATACGTCACAGTGTTAAGACGGTAGTGTTTCAATTCGTCGCTCGGATTAGAAAGACATAATATCCTTTGAAGATCGCGTTGCCTTTCATTCAAATTTATTTGTCGATATATCATTTTTACGTCACCAATAAATACAACGTTATGATTTCTAAATATAAGAATAGTTCCGATTGAATCGTTGGTCCTACCTTCAAAACATTATTCAAAGATAAACCGGAGCTTGTTGGATTGGATGCATCATAAACGACACGAAGTTTAGTAGTGGTGCTACTTTCCTTTAACACCCCGTGGTGTGGTAAATAACATTTAATATCGGCAACATCATTGTTTAAATCGACTGCCGTCATATGCCCCAATTGAATGTACTCATTCATGAAATTCACGTACGCCCTTTTGTATTCTGAGTCGCGTATGAATCGTTTTTCAATCGAGGAAAATCGGGTGATCGCGGCTTTCTCGGATTCGCCCAATTGATTAAGCTCATCCTTCACCGGTAAAGTAACTTCGAAACGACCTTGATCATCTCTCCGGAATGTTTTAGCATAATGATCTTCACATTCGAGTTCTTCCAAAGTGTAGTGGTTTTTTGTTTTTACCTCTTCTATTTCCCAGAACGCTTGTAGCTGTTCGTATAATTCGTCATTACTTATAGCAATATTGCATGAACTTCGCGTATCGTAATTTTCCACATTCAAATGTCCTGAGACCACCCAACCTAGTTTTGTTTTCTGAATGATTGGATTGCTCGCATTTGTCTTCATTTGACCTACACACAATATGTCGAAAAACACCCTAGCCCCTAACAAATTATCAATTGGCTTCGATTCATTGAAGGTGCTATCTGCCAGAATTATATTTTTCGGTAAATTTATTGTCGAGATGTCGAATGATATTTGTGGCATATTCTCGGCTATTTTATCGATTACTAAAAAAGTTTCTTTAGCTTTGTATTTTCCGTCGATTGAATATATGAAGGTTTCCGTTTTATTCGATATATTGCTGATAGAGTTCTTGTAACCCGCCACTGGAATATGAGTCCTGAACGTTTTCGATTTGAGTTTATTTGCCAGATGATTTGTGATGAAGTTCGATTGCGATCCGCTATCCAACATCGCCCTGCACGCTACTAAATTTCCCTCAAAGTCGCGTACCTTTATTATGGCTGTGGCGAGTAATACTTGCAATGAATATGATTTAAAGATGCGCCCCTGTCTCTGATTTTCATGGTAGCCAGCGAATAGCGAATGCTGCATTTGCGTAGTTTCACCGTGGTTGCCTTCGCTTAGCGTTCGTGATTCACCGGTCGTTGTCGACTGTACATTGTTGTCGGTTGAACGCGCGGTGTCATTGGCGTGCTGAGAGTGTAAAAGGGAGTGATGTTTTTCATTACAGAAACGACAGTTGGATGAACGGCAGTTTTGTTGGAAGTGATTTGGCCTCAAGCAATTAGAACATAGCTTTAGCTTTTTTACTTCTGCGTATCTACTAGAAATGGATTTTTTTTCAAATTTATCGCATTGGGAATTGAAATGAGGTTGATTGCAAAAAGAACAAGATATTCTTTGCATGGATAAGTGGGTGAGATTTTTCTTCGCGGTTCGAGTGAGGTTTTTTTTTCGCGATTCGATACACCCGGTTTTGGAGTCTTGGTTTTATTTTCAATCGTCTCTAGTAATTGACAACGTTTCGTCAGAAACTCTGTTAATTCCGCTAGTTTCGGAGAATCACTGGCTGTTTCCTCCCATTCCCTTTTGCTAATGGGATCAAGCTTCGATGATAAAATGTATATGAGAAGAGTATCCCATTTTTCAATAGGTTCCTTTAATGCCTTCAGGGCACGTAGATTTTTGTTAAAGTTGTCGAGAAGCTTTCTTAGATATGCATGAGACTCAAGTTTTACGGGATATAGCTCAAAAATTGCCTTGATGTGAGTGTGTATTATAAGTTTGTTATTCTCGAAGCGTTCTTTCAGCATAGTCCAGGCTATAGAATAATTCGCATTTCTGTCGAAATAATGGCTCAGAATTAATAGTTTATGAGCCAGTTCAAAAAAACGAGAAAGTTATAATATAAAGTATGTTTCCAACATTCTCCCACCCGAGGAACGTTCACATTAAAAGAGTGACTCATTCGTAGACGGATACATACTTTATAAAAAACGACTATACAGAAAGTACAATACAAAGGAAGCTATAGAACAAATCTTTTTGGCTTCTTAATTTGACGACCACTCCTAGAACACTTCACTTCATCGGGTACTCTGCTTTTGATATCAGAAACGATATCTGTCACTCCCGCACTATTACAACTTTCAGGAGAAACTTCATTCACCTGGTCGGGACAGGGTGTTAATTCAACCTGACCAGTGGTTTGGCTGCTCACTCCCTCTTCGACATCCGATGTGGAATTTTTTGTACTATTAGATTTATCGATGCATTCTAAGGGATAAATCTTCTGAATTGGTCTGATCAAGGATCCTCTTGACGTTTTCACTCGAACTAGACGAATTTTGTTATCTCTTTCTGCAATTACTTCTACGACACGACCTAAGGGCCAGTCTAGTCGTTTATGATTTTCATTACCGACAAGTACTATTTCACCAAGGGCAACTTGTCGACCATGTTCCTTTTCAGTTAGTGGTGTTAGTTGTCCTAAGTACTCATTGCGGAACCTTCTACGTAAAGTTGTTCTCAACCTCTGTTTGTAGATCATCTTTCGACTAAGGGACGTTTCATCTACAAGATCACAATCTGGAACACCACTTTCGGCTAGATCACGCAGGAACATTGCTGGAGATAAGGCTACCAAGTCTTCCAGATCAGTAGACAAATACGTGAGGGGTCTCGAATTTATTACAGCTTTGCAATCGCACAATATGGTTGAGAGATCTTCATAAAATAACGAAGTACGGCCAAGAACCTTGCGTAACAATTTCTTCAACACACCAATGAGGCGTTCCCAGAATCCACCCCACCATGGCGCTGCTGGTGGATTGAAATGCCAATTAATGCGTTTTATAGAAGCAAAATACGAAATTTTCTCCCAATCCAGTCTTTTGAATGCATTTTCGGTTCCTACAAAGTTTGTCGCGTTATCACTGTATATAGTTTTAGGTCTACCACGTCTCGCTATGAATCGGTGAAGGGCTTGTATAAAACTATGTGCAGATAAAGATGTGGAAAGTTCCAAGTGTACTGCCCGATAAACCGCACACGTGAAAAGACACACCCACACTTTTCCGACATTTCTCGAGAACAAAGGTCCCGCGAAGTCGACACCGATGACTTCAAAAGCCACAGTTTCCCGGACCCGATCTATTGGAAGAGGTGGCGACTCCATATCGAATCGAGAACGATATTTGTTGCAAGTAACACATGGGTAAATAATGGAGCGTACTGCACGACGACCTCCAATAACCCAAAATATTTCTCTCAGTAGACTCAAAAGTCCCTGTGTCCCGACATGACAGGAGTTGACATGTAGGTCAAAAATCACCCGATTCACTACAGGGTGTTTTGGTGACAAAACAATCGGGAAACGGAAATCCCTCTCATCTTCTCTTCCTGAAATTCGGGATTCGTCTTTGAAGGAATTGAGAGGGTTTATATTTTGATGATTTCCATCTCCAAAACATTCCTGCTGTACAATTTTGTAGATGAACTTTTCTGCATTTTCAACTTCTGTGGCACTGAGACTACCTTGACGTTTAACTGTAGATTTTTTTGAATTGAATATGAATCGTAAAATCCATGCCATCACGCGAAGGGTTTTATTGATTTTCGAAAAATAATTCAAATGCCAATAATCAGAGCTGCTATTTATCATAGAAGAGACTTTGACCAATGTCTTCTTCCTCTCCTTATTAATCACTTCCTCATCACACACTATATCTTGTTGAGGCCATAGTGAGTGGCCTTCTAACCAAGGCATCCTTACCTCATATCGACCTTCATCGTCTGTGGTGATTGTTTGGAGGAAGAGATCTTTCGTGGCATTCTCCAATTCTTCTCTAGATTTTTTCTCTACAGGTTCAATGATCCCCAGAACATCAAGTTCCGACAAGTCTGCTATGCTGACATTTTTCAAAAAAAGTGACAACGGTCATTGCTACACTGGAACCGTGATTATTGTGAGGTATCTTCCCCATCAGAGTCCAACCTAGAAGTGTTTCAACAGCCACTAAACCACACTTCAAAATATGCCTCCTTCCAGTGTACAGTTTTCCTGCTACATCAGCCCCGATTAGGAGTTCAATTGGAGCTGAATCATGCACATCATTCAATTGAATATTTTTATGCTTGAGTTCCTCTAGCTAACATCCATGATAAACTGGGGAAATATCATTGCAAATTACATTCTGATCAAGAACTTCGAATGAACAACTGTAATTTTCTACATTCAGCTTGATATCATAACAATTGTGCAATTTTTCAGCCGTATTCAATCCTCCAAACAATGAATGAATTATCCGTTCCGTACGTTTGGGCTTATAACCCATTTTCTCAGCAGTGTTTTTCAAAACATATGATCTCTGTGAACCACTGTCTATGACTGCTCGTATCGAACGAACTCCATGCTCACTGATCATGTTAACCCATAAAGTTTGCAAAAACACATGAGTGTTTGTATGATTTGCCAATGATTGCTCGATAGCTGAAATTTCATCATTTCCTTTATCAGGCTCAGTCAAGTTTTGATTCAGGTAATTTTATTTGCAGGCAATTCTGGGCACATCAAAGTAACATGTTGCTTGCCACATAGAAGACATTTCAAACGCTCATGGCACTTTCTAGATTGATGTCCAGCTTTCAGACATCTAAAACAGGCCTTTTTATCTGTTGATATTTTGCGTTTCTGATCTAAAGAATATTTATGAGCTTTGAAACAATTTTCACTGCCATGCGCACCCTCACAGAATATGCATGAGACAATATTGCAGTTCATCAGACCAGTAGCAGTTGGTATCGAAATTTCATTAGACATTTATTTGCTTTTTCATGTCAACTTTTACCTAAATTCAAGCCAAAACCCTCTGCAGCCAAGGAAATCCGCTCTTCATTCTCGACTTCTGACTTCACAAAACTCATAAGGCTTTCCAGACGACTCATAGTCGATGATTCAGGATTCGTCCCGCCATTATTCTCAGACTGTGCACCAAGAACTGAAAAATGAAAATGCGAGGACCGCTGCCAAACACGCAATAAGTCCTCTGGCAGGCAAGATTCAATTAAAGGAAATAACACCCTTCGACTTCAACTATTTCTTGGGTGTACTTAGAGAAGGGCCTAAAACAAAGAAGTATGTTGTGAACAATTTGTAGGTTAACCTGTTGAGAATGTTTTGGTTTATCACTGTCAATATTATCGTGATCAGGTAGATTGATTATGGGACTCACCTCATCCTCGAGTCCACGACAACAACTGTTACATTTAATCAATTAATCATTAATATCCTTTTGTACATTCCACTCAATCTTAATTTACTTTCATTCATCTTAGATCGTCTTAATATGTAAAACTTGATTCTACCTTCAACTGTATATTAGATGTATTGGGCTAGTTCCCGTTGAATAAATAAAAAAAATAAAAATCATTTTACCCAGCTGGAGTTTTCCTCGAAATTCATCTTGGGATGTTTGTTTGGTAATGTCATTTTTCTGACTTCATTAAGGTTATGTCTAATATGCCTAAACAGCTTCTAAATTTTTACAAGCATTTTCTTTACAACACGCTTGGAATAATACAAATTTTTGGAATATGGGCCATTACAGCAATGATGAAAAAGTGCACATATAATCACGGAATATATATAGTGTGTCTCTGGATAGAGTTGACAAAAGGAATAAAACTTGATTTAACGAAAAAAAAAGTTTTGTCGAGAAACTTAGCTTTATCATATACAAATCTAATTAGATTTACCGAAAAACGAAAAATGAGACTATTGAAGAAAATAGTTACCTACTTAAATCATAAAAGAAGCTAAAAAAATAATTAAATCAAAGTTCTGATTAATTTTTAATGAGGATTTCTCATTCAATTACTCTGTCATTTTCTGGCAGCAAAACGAGTGCCCTGCTCATTCCTCACTTTTGTTACAGCAGTGGCTGAAATATTACTAAATAAATAAACGTTGAAATTGTATTTAATTGATTATATATTGAATACATAAACTGGCAACCCTGCTAATATATGTCCAGCTACTTCCGCATTTATGTAGATATACTGAAATAATTGAGTCCAGGTAATTCCACAATTTCCTGAAAAAGCAGTCCAGGTATTTCCGCATACGTACACAAATGTGAATATATTTCTTGTCCAGGTATTTCCGCATCACTATATATATATATATATATGTATATATATACAATACAATTCGGTTACAGTCACAAGTATAACAATTATATCACACTAAAGATGAAAGAAATAAATTATACAGTAGTAGAAACATTGTAATTCAAGCACATTAAAACTTCTGAACTGGGTAGGTAGGCTAGAGTAATAGTGACAATCATGTGTGACACTCGCATAACAGACATATTTTCAGTTCTTTTTTGAAAGTTGTAATAGTGCCGCAGGTTTTCAAGAAATCTTCTAATTCATTATAACGCACTATGCCTTTATGGAAAATATATTTTTCTGAGCTTTTTTGTTTTTTGTTGAGACTTGTATATCTGCTTTTCTTCGTGTATTGTAGTTGTGCAAACTGTTGTTGAATACTAATTTAGATGACAGATACGATGAGGTTAATGACATTTCAATTTTATGGATAAAATCATAGTATGGTACTCGTAATGTTGTATCGAGAGCCAATTCAATGTACGTAACATGGACTTGATGGACGTGTCTCTTGGAACATTCAATATAGTTCTTATGGCTTTATTTTGCGATTTCTGCATCCGTCCCATCTCATTTTTATTTGCCAGGTACAGTATAGACGAAGCAACGGTGAAATGGGGCAATATTATCGTATTATATACTGTTTTTCTAGACAAGGTGCTAAAGATGGTGCCACTCTAAACAAGAAGTTTATGTTTTTTGATATTTTATTGGTAATGTATGAAATGTGTTCCTTGAAAGTTAAATTTCTATCGATAATAATGCCCAAGTATTTAATCTTATCCACCATTTCCACCTCCTCCTTACGGGGCCTGTGGCTCAGTGGCACCAGCGTCGATCTTGTGTCAACTGTTTCCACCTGGCGCGGGTTCGATTCCCGCAGCTGGTAAAAAATTTTTTCAAGGTCCCAAGAGTGGTTTCGGATCCCACTATAAAAGGTAAGGTCCCCGTGATCTTAACTCATACAAGTTTTCATTAACTTCTGAGGGTTGGTCAAACAACTAAGAAAGCGGTTAAAAACAATTTTACAATTTTTTTTTACAATTTTAATCCTGATTATTATCTTTGAACTCCGCATACTTTTTGTGGTTGCTAATTAACATGAATTAAGTTTTTTTTGCATTAAGTTTCAACAAACTAGCATTACACCATTGTAAAATATTTTCCAGTTCCGCGTTGAGTGTATCTGTTAGGGTTTGTATATCTTCAGAACAGTAATACAATAACGTGTCATCGGCAAACAAATGGATTCGACAGTTTTCAACAGAGTGAACAATATCCTTGATATTCAGCAGAAACAGCAATGGTCCCAATATACTTCCTTGAGGTATGCCATTTTTATTTAGGACGTTAATTTTAGTTACCTGTTTTTTGTTCTGTAAGTAATCAGTGAGCCAGTCGAGTGCTTTTCCAGTTATACCATACTTCTCTAGTTTGATAATTAATTTGGCCCTGTCAATTGTTTCGAATGCGCGTTGGATGTCCAAGAATACAGCTCCAAACATAATATTTTTGTTGTAGTTTTCCTTCCAGTCATATAGAACATTTTGCACAGCTGTTTCACAGCTGTGGCCTGTTCTAAAACCTAACTGATTTGAATATATAATGTTATATGTGTTATGAGTTGTTCATAGACTATTCTTTCGATTAATTTTTCTAGTGTTGCTAACATATTAATTGGTCTTAAATCACTAGCTTTATTGGAGACCTTAGGTATGGTATAACTGTTGACAGCTTAAGGGCCGATGGAAGCTTGCTCGTTAATAATGAAGTATTAACTAGATTCAATGCTATTATATATTTTTTTTTTTTATTTCGGCTGTTATTTCATCCGGACTACCTTTACTTGGTAAGTTATATACCGCCTTTCTCAACTCTGTGTACTCTATGAGCCTAAAGTTATCGAATTTATTGTTTGTTGTTGCTATTTTATCTGTATAATCCCTTATAAGAGTGGTATCTATATCTGAAATAATCTTATCAATACTACTCGCGACATAAAAGTCATTTAGGCCATTAGAAATTTCTTTTAGTTCGTTTATTTCTATATCTTTGATTTAAATTTTTGCCAGTTTATATTCTTTTTTCGTTGATATTATCGATTTCAAAGTTTTCCACATTTTTTTAGAATTGTTTTTAGTACCGTCTATGTTATTCTCGAGGAATGCATTATTTTCTTCACGTATAATTTTAACTACTTTATTCCGATTGTGTTTGTATATATCCCTATTTTGAAGAGATTTATTTTCCTTATATATTTTATAACTAGTATCCCTTTGCTTTATAGCATCATTAATTCTATCATTCCACCATTAATGACCTTCCGACTTATTGCTCTGCTGCTTCTCTATCGATTGTATATGCAGATGATACCAATCTCGTTATATCAGCTGATAGTATTCCCACTATACTTTGTAATGCGCAGAATGCTACAAATCAACTCTCCTAGTGGTGTGATTTGAATGGACTAGTTCTCAATATAAACAAAACTCAAATGATTAATTTTGTTACAAAAAATTCTTCAATAGATAGCAGCCACCTAGTGAAGCTGAACAATACATCAATTCGACAAGTCTCTGACACAAGATTTCTAGGAATCAATATTGATTCTAAACTCACCTGGAGCAATCATATTGAGTATATAAAACTCAAGCTTAGTAAACACATATTTCTGCTCCGTCAATTGAAAAACACACTCTCTCTTGAAGTCTCGAAACTGGTATATTTTAGTCTTATACAGTCATTTATGTGCTATGAAATAATTCATTGGGTGCTACATCCAAGGCACAAGAAATATTCGCCATTCAAAAAAAAAGCAGTAAGGTTAATGATGGCGGACGTCCGAGAGAACATTGCAAACCACTTTTGTTAAAATTGGTATAATGACTCTACCATGTTTGTTTATATACCACTGCATTGTCTATGTGAGAAGGAATATTACTAATATTCCTACTTGTGGACACTCTCACGACTATAGTACTAGAAATAAATATAAACTACAACAACCATTCGCTAGACTATCAGTGTCGCAGAATCATCCGGGATCGATTGGTGTCAGACTCTATAATGCTCTTGACGACAATATCAAATCTGCCTCTAGCTTACATTCCTTTAAAGCTAAGCTGAAAAACCATCTTGTGCTGAAAGCACACTACTCCGTTGACGAATTTCTACAGAAATGAAATTTTCTCACCGATTGTTTTAAAAATAGTTGCTTTTAACATGTCTTGTTAAGTATAGTGTGTGTTATTAATTGTAACTTGTGCATACTGTTCTGTTTACAAATACTATTTTTCTGTGTACAAATACTGCTTTTTGCTTCTGCTTTTAATGTTATGTAGATTGGTGTCTGTCTTTTTAAAGCTCATCTGACGTGTTACCTAAGTTAGTATGTTACAATGTAGGTTCCTGTGTTGTAATTGAACACTTTTTTAACTAATAAATTGATTGATTGATTGATTCCTGAAATCTTGGTTTTATAACAACAGTTTTCCTTGGCGCAATCTCATCTAATTTACTTATGATGGTAGAGAAAAAACACTCAAAAAAACCTGCGATGCTACTACTAGGCGAATGATAAATACATACCATAACAAAAACTTTATTATTAACTGACATTTTTACACTCAGAAGCCAATACGTTTTCAAATAAGCATACCTACTGTGACTATCGCAACGTATTATATTATAGCCATTTATTGAAATTTCATTATCATTAATCTCTTCTGTCAGTCTTGTTTCATTCAGGCATAAGTAGAGAAGTTGAGAAGTAAATGTTAAATTAGAAATCTGGTCAATTTTAGAAGTTAAACTTTGTGCATTTATAACTACCACTACATATTTTATAAGTGATTTTTTAAATATGAAATAACACGAGTTCAAAATTGAGTTAATATTCGTAAATATAATACTTTTTGTCATCTTTACCATATTATATACCCTGATATTGATATCTTCAATGAATTTGTTTAGAACCTTTCGGTTCGTCCAACGAGGAATCGACAAAATGATAATATTAGTTTTTGAACTCACCTCAGTAAGAGTATCACCAATAATATTATTTACACCTTTACCCCTGAAATCGAACACTCCACTCAATTTATATTTCTTTCGTGAATCTATATAATAAAAATAAATTGCTCAACTCCTTGGTAAGCGCATAACTTGTGAACTGCTGGAACGATTTGCCAATTATTTTTTTAATGTTCGGAATAGTCCGAAGAAGTTTTTTAGGGAAAGAAGAATTGAACTGCAAAAATCATAACTGACGATAGGAACAACATAATTGGTCGATTCATTTTTTGAAAGTGTTTTTCCATGCTACTCACCACTGCAGCACAATAACTTCTATACTGATCGCCATGAAAATTGGTATACACTGAGAAAACGAGAAGCGGGAAGAGTCACAGGCATAACCTAGATGGAACAACACAAAGAAAAACATGGGACAAAAAAATTCTACGCAGACGAAAGTTTTCAGGAAATAAAATTAGGGAATATAGAAATTTGGACAGTACATGTGTCGGGTCAGCTACGTAAAATATTCTGCTTCTTTTCACGAATGATTCAATAACATGTCTCGAGGTGAAAAACTTATATATTTATACTGATAAATGAGAAAAATATAAGTTACTTAAGCTACTTATTATTAAATTTCCACTCTTGTCTGCACATAGGACACTGCTGATTCACCGGTTGGGACTGCAACCATTTCACAATGCAATGCATATGAAAACAATGAGAGCACTGGCCCCAAACCAATGGACAGTCATCTCCAGGTAGTTTGCAATCTGGACAACATCCATCAAATGGCATTCGACAAATTCCACAATTGTCATCATTCGCCACCCAACGCCAATTAGCTACCCCAGTCCATTTTTTTATGCGTACCTTCATAATTTCTGGCGTTGAATTGAAAACATCACTGTTGAACTTGTAGAAAAAGGGTTCATCAGGATTTTGAGGGAATAGCCTAGATGGCTGCCTAGATTTCTCTGATTGGATATTGATACATTATATATTTTTACCATTTACATTACATTTTTACGGATTAAATCAAGAATTTTGCGTTTTACGTTAACCAACGTTTCATTTTTAGGCCTTTGCTCCCTCTTGGTGCATTCAAGCCAGGTCACTTCATGGGATCACAATTTGTCTGACTTTCATCATTTTGCAGCCTTTTGTATAGTTTAACATATCTTCTTCAGTGTTTATTCATTTCATTTGTAAAATAGTAATTTTAGGTTCGTATAGATATAGCATTGTTTTGTATTTACTCATCATAAGGTTGTGTGGTGATCTTTCTTTGTGCGGAAACGAGATAGTATTTCTTTCGTTTCGAAAACTTTGGACGATTGATGTGGGATGTGTCAATACGGCGTTATTATACAGCATTCCCCTACATAATCGAGACTTTGTCCGGTGTATACAGAAGTCTTGCTCGAATCAATATAAGATAATTTTCTAACCATTAACACTTAATATTTCTGCAATGCACATTATTCAGGCAGTAAATATGCAAGAATATATTCGATACCAGAAATTCTAACGGTTTATATATTTTATTGGTCTTTGTTATCCAGTAGAATTCGTGGTATAACAATTTCGAAGCAATAAAAGTATTGCTTTGGAATTAAAATCCACTTCCATATTCCATTAGGAACTCGGCATCAGTTTCAGAATAAATCACATAGTGAAAACAGCAGCGTTTTGTTGACTCGATTCTTATTCTTGAAAAACTAATTGATCCAATCCAGATTAACTTCGAAAGTTATCTGATCTAGATTCCCTTTGATTCCCTTTTCTACGGAAAATCAAAAGATTCAAAAAGTTATGTCTGCCAGACATAACCTCTGATCTCACGGGTCACAGTTTTTTGTGTAAAGGTGTTGTGCTAAGTGATGTTGACCTTTGGATGGACGATGATTTAGGATACCCAAAATAATCTGCTGGGCAGATGTAAATTCCCATAGTTCCAATTTATATAACTGTGATTGGGGCAGTAGACGAATATTTATATATTATGATGTAATTACAAACATCATGAATTTTACATTCCATCTTCAAGTGTTTGAATTTCGCGCTAGTGTGACGTAGCTGCGGGGCAAATCTCTCGGATAGCCGAGTACTTCCGACCCTTCCCACCTCCTTCCTATATCTTCTTGGATCTAACCTAACCAGCCAGCAACAAGTGCCATGGCTGATCGGATTCCAAATATTTCCGAATCCTTCCGATATACGATAGCGCAAGGGTAACGTACGGTGTAATATCCATAGAAATATAATAATATTTATTATATTTCTATGGTAATATTTCGCAGCGTCTGTCTTGAAATCAATCTGCGCATGCGCACATGTCAATATAACGTTTGCTGTAATAGCGCAACACAAAATTTGACACAGCAATATCTCTCTACTGTTCGCTGTCAAATTTTATTAATATTCATATTGTAAAACTCGGAAAGTAATTATGTGTATTGGTTTCAGAGCTTTTGAGTGAATTTTTAACTTTTCTCCAGACTCCTTATAAAATATAGTCATAAAACAACTCAATCGGATGCAGAAGATCTCATTTTGAAATTTTACACTTTCAGATAGATCCAATGTAGATAATCTTGTACAAAATGTTTTTTTTTGTGGTATCAATATTGGGAATTCATAATTAGATGCCAGCGCCAGAATGGCGAAAATTCAAACCAGACATATGTACATTGTCTGTTTTCTCAGAGGTTATACACTTGTGTTTGGAGATTTTCTTAAAATATTTCCATTTGGTATTATTTTCCAGTTTTTTTGTGTAGTCTTATTTATTTCAAGACTCTAGTGAAGTGGTGTGTTTAAATCTTAAGACAATATCATTTGCGAAAACTCACTTTGAAGGAGACAAAGTATGTTCTAATTTGCTGGCAAAAAAAACTTTTTCGAAGTTTCTGGATAGCTTGGTGAAGCATCGGGCATTATTGCTATGAATTATTTTGAAGAAATGTTACACATTATTTGTGAATGTTCGAATTTAAAATAAAACTAACAAACACAGTTTTTTTTTCATTTCATCTAAAACGAACAAGATGGTGTGAAAATGTGTCCTTATAACCTAGGTATACATATATAGTCACTCTTTTTCCATACTGTAAGAATAATCTTCGGTATGTCGAACAATATCTCTTTTTTCTCTTCTTATCTCTATTTTTATTTTTTTCTCAACTCTCTTTAAAGGTTCTCTTTTTCACTTTTTTTCTTGGCCACACATGATAAAGGAACATGTTGGGAAGGAACTGTATTCTTCTTCAAGATCCCAAGGGCCCGTCGTCTGTCTATAGACTCACTCAATCCTAGATTAGTCTGCACAAGTACGTTACATTCATTTTCTCACGGAAAATGATAAAAACTTATTCCAGTACAACGGGATCGTTTTGTCCAAGTGTCACATTGAAGTACACAACAATAATGATTTGAACTAGAATCACTCATTTTTTCACTCGAGGACTTACAATAGTCAACAGAATATTCACCAGGTAAACCAGAATTTCAATGCGCGTCAACAATCACAAGAGCTTCGAGAAGTTTTAAGTGTACAATGGCTAAAACCATATAAACATTAATGTTTCGAAAAATAAACAATGTGTCCTTATCACCTAGATATACATATATAGTCACTGTTTTTCCATACTGTATGAATAATTTTGCTCGTAATTTTCGGTATGTTAAATAATATATTTTTTCTCTGCCTAACTCTCTTTTCTTTCCTGACAACTCTCTATGAAGGTAATCTTTTTAACTTTTTTCTTGGCCACAGACGATGGAGGAAGATTTTGTGAAACTGTATTCTTCATTCATCGTCTGTCTATAAACTCGCTCAACCCTAGTCTAGATTAGTCTGCACCAGAAACGTTAGGTTCATTTTCTCATGGAAAATGATGAAAAATTATTTCAGTACAAACGGTATCGTTTCGCCAAGAGTCACATTGAGGTATTCAACAATAATGATTTGAACTTGAATCACTCATTTTTCACTCGAGGACAAACAATAATCAACAGGTAAACAAGAATTTCATTAAATGTCAACAATCACATGAAGTTTCAGGTATAGAATGGCAAAAATCATGAAGATAATGTGTGCAAAAGTAAACAATGTACAAATGTATAGTTTCAAAAATAGAATCCCCAATAGTCAATATATCTACCCTTTATTTTTAGTTTCTCTATGTACCTACCACACTGGTTAATTGTGATGTATTATGATTTAAATATTGGCAATGTTCTATTCGTTTGCCTTCACAATTTGTATTTTTGTTGTATATGCATTTTTATAGAACTCAATTGTTATCTTTGTTGCGTTGAATTTTCAACAAATATTTAATTAAGTCTATGTTAATTTCCAAGAGTATGCTCCTTTATGAATATACCAAGAATCAATACATCTAATTTTATTTTAATCAAGAATCAGAGTCTCATTTGTAACCAAATCATCTCAATCAAAGCTACCGCATTCAGTTCAGGACTCGTGAATTATTTGACAATTGGATAATAAGCCATGTTTTGATGATAAGCCATGTTTTGGGAATTTGAAAGCATGAATCATAATACATCTTTCAAATCTCAAACTGTGATGAAAGGCAATGAATTAGTTTTAGCACACGTGAGAAATGTTGGAGAACAGAATTAACTACTACAGTTATTTAATACAAACTCATATTATTGTTGTTGAGTTGGAGTCATTTCAGTAACTTTTTCAGTTATTGGTTGATTTGATGAGAGTACTATGTTCCTTCTTGCCATGAAACGTTTGTACGAACGTGATATCGCGAAAATAAAATTGATTCAATGAAATCGTAGAATAAAGTTGTCAGTTATCCCTTTTTACAGCAGTTATCCATTTCATTCTTTGCTCCAATTTCCAGTCCGTATTTTGAAATAGTATGAAATTCACACAAGCTAGTTTTTCTATTATTCGTACAGTTCACAACACAACGAATTCAATGTGAAATTATCAAAACAAATTTGACAGACCCGATATATTTCACATTTCTGCCACAGCGTGCGCTGCGATCAATTTGACTGTCCCCCAAGATAAAACCAAAGTTACATCAAAATGAGTATGGTCAAGTATTTTTTACGGAGAAAATCTAGTACGAAAATTTTCATCATAGGAACAAGTAGAACAACACTAAAACACAGCTAAAGACACTTCTAGAAAATAAAAAATTATTAATGATTTGTTGTTCTGTCACTCAAATAACAAATCATATTTGTTTTATTAGGTTTTTTATTTATTCGTATTGTATTATTACACGGTGAAGTGAAAAAAATGATGGCATCGGAGCCAAAAAAATCAGGAAAACTCGTGAGTTTCCTTGTATTTATTATTGACATATACATATATTGTGGATCATAATATTAATATCTGCAAATTAATTTGTAGGCCCCCTTATCTCCACCTCCAATTGTCGATATTTCTGATGATGAACTCGTTAGTATTTCCGTCCGAGATTTAAACAGACAGCTGAAACTTCGAGGTCTTTCGAGAGATGATATAGTTCGCATGAAACAAAGAAGAAGGACATTGAAGAACAGGGGGTATGCTGCATCGTGTAGAATAAAACGAATCGAACAAAAAGATGATCTGGAAACTGAAAAAACCCAGGAATGGAGAGATATGGAAACAATGCAGGATGAAGTTCATCAGATGAGAGATGAAATGATGGAAATAAAAGGAGTTATGAGGCCTTAAATTTTCCTAAAAAATTTATAGTTCTGATGAATTAAATGCTAGTTATTTAGGAGAAAAGGACTGTCTTGCTGTTGAAGTGCAATTACACTTACTTCAATAGGTTCATTTGTAGGCCAATAATTTTCCTTCAGGCTTATGAACATATATTGGTAATATTATCAAAGGTTTGATCAAAATATACATTTTGCTACATTTTATGTATGCTTTTGGTAACTGAATACTTACATAAAATCAAAAGAGCACTTTACCAAAATCAAATGATAATAATTCAGGTTGATTATTATGGGAGATAGCAAGAAATGCATAAAATGTAAACTTGACATCAATGAAAATAGATCAAGTTTTCAATGTGATGGATGTAATAGATTCTTACACACACAATGTGCAAATATAACTGCCACTGAAGTTAAATGTTTACAGCTACTAACAAGAAAACTGAAATTTTTCTGTGAAGATTGTGAACAGGGACTTCAACAGATTCCAGTTTTAAAAGAAATGATAGATTTACTTCAGCTTGAAGCTGAAAAATAGGAAAACTGACAGTGTCTTGGAGAACGAGTTGATAATAAATGAAGTATTTGAACGTCAGAAAAGGTCCATGAATCTGATTCTGTATAACCTACCAGAACCTATACAATCTGAAGCAACTCAACGAAAAGAGCACAATAAAGAAGAAGCATACGCAATTCTGATAAAAAATATCTCAATCACCGTTACGAATTAAAAACATTATAAGACTCGGAAAGAAAGACGATAAAGTGAGACCAGTAAAAGTTATTTTAGAAGACGCTGAGGATGTCTTAGCAATCCCAAAAAATAAGAGAAATCTGAAGAACTCCCCTGTGCATATATCAAATGATCAAATGCCCCAGCAGCAAGAATATTACAGGAATCTGAAAACGCAGCTAGAAGAAAGAAAAGCCTGAGGAGAAGACATTAGCATAAGATATTTCAGAGGAATCTCAAAAATAATGAAAAATACAAATTAGGTAGTATAAATTAGTTGTAATAATAAATTTAAATAGGCTCATAAGTTTAGAGAAAAGAAATAGGATTGAACCAAAAATGGATAATATTGAAATTGGAAATTTAATTGAGGAAGAAACTAAATCAAATACACTGGTTTGTGAAAATATCGATGAGTACAAAAATGATGTAAGACATACAAATGAATTTAAAGTAATATGCCAAAACATAAGAAGTATAGGATAAAAACTGAACATTTTCTAGCCTTATTGAATTATGATTTTGATTGCCTAATACTTAATGAGACATAGCATATAGACAACCTGAGCTACTTTCATATTAATGAGGGATATTTTTTACAATGAAGGTAAGTTCAACCAGAACAGCATATAATAATAATAAACACTTTATTGTCCAAACGGGAGTACACCCAATTACAGGACAGATTAAGATTATTGTGATGTGTGTTACATTTTATTTGCAGTTTTCAACTTTTTCAGTTATGGGCTTTTAACTGTGATTTGAATTGGTCCAGTGAGCTTAGGAATGGGTCAATTTTTTTACAAAGTGTGTTGAAATTACTACACATTGAATTTATTGGTGAGTTTGCCATGATATTTGTTCGCGGGACTGAAATGTAAAATGTCTGTTCGGATCTGCTGTTAATTCTTGGTACATAGAAGTTCAGTTGAGCAGTCAGATCTGGACAGTCTACGAGATTGTGGATGAGTTTATACAAAAAAATACAAGAATAATTAATTCTCCGTTCTCTGAGTGAGAGCATTTCAAAACGTTTTAAAAGGATATTATTGTCTATGCCTTGAGGGGGATATTGTCCATCTGTTTTCCATGCCATGTACTTCATGAGGGTTCTTTGAACTGATTATATTTGCTCAATATATATAGTATAGCTTGGGGACCATATTGGTGAGCAATATTCGATTCTGGACCTGACATATGCATTAAATAGGGTTGCATAACATTTTATGTTTGTGAAATTTCTGCAGTTTCGAAAGATGAATCCTAGCATTTTTTTGGCTGATGAAATTGTTTTTGTTATGTGTACAGAAAAGTTTAGTTTATCATTGAAATAAATTCCAAGATCTTTGATGTGTTGTTCATATTGTAGCGGGGTTTCATTGATTGAGTAGTTAAATAAGTTGGTGTTGTGGCGCAGATGTATTGTTAAATACTTGCATTTATTTATGTTGAGTGGAAGTTTATTTGTAAGACACCATTCATAAAGCTTATTTAGATCTTGTTGAAGGAGGATACAGTCTTGGACATTTTTGATCCTCCTGAAGATTTTCATGTCATCTGCGAATAACAGAACGTTGCTTTCTATGACATCACCTATATCATTAATAAATAGTGAGAAAAGTAGTGGTGCTAAGTTACTCCCCTGAGGAGCACCGCTGGTCGCCTCAAACTCATAGGATTTATGACCTCTATACTCTACAGATAATGTCCTGTTTTTAAGACTTGCGAAAAATGTTAGAAGATCTTGATTAAACCCAAGAGTGCCCAACTTTCTCAATAGTATCAAGTGGTCAAGCTTGTCAAAGGCCTTCGAAAAATCTGTGTGGATGACATCTAGTTGCCCTTTTGCATCTATTGTATCACATGCGGCTTGAGTAAAACACATTAGATTGGTCACAGTAGAACGTTTTTCAATAAATCCATGTTGTTCGGTTTGGATAAGATTTTTGACCTTGGGAAATATTTGACTGTATATAGATATTTCAAAGACCTTTGAAAAGCCTGACAGTAAGGTAATCGGACGATAATTTGTGATCTCGTTAAGAGAGCCAGATTTGAAAATGGGACATATTTTGGATTTTTTCCACAAATCTGGAAAGTTGTTCGTTCTCAGGGATAAATTGAAAATGATTTGAAGTGGTTCAGTAAATGCATATGCGCAGTCTCTGATCACGTAGCTAGGGATCCCATCAAGACCACAGGATTGTTTTGGTTTGAGTTTTTTGAATGCATTTAAGACTTCACTATTATTTAAATATTTCAGAGTAATAACTGGATTATTTGATGGCTCTGAGATGGGGTGATTTATGTTTTCTTCAGGATTTACATATACATTGTGGAAATAGTTAGCAAAAACTGTTACAATGTCTTGAGGAGTACTGTATTCTTCATTTTCGTATTTTAGCAGACCAGGTATTCTAGATGTTCCTTTTTTATTTTGAACGAATGCCCAGAATTTTGCAGGGTCTTCTTCTATAGAATTTTCTGTTTTTGTTAGGTACTGTTGGTATGCAGTTTTGATTTTTCTCTTAATGGACTTGCGGAGTGTTTTGAATTGTTGACTGTGTACCTCAGAGTTTGTTTGTTTGAGTTTTTTAAAAATGTATTTTTTTTGTTTGATTTCTTGTTTTTTATCCTTTGTGAACCAAGGAGGGAATTTCGTTACAAAATTTTGCAAAGATGGTACGTAAAGGTAAAAAATTGAGTATAGTTTTAAGTAAAATTCATGCAGAGCTGTATTAACATCTGAAATATTGTTCAAGAATGTCCAGTCAGTTTCGTACAAATGAGCATAGAGCAGTGGAAAATTAGCCTTTTTGAAATTATAGTTTTTGATGTTTTTGTTATAATTTATTACTGGCGTGGTTTTCGGTACTTTCGCTTCAATATTCAATGCAGGATGATATTCATCTTCCATAACAAACGGTAGATCCTCATGAGATACATGGCACTCTAGGTTGGATAGTACTAGATCGAGCAAACGACCGTTTCTATTCAAAATATTGTTATGCTGCTTCAGGTCATAGAAGTTAATAAAATCATGCAAACTCACCAGATTCCTATTAGTTATATAATTTAGACTTGTTCTGTTGTTAAACATTGGCTGGTTGAAATCTCCCATTATCAGAATGTTATTGCCATACATTTTCTCAAAATTTTCCAATGTTTCTATAAGATTCTGCATTTGTGCATTGTTGGTGTAAGGAATATACAGTACAAAAACAAATATGGTAGTGTGATTATACAATAAGCGACATCCTACAATATCTATGCTATTAAAAGTGTGGCGATATTCAGATAAATCAATTTCACTGGCGGCACAGTCATTTTTGATGGCTACGAGTACACCCCCTCCTGTTGTTGTGTTTGTGGCTTCCACGTTTCTATCACTACGATATATTATATAGTTATCACCAAATAGTTCACTGTTAAAAACATTTGGTTGGATCCAGGTTTCCGTGATCGCGATAGCCTGGTATTCAGATGCAACTGCTGATTGAAAGAATTCGTGGGTTTTGGTGTCGAGTCCCCTGGAGTTTTGGTAGTAACAGTAAATACTATGATTTTCTTTCTGTTTGGACGATTTATCTAGTTTTTTACAATTTTAGGTTCGCCGTTAATATATATAATTTTCATGTTTCTCTCTCCATTGGATATCCTACATTGTAGTTCTTCCTTCTGTTTTTTGTACTGTTGTGTTTGGAGTGGTGTTCTGTCATTAGTGACTATTATATTGTTGAGTTGGGCATTTGTTCTGAGGTTTCCAGATTTGCTTAGGACTGCATGGGCTTCGTTTGGCGTAGAAAAGATAACTTTAGTTGGCCTGGAATTGTTATTTGTAGGATTGAGTCTTCCCGCTCTGTATATTTTGAGGTTAGGGTCGATGTCTGGGTTGAGCACCCTGAGGATAGAAATGCCTTTTTCCTGGTCGTCAGTTCGGTTGTGGGATTCTGGGATGCCAAATATTATAATATTTTTCTTTCGAGTTTCTCTTTCATTCATCTCCGCAATAATTTCATTCATATTTGTTATTGGAGCATTGTTCAAAGCTGGAGTGCAGGTTTGTGCTGCTCTAAGGGAGGCTATTTCCTTGTCCATTTCAGCTTTCTCTGTTTTCATTCTCTGTAGATCCTCTTTTATTTCTTTGATATCACCTTTCATTTCATTAATTTGTCTAATGACACGTGGAACTCCTTTAAATGCCTCCTTGCAGTTTGGGCAAAAAAAAGAAGATGAAACCACTTCCTCCTTAAGTATCATAGCTCTATATTCGGTTGTTGAAATAGCCGAGCAGTTTTTTCCTTTATAGAATGAAAATGAATGTATTCTCTGCAACTGTCACATTGAACCGAATCCTTGAGGTCCTTTATTTCGAGTTTGCAGATAGTACATTTTTCATCGTCCATTGTGATACCTTAAAGTTGACTTTCGAGTTGGATCCTTCCAAAGTAGCACGCCACTGGAGTCTTATATTTCAGGTAGAGGATGCACAAGGGACACCTTTTTTTTTATCACTCAATGAGCTTTTTGCTGGATATGTTTTTTATAAGATGGAATGTGTGATTATCGTGTATTTGTTAATCCAGTGGATTCAAAGTTTGTTGATTTGCTGTTTAACTTCAGTACTTTGAACAAAATCAAGTTTATCACTTTGAAGATGGCACTCTTAGGAACACTTTGATATGACTTAATCAGTAGCGGCGTTAGGGTGGGGCGCGGTTGGGCGACCGCCCAGGGCGCGGTTGGGCGACCACCCAGGGCGCCGGACATGAAGGGGCGCCGCAGGCGCATCTTTATACAGGGTGTTATGTTAGTACGTGGCCAAACTTCAAGGGGTGATTCTTCGAGTAATTCCAAGACGAAAAGTTCATATAAACATAGGTCCGGTAATGCTTCGTTTTCAAGATAAAGGGTGTCAACATTCTCTAAACTCTAAATCAGATATAGATGGTTGTATGCTGAGTGATGAACTCGTAAGTCTGAAATCTTTTCTGCCTGATCAAAATGTGGTTACTCCTGTTTTTGTTTTAAATCTTATTAAAGATCGCAACTTACAAGAACTATATTCAAATGTATGGATAGCATTGCGAATATGACTATACCCGTAACGGTTGCTAGTGGGTAGAGGAGTATTTCTAAGCTTAAGCTGATCTGATCGTCAATATCTCAATCTAGATTGACAAACTAGGCAACTTTGTTAATCGAAAATGAAATTGTTCAAAACATCGACTTTGATAACCCAATAAAAGAGTTCGCCGATAGAAAGGCTAGAAAAGTATTTTTTTTTTAATATATGGTTATTTCTTTTAATAAATGGTTATTTCATTATATCCTTTGCGTTTTTTAGTATTGGTTTGAATTGCAGTTGGGGGCGCCGTAGAAAGTTAGGGGGCGCCGTAGAAATCCCGCCCAGGGCGCTGATAGTGCTAAAACCGGCACTGGACTTAATAGCAGATGTTTTAGATATAAATCACTTAAAATGGCGGGTATAGACAGAGCAATCTATTGAGCTGTTGACTGTTTGACACACGCATTGAAAGTCTATAGACAACTTGAGCTACTTTCATATTAATGAGTATGATATATTTTACAATTAAGGTAAGTTCAACCAGAACGACGGAGTAATTGTTCTAATTAGAAGCAAATGGAATGCAAATATAATAAAACATCACATAGCAGACATAACTATTCTAAAATTCAACATACATATTACATCAGACTACAAAGTTAGTTTCACAGCAATTTATAGACCACCAGAACAAAATATAGAAGATTTTTAGCAGGACTTGATTTTTTTTTTACAAATAAATAATGTTTCACAGACAGAATTTATCATGGGAGACATTAACATAGATATATTGAAAGAACATGACAGAAACATAGTAGATGAGTACTTAGACATAATCCATGAATCAGGTTTTATATCTCTTGTCAACGAGTATATAAGGGAAATTAATCAACAAAAAAGCTGTTTGGATCATATTCTTTTAAACAATACTCGTAATTTGAATAAAATAGCAACTTTCGTATTGAAAACTGAAATTACTGATCATCATGCTATAGTATTAACAATTAATGATTCAAAAGAAGAAATCAGAAAGGAATCTGAAGAAATAGAGATAGTGAACTATAAAAGTTTATGTCAAACGCAGTCACAAGAAAAATGGGAAAATGCAATGAACATAGTAGATCCGGAAGTCAGTACAAATAATTTCACGAAAAACTTAATAACTCACATTGAGAGAGCAACATATAGGAGAAAGAATAATAAGAAATCCAAAAGAACACCATGATAACAAATGGAATAATTGAGGCAATCAAAGTTAGAGAACTTCATAAAGATTTCAAGAAGGCTCCAGAAAACATCACTCTAAAAATATAAAGAATATAGAAGTACAATACATGTTGATATATAAATCAAAAAATGATTTCTATAGAAATCAGTTTATAGAAACTGGAAAAAATACTCGTAGATTTTGGGACACAATCAAAAGTGCTATGAATGTGACAAAAAAAGTTAATCAAATAGGTGATATAGAGAATGGCGACGGAACCATGTTAACTACACATAAGGAGAAAGCAGAATGTTTCAATAAATTTTTTTCCTCAGTAGGTGAGCAGTTAGCAGAAAGAATTGATATAAATGATCTAGATCAATCGATTTGTCGGAATTCAAAAGGAAATATAAAATCAGAGAATCATTATTTTTAAATCCTACCAATGAAAAGAAGTGCGTATGACGATTAGATAATTAAAAAACGGCAAATCTCCTGGACTAGACGGTTTAACACCTTATTTGCTTAAAAAAGTATGTGATTATATGACCATATATTCAACAACATTTTCCTACTTGGCAAATGCCCATCTCAAATATTAAACCATTATACAAATCATGTGATAAATCAAGAGTCACAAACTATCGCCCAATCTCACTTTTATCAAATATAATGTAACGAACTTAGGCCGGATCTGTCGCCTCATTTGCATAATTCAGCATCGCCGCACCTGCATTCACTTGTAAACAACGATGACATCACCACTCAAGTATATCGGAGTGCCAGTATGGAGTTCCAGAATACTCCAGAGCCACCTATTCGAACAGCCACCGACCAATCGAGAAATTCGAGAGGTTCTGGAAAGAAATCTGTACGCATATAAATAACGCTGCACCGAAGAGGTCTGGAGATAGTTACAGTGGCTTAGCGAAACAATACTGTATTTGTTTGAAATAAATTAGTGGCTGTATTTTTAGAAGTTGAAATAAATTAGTTAAACGAAGTTTAGATTATTTTCATTACAGTGGTGTCAGAAGTAAAATTTAAAAAATAAAATAAATAAGTGCTTGCGTAGTGGACAGTCCGTATTCCGAAAAAATAAACTGATAGACCTTTTTTCGCGGAAAATAGACAGGGTCCCGGTAAACAAAGTGTTTGCGAAGTGGACGGTTGTGCGTATAACAGGAATATAAACTGATACACATTTCACGTGAAACGGATTGATACTTCGTTCAGAGACAAAATGTGTTCGAGAAAAGTGCGCCTTGTGGAATTGAAAGTCGCGGAATTGAAACAGGAATTGGAGGAAAGGAAATAACTGGTAAAAAGCTAGTACTTCAGGAAAGACTTGCAGAAGGTCTTATACAAGAAGGTAAGGACCCCGAGACATTTTTATTCGAAGTTCCCGGAGGTGATTTGAGTTCGGTAATGAATAAACTCGATGAAAATGCAAGAAGCCTGGAAGCAGGGCCGATCCTAGGGTATTGGCCGCCCGCGTGCAAATACCAGATGTGCCGCCCCTCCAGAGATTTTTTTCTTATTTTGACTAATTTTTAACGTTGACGTTATAAACTCTTAAACTCATCTACCTGTATAACGTCTATTTCACACACAACGATTTTGGACATACTCAGTGCGTATACCAACGAAAAGTATATAAATCAGTTGTTCTACAGTCTACAGACTAGGTACCTAATCATTATAATTACCTAATTATAAAATAACCTTTCTGGCTTTCTGAGTGGCAAATTTATCAATAATTTCCGTAAAATCAATTTTTTCACAGATTTCGGATTCAATAGAGATGATGGCCAAATCTGAAAGCCTTTCTTGTGTCATATTATTTCTCAAGTAATTTTTAATAATTTTTAATTTGCTGAAACTTCTTTCTCCTGAAGCCACAGAAACAGGTAAGGTTAAAAAAATTCTTATTGTTAGAGCAAAATTAGGAAAACAGGAAATGAGATCATTTTTGACTATGATTTCTAATACCTCAATTGGCTGTTTCTCACCTGGAAAAATATCTTTGAATGAAGTTATTTCATTAAACAATTGTATACCGTCTATATCTTTCACGATACTTCCTTCCTCCTGTACCTGTAACTTAATATCTAAGTCCATGCAGGCTTTCATGAGATCATCACTAGAAATGTTGTGAAACTCATACAGAAAGCAGAATATTGAAAAGCACTCAGATAATAATGTAAATCTTTCATTTACCGAAGAGATCGCGTGATCAAGAATTGCAAAATAGAAAGAAGTCTTGAATTGCTGGAAGGGATTCATCACTGCCCTCGTAATCAAATAAACGGACCTTTTTCCTGAGCCTCGAACTTGGAAATTCGGGATCAATACCTAAATCTCTAGCAAGTGTTGTGGCTGATTCGACAAATATTTTGAAATTATCGTCTGATCTTTGTGAAACAAAATACTTTTTTAAATTATCTAAGCCTTCAATGCATTCCGCGATGTTTAATTTAGGATTTTGAAGCATTTTACTCAGAACAATAATTCTTGATAATAAATCATGCCAAATCAAAATTGAACACAAAAATTTGAATGATTCAAGATTTTTAATTATTGATTTTGCACCATTTTTCATTTTCGCGTCTCTGGTGGAATCTTCAATTAAGGCATTTAATGCGGTAATAATGTTTTTGAGGTCTTGCTTTAGAGGTCTAATAGCCTTGATACGACTTTCCCACCTTGTTTCACTTAATGGTTTTAAAGTTAGACTTTTCACGTATTTTTTTAGTAAATCCCATTTATATGGGGACGCAGAAAAAAAATTATATACCTCTTGTACCATATAAAAAAATCCAGAAATTTCACCACTGGAGCTGACAGCGTCATTAACGACGAGGTTTAAGGTATGAGCCGCACACGGCACGTATAATGCTCTAGGATTGATATCGAGAATCCGTTTCTGAAGCCCTATATTTTTCTCCTTCATGTTCGATCCATTGTCGTAGCCCTGACCACGTATATCTTTAACTTCGAGCTGCAGACTAGGTAATAGCTTCTCTAATAGAAAATTGCACAGACCTTCTCCAGTAATATTAGTTACTGAAAAAAATCCTAGAAGAAATTCTAAAATATCTACTTTACTTTTACCATCAGTAGTGTTCACACATCTAATTACAAACGTTATTTGTTCTGTATGACTAATATCGGGCGTAGAGTCGAGAATTATAGTGTAATATTTGGCTTTTTTGACAATGCGTGTTATCTCATTACGAATAGATTCGGCTAAAATATGAATTACTTCATTTTGAAAATGCTGCCCTAAGTAGTGTGGAATACGTGTTTTTTTATCTTTGTATTTACTGATATTATTAAGGTGTTCTGAAATAACTGGATCAAATTTGGCCAACATCTCTACTGCCTTTAAAAAATTACCATTATCTCTATGATACAACTCCGTACTAGTTCCTCTGAATGCTAAATTTTGACAGGCTAAAAATTGCACTACAGCAATCATTCTTTCAATGATAGCGCGCCATCGCTTTTTCTCTCTATTGTAAACATTTTGTTGTTCCGCGTCAATAGTACAATTTTTTTCCATCCTCGTCTTCATTTCGCACCACGATCTTATAGAGTTAACGTGTTTTAGAGTATTTTCATGCTTATTGAGGTAATTCGAACAATGACGCCAATCAGAAAAGCCAGTACTTACAAGTTGTGTTGAACTATCTCTACTAAACAATTTACATGCAAAACAAAAAATACAATTTAGTTTTATGGAATAGCAGAGCCACGCGCGATTTATTTTCTCCCCGTTCACTAAAGTTTTGTTATAATATGAACAGCTAAATTTTCTGCCACTCTCATCAATCGGAAATTTGAAATCTGCAACTTGTTTGGGACCGTGTTCTACCAATAAATCAATATATTTTTTTGTCAAAATGTTAGGCGAAGTACCTGGATCATCTAGTGCTACTTGAGCAGAGCCCTCTTCCTCTTTGCTCTCATCTTCACATTCGGCTTCACCAGCAAGATCATCATCAAGCAGTCCCATTCCCAATGGGACTGCTTGATGATGATCTTGCAGCTTTATCACCTTCATCGGGTGTGAAATCTATTGATTTATTGTTTGTTTCACTAGTACTGGTGGATGTTGATGGTTGAGAATAATCAAACTCCGCGATTTGATTCAAACCTTTTTGTTCGGGCTCACTTTTATCCGGTTTTCCAAAATACTTTTTTAATGCTCCCGCTTGTTTTGAGATTTCTTCTATTCTTCTCTTTTCTATAGAAGGCACCTGACTCTCTTTTAGTTTTTGGACGAGGACGACATCTAAAGGTAAAAGGTAAGAAGAACGATAAGTATATCATGGCTCACAGATGCAGATAAAATAAATAGGAATTCTTCAGAAATTTTGAAATTCATCGAAATGACCTCTAAAAAGTACCTACCATTGTTAATCCTTTTTTTTTACTTAAAGTGTAAGAATATGGGTTATTCATAAGAAATCCTCATTCCTGTTGAAAAAGTTAGAGCAAATTATTTAAAATAAATAATGATTCGTAGCGCTCTTTCAAAATCTGGGTAAAAATTTAAATTTTCATAAACTCCCCCGGTTGGTAACCTATAATTTTGTAAGAAAATTATATTTTGTGCTAACGAATTTTGAAAGAATTGAAAATAAGTTTTGAATTTTCAAACATTCTGTACTTATTTTCAAAACGAATCATCGCGACAAAATTAGTTTAAAAATATGCCCACTTTTTTGATCAAATTAGAAAACACCCTGTACAACATTTCATTCGTTCATAAATCTAGTTAAGAGCTTTGGTACTTACCACAGTTCTGATTTAAATATTCAAACGATACTCAACAGCAACACCTTGTCACTAATTTCCAATATTAACTTACACTTGCACTTGATTGTGTTTATGACCAGTCTTATTGTATGTTGATTCAAAATTAAATGAACATTTTGAAATGAAAATGGTTTATATATAGTGGTGAAGTAGCAAAAAAAATTCCGATGCCGCATCCCCTTAACTTTGTCGAAACAATCCATTTCTTATCTATAAAGAAAACCGCTAAAATAAAGTTTCTTTTGACCATTGACCTGCGAGCCGCGTGCCGACTGTGAAAAAAAATTCAAAGGAGGCCGCAGCGGCGAAACCTCTGAAAAAAAGCCGCCCGGCGAACAGCAGCACGTTTTTTCAAAGGTTTCGCCGCTTGTACCTCCTTTAAAAAAAATTTCGCCGTTCCAACTGACATTGTAAAGACTTAGTTTGGCCGCCCGCGTGCGGTGCACGCGCTGCACACCTGCTAGGATCGGCCCTGCCTGGAAGAGAAGTTCCTGGAAAACACAGAAGGCCTAAAAAAAGAATTGTGTGGAGTGGCGAATTTTCTAGAAGAAAGAATGGGAATCGTTGAGACGGAGATAGATAAAATTAGGGAGCAAATGAACACGGAGGTAGATAAAATCAAAGATGGGGTCGAGGCAGAAATGGACAAAATAAAGGAAACCATCAGTAAGCTGGAAAAACGAATTAACAATGCGCCCACCACAGAATTGGTTAACAAAAATTCAATGCTGGACCTGAGTTTGAACTTGGATGAAGTTCAAAAGGATATACAAGATGTCAGGGTCAGTTCTGAAATAGGGAAGCTTTCCATGAAGCCGCCTCAGTTCGACGGAAAAACTCCATGGGCAAATTACCGCCGGCAGTTTGAAGCAGCGGCCAAAGCAAACGGATGGAATGCAGGGGAAAGAGCTGTAGCACTAACACTTGCATTACCGTGGAGAAGCGACGAATATTCTACATCGCAAACTCTTACCGCCCAAGAACAGGAGGACTATGATCAGCTGATTAAACATCTAGAATTACGATATGGCCAGGCCCATACAAGAATTCGAAGCTGACATTGCACGCTTGGTTCGTCTCGCATATCCAGCCACACCCGAAAATGTAATGGAGCGATTAGCGGTTCAGGCATTCTTGGATGGACTCCGTGACCAAGAAACCAGACAAGCGTTGACACTAGCTCGTCCAACACATCTCGTAGACGCACTGGCACGCGCTTTGGAATTCGAGGCAGCAAAACAATCCTGCAAAAGCCAAAGTAAAGTTCGAAGGATTGAGGAAGACTCACAGGAGCATGCTGACTTTGAAGCTGCCATAAGAAAAGTGATGAAGGAAGTGTTGCTTGAGAAAAAACAGATAAGATGCTGGAATTGTGGCAAAATTGGACATGTGCGTAGCAAATGTCCGAAAATCGACACCGACGCAGGAAAACAAAAGAAGGTCGACGGGAAGGGGCAATCGTCGGCCTGTGTCCAACAAGCCCCGGTTAACAACGCATATCCTTCAACGACAGAACAAAGGTGTCTTCGTAGACGGTCTCATCAATAATGAGCCTTGCACCATGCTGCTAGATACAGGTGCGACTAGGACAATTATTGGGCCTTCCTTTGTGGGTGCTTCATGGGAAAGTGAAAAGATGATCCGTGTCCTGTTGGCTGAAGATGTAAGCGTACCTGAGAGGGCTGAAACCATTCTGGAGGCTCGCCTGGACGGGAGTGCGAGCAGTGGAGACGTGGTGATGTTCGAGCCCAAACTTCATGATGAGAAAATTGGACGAGGGATTGCACTAGGGAAGACCTTGTTGCGTGCTGACAAATTTGTGCCGGTAAGGGTCATGAATGTCAATTATTTTTCAGTGACTTTGAAGAAAGGAACAATTTTGGGGCACTGCTCGTCAGTTTCCTCAGTGATCCGGAGTGTACGAGGTACGATTAGCCAAGCCAACAACTTACCAACAGAATTGGAGGAATTAATTGCCATCTCTTCCAAAGACATAAAACCAGCTCAACAGCCCAAACTGAGATTTAGTCAAGAAGTAGCAAGACATCTTCGATACAGGACAAGGAAAAGGGGGTCGAACTAAGGTGGTCCAGCACAAGATTGATACTGGGGATGCCCGACCGATACGTCAATCAGCTAGAAGACTTCCTCTTGCCAAGAAGGAAGAGGCTGATAAAATAGTCAGCGACATGGGGAAAGAAGGTGTTATCGAACCATCCGACAGTCCCTGGTCCTCCCCAGTAGTACTGGTGAAGAAGAAGGACGGATCGACACGCTTTTGCTTAAAAAAGGACAGTTCCCTCTCCCGAGAATAGATGAACCTGGACACGTTGGCTGGTTCCACGATTTTCTCGACCCTTGACTGAAGAGTGGATACTGGCAGGTAGAACTGGCTCAGGAAGATCGGGAAAAGACCGCTTTCACCATTGGCTCAGGATTGTGGCAGTTCACCGTTATGCCGTTCGGGCTCTGTAATGCTCCGGCCACATTCGAAAGATTGATGGAAACGGTGCTGAAGGGACTCTCATGGAAGACGTGTCTAGTATATCTCGACGACATAATTGTGGTCGGCAGATCATTCGAGGACCACGTGAAAAACCTGGAGGAGGTATTCCTGCGACTGAGAAACTCCGGATTGAAGCTGAGCCCCAGGAAATGCCATCTGTTCCAAAAAGAAGTACGATACCTCGGCCATGTTGTCTCTGGGGAAGGAGTAGCAGTGGATGACCAGAAGGTCAATGCTGTTAAGGAATGGCCCGTCCCAAAAGACATTCACCAGCTCCGAAGTTTCCTTGGTTTGTGCACATACTATCGCCGATATGTGCTGGGGTTCGCAAACATCGCTAAACCACTGACCAGGCTCAGGGAAGGTCAAACAAATTTCCAGTGGTCCGAAGAATGCCAAGACTCGTTCAGGAAGCTGAAAGGAGCTTTGATCAACGCACCTGTTCTGAGCTATCCCTTACCCAACGAAAAGTTCATTTTGGACACGGACGCTAGCAACATGGGACTTGGAGCTGTCCTATCTCAGATCCAGGAAGGTCACGAGAAGGTCATTGGTTATTTTAGAAAGACGCTTAGCAAACCAGAGCGCAATTACTGTGTCACCAGGCGAGAGCTGTTAGCTGTTGTGAAGGGAGTGGAGCACTTCTACAAGTACGTGAAGATTCCTTTGAGAACTGACCAGCACCAAATGGCTCTCTTAAAAAGGGAATAGCACGTTGGATCGAGAGACTCCAAGAATTCGATTTTGAGATCGAACATCGAGCTGGGACTAGCCATAAGAATGCAGATGCCTTGTCTCGGAGACCATGTCCAGATGATTGCTCACATTGCCGACGAGCAGAAGAGAAGGATGCAACACTTTGTAGAACTACGGCAGTAGATGACAACTGGAATGACAGCAAGGTCCAGAAAGATCAAGAGAAAGATCCCGATCTTGGTTTAGTCATCAGCTGGAAGAAGGATAATCAAAGACCATCATGGCAGGAAATCGCAGGTTACTTGCCGGCCGTTAAATCCTATTGGGCCCAATGGAATTCTCTTACCCTGGACAATGGGGTCCTGAAACGTATGTTGGAGTCCGATAATGGTGGGGAAGACAGACGCCAACTAGTTGTACCCAGGAACAGAAGACAGGAAGTGCTTCGGGAAATCCATGACGGGGTTGCTGGAGGACATCTGGGAGTGACAAAGACCCTGCAGAAAGTGAGGCAACGGTTTTACTGGGTCAATTGTCAAGCTGACGTCCAGGACTGGTGCAGAAAGTGCACTGTATGCGCTGCTAGCAACGGACCCCGAATACGACCCAAGGCCCCGATGCGTCAGTACAACGTGGGCAGCCCATTCGAGAGAATCGCCATTGACATCGCCGGTCCGTTTCCCGTATCTGACCACGGGAATGAATACATCCTTGTGGCAATGGACTACTTCAGTAAATGGGCGGAAGCCATAGAAATGTAATTATAATATACTGACTAGAATGCGTTTCAAGCTGCGCGAAATGTCCCATGCATGGTGGCCGCCATTGTTGTTTATGTCCTCCTCGCAGTAGCGGAACAATTCCAGTGGCATTGCTTGTAATGGAAAATAGGGTATATCATCATAAAACGTTTTTTTTTTAAATAGATGATGCATCAAAGGTACAGAGAATTGTGAATATAAAGCTGGATTTATAGTTAGACGGACTGTAAACGTAGACGCACTGTATACGTAACAAACGGACTGTAAAATATTATTGAATTTATAAATCGACGGAACGGAATTTTTGCGCATGGGTAGAAGTAATAGTGATATTCAACATAACCTACACATTATACGAATCATAAACAGCCTGTGTTGGTTTGGATTTGTATTATATTCTAAATATTTATCTATGCTTCGTTTTCTGTGTCACAATGGATTATGAAATACATGAAGGTATATGAAGGTATGCTTCTTGGTGCCGTGGGACTGTTGTTGTGTGCAGTAGCATTGGAAAAGTGTCGACAAACTCGAAGAACAATAATTATGCGACTAAGACGTTACAAAACGAGACCCATAAACCGTAATAGAAAAGTAGAGAATGCCTACAATAATTTTTTAAAGATCCAGATCAATTTTTTAAGTATACGTGAATGACTGTTCCAGTATTTAATGAATAATTACGTCTTGTAAAAAACATCACACATAATTCTTTATTTTAATTGGCCGGACGCAAGAAACTTAGTGTAAAAGATGAAAGTTTGCCAACTCTTCCGTTCCAGTCCGTTTCACTTACGTTACGTCATGCGTTTAAGTTCATTTATAAACAAGAGTACATAAATTATATAGTTGATCTTTTTGTAGTGCGTCTACATTTACAGTCCGTCTAACTATAAATCCAGCTTTAATGTTATATACCTGTGTAAAAAATGTGCACTCTTCCACCCATCTATTATATGAAGATATATGAGACATGTTTTACATATCCTTATAATTGAATAGGTATTTCTATCAAGATTTTTCATTGCACTATTACATCAATATTTGAAAAATGAGTAAGTTATAAGGTCACATTTGATGTGGGTGCCATTGTCATTGTATATATCCATTTTTCAGCCGACGAAACCAAAAAGGAGGAGGTTCTCTAGTCGACGCGTATATTTTTTTATGTATGACCACGCATAACTTTTTACAGAAGAGTCCGATTCCGATTATTCTCTTTTCATTGGATAGGGCATACTCCAAAGTTAGTCCCATTTGAATTCGAAAAAAATCCACTCCTAAGGGTAGCAAAATGGAAAATATTTATCGTTCACCCTCTGAATTTTGATCCGTTAATCGATTCTACCAGGCATAACTTTGTACTGGGTTTTCCGATTTGGATGATTTTTTTTATTACCTAGAATATACCTCATAGTTGATCATATTTGGGTTCGGAAGGAATTAATCCACCCCTATGGGTAGAAAAATAGGGGATGATTGATTTTTCACTTGTGAACATCCGTCACAATAATAACATTCTATGGAAGGATGGAATTATATACAAAGTGATGAAATGAACTTACCAGAACTATCAAAAATAATTTATAATATATAACAATAAATAGTTGAAGTAGATAATCGTATTATTTAACTGTTATTAGTTGAAGTAAGGTGGGTATAAGTAAGTATTTTGGAATTATTCAAAAGTTAAGTAGGTAGTAATTAGTATATTTCAGCCACAAAAAATTGAAAAATAAAAACTTTTCAACAAAAAAATTAAACCGACGAAAAACGGAACTGAAAATCAAAAAATTAAATAAACTTCCTTAGTCTTGATAACTAAGCTCCTAAACTAATGTAAGTAACTAATTTCGAGTCGGCGCCAAACGAATAATCAACGAAGATCATTAAATTACTTCGAAAAAATTATCAGAATGCCACCGTGCATCTCGATGCCATCATTTTACGCTTTACCTAGCTTGTTTGTTTGGCGCCGACTCAAAATTAGTTACTCACATTAGTTTAGATGCTTATTAGTTATTAGGACTAAGGAGGTTTATTTTATTTTTTGCTTTTTAGTTCCGTTTTTCGTCGGTTTAATTTTTTGTTAAAAAGTTTTTATCTTAGTGATCTTTGCCTCTCGACTATACCGTATATTTTCATTGTTTGAGAATATTTTTTGCCATTTGTTTAATTCTGTATTGTTGACGCTTCAAAATGTATCATATTAAAACTGTTTTTTGAAAATGCCTTCATCTGAAAGGGAAAGGATTGAAATTTTAATTATGATTGGTGTTGGCGATATGATGCGGACTCAACAAGAGGTATGCAGATTATTCCATGAAATGCACCCAGATAGTGAACTTATTTCACAATCTACTGTAAGCAGAATAGAGCGAAAATACAGAGAATTAGGACACGTGAGGGGTGCACCAAACCAAGATAGACCTACAGTTAATGAAAATAATCAACAAGACGAGACGTAATTTTGTCGGCACCTGGATTTCTTACAAAATACATTAATTCCTGATTTGACCCAGCTTTTTCCTGATATTCAAATAGCCAATAATTTAGACCGCAGAAGGCGCACCGCAACATTTTGATGCATCTTTGGTAGTGTATCCAGTAGCTGCATAACTACGTAATTTCATATAATAATTCTTAATACGTTTATTCTTCATTTCGTTTTTTGTGAAATACAGTATCGCATAACTTTCTAATAAAATTTTGAAAACTCCTTTTGTATTGTTGCCCACCCTCTATCAATTTGGAATCAGCAAGTTAACTCATAAATAAAAAAAAGAGGGTGTTCATTTAATAAAACCACCGCTGATGACGTCATCTCTCGAAGGTAGATCACCCTGTATATTGGATTATTATTTTAAAAAACAGTAAATTAAAATAAAAAATCGACCTGTTTCGGGAATTTTTAATGATATTGTTCATTTAGCTAATAATGAATGTATGCGTTACTTTATGGACACACTGAAAAGGCAATATGTATAAATAAGCATGGCCACATATCATTACCTACTACTACAAACTAATGTAACACTTCATTATATATAACAGTTTTCAATTTATCCACTATAATCACTATAACTAAAAAGACAAGAAAGTACAAAGACACATCCAAACCGAACACAAAGGAATTAAAGAAAATTGGAATGATTTGGCAACGCTTATAAGTGCCAACCGACAACGCCGTTATGTTTACAAATAGATGATATAAATATTACCGTCATACGTTCAGTTGATTATCTTCGTCGCACGCATGTAATATGCTTATGAAGTCATACTTTTCTTCATTGTTTGGTGTCCTCCTTGCTATCGCATAAGGGTGCCACGAAATTCGGGTGCGCAGTAGACTAAACGCGTTCTAGTCAGTATATTATAATTACATTTCTATGGCGGAAGCCTATGCCTTGCCCAACCAGGAAGCCATCACCGTCGCCGACATCTTGGTGAAAGAGTGGATATGTCGATTTGGTATTCCACGGGAGCTGCACTCGGACCAGGGCAGAAATTTCGAATCCAACTTGTTCCAGGAAGTGTGTCAACTGTTGAACATCCGCAAGACGAGGACCACGGCTCTACATCCACAGTCCGATGGAATGGTGGAGCGGATGAACAGGACGATCAACCGCCACTTGTCCAAAGTTGTCTCTGACCATCAAAAAGACTGGGACCAGTATCTTCATTTGTTCCTGATGGCCTATCGATCCGCAGTACATGAGTCAACCGGCCAAACCCCTGCTAGTATCATCATGGGTCGAGAACTGCGACTTCCTTGTGACTTGAAGTTCGGGATACCACCAGGACAAGATACTGCGGGAGAGGACTATGTCAGCAAACTTCGGCAGAGAATGGACGACATCCACGAACGAGTCCGGTTGAACATTCAGAGTGCCAGTGATAGAATGAACGAGGCCTATGACATTAAGGCCGATGCTGGAGGATTCCAGGTTGGTGACCTGGTGTGGTTGTACAATCCCAAACGTCGTCGTGGACTATCACCAAAGTTGCAGAATTCGTGGGAAGGTCCGTATAAAGTCATGAAACGGATAAACGACCTTGTCTACCGAATCCATAAGCCACCCCGAGGGAAACCAAGGGTCGTTCACTTCAATAGGTTGGCCCCTTACGCTAAAAACCACGACCAAGTACGCACCCTCAGACCACCGGAGGATGAGATGACGTTCCAGAAATGTATGTCTTTGTATTCAAACGGGCAGAAAGTTCTACATGAGATAACTAGAGAGGAGCCACGAGATCTTTTCAAGGTGCCTGCTAATTACGCACTAGCGCATTGTGTGGCAGAAGATCTCCAAATGTCCAGGGGCATCGCTGTAGTGTTCTCCAAGAAATTCGGTCAACTCCAAACACTCTGGGAACATAATCCAGAAGTTGGAGGGATGCTACAGTTGAAGAAGGACCAGAGAAACATCTACTACCTGGTTACCAAGAAGCATTCCCAAGATAAACCGTCCTATGAAGATGTTTGGAAGAGTCTCACCAAACTAAGAGATACTATGGTGGACCAGAATCTGGTAGATCTAGCAATTCCAAAATTGTCCTGTGGTATGGATGGGTTGGATTGGAGAGTTATAAGAAGTATGTTGGAGACGATATTTAGGTCCAGCGGCGTCAAGATTTTGGTTTGCTGTAACCATCCTCCACGACCGAACATGAAGACTGTGGAGTGTTACTTCCATCGGACTTCACGGTGCAGATATGGGGAGTCATGTAGGTATCGTCACACTCCAAGGATGACATTTCGGGACGAAATGTCTTTAAGAAGGGGGCAATGTAACGAACTCAGGCCGGACCTGTCGCCTCATTTGCATAATTCAGCATCGCCGCACCTGCATTCACTTGTAAACAACGATGACATCACCACTCAAGTATATCGGAGTGCCAGTATGGAGTTCCAGAATACTCCAGAGCCACCTATTCGAACAGCCACCGACCAATCGAGAAATTCGAGAAGTTCTGGAAAGAAATCTGTACGCATATAAATAACGCCGCACCGAAGAGGGCTGGAGATAGTTACAGTGGCTTAGCGAAACAATACTGTATTTGTTTGAAATAAATTAGTGGCTGTATTTTTAGAAGTTGAAATAAATTAGTTAAACGAAGTTTAGATTATTTTCATTACAATAACCAAAATTTTTGAAAAATTGTTCAAAGCAAGGGTTATGAGTTTTGTGAGTAAAAATAAATTCTTGAAAAATAATCAATTCAGGATTTTAAAAAGGTTTATGTACAGAATATGCAATGATAGTTTTGTCGAAATCTATCTATGGTGATATTGACAAATCATTGCCTACTGCTGGTGTATTCCTAGATTTGCGAAAGGCCTTTGATACAGTACACCATGAGCTGCTCTTACAAAAACTAGAAATTTTAGGTTTTCAAGGATACGTACAAAATTTGGTTAAAAGCTATATAAAAAACAGATTGCAAAAAGTGACAATACAAGAGAGTATTAGCTCAACGCAAACAATTGAATTTGGAGTCCCGCAAGGAACTGTTATGGGACCCATTACTCTTTTTGATATATATCAACGATTTACTCGACCATGATAAAAACAGCAAATGCATAACATATGCTGATGATACAGTCGTTTTTGTGAGCGGAAAAACTTGGGATGAACTAAAAATTAATATGCAGAAATCTATGTAAATCATAAAAAATTGGCTTGATACCAACCTTCTAACACTCAACTGGGAAAAAACTAAATGCTTGCCATTTTTTATAGACAGCCGTACAAAGCCAAATTTTGAGGAAATATACTTACACAATAATAACTGCAGTGGCGATATGAATCCATTCTGTAATTTTGCATAAAAAATAGAAGTAAAATACTTGGGAATCAACTTAGATACAGGCATGCGATTTGATAAACACATAAAAATAACTGCATCCAAAGTGCAAAAAAGTATATTTATTTTACGAAAATTGCGAAATCTCATGAACAAATCACACTTGAGAATTGTATATCATGCTTTATTTGAATCAATCCTGCAGTACGGTATCTTAGCATGGGGTAGTAGCTATCGACACAATCAATCCGTTGGATATTTTACAGAAATTTATTCTTCCGTTATTTTTGGTTTTTGGTTCGATTAACATGATCCAACCTATTAATCTAGGGATATGTATGTATACTTTGCTTTTACTTTACTATAAATGTACTCTCAAATGTTCATTATATTTACATAGAGTAATAATGTAAGATATTTATATTTTATATATTTATACATTTGCAATTTATTTTCTCCGTTGTATATTAGGCTTGCCTACTTCAATTAATAAATAAATAAAAAAAATTGGTGAGACTACTATATTCCTTCTTGCCATGAATCTTTTGTACGAACGTGATATCGCGAAAATACAATTGATTCAATGAAATCGTAGTTAAAGGTTGTCACTTTTCCCTTATTACAGCAGTTATCCATTTCTTTCTTTGCTCCAATTTCCAGTCCGTATTTTGGAATAGTATAAAATTCACACAAACTAGTTTTCCTATTATTTGTACAGTTCACAACACAACGAATTCAACGTGAAATTATCAAAACAAATTTGACAGTCCCGACACAGTAGAATGCTGGAAGAACTATAGAGCATTCTACTGTGGTCCCGATATGTTTCACATTTCTGCCTTCTGCCACACACCAAGCACCTCTCGCACATAGCCAATAAACCTTCAGAGGAATGAGGAGTAAGGTCAAGGTCATCTAGTAGAAGAAAATCTAGTACGAAAATTTTCAACATAGGAACAACGCAGAAACAGCTAGAAAATAAAAAATGTGTAATGATTTGTTGTTCTGTCACTCAAATAACAAATCATTATTGTTTCATTAAGTTTTTTATGTATTCGTATTGTATTATTACACGGTGAAGTGAAAGGAATGATGGCATCGGAGCCAAAAAAATCAGGAAAACTCGTGAGTTCCCTTGTATTTATTATTGACATATATTGTTGATCATAATATTTATATCTGCAAATTCATTTTTAGGCCCCCTTATCTCCTCCTCCAATTGTCGATATTTCTGATGATGAACTCATTAGTATTTCCGTACGAGATTTAAACAGACAGCTGAAACATCGAGGTCTTTCGAGAGATGATATAGTTCGCATGAAACAAAGAAGAAGGACATTGAAGAACAGGGGGTATGCTGCATCTTGTAGAATAAAACGAATTGAACAAAAGGATGATCTGGAAACTGAAAAAACACAGGAATGGAGAGATATGGAAACAAGGGAGGATGAAGTTCATCAGATGAGAGATGAAATGATGGAAATAAAAGGACGTTATGAGGCACTTAAACTGTTTGCCATAAGCAACAAAATCCATTTACCTCCGGAACTTGAGAGGTTATAGTTCTGATGGATTAAATGCTAGTTATTTAGGAGAAAAGGACTGTCTTGCTGTTGAAGTGCAATTACACTTACTTCAATAGGTTTATTTTTAGGCCAATAATTTACCTTCAGGCTTATGAACATATATTGGTTATATTTGATCAGAATATACATTTTGCTATTGTTTATATATGCTTTTGGTAACTGAATACTTACATAAAATCAAAAGAGCACTTTACCAAAATCAAATGATAATAATTACTTTAGAAACAGAAATTACTCAAATTGATATTACTTACATTTATTATAACAGTAATGATGTAATAATATCCTCCCAGTTTCTGAAAACATTGATCTAGATTCTATACAAGTTTAGAAGAGCCCAGAAATTAATTCTGAAAAAGTCACTTGTTTTTTTTTTCTTACAGGCTCATATGTTGAAATCATATATAAGCATTGATTTTTCAGTTTTACTCCAACTTACCCTGTGTATACGAATATACAAAGTCACAAAATACAATAATAGAGTTCCCTTTTTGAAATCATTTGAAAACTGAAATGATATTTGAATTTCTACAATTTTTCCTTTCAGATATGAAATTTTCTTTTAGACTACTGACATGTGTTTATATCACCAACATGGCCCATGCAAAAAGTACACCCATCTCATATATACAGGGTGGCCCATCGAAAACGTACCGCAAGGCATTACAGGGTGGGAAAGAATGTTTTGGCAAAATCCAAAAACACGTCAAGATTGTTTGTCAGGGAGACACATTTTGACACAAAAAGCATAGTAAAACCTTTAACCCCCTAAGTAGGGGTGTCATCCCAATTTTTTTTTCAAATGGGAAGGGGAGTCAAGTGATATTTCATTAGAAGGGGCTGGTCATTCCCTATACAGTGCTGCTTAGTTTTTGAAAATCGATCCACTCTTATAGAAAATGTGGAGCGTTCAAACTCCAACAATAATGTGTGACGAAAAATGCAAAAATCGATTCAATTGTACTTTAAAACTTATTGTAGGTATTATTGAAATAAATTCCTTCAAATAAATTCGCTGTTTTTGCCAATTTGCAGATTTTTTTGGCTCATTTTAGTGAGTAAAAAATTATCGGGTTTCTTTCTGCACGTTTAAATTAGGTCAAGTAGTTGCTAGATACCTGTCGTGGTTAACTTGTGTAAAAATTGTTGACTTTAAAATTTATCATTATGGTGTATTCAATTGCAGAAAGAGTGGAAATTATTGAGTTTTTTTTCAAAAACGATGAATGTGGAAATCGGGTCGGGGGGTTGTTTAACCAACGGCATCCTGATAAACATACCTCTGGAAAAATTGTTAGCGAATTGGTGACAAAATTTCGCGAAACAGGTTTGGTTCATAACAAAAAGAGGCAGCTTGAAAATCGAGTACTAAATGAACCTACAGAGATAGCAGTATTGGGGCAAGTTGTAGTAGATAGTACGCTAAGCACAAGACAATTGGCCATTGCGACGGGTGTATCTCGTACTAGTGTGCAACGGGTATTAAAAAAATACAAATTCCATCCTTATAAAATTCGCTTAGTGCACGAACTAAATGAAGACGACTTTGATCATCGCTTGCAATTTTGCGGAGTTATGAGTGAGCGAGCGTTAAACAATGGTAATTTCCTATTTAATGTGTGTTTTTAGGACGAAAGTTCCTTCTTCCTAAATGGTTTAGTGAATCGCCACAATTGCCGTTACTGGGCTGACACCAATCCAAGGATTTTCCTCGGGTCACACACGCAACACCCCCAGAAGCTAAATGTGTAGGCCGGTATTTTTGGAAATTCCATTGTAAGACCTTCTTTCCTTCCTGGAAATTTAACAGGCAATATGTACTTGGATTTACTGCAAAATGCCATCGACCCAGCTCTAACAAATATTATTGAGAACGATCCTGCATACAATGAACAGGAACTGATGTTCCAACAAGATGGAGCTCCTCCGCCTTACTCCCAAAATGTGCGCAATTATTTAAATGACACGTTTCCAGGACGACGGGGCACAATTGAATGGCCACTCGGTCACCCGACTTAAGTCCTTCAGATTTTTTTTTATGGGGACACCTAAAAAGTTTTGTTTACAAAACACCACCAGACACATTAGAAGAGATGCAAAGAAGAATTATTAACGTATGTCGCGAAGTGACACCGCAAATGTTCCAGAATGTACGAGAACGGTTTGAAAATAACTTGTACCACTGTATGCAGGTTGGCGGACAGCAATTCGAGCATTTACTTGACTAATAAATAAGTTTTAAAGTACAATTGCATCGATTTTTGCATTTTTTGTCAAACATTATTGTTGGAGTTTGAACGATTTTCAAAAACTAAGCAGCATTGTATAGGGAATGACCAGCCCCTTCTAATGAGGTAGAGCTCATCGCTCATCCAGTATTGAAACGACCGTTTGGTAGGTAGAGAGGGGGAAAACACGATTTGCTGAGCTACGGCGAATCTTCACCAGTGTCTTGGCATGCAGGGTTTGAAAGGTTAGGTTTGTTTAATTAATAAATAGGTAGTGCAGTTATTTATTCAACTTTGCAATAGTTTACAAGTTACCTTTCCAAAATGCCCAGTGGTAAGTACTATTCAGTAGCGGAAAAAGAAATAGGAGTGTTAGGAAAGTTATAGGAGTGTAAGTTCTCTACGTCTCGTGAATCGCCTATACCAAATAATTTTGTACGCCTATGGAATTTCTATTAATAGCCATAGTTAGACAATGGTTCGGGTATCTTCGATAAAAATTGGTTGTTAGGTGGGGGAAAGCCAAACTGGTCGTTTCAATACTGGATGAGCTCCTTCCCATTTGAAAAACATGTTGGGATGACACCCCTACTTGGGGGGTTGAAGGTTTTACTGTGCTTTTTGCGTCAAAATGTGTCCCCCTGACAAACAAACAATCTTGAAGTGTTTTTGGATTTTGCCGAAACATTCTTTCCCACCCTGTTATGAATGCCTTTTGGCGAAGAGTAGAGGGGACAAGAGAAATAGAACAATAATCTTTGCTTGCGGTACGTTTTCGATGGGCCACCCTGTATACATGAAAATCTTTTACTTTTACATAGAGGCTTTGTTCGAAGGATGCAGAAAGCTTGCTCAAAGCAATAGATTACCCAACCAATACTTTTTTAAATACTACAACTTTAGACCAAAAAAATATACATAGTAGTAACAAAAGTAATATGGATGTTTGTTATTTTTTCGGTACAGATAGTAGATGACGCATCGATACGTCCACTTTTTATATTTGCAACCGTCATCACCACCAGTGGCGCTGTCCAACGTCACCATCTTGTTACTACGAAGTACAAATCATTCGCCACCACACAAACCTAACTATATGCTGTGACTGCTGGGTATATTGAGATAACAACCCAAGATTGTTAATACATCAATATCTTCGGAAAAATATATCGAAGGTTTTTGCTTAAGTTTCCACAACTTCTTTACCTAGTCAACATACTTCAGTGTTTTTCTTAGCTTAGGAATGGAGGAGTTTTGTCCAAGTTGCCAACCTGATTTTTTTTTACGAAATGACTCCCATTCTTGTGAAATTTCGTAAGAAAATTTGGAATATTTATGCGGGATGGTCCTCGACGATTCGCTGTTGCGTTCAAATTAATAGTGCTGCTCCTAGGTGGCGTATGGAGTTAGTAACAAGGCCTACCCAGAACACTGTGTGAATGATACCCGTCATAGACGTGCAAGCAAAAATTAATAAGGGATGCAGTATTGCTTAGAGCAAGACTATCTGCATCCCCTAGAAAACACCTCCCCTATCTACACCGGTTGAAGGCCGGATGGGAACGGATTTTCCGCAGAGGGGGATGTCCATATTGGAAGCAGAGGACAATAAAATGAGAGAGAGAGATAATATTTATGCGTCATATCTCAGTTATTAGCAATATCCTGTGGCCAACAAGTGCATTGACTCGTGTTTCAGCAGCAATGACCAGCAGATGGCAGTTATGTTTCATTAAATTTTAGGCTAGATTTTGAAAATTAACTAATCTACATATATTAATTATTATCGAATTATTCCGCGTATTGCTACATTCACAATCAAAAAAGAACGTGAGAAATCATTGCAACATTTTAGTTCGTTGAAAGCATGCAAAAATTCCAGTGAATTCATTCTGTTAACCAATTACCGGAGAAGTTGAGTTGATTTGTGGCTTATATTTTCACAATGTTTAGGCACCGACCTATAATAAAACTGGATGAGCACTCCCATATAAGAAAATTAAGCCAACCAGTATGGCAATAGGGAATACGCATGATTTTATTTTTTCTTTGTCTCAGTTAGATGCTCAAAAATTATATTTTGTGAAAATAATTCCTCAAATCCCAAAATTTTGTCTAAGTTTAAAGGTGTTTCTTAATTCAAACTCGATTTGACCTTCACTTGAATAACTTCCCTCAAGCACTAGCGCCAATTGTGGTTGTTTCAGGCACCAACTAGCGGTAAAAGTTTGAACTGTGTGAAGTAACGACACATACGTCCACCAGAGGCAGTACGAGTATGTTTTTGAATGTGATGAAAAAATTGACGTTTTCATTTCGAATTATGAAAAAAATTGAACATTTTTCCAATTTCGAAGTTTGTCGCTGAGCTTTTTAAGTTTGTGTTCCATTTTCCTACTTACCAATTCTAAGTGCTGCTCTCTAGTGGTAATGAAAATCGCTGATTACCAATTAAATTGATAAAAAGAAGAGGACGAAACGGTTGAGCCCGGTTAAGGTGACATTTTACATTCGCCTTTGAAATTAACTCTCTTCCTGCGATTGTGCTCACGCGTGTCAAAATGGCGAAGAAAAAAGCAGACGATAAAAATAACCACAGTGATGATAATACGAAGAATGAAAGTGATATGTCTTCAAATGACGAAGAACCAAATTTCAGTGATCCCGAAGGATACATCGATGATTATTCAGATGAAGGTATCGATGAAATATCAATGATCAAAATGTGACTACCAACCATGCTATTATTTTACTATTTTGGTTTTATTGTTATGAAGTCTATATTTATTTTTCAAAAAGTTTTGTTGTGAATGTTTTAACAGCATATCTGATAGTTTCAATTGGGTTTTATATATTAAGAAGGTTTAAATTGTTAACATATGTTGAGGTTATATTTTTTTTTAGAACTTCTAGGAGATGTCTTGAAACAGAAACCCAAAGAGACTGATGGAGTTGAAAGTGTAGTAGTAGTCGACGGTGTCCCGGAAGTAGGACCGAACCGAATTGAGAAATTGAAAACTGTTATTAACAAAATTTTTGCAAAGTTTGGAAATATAGTTAACGAGTTCTACCCAGTGAATGCAGAAGGCCATACTAAGGGTTACATTTTCATTGAATATTCTTCTCCCGTTCATGCTGCAGAAGCTGTAAAATTGACCAACAACTTCAAACTAGATAAGCAGCACACGTTCCAAGTTAATTTGTTCACCGATTTTGCCAAGTATGAACAGATACCAAACAAATGGGAACCCCCAGAACCGCAATCCTATGAGGGGCAAGCTGATCTGCATTATTATTTGTTAGAACCTGATGCTTATGATCAGTATGGTGTCGTTACTGCACCAGGTCAGAATGTTCAAATATGGCAGAATACTCAACCAGAACCTAGCCTAGTTGAAGTGCGAAACGTAAGTTTCCATGTCATATTATTTGAAAGTGTTTACTCTGCTGACCAGTTGGAAAATCATACCTTTTGTTAGATACCCAACTGGTCTGCAGTTCACATCTAGCAGAATTCGTTAAGATATATTATTAACCCTGTTAGCCCTTTTGGTACAGATATGGGCTTTGAAACGTATTCCATGTCTATGTATATGGATGTACAAAACCCGTGTCCCATAACACCTACTCAAATGTTTCTAAAACCAGTGAATGAAAATGAAGTGATTGAACAAATTCATAGTCTAAAAAATAATTTGGCCCCAGGCAAAGACAGGATCAAAGCTGGAATTATCAAGTTTATCCATTAGATAGATATATACTTTATTGTCCAAGAATAAATTCTCATTGACAAAGTGAAAAATAAAATTAGCAGTTGAACATAATTGGATAGTATCACAGTATATATATATATATAAATAAATATTCGTTAGGAGAATAATAATCCTTCTTAGGCATAATAATAAGCCTATAGCAAAATAATCCTTCATATTATTAGTATAAAGGTGAAAATTGTTCGTAATGTTTTGTTTTGCTGGAATAGGTAAACGGTTGATCGTTATAACCGATGAATATCGATAAAGTTTGGTCGTTTTAAGCGATATGTTGCTGTATCCGATGTCGTTATAGGCGGTTTGTGTACATATTAGCTTATATAGATTCGGCCGGGAACTTGCCATTCGGTTGTTATAACCGATCTGTCGTTATAAACAATGTCGTTATATTTGGTTTTTACTGTATTATAAAGGCATTAGATATGTAGGTAATTGAACTTATTTCACTCAAATTGATAAGGGTTTGTGAAATCTGTAGGTCGATCAATTCATGTAAAAAGAAAAGTTAGTTCTTTTCCTAGACTTGTTTGTAGGTGATTAGTTTTGTATTTTGTTTTGTGTATTGTGTAAGTATTATTTTCGAGGAAAATTCCAAATGCACAGCACGATTTAATCGTGACGTAGATATTTATTCCACTCAGTTATTTGTTTATACCTAACATGTTTTGCAGATTTCTTGAATGATAATAAATAACTGTTTTTCTTAACAGAACACAGTTTTTATTTTAATGAATAAATTTTAGAGAGTTTAGTTTCTCTATGGGCTTACACAAATCGCCTATCAAAAGTTAGTTTGCAAAGAATTTATAGGAACAAAAGTCCTATTATTTATTAACTATCAAAATACTTATTTCTATTAAGGAAGTTGAAAACTATTATCGGTCCTCATGCCCTATTATCAGCATACTATGCTTTCTTCCATTCCCGAATCTCATATGCCACAATACTATGGGGAAATAGTATACATACCAAGGATGTCTTTATACTACAAAAAAAGCCATAAGAATAGTAACTGGGGCAGGATACGTGGACTCATGTAGACCTCATTTTCTATCTCTGAGAATCATGACATTATCCTCAATTTACATATATCATTCAATCCTTGAAATACATAAGAACAAAAAGAATCTCGATATAAATGCTGACTTTCATGATTACAACACCAGGGGCAGGCAATTGATAAGACCTGCTAGATTCAGATTGCAAAAATCCAGTAAAAATGCTCTTGATGTAAATCTCTATAATGCCCTACCTCCCTATGTAAAGGAATTAGACTTCAACAGTTTCAAAATACACATGCTATCCTTTCTGAACTCGAATGTATTTTACACAGACGAGGAATACATAGATGCCCTACTGTCCAGACATAAATAAGCTGGCACATATCAGCTCTTTTTAATTTGTACTACTTTATTGTTTGTTAGTTCTCAATGTAATTGTGTGTGGTCATGCTGTGATTGTGTACTATTTGTATTTTACTTTTATCTAACTCGTTTATTAACTGTATCTCATTTCTCATCTAATTTGTGCTCTTTCCCTAGTCATTAGTTTTTACTTACATTTTATATATATTTACACTGACTTATCTTATTTGTATAATTATACATCTAAAAGACAAATAAACTTATCTATCTAACTAGTATGAAATAAACAAATAAATAAAAAAAATAATTGAGAGCTTTGTTTTCGTATTTTTTTTTATTTGACTGGTTATCTACTTTGTTACAGGGGAAAATGTCGCTAAAAGAGAAATATTAATATATTTTTTTTATTAAGGTTTAAATCATTTGCGGCTTTGTTTTAGGCCGAAAATAAGACTAAAGCCGAAGCTTCTTTTCAGTTTTCGGCTAAAAATCCATTTTCGGTCGGACACTACTGGTAATATATTTGATTTTCCAAGTAATTCATTTATTATGGCCCATTTCTCTCTAGGTTTATTTTTTGATAGTTCAATCCTTTCTACGTAATAGTTGTTCTTAGCTAGTTTAATTAGCTCTCTATAAATACTTCTATATTTATTGACATATGAAACAACATTTTATTTGATGTAAACTTCCTGTGGTAACCCAAGGTTTTTTGTGTTTTTTTTTTAAGAGGGATGCATTTATTATTACCATTACTTGGAAAGTAGTAACATACGTTATTCCAGTTATTCTCACTTAGCAAAATCAATAACCCACATCATCAATCTTATTTTTACCTCTGGACAAATTCCATCCTACTTTAAACAATCAATAGTAACCTCAATACATAAATCTGGTCGAAAGAACAAAATTGAATATTACTGTCCAATAATAAATAACTTTGCCAAAATATTCTAAAAATGTCTAAAAAAACAAATTAACCAACTTTTTGAAATCCAATAACTTAATATCTGAAAATAAATTCGATTTTACAGAAGGAAAAAGCACAACAGATGCAATATACAGACTAACATCAGAAATAACACATAATCTTAACAATAGAAAATAACTAGTAGTTTATTGACTTGGCGAAAGCATTCGACACAGTACCTACCCCATGAAAAACTCACAGATGTATAACCACTATGGAGTCAGGGGTAATGTATTGGAAATCTTCAGTGATTACATTTCATACAGAGACCAATTTGTAAGAATTAATGAAGGTAGCAGTTTACCTAAAAAAATAAAGATCGGAGTTCCACAAGGTACAATCCTGGGGCCAATTCTTTTTATAACATACTATCATATGCAGATGATAGAGCTGTCATATTCACTGGTTTTTTAGCACTAAATTCATAATAACGCCTATAAAACATTGTTAGAAGCACTTATCACGTATGGTATCATAGCATGGGGTGGAACATACAATAGCAACCCAAAAACCAATATAGGTAATACAGAATTATATCTTAAAAATAATCTTAACAAAAACAGATTATATCCAACCAATTTATTATACAACGAGAGTATCTGTGATATGAGTTTTCTTTATATCCATTTGTCAAGGATTTATTTTTATAAATCACAGAATTTAATAAAATTTGTTGATCATCAATTTTGCACCAGATTGAACACCAAAAAACTATTAAAAATTCCGCAGAGCAACAAAAAGCTTAGGTTAAAATTTATTGATTACTTAGCACCTATTATTGTCTGCAAATATCAGAAATATAAACAAATTGAACATATTTAAGGAACAATGTAAAACAAACTGACTGCAACCTCAAGAGAGAGAGAGAGAGATTTGGGTTTTTTCTCCTCCAATTCTCCTTTCGTGAATACGTTTCCAGTCAAGATACTACCTATTTTTATCATATATATATCACCAAAATCTTAAAATGTCTTGAATGACCTTATCTGGAATCTGTATAACATTTCCATTCAAACAAAGGTACATACATTCAAAATCTCTGCTAACTTTTCCTTACCATTCTATTCTCGGTAAGCACATACAGGTGTTTCAACACCTAGGTGCAATCATATATATAGTTTAATTATATTTTAGAAATATAAATTAAAAGATAGAAATCTATGTGTTCTTGGAAAATTCATTGTAATATAATATAATTGTAATAATTGTAAAAAAGCTGTTTTGAGGATGGATATGATTTTACAAAGTAGCAGGCATATTTGCTTTTTTAACATGTATTGTTTTTGTTGCTTGTGGGATCAAGACGAATCTAAGGTTTTATAAGAACATGTTATTGGTGAATTCTTATTGCTGCTTATATGACGGAGTAGCAATTTATGTTGAGAATAATCTATCCTCATAAGAATTAAAAGTGGAACAATGTAGGTCAGTATTTAAGCACACACTAAAGCTGTTCGATTCCATTCAGAAAAGAATCTGTTTGGTTGATGATCCTACCTTGACAAATTCTTCAATAAATCTAGAACGTCGTAGAAAGTGGGCGAAATCTCTGTTTCACAGATACGTTCAAGGCAGATGTTCCTCCGAAATCACATACCTCATTTCACCGCAAGCGGTTTCATTCTCAATCCCTCCGTTTTCTTATAAATAACCTATTTTTTATAGAGTTCATGTTATTAATAAGAGTTTTTTCAAAACATTTCTTTGCCGCTTGGAGAAGTGGATTCGAACAACCTGTATAATGAGTGATCTATACCGCAAAGTATTCAGTTATTTTGATCAATATTATTTTATGATTTTCCAATTCCCTTTCAATGTTTGTTTTTGTTTTGAACAACATATACAGTAAAAACCGAATATAACGACAGATCGGTTATAACAACCGAATGGCAAGGTCCCGGCCGAATCTATATAAAACTAATGAGTACACATACCGCCTATAACGACATCGGATACAGCGACATATCGCTTAAAACAACGAAACTTTATCGATATTCATCGGCTTTAACGACCAACCGTTTACCTATTCCAAACAAACAAAACATTACGAACAATTTTCACCTTTATACTAATAATATGAAGGAATATTTTGCTATAGAACCTCTTTCCCGCTCTTTGCCATTTGACCTTGCAAGTTTTACGACTTATTCAGAGATCGTGTAAAAAAAAACTTTTAGTGATAGGAAAAGCTAAAAAACCGCGTTGCTTTAAGAACATTCACTCGTTGCCTGTAACATATGAAAACAACACTAGGTCCTGGATGACATCGCTAATTTTTGAAAAATGGCTGCGGACCTGGGATGCAGAATTGAAATCTGGAGGAAACAAAATTCTTCTCCTAGTAGACATGTCCCGCTCACCCTGTAGTCTCCAATCTAAAATGCATAAAACTTGTGTTTTACGCCAATGTCACCTCTGTTTTACAGCCCATGGATCAAGGAGTGATAAAAGCTTTAAAATCACAGTACAGAAAACTTCAAGTACTACAAATGCTTCAGAATATTGAAAACTGCGAAGATACAAAAAGTCTTAGCGTTCTAGATGCAATTCTAATGATATCGGAAGCTTGGGAAAATGTCAAACAGACCACTATAGCCAACTGCTTTCGCCATGCAGGTTTCAAAGATCTCTCTCCATCGCAAGCGATGGAGGATGATGATATTCGCTAGCGAGAATGATACAATATCCTACAGATGAAGATAACAACGTACCCCTAGCTCAGTTGGTTGCTCAGTTGCACAGATCTACTGCTACAGAACCAAGGATTGAAATAGAAGAATTTATTGGAATAGATGACAATGTTGCGTGCCTCAGCTACTGAGGAAGAGATTCTTGCAGAAGCTGAAAGTAACAATCGTAACACTGACTAAGAAAACGAAGACCAGCAAGAACATCAAGAGCAGTTTCAACCAACAACAATATGCGAGGCTCTTAACGCTATAACAGTTTTACAAAAATTTGTTGCCTTCAATGACCAGTTTAATACCTTGACGACAATGAAACGTAAAATCCAAAATATATTTGAGACTCAGCTTACAAAAAAACAGACTAAAATGACCGATTACTTTAAAAACTAAGTGTAGTCTGTGAACTGTATTGTAGGTACATACATACTTTATTTTTTTTCATAATAAACTTTTTTATTTCTTTTATTTACATTTTATTTGAAAACAAGTTCATATGCATAACCTATCCCCATACTACAAACAGACATAATATATACATATATACATAATAATTGTGTGTATTGCTTATAACAACTATCGGACATAACATCCGAAATATACAGTCCCTTCAATGTCGTTATATCCGGTTTTTACTGTATATGTACTAATATTATGAAGGAATCTTTTCCTTGAGCAGATCTGATCATGTGTCTGGTAAACTTTCCCAGATGGGTTGGCTTAACATGTTTAATAGAAGAAAACTAGACTTGGCCTGCTTAGTTTACAAAGTCCTACAAAATAGACCTCCAGTATACATCCACAATAAACTAACCATTGGTTCTACCATTCACAACTGTAATACCAGATACAACAAAAACCCGGGCTTTGACTAGGACAACCCAAGTTTGGTGCAGAACCACTCAATTGCCTGGGGTCAAATATCTCCCTTGGTCAATTCACCGGTAAATTGACTGTTGAATTGACCGATCAAATTGACTTCGTACAGTCCTAAACATGTTTTATTGATGTTTTATTTCAAAATAACCCCTTTCTCCCGAGGCCCGTGCCGGTCAAGTTCTGGGGTGTCACACACCTGATTTTTTTGTATACTATTAATGAATTTATTTTAATTTTATAATTTTACTATTGTTTTATGATATCTCATGATACTCGGTTGAGTGGAGCGGCTGGATATATAAAATAAAGACCTTTTATTATTATGATTTGAGGTATAATACCAATTATATTTCACAGTTAGAAAGCTAATTTATAGCAGATCAATACAGGCCAAATTGAAAAAATTGAGGATCATAGAAATTTAAATCTACATATTTTATCACTGAAAATCTCAAGCAACAATCAGCAAGTTTGAATAAGTAATTCAAACATTTGTATTTTTCAAAACAGACAAGCAGACACAAATTTTCTGTTAACAGGTTGACTGCTGACAATATTTTTTAAGCATGCTCGGATTCCGTAATGTGTTATTTGTTTTTTGTCTTCATTTATGGATCAATAAATCCATGTTGAATTGAAAAATAAACGCGTAACAAAAGTTAAACGAAGGATGCCGCACGGGATGCAAACTTCTTTTGGCAACGCCGGCTAAATAGTGGTGTGTGAATATGAAGCAAGACTAAGACTGGGTCTAAGCGGTCGGCGTCGCCGATTGTTTCCCAAACACTCCGATCGGAGTAGTCGGCAGTCAACCTGTTAAAAAATGTGATGTGAAATTATTACTTTTCTGAAAATTTCCCTATTCCTTTTTTTTCAGAATTGGTCACAGACTCATATCAAATGGTCACCGCTGGGTACATACCTGTCTACCTTCCATAAATTGGGTATAGCACTTTGGGCTGGTCCACATTTCTTGCAGCACAAAAAATTCGCCCATAATGGTGTTCAGTGGATTGATTTTTCACCATGTGAGAAATATTTGGTAACATTCTCTCCTCAGGGTGATCCCCATAATCCAGAAATGAAGAGAATCATTATTTGGGATATAAGGTAGGTGGAGTAATGCATCATTTTCGAAAAGTTTATACTTGGCAGATCATTGGATTATTTAAACTCTCTCGAGGGCAGATTTTGTAAATATATGCTATTTTGGATATTATTACAGATAACCATTTAAGTACATAATAAGAAATATGGACTCTTTTTTTCTTCTGATAATTTTAATAACATAATTTTATTGAAAACATGAAATTGGTGTTCGGGGAGTAGTGTTTCAAAATGATTTGTAAGAAACAATGTGTTAATCTGGACATTCATAATCAATACTTGTGTCGATAAACTTATTTTTTTATTATTAACGTACAAGCCAATTTACAATTATTTATCAAAAATCATGAATGTAGATGATTTTTAATACAGCGAAAGATAACAAACAATAATTTAAATTAGACACTAATATACTACAAATATTATATCCTTTTTATGGCATAACTTAAGACGACAAAAAAGACCAGTTGATTTGAAAATTCAGCTGCTATTCTTAATATTATTCATTGTTGATCTGCAGATGATATAACCAGAATGTAATTATACATTTTTTGCAACTATGTGGAACATGTAGAAAATCTAAGACATTGCTTATTACCTTTTATTGAAATTCTATTTAGAACTGACAATTTCATTATTTGGAACATTTTAAATTTATTTTTGCCCTATTAATCCATTCGAACCCTCTCTTTAATTCATTCTAACTATATTCAAAACAAATAATACTCAAACGTGTGAGAATTTTTGTGTTTTGGGATTAATAAAATCATTGTTGCAAAAAAAAATCGTCAACTGGAATTCAAATTATCATATTATTCCCATGTAATATGATAACTTGTTTCTGCAGAGAAGTTATTTTTTCATTATAATACTTGGGAATGATTGAAATGATAAATGCTGAAGTAATGATAATTTTGGGATGTAGTCCTTAAGAAGGAATTGTTTGTTGATCGAGCTTTGAGCAGTTCAGATTTCCCCGCAATGTCTTATATAAAATCATTCTCTCAAAGAATTTTTATTTTATTTTTTCCATTTGCTCTGCAGCTCTTTTTTCTCCTTGCACCATTGGATGTTTCTTGTCAGCCGTTTAAAATGAGATAAAATCAAAGAACAGTACATTTTTGTTGAAAAAGTCAATGATTACATTATTAAATTGAATAGATATAAAAATAAGTTCAAAAACTAAAACCGGACTACTGAAAAATTATGCTCTAAAAGTATGAAACAAGAAAATATTCTCATCTGAAATTGTTATGTACAAACTATTCAATATTTATTGTCTATTAAATAAACAACTTACATGTAATATATGTTAATGTATTTAATACATATTCATAGTGAGGTTCAGAGGATAGCCGTGGTCATATGCCCCTTTGCCCTAAAGCTTATGATTGCTTACTACTGTTAGAATGTATTGTTTTGTTAGGGATCAAATGTTTTTAAACCTTTCAAATCCGCCATGGTCACTTGACATAGCGAATAGTGTTCTAGTTCTGTTATTTATAGTTTAAGAAACTTGGCAACATTTCCGTTTAGTGTCACAATCAATTATGCCTATTGGCTGCTCGGTCGTTTACGTCACAATAATAGCTTCGAAATTTGCTAATTTAAAAAAACGAGGAACTTCTGTAATTGAAATTTGATTCAAAAAATTTATTTATATATGAGTTATGTATTTTAAAGCATATTTAAAGTGATAATAATTTCTCGTTTCCTCGCCTATTGTCTTGACCCAATAAAAACTCAGCAAACACTAACAGAGTGTGAAAAACATGTTACTTTGAAAGCTGTTGAAGAATTATATCCAAATAGTGGTTTACTACCACTCATAATCAAGTTTCTTGCCAGATCAGAAACTTTCACTGATAATATGTTCCATGATGATATCTTCAGAATGTAAAACCCTTAGATTGGTGGAAGTCACAACAAAATATACCCATTAGATAGATATCTTTATTCGTTCTGTTAATTTACATACCTCATAGAACATGTCAAATAAATAATCTTAAATATAATTACAATTACAATGATTACGGTAAAATATTTACATGTATGTCGTTTCATACTGCCTGTCATAATAAAATCATTGAAAATGTATAAAATTGAGAAACTTGCACATATATTAAAAGGGAAAGTAATCAAATCCCAATTACCAGACTTGTCGAATAGCGTTAAAAACGAAATAATGGGTTTCTAAATAAACATACTCTAATAGGTACCGATATACACTTACACAGACACCTTTGTATATACACATACATAGTAAGTAAGTTGTCTTTATTCGTTTTGTCGAATAATATATCTCATAGAGGTGTAGAACATGTCAAATAAATAATCTTAAATATTACATTAGGGTGAAATGACTTAAGTGAGTATTTATATACATAATAATACATTTAATACATTTAAAAAAATATTATGAGATTCACCCGCAAATTAATTCCAGTTATCCAGGATAAATTGCAGGATGAATACATTAAGATTAAAACACTCACATATTAAAACTAATCAATTTTTTGTATCATAGACTTTCCATATTATGTGGAAAATACTCTTCAATGTTTTAAAATACATTTTTACTCAAAAAAATTATCTTTTTTTAATAATCCTTTTCATTAACCTTTTTTGGTTTTTTTTTTTGGATATACGTATATTTAACTTTATCATTTCGTAAATCACATTTACTTCGATATTGTGCTTATGAGATACTACCCTGTCATTAAACAAGTATTTATTATTTAAAACAAAATTAATTGATTCATATATATATATATATATATAAAGAGATAACTGTCAATATATTATTTTCTCTAAATAGGGGTTTGCAACTTTCGCAACGGTCAACTTTAAAAATTTTCCTCACACATTTTTTCTGAAGAATAAGTACTCTCTGTATGTGGGAAGAGTTTCCCCAAAATATTATTCCATAACGGAGTTTGGACTGTACATATGCTGATACATTAGAGAAGCATTCACATTAATATTTTCAGAGAGTACATATAAGGCATATGTATATTTTGATAGATCTCGAGTCAACTGATCTATATGAGATTTCCAATCTAGACGATGATCTATTATCACCCCCCAAAAAAGACATATTGCTGGATGTTTCAACTACTGCATTGTCGATTACTATGTTTAATGAGTTGGTTTTTCTATCAAAATGCATAATTTGGGTTTTATTTACATTTAACAAAAGATTATTGTCTGAGAACCATCCATTTAACTTTTGTTAATTTTCATTGACCGTTGCAACAGCCGACAATGAGTTATCTTCATTGATGATCAAGGATGTATCATCTGCCTACAATATAACAGCTTGCTTAACTATTTCTGGAAGTTCGTTTGTGTATAAAATGTACAAAAGTGGGCCTAAAATTGAACCCTGTGGTACCCCTCTTTTAATTATAGCCATTTCTGATTTAATGAGGTTTCCGCTTTCATCCTTTTCTACCACAAATTGTTGTCTGTTACATAGATAAGATGCAAGCAGTCTATACGCCACTCTACGAATTCCATATTTTTCCATTTTGTCCAGTAATATCTCATATTCCACACTATCGAAGGCTTTCGAGAGATCTAAGCACACTGCTAAAGTGCACTTGCCATCATTTTAAGCATCAAGAATTTTTTCCAGAGCTTTATAAATTGCCAATGCCGTTGTTCGTCCCTTTCTAAAGCCGTTTTGACATTCCGTTATAACATTATTTTTTTCTAAAAAGTTCAGTCGTTTATGAATCAGTTTTTCTGGGATTTTGCTCAAATTGGGAAGCAGAGATATAGGTCTATAATTTTTTAACTCATCTTTTTTTCCTTTTTTAAATATGGCTTTTATGTGAACTACTTTTAATTTTTCCGGAAAGATTCCCGTTTTAAAACAGAGATTCATAATATAAGCCAAAGGAATTGCTATCAAATCTGCTACATTCTTCAGGAGTGAAATAGGAATTTCATCGAAACCCACTGATTTCTTATTTTTTAAGCTATTTATGCATTCAATTATTTCTAAAGGAGTAACTTCATCTAGAAATATACCATTAGGACAGTAATTTGGTATTTCACAAGTAGTATTGGATTTAGTTCTTACGTTTGGACATGCATTCAAGAAATAATTATTTGCCTGATCCAAGATACTTTTTCTTTCGCAGTTAAAGTGATTAAAAATATTTTTTTTCATTGAGCTCTTCTTTGTTATATTATTTATCAAACCCCAGGTGGCCTTCCCTTTATTTTGCGCTGTGTTTATTACTTCTAAACTATTTAGCACTTTCGCTTCCTTAATAACTTTTTTCAAAAACTATAATGTCTATAATACTCCTTGGTTACTAGTCCTCTACAAAGTTTTTCAAATATTATTCGTTTGTTTTTGCATGATACTTTGATTCCGGCCGTTATCCATGTTTTGGAACTATGTTTATTAGAATAATATTTCTTTTTTGGCATGATTCTGTTCATTAATCCAGAAATAATATTTAGAAACAAGGAATATGCCTCATTTGCATCTGAATTTTTGAGGACTACGTCCCAGTTTTCAGACTGCAGCTCATCTCTAAAATGTTTTAATTTTGTTTTGGAGAATATTCTTTTAGTTTGATATGTAACTTTTTTAGTGGAAACCATATTTTCCAGATTTACTATTTGACCATGGTGATCAGACAAGGCTGTAACTAACACTTCACTCTCCACATCCTCGAAGTTTACAAAAAAATTATCAATAAGCGTTGCAGTCTTCTTTGTTACCCTTGTTGCCTCAAATATTGTTTGATGAAAATTATGGGAAAGGAGTAGCTCTAAAAATTCGATAGATGTGTTGTTTTTTTAATAAAGAGATTTATGTTAAAATCTCCACATTGAACTATCTTATGATCACCAAAATTTGTGAGCAACTCCTGAAGAATATTTTCAAAACTTTCCATGAAGACATCTATTCTACCCAAATTTGAACGATAAAAACATAAAATAACCAATTTCATCTGTCTACATTGCACACAAGAGTATTCAATATGACCTTCTATACACTTTTCCTTTAAAACATTTAAATTTTCAAAATTATCTTCTCTTGTATAGATACAAGTGCCTCCATGAATCATATCCTTCCTTGAGAATGAAGACAATAGTTTGTATCCTGTCAGTTTAGTAATTTCTTCTTCATCTGGTTTCATCCAGTGTTCAGAGAAGCATAGTACTTGAGGTTTTATATGCATGGTATCAACATAAAGTTCTATATCTAAAATTTTATTCTTTATACATTGTATGTTCTGATGAAGAATGACTTATTTATTTTCTTGTTTGCTCTTTGTCTCATTTCCATGAATATTTAAATTAGAATCGAAAAAACTGCAACGATCTCGAATTATCCAATTTTGTGTTATGCTCGACTGTCTTAATTGTTTTCAATACAACAGAAGACTTGAATGAAGAAAGAAAATGATTTTTGATTTCTTCACAAATTTGAAATTTGTTATTGTCTTCATTCTCGTCAAGGAGATATTTTATAGAAGAGTTTCTGTTTGCCGACTTGAAATGTTTCACAGCTTTAGTAATAATGTTATGTATTCTATAGTCTGAGTTTGTATCAAGACTGGATATTATAATTAAGTTCGTAGTTCTACCTAAAGATAGTAAATGTTTCATTGCAATATTAAGTGTTTTGGTATTACTGATATTTTGAGTTTTGAACATAATTATAATATAATCATCTTTACCATAATTTATGGTTTTTTGAAAATTATTTATTATGAGGTCGCATATTTCTATACTAGTAGTACTGTGTTCTTCAGATGAACCATTGAGAATTCTGTTCAAAACATTTGAAAAACCTTCTGAATATTGATCACCCAATATCAAGATATCATTCTTCAATTCATTTTCACAATCCGAGCTTTGCAGGATTACAGAGTTTTGGAACGACTCCATCTTTTCATCATTTGCTTCGTCAGGTATCGATTTAGATAGCTCCACTTTTCCTGCTTCATTTCGGCTAAATTCTTGACTTTCCTTTTTTTGAATGCCACTGTTTTTCATTGTCATAATCTCCTTTGGAATTTCCATGTTTTTTTTTTCTTCTCAGCTGTTTTATCTATGCCTCTTTTGTCAAACCTGGGTTGCTTGACTTTGTTCTTCTTGCCCTTATTCTTATTGGAATTGTAGTGAATGAATCCCCCAACGGTATCCAGTTTGAGACAACCTTTGTCCATCGACAGCTCTTCACCTGAGCTTGTATATTTCTCTTGGTTCATTTTTAATATTTCACTTTTCAGATCTTTCAATTCCAAGTAATTATTTTCATTTTCCACAGAAAGTGTTTCTATAGAAATTTTCATTTTTCCAATTATATCAGACAAATTGGCTTTTTCTTGCAGTAATTTTTTCGACATGTTTTCTAAATCCACTTCAGCCTTTTTTGGTTTGATCTTATTCTCTTCTAGTTTCGAAATTTCTTGTTTCAGGTCATCTATGATCAATTTTGTTTGGACCATTAAATACTTTTCTAAACTTTTCGCTACGCCACTGTCTGTGGTTTGGGTTTCCTTTTCCAATTGTTTTGACTTTGCCGATGATGTTTTTTTTGGCCCTTAATGGATCTGTTTGTGAGACAGAGTTTTTTGCGTGAACATCGGTTTTTTTAACATCTATTTGTAGTTCAACGATTTTGTTTTGCATTTTTTTTATAGAAACTTTTTGTCCTTCAATCATTTGGTTCAGTTCGCATTCATTTTTAACTGCTTCTTGTATGAATATTTCATGATCATCTTTCAATTTGTTTATATTTTTGTCCTTATTTAAACCATCCTCACTCAAATCATCAATAGTTTTTTCCAGAAAACTTATTTCTTCTTGTTCGTCATTTGAACAAGAATCGTCTTTGCAACAGGAAATTTCGTTTCCTTTTAGGAATCGTATTTTATTTTCCATTCTTGCTATACAGCTCTTATGATAAATACCAGAACAATTCATACATACATAGTGACTTACTATTTTTGTTGTACAACACTTGAAAAACATACTGATGTTGGGAGCTCTGTAATTTTAGGTGTGCACAGTTCAAAAAGAGTTCTTCATAATTAGACAATTATTTTGGTGCTGCTGCTTCTTCCGCATGTGTCGAGAGAATTTTCTCAACGTTTGGTTTAGACCATTCCAATCTCAGAAATCGATTAGGAACGAAGAAAGCTGCAAATGTTTTTACAACAAGTACTACAAGTACTACAATTAACTAAAATAAACATTATTTAGTTGCAGTGGTATAATTTTTTTGATATAATAAATTATCAAATGAAACTCAAAGTTTTTATTTTCTCTTGATTATAATTTATCAGAAATTTTGATTTAAATCATGTAGTTACATCAATTGATTTAAATCGTTTCAACCCTGATACAGCATATCTTGCGATCTAAGCAGTCAAACGCTTTTTTGTGAGCTCACAAAATACAGCTGTTGAGGTATACATTCTCAAGTCAAGAAAACATAGCATCTTAGTGATTTTTGAATTCTGAAAACTAAACTGGCAAGTGCTAAGTATATTATTATTTTGTAATGAGATCATCCTTTTCGTGACTAATTTTACCACTAACTTTGAGTAGCTAAGATAGAAATGGAGAATTGGATTGAATATGTCAATGAAATTGGTTAATTTTTAGTACTCAATTTTGTAATAAAAAATAAGAGAGAAAAAAAATTACCTGAGAAAAAATTGATCAGCAAAATATCTATAGTGTAGAAGGGCAAACTTGTGCCTCAATCAGTAACTGCATTCATCTATTTATTTTTTCATTACAGGAAAAAATATCAAATTAGTAACTTGCCTTATTTTGAATTTTCATATTAAAAAAAAATGTCAAGGTTAATAAGTAATACTTCTTTGTGAAAGTTGACAGATTTTTCCCTCATAACTTTTTCTGTTTTACATGGAAGGTCAAATATCATTTTGGGTATCTAGAAAAATTACTCCACAAAAATCCCTTTCAATCAATTCTATAGGAAACACTTATTCAAAAGGAATGCATTTTTTTAGAACTGGTCTTGAAAAACGTTCTTTCAACCCCGAAGGTCCTTCGACTTGGCCTATCTTCCGATGGTCCCATGACGACAAGTACTTTGCAAGAATCGGTCAAAACAACGATGCTCTACAAGTGTACGAAACACCGTCTTTCGGTTTGTTGGAGAAGAAGTCGATCAAAATTAATGGAATAAGAGATTTCAATTGGTCTCCTACAGACAATGTAGTTGCCTATTGGGTGGCAGAAGATAAGGATGTTCCAGCTAGTGTAACGTTGTTAGAGTTACCGAATAGGAATGAAATAAGAAAAAAGAATTTGTTCAACGTTGCTGATTGTAAAATTCATTGGCAGAAATCTGGGGACTACCTTTGCGTTAAAGTAGATAGGTATGAAGATGAATTATTTCTGATTTTGTATAACAATCAACTTCTTTCCAACTGTGCATACTAATGTTGTAAATTAATAAATCCGAAATTTAAGCACTGTATATTCTAAATATATTATCTCATTTTTCAGATATTCTAAAGTGCGCAAAGAGAAAAACGAGACAAAATACTCTGGAATGTACTGCAACTTCGAAATATTCCATATGAGAGAAAAACAAATCCCTGTCGACAGCGTGGAATGTAAAGAGCCTATCCAGGCCTTCGCCTGGGAGCCCATTGGCCTGAAATTCGCCATGATTCACGGTGAATCGCCCAACATCAATGTCAGTTTCTACGAGGTCAGAATGGGGCAGGCCCCCATTCTCTTGAAGAAGTTCGATAAGAGGGCATGCAATCACTTGTTCTGGTCGCCTGGAGGTCAGTTCATTGTCCTCGCCGGACTGGGTACGAACGGAGGTGGATCATTGGAGTTTGTCGATACCAACGAGTTTTTGGTGATGAACACCACTGACCACTTCCAGATGTCTGATGTGGAGTGGGATCCTACTGGGAGATATGTCATTACTGGGGTCTCCTTTTGGAAACACAAAGTTGATACAGGTGAGATATGCTAGATTTTTACAAAACTAACACCTTGTTTTACTTTTCTCTAGTTATATCAGTACCTGGTACGTGTTTTCACATACACAAGGTAATTTATAAGATATACTGGGTGTAATCTGACCTCTTGCACATCCGTGAATGACGGGTGTATAATGCCATTTTTATAACAAAATTTTGGGAACTGTTGTCTGCCTAACCTCAGCTGACCTGCTCCGAGCTGCAAGAAAACTCTGGCAATTGCCAGATGCAATAAACATTTAAATAATGTTGAATTGATTGTTTGGTGAATGTACAAAAGCCATTTTGGTTTGTTTCTATATAGCAAAACAACGCCATTGCATAAAATTGCTTCTTTTTATATTATTATGTATTTTACTGGCCAATATTGGGGCTCCTGGCCCAGATTCAAATGAATCCAAGTCTTTTACTACTAAAGGTTATGCCTTACATCCTTTCGTATCAAGCTGTAAGTAATTATTGATCTTTTGCAAACTCGCTGTTATTTACAGCACTTATCTTTTCAGCATCTTAATGTCTCGTTATTTTTCATCTATTTTTGGTTGTACTACTGAAGATGAGAGATGTGTTCGAAACATGTCTTACCTAACTACCCAATTCGCAAAAAAAAATCGAAACCCAAGCTGTAGAGACGACTTTCTTTCCTTTTTCCAAAAATCATAAAACAGTTGAATTTGACAAACGTTCGTTCGTTGGCAACTTTTTAATTCCCCAGTAGAGGCACATGCGAGAATCTTGAAAACACTACCTGGCAACTGGCAACTGGCAACTTTGTTACCTGTCATTCTGGATCACTGGATATCATTTTTAATAAAATACTGTTTGTGTCTTTGTGTTCTCACAACTGATTTTTTATAATTGTGATTCGTTAAGGGCTTCAAAGTGTGCTGTCTTCATCTACTAGATCTGACTTTATCTACCAATTTGGATATAACGAGTTTCACTCGTTTTCATCCCTATGAAATTGAATACCTATCACAGCTGGCCTGCAATGAATTCTTAGACTCTTTTACTAATCAACTAATTCAACATTCCACATTATTTAAATGTTTATTGCATTCGGCAATTGGCTATGATAAAATCCATAATAGCTGGAATCTCATTATGTTTGAAATGATGAAGGAACTCTCATAGATAACAATAAATTTACACCCCTATAATTAAACACATATTCCCCAACTATATTAAATGAGATATTTATTACAAATAGTTTTAGTCCCATTTCACTTCCCATGATGGATAAACCAGAAGTTCTGTGTTCCTCTTTCTGAATGCTATCTATGATACAGGAGGTCAAAAATGTAATTTTCTTACTGAAAAATTTGCTTCTAATCTAGCAAAGTAATGAAGGAAACCATAATTTTCAATGCCTGCATTGAAGAACATCAATTTCTAAATGCAATAAAAATAAAAAGTGTGCCCTTGTTTCCAAAACCTTGCCACTATCTAGCAAACAGACATGTATTGTACTGGATTCAAAGAATGTGTTTGATCTTGATATAATAAAATTTGGGATTCCTCAGGGGTCTGTACTAGACCCATTCCTATACATCATTTATATAAATTTCCTTTTCTCTTATATATAAGGGTACACATGATCAGAAAAGACAATATAAGGTCATTAAAAAAAGTGCTTTTAGTTTATTGTGTGACATGTTGTTAAATAGTTTTATTTTCAGTATACCGGGTGACACAGGATATCGGGCCACCCCTGTAACTTCTGCATTCGTGAACGGATTTTTCTGAAATTCAGTACAGTTATATAAGCAACCATTTCGGATTTGATCACATTACAATCCAATATGGCGGACTTCCGGTTTTTGTGGAAATGCCAGTAACTTTGTTTTTAAAATGGAACACCCTGTACATTTTTACATATTCGAATTCAACAGGTCAAAACAAGTCCAAACCTTATGTCAAATGTCATTTTTTTTAAAACAATTGAAATTAAAATTGTTTTTTTATTTTACCTCATGGATAAATGAGATTTGGTCGAAGCTATTCACAATGAGTCGCAAATAACAGAAAAACTTCATTTTTTCTGAAAAATTATTTTTTGTGTCACTGGTTAATCAATCCAGTCACATCACATTTTGATCAAAAATTCATTTTTTTCAAATGGAACCCCTATGGGCCACCTACCTGTCTCTCTAGAACATACATTAAGGAAAAAAATGACATATCATTTTTGTATTTCGGTGCAGTAACAGATTGTATAAATTCAAAAATCTACAACTAGTTCATGGGTTTCCTTGCAGTTCGAATAATTTTTCAACTTAGTAAGCTGTGGAAAACAACATTTCTGAATCTTGTCAACTAATTGTGTAAGTTATACTTATAAGCACGATAATGGTGTTTTTTTAAATTCTAGAGTTTTCTCGACTGACATTGTATTGGTATTCCAATTCCCGCGTCGAAACGGTTGGATCAAAATCAACATAAGCAAAAGATTCATTTCTGCCTCCTCACTTACAATCATCTTCTCCATTGTTGGGTTCTTTTGGGAATCTTCTCTCCACATTTTTGAAAATGGTTCTTTGTGGGTATCGTTCAGCGTATAACTGACAAGCGGCGACAATGTTTTCAAGACATTCTCCATACATTAATAACATATCAACCTGTTCACTTCTTGTGAACCTATAATTTTGATTTTACATTTCTACTAAACTAATTCCCGGAAGTTAACTAATTTTCGAGAGTCGAGATGAAAGATGACAGCGAAACACAATTAGTTGACAAGATTCAGAAATGTTGTTTTCCACAGCTTACTAAGTTGAAAAATTATTCGAACTGCCAGAAAACTCATGAACTAGTTGCAGATTTTTGAATTTATACAATTTGTTACTGCACCGAAATACAAAAATGATGTGTCATTTTTTCCTTAATGAATGTTCTAGAGAGACAGGTAGGTGGCCCATAGGGGTTCCATTTGAAAAAAATGAATTTTTGATCAAAATGTGATGTGACTGAATTGATTAACCAGTAAGTGATACTAAAAATAATTTTTCAGAAAAAATTAAGTTTTTCTGTTATTTGCGACTCATTGTGAATAGCTTCGACCAAATCTCATTTATCCACAAGGTAAAATAAAAAAAACAATTTTAATTTCAATTGTTTGAAAAAAATGACATTTGACATAAGGTTTGGACTTGTTTTGACCTGTTGAACTTGAATATGTGAAAATATACAGGGTGTTCTATTTGAAAAAACAAAGTTGCTGGCATTTGCAGAAAGACCGGAAGTCCGCCATATTGGATTGTAATGTGATCAAATCCGAAATGGTTGATTGCTTATATAACTGTACCGAATTTCAGAAAAATCCGTTCACGAATGCAGAAGTTACAGGGGTGGCCCGATATCTGTCACCCGGTATACACTTTTCAAAAATTATCATATTTTTACACTTATATTTTATCTATTTTGAGTTCAATTGTATCTCTCGTGTAACTTAAAATATATCAATTTTAACCAATTTTTTTCAATCTTATAAATTGAAAGCTTCAATAAATCTATCTTTACTGAAGGTGTATGGTGGGTCGAATATCGATCAGAAAGCTACTACTACCTTGCAGTCTTATATCTTGGCGAACATTCATATGATTGATAATCGTTTACAGTCCAACAAGCTTTATTTTGATTGAAAGAGAACATTTTTTATCACTATTACATTTTACAGATTTATATTTTATTTTATAAAGAAAATCCCTATTAAATGTGTTGTCAAAAAATGGATTTTATATAATGTTGAATATAGAAAATAGTGAATTATCAATTATTCGATGAGTGTGCAGTAATAAACTTTTTCTGTGACTATAATAGGTGTCAGTTTAACTTGCAATGAAGTCACACACAAATGATGATCCATTGTACTTTTTTATTTTTTAAAATTTAGTGAATGTTAAAAAATACATTTGGTTTAATATTAGATACATTTTTTGTCTATTGTGACAAAATAATCCATATTTACAGTTTTAATTGCTTCACCTAACAATACAATAATTTATTACCACTCCCATCAACAGAAATAAATGATTTTTTTGCTTCGCATGATCGATACAAATGCTTAAAATCTATTTTTATTTTCTATTTATTAATTCATCGTTCATTCATTCTTATACAAACTCGAAGACAGACTATTCTGGTTTTAAGAAATTTTTTGTTTTGTTTTACAAGGGTTGAATGGCAAAAAATGAATACATTATATAAATTTCAAAATTTACATTAAAATATAAGCTAAAACTTTGATATTTTTATTTTGGAAAATTACCTTCAGGTTATTGGATTTGGTCATTCCAAGGGAAAATCCTGAAGCGTATCAATTTGGAAAAGTTTGCCCAAGTTTTATGGAGACCGCGACCTTCAACACTGCTCACCGAGGAAAAACAAAAAGAAATCAAGAAAAACCTCAAAAAATACTATCCGCAATTCGAGAGTAAGGACAGAATGAGGCAGTCGAAAGCCTCCAAGGAACTAATAGAGAAGAGGGCTGCTCTCATGGAGAAGTTCAATTCGTACAGGAAAGAGAGGATACAGGAATATTTGGACAATAAACCCAGACGTTTGGAACTTAGGAGCAGTAAGTATTTCCCTCAATTTTTCTGTTTTTTTTTTTGCTGTTAGTACTATATATTTTTCGAGAAATATTCATAGTCAAAAATAGATATTTTATTATTATAATGGGTAAAAATGTGCTATCACACTGAACTTCATAATCCATAGTGCTTTTTTAAAACGAACACTTCTAAATTTAACACCCACACTCACCAGTGATTTTGAGCTTGTTAAAAATGATTGTGGCCTTGAAAAATATTTGTAAAGATGTTAGCAACACTTTGACAATGGGCTGACCAAAAATTGGTTTTGAAAGGTCCGCAAATTTGGTTTCTGGCAATTATCTTGTGGAAAAGAATAGAAAACAAATTCTAAACAAAAATTTAATTTATATAAAAAAAAAATGTTTCTTGAAGAAGAAAAATTTAAATAGAAAAATGCATTTGAAGAGAGAAAATATATACATGGTGTCCCTGGACTTCCTCTTTTCCTCTCGGGAATGTATAGATGGGGTCAAAATATCACCAGTACTTCATATAACTTTTGTTCCTAAAAGCCTTCGTTACCAAGTTACGGGCCCTCAAAGTTACAAAATGAAAAATGTTTTCTTTGATAACTTTCAAAGTGAATATTCAAAATCATCTAAATTTTGATGATTGACTAAACAAATGAATTCCTTCGATGAGCTTTCATGCAGGAGTCAGTTGTTTTGCTACTAAGTCAGGAACGGACTACCCCCGATGGTCCACCTGGATAATTTCCTGAATAAAAGTACTCGTGTGGAAAATCGATCGGAGCAACGATTCTTAATAAAAATACAGTTTTACTCAACGACATCAAACCCGATCGTCCACCATTATTTGAAATGAAAAATTTTCACAGTAGAAATACTAATGCTAACGTTAATTCAACAACATTTATAACAGGGATAATACAAAATATGCTAAAATAAAGTAGTAAACAAAAAGTACAATACCTAGTTGAAAGTTTCATTCACAATGTAGATATTTTTTCAAATATCAAATATCTGTTTGCTCTTGAGGCTTGCGCTTGATTATTTACACCATGAGTTTTGTAAGGTAAACGTGATTGCATGATAAAAATTCGTTATGAACATTGTACCTATCATTTCTATTTTCATTACAAATTAATCTTTTCGAATAATGGTAGACATCTCAGGTTGGATGTCGTCCAACAAAAATGCATTTTTATCAAAAATCATTGCTCCGATCGATTTTCCACACGAGTACTTTTATTCAGGAAATTGTCCAGGTAACATTGTTTTGTTAAAACATATTGACAAATCCCAGTCATTTAAAAATTTTGAGGTGTGGACCATGGGGGGTAGTAGCAAAATAACTGACACCTGCATGAAAGCTCATCGAAGGAATTCATTTGTTTAGTCAATCACCAAAATTTAGATGATTTTGAATATTCACTTTGAAAGTTATCAAAGAAAAACATTTTTCATTTTGTAACTTTGAGAGCCCGTAACTTGGTAACGAAGGCTTTTAGGAACAAAAGTTATATGAAGTACTGGTAATATTTTGATCCCATCTATACATTCCCGCGAGGAAAAGAGGAAGTCCAGGGATACCCTGTATTTTATACATTCAAATGATGATTTCAGATACACCAACTTTTGGAGAAAATTATTCTAGGAATTTCATTTATAACACTGAAAGTACGAGTAATTTATTCCTTGAAAATAGGGCATAGGGCATATAGCCATGATTCATTTTTCTACAATATTTGTTCATTTCTAGCGTACACTCAATTTTCAGGACAAAGTAAAATTAAATTTTATATTTTTGTTTTCCTTTTATTAGATGATATAGTAAATGTTGAATTAGTAAATTTTATTATTATCAATTGATGCTATCTCAAAAAACCCAAACTGTTTATAATAATAAAATGTAACTTTTTTATCATGATATTGTTACAAGTGTTAATGAGCCCCAATAAAAAGGCTGAGTGGATCGTAGAAGCAGTTAGTTGTTAATCAGTTGGAGTTCATTCCTATTGGTACAGTTATTCAAGGTGCAGTTCGACAGTGAGGTGCTCAGTATATTAACTGTGAACTGTGATTGATTTAATTGTCACACTGCATTATTGTGTTGCGTTTTGTGAAGTGTAAATAAACCAACAATAATTGGTTCTGTATTTTAATAGATACGATCCCCAGATTCGTAATAATATCAAGTCAAATTATAGTAAATAAATTTGAATATCTTACAAAAGGTAATTTACTTATTTTCTAAGAAATATGTAGTTTTTGAGGAACTTGCAGGAAACACAAAATCCACTGGCATTAAATGCATACGGAATAAGCAAGCTGGTGGGAATAAGTTTGCTTTTTTTATTTTGAAAGTAATCCTATTGTGTCCATTTAGATTATGTTTGATTTTGTACTAGTTTTATCAGTTGCCACTATGGATTTCAAATAAGTTGCAGAATGTTTTTTTAATGATCCAGTAAACTTTTATTCCTGACTTATTGCTGTTGTAGAATCAAAATTTCCCAACAGTTAGTCACTCTGGTTATATTGAATACTACCTGAGGTGTTCGAGAAACTATGTATTAGTTTCCTAGTGAATACAAGTAGTGACAGTTTTTCAGTTAAATGAAATACGTTATTGCAGCTAGTTTTTATTTTGTTCTTGATTCAGTTTCTGATCCTCAGCACATGCTTTCTTGTACAAAATACGCAAATCTCCGCAGTTCCAGACTTAGTTCAAACATTTCTTGGAAAACATAAAAACTTGATATTTTTTTATTGCAGGAATGATTTTTTGTGGAGAGAATATTAATCCGGGTGAATTTTTGACATTCTACTTTTCCATTTCATATAAAAAATTGATAATCTGGAAAAACTCTTTCTTGTTTGGAAATCTCAAACAAATTGCTTTTAGATACGAAAGAATTTTTTCATTCACATTTTGTTTTCATCTTTATGTATTTTCAAATGTCTTTCATTGCAACATGAATCAAATATAAAAAATACTCATATATACAGGGTGTAATCAAACCTCTTGCACATTCGTGAATGACGAGTGTATAATGCCATTTTAAAACGAATTACGGTTGTTAAAAATTGAAAGAAAAAATGTTTGTCATATTGGTCCAAATTTTGGAAACCACCAAACAGCTGTGGAAAAAACTTTCTTTTTCTCTGGCTTATCTTAAAAATTTCAAAGATTTTTTTTTAATGTTCTATTAACTGTTAGCGGTTGTGCAAGTTAGATTACACCCTGAGGATATATAATTGGTCCACCACATAACTGATATCTGTAATCAACTTATCAGTTAAGTAATCTTGGTATCAATCGTGCTCTCAGTTGAATGTTTTTTTAGTCTAAATGAAAGTTTATCCTGTTAAAAAATTTATCACTTTTTTATAATTAAGCACACCAAATATCGATTTGCTTTCTAACAACAAATATTTGTAGATATTATTTATTATTAATACGTTGACTGCCACGGTACTTTTCATATATTAAATTATTTAATACCCTTATTATATATAGTACATAGTATCCATCAAAAAGCATATAGAATGATGTTTTTTTTTTTGAAAAAAAAAACATTTACAATTATATTGTAGTTGGCTTATTAACATAAATCTTTTCGCGGAAGCCTAACTATGAGTGCAATCGACCTGTAGCTTTGCTACAGAGATGATCTTCTAAATTCGTGAGTAATAAATCAGTTATAAAGTTGAGCACTTCACTTTTTTTTTATTGTAAAGGGTAACCCCAGTAAAATACAAATATTTATAATTGTGATACAATAATACTTAAGACTAACTATACTAGGTACTACATATTATATAATAAATATTGAATATCTAAAATTTATGCCTTTATCGAATGTGTAATGCGTTTTTCTAGGGTCGGAAATTCTACGGCTAAAACGGTCCCTAGAAGGGTACGTTACTTATGCCACAAGTACTATACAGGAAATGTGTTCCTATCTCAACTTCGAATCTCCGGCGCCAGATTTTATAGTGATTTACTCCACGCACTAAGATAGATAGATCTTTATTTAAATAGGATATCCTAATATACAAATCAGCTAAAAAAAAAAGTTAAAGTAAGAGATATGTGGTACATATTGAAAAAATATACAATAAAATATATAACAAACATTAAATAAAATACATTAAAAAGTTGGTTTAAATAATAAATATCATATTTGTGCATTTGAAACAAATTTCTTTAGTTCATTTTTGAAAATGTTCAGAGATGGGCTACTTTTAATTAGATTTGGTAATTTATTGAACTGATCGAAACCTTTGAAAATCAAAGAGTTCATGGTGTTTTTGTGATTTGCTCTATTAATATATAAATTATTATTATTTCGAGTGAAGTGGTGGTGAAGGTCATGATTGAAGACAATGTACTGTTTGAAATAACATAGCCCTAAATTGTTCAGTATTTTGTATACAAATATCATGGTGAAATAAAATAAGGTAGCAACAGATGGAGATACGGTATGTCCAGGGGTCTGGTATTTTGTCATTTTTTTTGTACGCTCCAGAAGATTAGGCTTTAATTACAATATTTGATACTGGATACCGGTTGCATTTATGTCCACAGAGAGACAGACAGACAGAGCCGTTTTCACACTAGCAGACAGATAGAACTGTCGTGACACTACCTTTAAAACTTTGATTTGTAACTCTTCCGAGTCTTTGATTTATATGTCTGAAACGGGAAGGTGCTTTCCACAGTAAATACATAGTGTAAAAAATATTAAATTAACTGGTTTATTCAAACTTGGTTATGGCAATATCTTACAATGTTTTATAGATATTTTTTTTACAGAACAAGGTTCTCAGTCTGGCAGTCTTACTTATGTATAATACCACAATAAATATTTATACTGCTGGTAAATCGGTATTACCACAATAATATTCTGAGATTACCAAAATTAATAATGTAACTCTAGTTTTAGGAACAATATATAGCCCTGTAATTTTGGATTATCGATACCTTTCGAATTTTTAAAATGTGATTTGCTAAAATCACGTTACGGTGTGGATTCAGAATGTGATTTTTCTAGATTGTGGCAATTAACTTTTTCCTTCCGAATTAAACCCTTCTTACTCTCAAACATATACTTTCCATGTTCCACTCGGTTATTCCCCGAGCTTTGCATTCGAACTAACCACAACTTTGATACTTCAAGCCGCCCCTTGTTCTAGGTAATAATTCAATTTTCCGAATTCAACCAACTGTTTTATTTTTCTTTGTTTCAACTACTGGGTTTGGATACAGACTACGAAGCATCAAAGTTATTTCCATAAAAATTAAAATATAATTCACTAAGTGGAGCAACAAAAAAACGGATATTTACAAAACTACCTTGAAGAATCGGAGGATGAATAATATTCTGAAAACAATGCCCTGCAAGTATTTTATGGGACAAATATTGCCTGTTTATATATCTCGGCTATTGTTCGAATTTTGTTATTCCCTGAATTCAAACACCGGTGAAAAATTGTTATTATGTAAGAATCTTTATACTGTGCGAACTAATCTAAGTCCACAATTTGAAATGATGTAAGATTCTGTGTAATCGGACCTAAATGCGCAATTCGAAATGAATTAATATTTATTCCTGGCAATTGTTTTCTTTCGGCGATTTCCCTGAACTCAAACAACTGATAACATAATTTAACAATTCCCCACTATAACGCACCTGAGAGATCTAAAATAATAACAGTCAAGGAAAAATGAATACTTGTTCTTGAGAAAAATATTTACACTTTACTAAATTTATCGATTGAAAGATATCGTAAAGAATTTACTTTGAGCACCACCAAAATTCTGGGAGTTAATAGTACAATGAACTTAAACTTGAGGGCAGCAACGATAAAATTATAAATATCAAAATATTTACACTTTACCAACTTTGTCAATCAGGCAAAAAAATATTGTACGGATTTACTTTGAACACAATAAAATTTCTCACTTACGGATACCTCAAACCTTCTGGAGAGAACTTTGCACTTTAATCTTTATACGGTTAAATACTGATTACACCTCGGATGTACAGCAGGATCAAAAACCCCAGGGGCTCGCGGCAGGCACAAAGCAGGAACAAGAGAGCGATGCTAATTTCTTTTTGTCTTTTATATGCTTCAAATCTACGACAAATTGGGATGAAAAATCTACCAAGAAAGGCGCTCTTTTTGTCCCTTTTGGGATTAGAACGGAGTAAGAACAGCGCACTTTTTGTCTATTAATCTGAGAACTGGAACGGAATACTAGGGTTTTTCTGATTGCAATTTGAACTTCTTTTACCCGTTTAACTTTTCTCCCTTTTTGTTTTATATGGGAAAAGACAGCCGGATTTTCATGTTACTTCTTGTATCTTTGGCTATTTACGTTTATTTTCTAATCTAGGAATAGAACTTATTGGCAGATCGGAATTAATATTAACCCCAAATAGTCAGGGATGTAGCAAAATTATGTTAACACTTTCGTGGACAAGACGGTATATGCTGCTTGACATCTAAGGAGAAGACATGATATGCCGTCGAAGTATAATGCTATTTATTCATAAAAGATTCGAAATGCGTTTTTGGAAAGCACTATTTTTGTCAACTTTCTTTAGCCGTTCTTAGTAACGGAGCTCTAAAAAATGCTTCGTTTTACAAGTGTTGTTTTATAATTATTTTATAGTCAATTTTTGTTCATTTATTAATAAATTGTCTGTTCATGATTTTTTGTTCTCCTCCCTGAGGCCATCTATTCATATTTACATTGATATACTACGAACTATCCGACACTTGCGCCATTCGTTGTGGAGTTCCTCAAGGCTCTGTGCTGGGTCCAATTTTGTTCCTGCTGTATTTCAATGATCTGGCTACCATTACATCCGATGGATTAGTCACAATTTTTGCAGAAGATGATACTACCATTCTATGGAATGATGAAAACATTCATAATCTATACTCGAAAATAATACAGGACATATTAAAGAATGGTGTGATGCTAATTTACTATCCTTCAACATGTAAAAAACTAACTGTTTATCTTATCAGTGCGAAACTTCTAATATCCCTCTACGACATGAGTTAATAACTATTCTAAGCATGATTAAATTTGTCGGTTTCTACATTGACAAACTTTTAAATTTTCAACATCATGTCAAGCAGTTGGGAAAAAACTAGCCTCTGGTTGTTATGCAATGCCCATAGTAGCAACAGCTAAAGTGGTTTACCACACACTCATCGAGTCTCATATCCGATACGGTATAGCATTCTGGTGAACTTGTAAACTCCCCATTCCCTCAGCTAGTTTAATCAAAAACTCTAATTTATAATGCTGCAAAAATATACAATCATATCCCATTAAATATAAGAAATATCTGAGAATATAATCTGTTCAGATCTTATGTAAAGAAATTCGTCTAGAATTAGTTATATATGAAATACAGGAGTTCTTCCATACTTCCTTTATATAAACAGCACATAGTGACTATGCTAACTCATTAGTCTATTACATAAAGTGTATTTAAATTTGTTACCACTTCTGCCTATTTGTTTAACTTATCATTTTACATTGTGACTGTGAGGCATGTATTGGGACTTCAATCATTTAAATAGTCTTAATTCATTTTTAATGTGTGTGTGCATGTTAAATATAAAATTTCCTACAATTATTTTTTCTATTTGACTCAACTCGATTTATTTTCAAGCATTTCTTATATAAGTTTTATCCACTTATTGTATGAGTTGTAGCTTTGTCAATAAGAATTCTGTTCTTCTGACAATAAAGTATATTTTGATTTGTTTTGAATTTAATCGTAGCTGCACAAATACTACGTATTTGCCGTTCTATGCAAGGACGCCAACTACAAGTTATCTCATAGTTGGCAGTCAACGTGTTATAAATATTTTTATTAATCTGGAACAAATAATGTTCCATTAGTTAAGTTTATTTTACTGTAACACATATACAATGTAATTTGAAATATTGTAACCAAGACAGAAGGACCTCGGTTGATAGCCCTTTGGATCAGACTAAGATGTCTAAAAACCATGGTGTATTTACTTATACCTGTAAAATATTGGGACAAACTGGGGGACACCAGCCCACTTGATAAAGGGAGTTATCTAGAGTTTCAGATGGCGCCGACGTCGTTTCTTATCATAATTTAGTAAACTGCAATTACAGACAGGGTGTTTTTGTGATTTGTGTCTGATCCGTTCTGTGATTGTGCTTTTGTCGCCTTTAAGGTTGTGTCAATTCGTTGTGAAATATTTTGAGGTTGATCGATCAATATAACATATTTTAGAACAAACTATTCTATCTACTTATGTCAGTGTTATATAGAATTTTCAAGAGGTGTTCCGAATTATGAACCGTACCAATTTATTTTGTATGGTTAATTTTCTATTGATACAGCTCCACCGAGTTGTATGTATTTCTGTCCTGTTTGCTCATGATAAAAATCTTATGATGGAGCGGATAATGATTTTATGAAGTGCTGTAAATTACATACAATTACTTAATTTAGCTTTCAAACCAAGAAAAGTACGGAAGATGCAATCTCTTTCGCTTTCTGAAAAAATCTATATTCTAGTCTGAAGGAAGTGTTTTGCGACATATCTAAAGCTTTTAACTGTTACGTAAGCTTCATCTCTACAGCTTCAGAGGACGAAGCTTCAATTGGTTCGAATCCCATCTGAGTGAAAGAACCTCCGATTATCTCATGCGGGGTGTTACTGAAAAATTAAAGAGAAGCATTTAGATTATTGTTTTCTCCCCTCACCTTTGTTAGTAAGGCTCACCTTTTCCGGAGAAGTCATTCTAAGATAGCTGGAAGCAGCCTAGACTGTCGCACACCAGGATTCATCGATTTCTCAACTACATCAACAGATTTTATGATATCCACAATGAACTCTCTGATTTTGTTCATATCAGAAGGTTGTTAGAGAGGTAATAGTCCGGCAGAGATGGGCAGTGAATGGCTTGGTAATAGTTTGTATCGGAAAGTTGAATGGAACAATGTCATCGGGGACATTGTCCAATCCCCTCAATTTTCAAGTTCATTCTTCATCTAGAGACATCAGTCCACTCTCCTACCTTTTCTCATTTCTTCGTGGAAGTTTCCATGATCCCAAAAAGGCCATTTGAGAAGAAATCACTTTGAAAAAAATCGCCAGGTAGACTTTAAAAATCTGATTTTTGACAGACAGATGTAAACATTGTAGTAGACAATGGTAGTAAGTTTCGAGGATTTCATCTCATTTTCGCGCCAACTGTTCTGAGCGGGATCTTATTCATAGAACTATAATCTTTGTAAACGATCAATTTACAATTTTTTGCATGAAGTAATGTTGACAGAAAAAGAAAATTTCATAGGTTTGAAGTTTGACTTTTTGCGTGACACAAACAACAAACGCGCCATCTACTAATGAAGTTCTAAGCAGAATTTAACGTTTTTCATTTGTTGTCCCCCAAAAATTCTAAACAAATTGAATCAGTGAATATACCAGGGTTTTTAGGCATCTTAGATCAGACTGATTCAATAAAATACATTTATTATTAAATAATGTTGAGATTGTACCAATATTATGTTTTGAATCACTTGCGTGAATAAATATTTTCTATTTTCAGATGTTGACACTGACGAATTGGATGCAGATACAGAAAATGTGGAAGAAGAAGTTGTAGAGTTCTTTATCAAGGAAGAAACCACCGTAATCGATTGAAACATTTCGGATAATCGGTTTGTTCCTGCGTGTGCTGTCCGATAGCATATTCGGGGATTTTTAAGTCAGAAACATCCACTTATAGGTACTTTCATTATATAATCATCTTTTTAGTACTGTACCGGATTATTTTCGTCCTGTTAATAAAGATTTATATTTTCCACGTTATTTATCATTTTGTCAGGTTTTACTGCAATATTGTTGTTTATTGCCTTGTGGTTATACAAATAGAATTTTTCATAAAATCTTGTCTTTTTATGATATCCATATACAATCAGAGATAGTTTGATACAAATATTTTTATTTTAGTCTTGTTAAAGTTGTAGGAAACCGGAGTACCGTTCTTTTTCTTCTTTTTTTTTTATTTATTGGACAGGCAAAAAAGGTATATAGATTCTTTTGGAATGTTTTATTTCCTAAATATTATTTTCTATAAAAAAAAATCAACAAATATAAAGGAAAGTATGTTTTTCAATTTCCTGCAAATATAAAACTCAATTATTTTGTACATCAATTTCACTATTCAATTATTTTCAAATATTTGTCACAACACGAAAAAAGATTATTCTCTAAAAAACCTGCACACTTTCAACAATATAGAATTCTCATAAATACTATACAATAAATAAAGTAAAACCAAACGATAAATACTTTGTCGAGCATAATATACAATTTTTCTAGAATACATTCATTATCTTTTAGCGCTTTTCCTTTTATTCAGCTTCCAAGCACTTTCACTTAACGTTTGGATGTACCGGACTTTCCTTGCACCCCACCATAACCACAGAATTCCTATGGCTGAACAAATGACAGTTTCCACATAAAATCCATCCAAAACAGTCACACATTTGCCCCCTTTGCTAATACATACCTGAAAACAAAACAAAAAATATAGATTTTTTTAAATTGATTAATTAGTTATTGTTATATTTATAAAAGGACCCCAATTTTTCCCGTTCATAGCAAGAGTGCTTTCCACGCAACATTCCCCACAAAAATCCCTTTAGTACACCAAACAACCTTTTTACAGCAATTTATTGATTTCACTTTTTTCATTTCCTCAAAAGGTTGATACCTAATAATCCCTATTATAAGGTAGGTAACATAAATATAAAGAGGCCGATCCCTCTATAAACGTTTTACACCAAAGAGACCTGGAGTTTACTTACAATTTTATTTTAAAAACGGTACTTTTTAATGATGAGATTGTACATTTTATAAGATTTTAATAGCTATGCAGCGAAGACATAATACAGAATTGTATTGGACAAGAAACAGTTTATAATAATAATAAATAATAGTTTAAAAAACACGCTTTTTATAAAAAAAACAAACTAAAAAATAAATAAATAATGGTTTAAAAAAACTAAAAAACACGCTTTTTTAGAAAACCAAACTAAAAAAATTTAAAATAAATTTGAACTAAGAACACTGTAAAAAAATTTAATAAATATAAATTAATAATGTAAATATGAATGTTTTTTATTTTATTTTTAAAAAAGCGTGGGGTACGTAATCTGAATCTTAAAAAGCACCCCACGCTTTTTTTAAATAAAACAAATTTTTTTCTTATTTACATTATTATGAATTTATATTTATTAAATTTTTTTACACTATTCTTAATTCAAATTTATTTAAATTTAATTTCTATTTTTTTAGTTTGGTTTTCTATAAAAGCGTGTTTTTTAGTTTTTTTAAACTATTATTTATTTATTTTTCAGTTCGTTTTTTATAAGCTGTTTTTTAGTTTTTAAAACTATTATTTCTTTTTTAGTTTGGTTTATTTATAAAAGCGTGTTTTTAAATTTTTTTAAACTATTATTTGTTCTGATCTACTATTAATTCCGTGATTATTATTGGTAACTGTAATTATTTTCCAAATCATTAATGTGTACAGCTGTATTAATAGTCAAATCTCGATGTTAGAAGTCATTCAAAGATTTTAACGTTGTCAATATATACAGTGAGCCGCCATCTTGAATTTTTCAATTTTCACGAAGGGATCATAATATTCGACTCCAAAAACACCCACATACCAATTTTGAATAGAATCGGACCATAATCACAAAACTCGTCCACCATTTTGGAGCCGCCATCTTGAATTTTTCAATTTTGACAAAGGAATCTCCGACCACAAAAACCCTCAGATACCAATTTTGAAGCGAATCGGACCATAAAACTCGTCCACCATATTGGAGCCGCCATTTTGTTTTTTTTTTCACAAAAATTTATGCATTGTCACCGGAATTATGTACACCTGCCAAATTTCAAATCATTCGGACGTCTGGAAGTGGGTCAAAATCGCGCCCAAAGGAGTCGGTTACAAACAAACAAACATACAAGTGAAGCTAATATAAAGCGTGTAATATAAAGGGCGAGTCCAATAAAGTTCAATTATGTACTAGTTACATACAACGCTTCATGTTCGACTGTTAAAATCCAAAATTGTTTCATTTTTCCTGGCAAAAAAGGTATTGTATATTTTTCTGTAAATTCGATACCTTAAAAAACAAAGCGGCAGCAGCGCTTGGGCCATACATGTTTCCGAGAGCAAATGTTGGGTGTTCGGACGTTGCAGGTGATGACCATAATTGTTAAAGGATTGTAGAATAAAAACGCCATTTTGAACTTTGCCTAAGAGTGGTGTGTTAGAGATGAATATTACCACAGGCTGAGATTTACTTTTGCCGAGTAAATCTTGAATAAAGATGAAGAGGCTTACAAGGAATATCGTAGATGGTGTATGAAAAATAAAATAGTACAGAGGACAGTATTTTAGCATATTTTAATGCCAATTTAGCGTCATATGAAAGCTCATCTCTATGGACCAAATATTCAATGTTACCAGTCTCTAGGAGAAAACCACTGAAGAAATCATTGTCATTGCCCGCACTTCAGAGTACAGGTAAGATCCTGAGGTCGCAACTATCTATTTTTTTATCATTTCAACCTCTCATAATTTTCATTTTGTCCCTCTCAACCGCATAAAAATTACAGTCCATTCATGTCTTGAATTTGTGATTTTCTTATGAAAATTGCACGCACTCAAAACAAGGTAATATTTTTGAAACGTTTAATTTTTCTGGTCCCAAAATAAAATTTATTAATTTGTCAGTAATTCTTTTACATTTGGGATTTGCTGGTGCATGTAGGCATCAGGAACAAGCTTCACTAACTATTACGTGTTTTGAAGATTGCAAAACTCATTTTTTCGAAATATTAATTTACTGGACGTTTTTAGAACTTTGACCCGCAAACATAAGTCACAATAGATTTTTTATTAAGTTGAGCAGAAGTGCATATTACAACCTGTCGATATACATAAAATTGCAAGTGTACCTAAATTGTAGCAAAATTTCTCAATTTAGAAAAGCACCATTATCTAAGGCGACTTCGTTAGGCGAACATTGGCGTCGATTTTCGATAATGCGGGAGCAACTATGGATGACATCAATAGACATGCTGGAAAGCGTTCATAATCTTTGCTGAATGTGGCAGCCTTTAACATTTTGAATGAGATTTGGAACGCCGATAAACTTTTATCTGTTACTACAGTTTAATTTTAGACGCCACACGGCATTCTTGCTGAATTTAGAATGCTAAAGATGACGCAGATCGACGTTACTATCCTTCAACGTGTTAAAGGGCTTGGTTATGGACTCTAAACAGTGTCGAACATAAAGGGTATTTATGTAAGTTTTGGACAAGTTGTTGAAAAACAATGGAGTATATATATATATATATATATATAAAAACTTTGAAGTCAAATATTTCAAAATCAAATGAAATTAAAAAAACATTGTTACGATCAGAAAAAATAGGGTCCTGGGGGGAGACTTTTTTATATTAAAAAATTTCATAAAAATAAAAGTAGACCGTCAAGGGATATTTCCTAAAAAAAAAAAAAAACTGTTTAGGGTATGGGGTAATGAAGCATCTGCTTGCTTGTGCTTTGTTGGAGGGTTTACATCGCAGGAATACTGTGATTTGACTGTCACAGATGGTGCAGTGGATGAATGTCTTGCAGGGTGTATATAAGAATATGCAAGAAAATTCCCTAACAGGTTACTGCCAATTGAAAGAATAATTTTGGATGGGAAAGTTCAAATGGGTCATGATACAGGGTGTTTAATAGAGCAAGAAGGGATACATACGAGAAAGCCCACAGTAAAGTTTGGGGGAGAAATAATTTTATCCGTACCATTATCGAAAGGTGTGTTTCAATCTAAAGATCATCCCGTAAGAGTTGAATATTGTCAGTGGCTTCAAAATCAATAATATAACATGACATTTTTACAAAAAATCATTTTCATAATACAAATTTGAACAGTAGAAAATCCTCATGTTATAATACAAACACATTTTTATTGAATGAAGTAGAAAAAAAAGTATATAAAATTATTTGGGTACAAATATTTCTTTTTTAGTATTTATAGGGCTAGTTTTATTGTTTGATTTTTAAGAAATACATGGGTTACCCCATTACAGTAATATTTATAATATAAATAATAAATCGGCTTAGCTAGGCTATATCTTAAGACAACAGAATTAATAAAAAGACTTATACATTATGTACATTTGTTTGAAGGTTGTAGACGATGTGGTAACTTGATTACTCTCGTTTCGGACATCCATTGCCTTAATGGATTTAAAAGGTTTTCACGACGTTTCGAATGCTTGTATCTTCAATCGTATTCAGGTGAATACTGACAAGTTTAGGTGCTACTTACCAATTTATATGACTGTCGGTGCAATGATGCATGTAATTCCGCCATCTGTAGTGGTGCGTGTAATTTCGTGCGGTGTGGTGGTGCGTGAATTTTTGCGCCTCTGCAGCCCGCCAGAAAGAGCAATCAGTGGTTTTCATACGTTCTTGATCTCAACACTTGGTTGACTAAAGGCGTTATTGGCTTCGATGCAGGCGGCCTCTTTGAACTTTTGTTTGAACCAATGCTCCTCTCTATGTAGAACACTTACGTCGTCCCATAGAACTCGATAGTGCTCAGTCCCCGTCAACTTGAGAGAAGAATCGGTCCTTTTCCTGGAAATATGAGTTCTGTAGGCAGCACTGCAGTAATTCCAATATTGCTTGGGTAGGAAGGTCAGTCCTCTCGTGCAGCTGCTTATCCTCTTCGAGTTTCCTTTTGATGATACTAAGGGACATTGGTGTAAAGTCTCTCCACGTCAAAGCTGATGAAATGATCTTCTGGTCTAAGTTCAACATCTGTGATGGTGTCAACGAAGTACTTGTAATTCTTGATGTATGAACTGCTATTTCCTTGTAAGGGTTGTAGTATCGGTAGGAGGTATTTCGATAACTTGTAGTTTGGTGAGAGCCGCGAGCTGGTGATCGGTCTCAGTGGCATGTCTGGTTTGTGGATTTTCGGAAGCCCGTAATCAAAATCGGGAATCGCTGACCACTCCTAGACGGAGCACCATCGAGTTCTATGGGACAAAGCAAGTGTTCTACATAGAGAGGAGCATTGGTTCAAACGAAAGTTCGAAGAGGCCGCCATAAAGCCTTTAGTCAACCAAGCGTTGAGATCAAGAACGTATGGAAACCACTGATTGCTCTTTCTGGCGGGCTGTAGAGGCGCAAAACTTCACGCACCACCACACTGCACGAAATTACACGCACCACTGCACATGGCGGAAATTCATTGCACCGGCAGTCATATAAATTGGTAAGTAGCACCTAAACTTGTCACCTGAAGACGATTGCAAATACAAGCATTCGAAACGTCATGAAATGAGAGTAATCAACATTATGTACATATAGAGATCACTACAGAAGGACTAGTTTATTATGTGTTGATGTCACAGCAAAGAGAATGAATGTGTTTTTTGAGATTTGGCAACGAACCATTGAACAAATCTATATTGTGATCATTATCATTTATAAATTTCAATGATCTATCAATAGGTGAATGTTTGCCATAATTACTAGCCTGGAACACTATATGGAAGATATTGTTTCTATGAAGAATTCTATTTGGAAGATTGGAGTTTATCACTTGGAGCAATTTGGGACTAATTAACAATCCATTCAGTAATTTGTAAATGAAGCATATATCATTTACTGTTCTACGGTTTGTTAATGAGTGCATATTGAGCATTCCAGTTATAGCAGAGTAATCATGATTTTCAATATTGACATGCAGTTTGAATGCACAAAACCTCAAGAACTTATTTTGAATCTTCTCAATGGTATATCTGTGTGACTGGTAGTAGGGAGACCAAACAACTGAGGCCTACTCAAGGTGGGAGACAAGCAATGACATGTAAACCATCTTCACAGAGTGGATGGAGAAATTATCACAATTCCTTAAAGTATAACCTAACGGCTTCGATGCGTTTACAGATACCCTATTTATATGATCGACATAAGTTAGTTGTTGATTTCAATGAATTATCATTAAGAGTGTACACTGAAATTATGTTTTTTAGTAGATTTTAAGAAAATTATGGAACGTTTACTTTTAGTCGTAGGTTGTTCAGATCACACCATTTAGAAAAGCAATTAAGATCATCTTGAAGGAGCAATTGGTCAGAGTAAGAGTTTATCGGTCAGTTTTATACTTTCCTTATTTTTCAACTTTTATATGTAAGTGATTTTTGGTGCTATCACATATTTTCATGGGTTCAACATCCTGTTAAAAAATGCCTCAATTTTGAAAGAACCCTATATATAATTTTGGGTAACATTTCAACTCTATATCTCAACATGAAAAACATAACTGACCTGGCAAAAATAGAAACTTTTCACTTTGAAAATGATGGAAAATTCGATCAATTTTTGCTAGTTGTAGAAAATACATTGAACTCACTTCTTTCTCCACAGTATTTCGGCATGTATTGTCTATGCTTTCCACACCACCCTCACATTGTTTCCAAGTGAGAGGGTCAACGAAGTAAAGTGCCAGTATCGCTGGCCAATTACCCCCGAGATTGCTAAGAGTATTCAGCAATGTCATGTAAGTGCCTCCTACAGAAGAGTCGCTTATTTTGGCAAAAAATGCCATTATCGCAACAAACATACAATATACGCATACCTGAAACAAACAATAATTAATGGAGTACAATTAGATTCCATCCTTGGAACACAGATATATGAATAAACTTTTATGGTTACTTTTTGTTGAAATTTCAAGACCTTCAGAAATGTTCAGAGCTAAAATATTTCTGTTTCAATTGAAGAGAGAATAATTAAATTTCGGAAATATTGTAGGAATTTAAGCAGTGCCTTCGATACTTTGAACACTAAATTTGTTGCGGAAAAACTCTCTAACATAGGAATTCGAGGTAATATAAATTAGTTGCTTGTGTCTTTTTTGACAAATAGATCAGGTGAAGCAGAATACTGTTATGACAAATTTTCTTGTAACAATAGGTACCCCTCAGGGCAGTCTTCTTGGACCACTAATTTTTTAATGAATAAAGTACATGTTTTCTAACTTATGAGATTTTCATAGACAATAATGAGAAAAATGTCAATACTATTCATTATTATAACTAATAAACACTTATACATACTCATTACTTAAAATTTACGGGAAAATTATACTAGTCTTATAGATTTCTATAAATTAATTTTACAAACTTGTAGTTTACGGATGTTATGGTTATCAAAATCTTTGTCTAGGAGTTTTCAGAGTTGAGGATTATAATTTTTTTCAATGGAAATTCCGAAATTCTTTCCCAATATATCGGTTATGTTTTATCATTTATAGTCAGATTCAACTCAAAATCTTTATTTTGAATTGCTGCATTAAACCAATAAAAGAGTGAATTATTCACTCCATGAACTTAAAAAAAAGTTTATTTAATCTCTAGTTTTGGTAAAGACATATTTCTTTTTTTAATGGAAATATAAATCTCATGAATCATTTTTCCAGAAAACACAGGGTTTCCATGAAAAACTCAATTCAAGTCGACGAAATTCTATTATGAAATTAGGAACATTTTTTGTAGGTATCGATAAAGATTATCACTATGATTTTGAAACTCACCTGGTGAAGGGCGTAACAAACAAGGAGTAATATGACATAAAAAAATGGTAATCCTTGTGATGCATCAGGTACTACTTTAGGAGTGATCCATACCATGAAGGCAGCAACAAAGCCAAAAGCCAACCTATAAGGTATTGCCTTCAAATATATGTCTAACGGTCGAGGTCCTACAAATTTAGATACATCAATAATGCTGGAAAATTTCAAGTGGATGTATTAAAAAATATGCAAGGTTATACTTTTGTTAAAATGGTATTCAATGTATTCCAGAGCTTGTTTAACAGATCTGGAAAAAACCTTGGACAACTTTTTTTTGATACGTAATGAATTATAAAAACTTTTTCAACTTCTTTGATATAGAAACTCAATAAAATTCCTTGAACTTTTGATGTAATCATAAAATAATCAGACCTGTAATAGAAGTTCTCTTTTTATTAAGAAATTTCCTACAGATACAGAAGAAAAACTGATATATTTCAGTCCCATTGAATAAGGTTTTTAGGAAAAGAAAATATTTTTAGAAAAGTTATTGGAAATGTCTTTGTCTTGGAAAAGTTTTCAGGAATACATAATAAAAATGAATGTCTGTTTGTGTTGGTAAGCTCATAACTTGAGAACGGCTCGACCGATTTGGATAATTTTTTTTCGGGAAAACGATCAGGAAAACAGAATAACAGGATAATGGGAGAAAGCAATAAGGGGAAAACAGGATAATGGGAAAACGAAAAAACGGGATAACTGGAAAATGGACTAAATGGAAAATGGGATAACGAAAAAATGTGATAAACGGAAAACAGGCAGAGTCAAAGGCATAACCTAGATGGAACAACACAAAAAAAAAACAGGAAAAAAAATGAATTCTACGCGGACGAGAGTTTTTAGGAAACAAATTTTAGGAAATATAGAAATTTAGACAGGACGTCTGTCGGGTCAGCTAGTATAAATATATGTATATATATATATATATAATTAAATTTTTTGGAATCATTAGGTATCTGAACTACTGAAACCAAATCAATCCATTGGTTTGAGTAGAAAATTGTAGGCGATGCATATTGTAGCTTTAAAATGAGACAACATTCTGTATACTTCCTCTCAAATATAAAATGTCAATCTTATATAAAACTGACATATTTCAAGTTTTGAATAATGATCATAATTCCTACTTGGAGGCCTATCAAGATCCTCAGATATTTACTATTCAAAAACATTTCGAAACTCCCTCAGGATGCAAAGATCTAGTAAAGAAGATTCATGAAATTTGTAATTTCTATTCAAAGAATAGTTATATAGTTCACGAAGACAACAGGAGAAGATCAGCAAGGACTATTCTGAATTTTCTCCTCAATGTGAGAAATAGGAATATTTTCAAATATTTGAAGAGAACCTTGTGCGAGTTTACGAAAAAAGATCCAGTTTTGCTGCTCAAATTAGTGAACTACACCCACTCAGAAATTTTTGAGAAAAGCAGCTTTTGCCTGATATTTCGATTGGACGGGAGAAATTTTCCACCAACTATAGTCTACAGGTTCTACCCTGTGCACGATAAAATGTGTATAGTGGATTTCTGCTGTGATATGTACCACGAAACAAGAAATCCAAGAAAAACACTTTACAGTCAGTGGTATAATTTCAATGTCTACAAATGCAGCATGTGCAAGAGTACTGTGAAAATCAATTCAAAGACGAAAATCAAACATAAGAAGAAACGAAAAAATGGAATCTCCTGGATTCATGAAATGTATGGATAAAGTGAACTTGAATGGTATAGCAATAGTTTCCAATTAATAAAAAGTGCCCTTTACCAATTCATACAACTTAGTATCAAAAATTCAATATTATTATTGAGCTCCACCTCTTCATTCAGCTACAAATTTAATCATTGGAAAAGAAAATTATAATTAAAAAAAAAAAACTAAAAAAACTTTTGTGGCAATATGAACTTAAAAGTTAAAAATAATAAGAATAAATATGAAGTAGATGGTCCATACTCAAAGTGAAGTTAAAGATTTTTTGAGGAAAGAAAATCCAAGTCGTCTCCACAGTTTATTTCTTCTCAGGGATTAAATTAAATAAGACATATTTCGGGCGTATATGCGCCCATCTTCAGTTATGAATACAAGAAATTGCTGAAATTGAATGATATTTTAGACCTATTACAAAATGGTACATGGCATGTAACTTGCTCCATACACACTTCCCAGGATCCACTGTCACCACAAATCAAAACCCCAGATATGAAATCCCTGCAAACCTTCATTTGAGGGCAAAAAGGGCAGACTGGGAAGTGGCTAAACGAACGGTAACTCATTCAAAAGTAGTGTGTGCAATAAACTCCTTCAAGCCTTACAAGTCTCCAGGCCCAGATGGAGTATTTCCCATACTACTTCAGAGCGGAGTTGAATATCTAGCACAAGAACTGTGCAGACTGTACAGGCTGAGCCTAGCATTGGGATGGCTACTTCAAACCTTGAAAACTGTAAACGTGGTCTTTATTCCAAAACCTGGACGGGACTCATATAACCAGGCAAAGACATACAGACCAATAAGCCTATCGTCATTTCTTCTGAAAGGCTTAGAAAAACTGATAGATAGAGACATAAGGGAAACCGCTCTTGTAGAACGGCCTTTACATCAAAACCAACATGCCTATCTAACAGGAAAATCATGCGAGGCAGCACTTCATCAGCTTGTTTCAAGGCTTGAAGAGTCTCTAGCAAACAAAGAAATTGCACTATGCACTTTTCTAGACATCGAAGGAGCCTTCGACAACACCTCCTTTGAAAGTATGGTCTCTGCGGCCACTCGAAGAGGCATTGACGAAACTACCTGCAGGTGGATACACTCAATGCTTCACAATAGACTGGTCCAAGCCAACATGTTCGAGGAAACAGAGCAGGATGAAATTTCCAGAGGGGCATACTCTCCCCCCTTCTGTGGGACATGGTTGTAGATGAACTGCTAATTTCTCTGAATAACCAAGGGTATTACTCTCAAGGGTATGCAGATGACTTGGTCATCCTCATCAAGGGAAAGAATACTCGAACAACCTCAGAGCTAATGCAAAATGCACTGAGGACAGTAGAGGAATGGTGTAACAGAGAGAGCCTAAGGGCAAATCCGAACAAAACAACACTAATTCCCTTCACCCAGAGAAGAAACATGGGAGATCTCATACCTCCCAGACTATTTGGTGAAACATTACAAGTAGTAGAGCAGGTGAAATATCTAGGGCTGATTCTTGACAAGAAACTAACCTGGAACCCGCATCTTCAACATGTAATCAATAAAAGCAAGATAACCTTCATGATGTGCAGGAGAGCTTTTGGAAAAACCTGGGGGCTCAAACCGAAAGCCATGCACTGGCTTTACACAGCGGTAATAAGACCAAGAGTAACTTATGGCTCACTCTTATGGTGGCCAAAAACGAACCAAAGACAGGCAAAAACCAACCTTGGGAAAATCCAGAGGCTTGCCTGTCTCTGTATCACGGGTGCAATTAATAGCACTCCAACAGCTGCAATGGAAATCATCCTAAACCTAGAACCCCTTGACTTACATGTCATTGGAGAGGCCAGGATGAGTGCATACAGACTGAAACAAACAAAAAACTGGAGAATTCGAACAACTGGACATACCAGAATCACTCATGTAATCAACAATGAAGAACTCGAAATGATTTCAGACTACATGCAACCCCTATACTCATTCGAAATACGAATTGACGCATCTGGATGGGCTCTGAGTATAGAATCACAATCAACTGCGGACATAGTCTGGTATACAGACGGTTCAAAGACAGTTGAAGGAACGGGAGCAGGAATACATGGGGTAAGGCCAAGAAGGGATTACATAATACCACTTGGCAAATGCTCCACGATATTCCAAGCTGAAACATATGCTATCATGGTATGCATTCAGAAGAATCTAGAAAGTGGTTATAGGAAAAAAACACATCTACATTCTATCTAACTGTCAAAGTGCTATCAAAGCACTCAACTCTATACAGATAAAGTCCAAACTGGTCTGGGACTGCCTCCAGAACCTCATCGAGCTGGCAAAACACAACAAGGTCACCTTGATGTGGGTGCCAGGTCATAGAGGCATTGAAGGCAACGTCAAAGCGGACCAGCTAGCTAGACAAGCATCTGAAACGCTATTCACAGGGCCAGAACCTGCACATGGGATTAGCAAAAACCGATGCAGGACCCTGATCGACGAGTGGATAAAAAGAAGACACCAACAATATTGGGATCAAACTGTCGGGCAAATACACAGCAAAGTCATGGTAGGGCATCCAAACCGGACCCTGACGGCTGACCTTCTGAACCTGAACAGAACGAAGGCTCGTATAATAATAGGTCTGTTGACTGGACACTGCGGCCTAAGAAAACACCTAAACACCATGGGAGCACGCAGGGAAACCGTGGAGTGTAGGCTGTGTGATGAAGAGGAGGAAACAGCCTCTCATATTATCTTCACTGTGACGCCCTAAGTAGTAGGCGACACAGAACCTTTGGAGAGATCAGCCCGGAAACAGGCATGAATCCGAAGAACCTTATCAACAGGCTTCTTAACCTAATTAAAGGCACAAACCTGTTTGAATGAGGAACCACTGGCGACAGAGTGATACAATAGACCCCAGCTGGTCGCAGTGTCAAGGGAAGCTAAGTGCCAACCCTGTCTCTGGCTCGTCAGCTTTCAACCAACCAACTTACGAAAAAAAAAACATACATTTTCGTAAGTTACATGCCATGTACCATTTTGTAATAGGTCTAAAATATCATTCAATTTCAGCAATTTCTTGTATTCATAACTGAAGGGCGCATATACGCCCGAAACATGTCTTATTTAATTTAATCCCTGTGTGGAAATAAACTGTGGAGACGACTTGGATTTTCTTTCCTCAAAAAAAAAAGTAAGAATAAAGTCATGGACTAAAAAATTAACTTTAATGAAAAAGCGTGGGGTGCTTGATACAGTGGGTTTTGATTTGGTCAGCTTCCCAGTGCCGAAACTCTTCCTTTGGAAAGACTACAGAAGGGTTCTGGGCCAGAAAATTGATTGTTTACCCCTTCCTTGGCAAGGCTGTCTGCTGCCTCATTGCCTATGACTTCCTTGTGACCTGGCACCCACATCAGTGTGACCTGGTTGTTCGTAGCCAGTTGTCTTAAGGAGAGTTTGCAATCCCAAGTCAGTCTAGACTCACAAGTGTGTGACTTTAGAGCTTTTAGTGCTGCTTGGCTGTGTGATAGGATATAGTAACAATCGATTTGAGAAAAGAAAAGTGCTCATAAAATGTATAAGTTACATGGACGTAGGGAAGACTATATTTTGTTTTTTATTGAGATTGAGGACAACATTTATGACAATCCCAATAACATCAATGGCAAATGAAAACGGTATCATGGTCTAAAGATATACAGTCAGTCAATGCCTGTGGAAAAGGCATTGGATGCAATTCACAAGGGCCCTCTATTAAACCAGGATAAGTTCAAAACTATATTTCTGTTTCTTTTTAGAAAAAGGCAGTAAGGAAAAATGTAAAATATGATTCATGCAAAATTTGTTCCATCTCACTCGGATATTGGATATATCACTTTTTTGGGTACAAACGGACTAATGCCATCTACTGATGGGCCCCATCTTATAGGGGAGACTGTTGTACCTTGGATCACAATTTACTTTTATATTTTTTTAAAAGCCATTTTTTTAAATATAATAATGGAAAGAGCCTCTCCTGATATAACCATTATTCCTACACACTATGTATTTTTTAAAAATTTAAATATTAAATAGTTATATATATAAAAAAAAAACATTGATATGTGATCAATGGTACAAGACCATAATGTACCATGGATCACGCCTAGTATACCTTGGATCATGAACGTCATGTACCTAAAATGTAGATAATATGTATTTAAAACAACATTTTTATACAAATTACATTATATTGTTTCATTACGAGAAGAAATAAGATTGTATTGAAGTATAACCTAATTTTTATTTGTATACATGTGAACAAAAAGTTAAAATATGAAATGTATAACTTAAAATTAATAGCCAAAAATCATTTGATTTTACTCAATATTAGTTAACTTTTAACAATAATAGTTAACGTTATAGCTAGAAAAGTCCACTTCGAATTACAACTGTCCATCAGTTCTAGCCGATCCAAGGTACACATGATGCTGCATTTTTACAAACTTACCTTCCTCAATATTCTAGGTTATATTTAAAACTGAAATATGGCATAACAAATTACTCACCAATGGGCAGTGATTCCGGTAGAATGTGATTTAAAACTCAAAACACAATCGTCAACTAGTAAAAAAAATAAAGAGTAGAACCAAATTGTTTTTGTGCTAAAAATAAATATTTATATTTTACTCGAAAACAATAGCACATGGACAACCACTCTTCCGCTTGCTTGCACTCTACTAAGTAAACATTGTCTTGGTACAGTTCTGTTACGTAGATAACAGCATTTGTCAAGAAACTGAAGGGTGATCCAAGGTACACTATGATCAAGGTACAACAGTCTCCCCTACAATGGCCACGTTTATACCGTGTCTTGGTATGCTGACTAATGATTATATTCCAACCAAATTCTGTTAGTCAGTGTGGTATAAACTGTGAACTTGGTCAAGTAACTAGCTTGGTTTGGTACCGAAATTTGTTGTGTACCAGACTATAATACTAAGTTGACTAAGATGGTGTAAACAGTATGATAAGTGTTACCAACCGTGACTGTAAATTTTGGTTTGAAAGATTGCTAAGCATTCTGTCGTGGTTATCGCACTGGCTGAATGAACCGAATGGAAACAATAGCCATAAAAAAGAGAGCGAGAGAGAGTTAGTGAAAAATATGTTTCCTAACCTTAGTTTCCGCATCACTATCTCGGAAATTGTTTTATATATTTTTGTTAGTATTTTTTATATAAAATAAGTTGCTGTAGTTCAGAACCTCCTATTAAAAAGTCCAAAGGTATTAATTGGACAGATGAAGAAACTCTTGGTTACATGACTAAATAAATACCAAACTAGAACCAAGTTGGTTAATTAATCATTTGACAAAACACGATGTAAATAAACGATTACTAACACATTTGGTTTGAATTTGGTCACATACACTTGGTAAGGTTACCAAATTCACATACGGTTTAAACGTGGCCAATGATAAACCCATATAATATGGTTGAATGACTATATATCTTAAGACAATGACGGTATATTTATTAGCTGTATATTTCTCTAACCAAAAACATACATAAGACATACCCTTATATAACTTATGCAATAAATATCAACAACTGTCATGCCCAGATGGAATCCTGAGTTTTGAAAAAATGTGTATAAACTCTGGTGATTCATTTGTGTACTATTTTCAACCTATAACTAGATCTAGGTATTTTCCCAACTTTCGCAAATACAGTAACCTCAGATCCATTCATTAATATAGGCCAAAAGAGTCAGAGTGTACGCCATCATAACTGTCAAAAACCAATACGAGACAACACGTGCAAACTCATTCACATTTCGGCTGTGTTTTGTTGTAACATTTGATGATATATTATTACAATATGAAATTTATTAAAAACAAACGTACATTTCAATAGTGATTGTTTCTCCAACTCCAAACATCAAATCAGATTAATGGAAATGTAAATAGGGAACACGTATGATTTTATTTTCATTCTTTTATGCATTAATTCGGTTTGCAAAAATTACATTTAGTTAAAATAATTCTTCAAAACCCAAAATTTCATTGATAGTTTTGGATTTAAAGTTGTTCCTCAATTTAAACTCAATTTGATCTCGAATCGAAACACTAGCGCTAATTGGGGTTATTTCAGGAATATTGACAGTCACTAATATTTCTTACACCCAAAAAATAAACTCAATCTTACTTTTAGTGAGATGTTTCAGTAATTATAAAAAATATATGAACAATCCATAATAAAAATACCACTTCAAAACATAAAAAACGAATACGACATATGAAATAATAGATGGCAGTTCGAAGCAAATGTTTGACCTGTGTGAAGAAACGATGTCCATCAGAGGCGCTAGGTGTAGGTTTTTGAATGAGTCAGAAGTGCTGGACAATTTTGTAAAATAACTCTCATATAAATGCAAAAATATCATACAAGAACAACATGGTTTTACTCCAAGAAAATCCGCCAATACTCGTCTATGGAAGATATACAAGAGAAATTAAAAAGAGTAGCCTGGAGTTTTTGACTGTTATAATTCCAGTGATAATGCATATATTCAAATTAAACAAAAACCTTTCGATTGAACTTGTCCACTGGAGAAATGATCAAGTTGACTGTATTATAGTTATTTTGATGGAAAAATAAATAAAAACAAGTCAGACATTAATATTTACCTGTAGTGTATCTGGCAATCACCAAAGGCAGAGCTAGCTGTAGAGGTATTAATGGTATTGCCAACAGACCCAACCTTTCCTTTGGTATTCCAGCTTCTACCAATTTTAAAGCCATAACACTGTCTGTTGATGAAAATCCAACCTGAAAAAACCTAAGTTTGACATTCTTGGTAAGGTGATGATGGATGGAGAACAACTAGCTTCAGAGACTGTTCAAGGATTATCAACATTGCTCCCATTGGCAATACGATTAATTCCATTGGAAGTAGTATTAGGTAGAATTGTTTGAAAATATGAACATGGTGTTCATAAAATCAGATGTGGAATCATCTGCGACTCAAAGATAAACTTTAGTCACTATCTTCCATCGTTCAAGGTAACCTCTTGTGGGGTCTTCATGTAATCACATGATACATTTATATATCCTGCATACCCTCACAGGATGTGAATCGACCTATTTCTAAGGGTTTTGTGCATATAATAACTCAAAATCGAAAATTCAATAATATTCTATTGGTCTTTCTGGCGTGTTAATCATTTAGAAATAAGGCAGCTACAAAATTTCTCGAAATTCTCTTCAATAGAATTGATGGCATGTACATCAAACTTCAAAATGCATGTTTTATATTTATTTATAGCTGCTTATATATGTTTTGACTAATCTCATATAATTTTATATCTGTATGTATTACATGTATGAAATGTTTTAATGATGAATAGAATTCCATATTTCTATAAAATATTTTGGGTTGCATACATCAAAATGAAAAAAAAAATCCCTATAAGATCACCCACGTATTTGTCAGTCTGTTTATTTGTCATTTTTCTCTGATACAGTTTCATGTAAAAAGTTGGGATATGACATGGAAGCTTATACTGACCCACATAATGCCGCACAGTTATTACTTGAATAATATACAGGGTGTTATCAAATGTGAGGCGTCTTTTTTAACAGGATGTAGAACTCGTCAAAATCACAGGTTTCACCAAAAACCACCTATATGAAAGCCGTAGAATAACTGAGACACCATTTATTGAAAATTGAGCAAAATTGTAGAAAATTCAAGTACCGTCCTGGCCAGAGCTTGTTTTGTACACGTTTCAAAAGACACCACTAAGGTAATAACCGCACGGAACTAGTAGCCAACTTGACTTTCAGTGGCTTCCAAATCATAATAACAATGACCACACATGAAATGAAGTGAATAATTTTCATAATACACTCGTTCAGTTGGTACAAAATCCTTGAGCTATCACCGCTATTTACAAAAATGGAGACAAACTTGATCCTGGAAACTACAGACCCATCAGTTTGGTATCTGTATGTGCCAAAATCATGAGGAGAATAATTGTAGACATGGTGAAATGGTGTAAATCCCCCCACTTAATCTGGCTTTTACCTGGAAGATCAACAACAACGAATCTGTTATATTGCCTGGACAAATGGACTGGACTCCTCTTCACCCATCGATATTATATATCTCGACTTTTCCAAGGCATTTGACAAGGTACCACAGAGTAAACTGCTCTACAAACTGTACCCTTTGGTATTAGAGAAAAGTTCCTCAATTGGATCACAGAATTTCTTTCTGATAGGGTCTTCAGAGTAAGTTGGTTTCAGCTATTCTGACTCTCATCAAGTCATCTCGGGTGTTCCCCAAGGTTCTGCTTTGGGACCCGCCTTTTTTTTAACCTACATTTCTGATATCAACTCAAATAACCCAACCTTGGATTACCACTTGAACAACAGAACAATTCCTGAGGTAGTCAATCATAATGATCTTGGAGTTATATTCAACAAAAAACTTTCAGCCACAAACCAAGTGATGGCTGTCGTTTCCAAAGCCAACAGTCGTATATACCCGCTAAATAAATTCTTCGACCATCCCCATCCAAAATTCTTCGAACCAATTTATACTGTCCAAATTTGGTCCCCTTATCTAGTGAAAGGCAATCAAATGCTTGAAACGGATCAATGCAAAGCCACCCGGGTGATAAGAGGATTCAAACAACTCCCCTATGACCAATGGCTATCTCGCTTCAATCTACCCTATTCGAGCAACAGATGTGCGAGGTGCGATTCAATCCTTACATACCACATCTTTCATAACGACTTCTCCGTATATCTCACCGGCCTATTTCACCCACAAAATGACCATAGATTGCGTAGTCATCCTTTGAAATTGAAATAGGAACCTTTTTGAACAACAACCCGTCAAAAATATTTCTCCAACAAAATCTTCCTGAAGTGGAATTCCTTACCGCCAGATGTCGTAACAGTGCCAAGTGTGAACAGTTTTAAAAATCATTACGCCTCTTTTTTGCAAAGGACAAATGTTTGATAATACTTTTTTTATACAATTTTTTTTTTCATTTCTGTAAGTTTTGTCAATTTATTTTTTTCTTCTTTCCTGGAAATACGTATGTTTATATACTTTTATAAACCTCATTGTTTTATTTCTTTCATAATAGGCTATGCCTCTGCTTATTGTATTATAAATAAATGTATTTTCAGTGAATAATTTGGAAGAAAATGCGTGTAAAGTTATTGATTGACTCATTGTTACGCCAACGAGTGTAATTTCTGGTGAAATGATGTATTTTGACAAGTCCTACATCCTGTCAAAAATTATAGTTTAAAAAACTAAAAAAACCCGCTGTTGTAGCAATATGAACTTCAAAGTTAAAAATAATAAGAATAAAGGTCATTGACAAAAAAAATTACTTTAATGTAAAAAAGTGTGAGGTGCTTGATATTAGTTGTCTTAAAAGTTTTATCATTAGCAATTTGTAAAGGTAGATTCATTATGAAAAATAAGTAGAGAGCACTCCACGCTTTTTTTACATTAAACTAAATTTGTTGTTCAATGACTTGTGTTTTATAGTTTTTTATATTGCCAGAAAAGCGTGTTTTTAAATTTTCCAACTATGGGAGAAAACTCATATCAATTAATTCATCCACATGAGAAGTTTTTACTAACTTTTGATGAAAGTAGATTGTGAGGGGGGGGGGCATAGCTCATCAGCCTCTCCGTACCACAACCTATAAGGTATTTTGTACAATAACTTTTGGTAAAAGTACTAAGACCGTATACCAGTGAATTTACCAAATCTTCAAAATATAAATTAGGCATTTTTATTACCAGTCAATTTACCAAATCTTGTGAATTAGAATATTTTTTTCTGACGATCTTAGTGAGAATACAAATTATTTTATTGTCATCGGTTTTTAATATGTGTGCAAAATTTCAAATGATTCGGATATTTGGAAAATTAATTTCAAAGATTCCGTTACATACATACAGGTGAAGAGAATAAAGCATGTGTAAAAAGATGCCTCACCTTTGACAATACCATATATATTTAAAAAAATTGGAGGTGAAAGGCTTGGTATTTTTTCCTTTTTATTCAGTTATGTAGGTTACGTATCATTTGAGATAAATATAATAATGAACATTCAAACACAATTTCTTTCAAAATTTGGGGATTGCTAATATACCTAAAAGTGTGCATATTCCCATCTCTAAAACTGAAAAAATTTAAGTTGTGTGAAAAAACAGGGGTTCCTAGATGTTAATCTAAAATTTATGGCTATTAAGAAATACATAATATACCATTAAACAACTTTCATTTTGCAGCCATCTAGCAAAAATAAGTCAAAATGGCGTATCCTCAATTTGGCAACTCTTCGCTAGATGGTGATTAATACAGAGGATCCGTGAAACAAATTTGGATGAGAGGCTTATTATTAATTTTCATACCATTGAGTTCACTTCAAGTGAATTTCAAATCAGAATTATTATTTGAACTGTTATAAAAAGGGCAGTTTTTGTCCTCTGACAGAAAGATTTAATTGTGTCTCCTCAGAGTTGAACCAACAGTATTTTATCATTTTTTGTTTTACACATTCTGAATACAAAGAAATTTCACAGCATTTCTTGACATGGTTTTTTGGGTAACCTTCCACAGTTTGAAAATGAAAATATAATCAGGAAAATATAGAGAAGTATCTTTTGAATTTTTACAATGTTTTTGATAGGCAAATTCAGAATACGGCAAGTGGAAATATAATTTGGTGAATGCAGTAACTTACTTTCTAACTTGTATAGATTTTCCTGATTATATTTTCATTTTCAGACTGTGGAAGGTTACCCAAAAAAACCTTGAAAGAAACGTTGTTCCTTCTAATACGTCTGATATTATGATGAAATGGAAATCATCTCCAACATCCAATAATCTTCGAAAAGTCATATTGAAATAATTCAAATTCATTTGAGTCATTCCTGTCATATTACCGAAGCTGTGGTTGCACATTCTTGTATAATTTGTGCCCTAATTCTCACTACAACTCCTGCTTTTGTATTCTTACAAATTTCATTTATGTTCTGTACAATTCACAGGTATGAAAGAATGTATTTACTGCTTCGAAATATATTTTGGAAAGTAAATTTGTTCTCACCTTTGACGTCAGCAGAATAATAACCAACGTCTGAACAGATCTCAATTTGAGTATATCCTTCAAAGATATATAGGCAGTTTTGATATCCCTGTCATGTATGATTACTGAGTTGTCCAAGTTCTGAGGTTCTATTTCTTTTTTTAAAACAGCTACGAGACTGGTAGTAACCAGAAATACTATGCCCCAGAAATACAGGAAACCAGGTAGTGTAACAATACCTGTAAAAGAATTTAATATAATAATACAACTTTATTCATCCCAAAATAATACAATTATTTATATTAGAGATACAATGATACATAATAAATAACACATAATTTTAAGAAAGTGTATGAATTATTTTATTTTGAAAAGTCTATTGATACGTATTTTTTAGTATGTAGGAAGTAAATTGTATTTCATTATACCTTTATAAAATATTGACTTATCACCAAAGTGTGATTTTATTGGAATAGTACATAAATGTTCAGTATTATGGTAATGGATAGTCGATTTTTGTGAACATGAGGTTAGAATGTTTAGCAGAATTTTTTATAGGGTGGATTAAACAGCAGATTTTGAAATTTCTGATATGAAGTAATTCATTGGGTTTATATAAGTTTATTGATGGTTCAAGGTACTGGTATCTGACTCTACATTTTATTATTCTGTTTTGTATTACTTGCAATGGTTATATAATATTTTGATTCGCAGTTCCCCAGACTTGTCAGACAAAAATAAATGTTTCTCAAATATTTCAAAGGAAGATAGTCTCGAATCCTGAATAGAAATCCAACCTTAGGTGATAGGTAAAGTCTTAAAAGTTTCATCTAAATATAGTTCAAGGAATTTAATTGTAGTGAAATATTTGAGATCATTGGAGCCGAATTGAATTGTCTGATTTTGAACATTCGTAAGTTTGGTTTTAGTTATGAACATAAACGAAGATTTTTCAATATTTAATGTAAGTTTATGCACATCTAGTCAATGTGAAATTATTTTCAAATCGTTTTTCATATGAATTTTTTGTTTTTTTCTTCAATTTTCATGTTGTTTAATATATGGTAGATATCTGATGTTTATTGATTTTTATTGTAAAAAACTTAATTCATCGATTTCCACAAAGAAGAAGAAACGTTTTTTTACAAGTTTGTTATAATAATCATAGGATTCTAAAAAGTATGCATTAGAGGGATTTTCCTTCTTGTAATGTAATTTATCTGTGATTTCAATCAAAGTGGAGCTTTCTGCATTAAAGCAGAAAACAAAATTGTTCTTTTAAAAGAGTGCTCATCAAAAATTTGGAAAAGTTTTTCATAGTTTATAAAAAATATATATTAGTGTTAAAAGATAATTTTTAATACTTTTGACAATGAAACTGGTAAAAACTTTTTTGTATCTCAATCTTTTTTTTCTCACACTGAATATCTATTGATTGGATTGAAACTTACGGTCACTTGGCGCTGTATTTAAAATTAATAATTGTTTGAGTCTGGAAGAATTTGTTAGAACATGATCAATTAGTGAACTAGAGTTAATATCCCTTGTGTGTACACAATTTAAAATTATTAGCAACATATAAATCATGAAGCCTATTCACATCACTATTTTTATTGTTGATATCAAAATGTATGTCCCTATGTCAGATTTCAATTCATTTATCTTTTGGAATTTTATATCTAAAAAAATCATTAATATTATAGTTAGAGGGCCGTATATACTACAAATTATAAAATTGAATGATTCCACTTTAATAAAGGAATATGAGATAAGACTTTCGTCTTTATGATGAATATTATTAGATTACATAATAATAATGATCCATACTCGAGAGTAAAAAGTGGAATTTTGATGACACAAATGAATGAGTACAAATATTTATAATATAGAATCTGACCTTCTTTCTCGGGAACATCTCTCAAATACTGATTACAGAAAGTCGGGGATTCTAACGCCATAAAAACCACATAGCTCAAGAAAAAACCAGTGGTCTGTCCGACACTGTTGCAAGTTGAAGCATGGCCAACATTATTTTTCTTCAACATAGTCAAAGCCCATCCATCTACTGCTATATCCTGTGTAGCAGCTAAGAAGTTCAACGAAAAAAATAATAACGTCAGTACTTCAATATTTGGTTCAGTGCCATTATCTCCCAGCCATCTATTCACATGTGATGAAAGCAGAAGCATAAACCCTCCAATGAGATATTGTGTGGGAATGAGCCACGTTTTTCTCCGACCTATTCTTGTTGAGAATATTGCATCAACTAGGGGAGCCCATAGAAGTTTCAGGCTGAATGGCCAAGTTACAAAGCTAAACTCTGCCTATAAATTAAAATACATTACAATATATTATTCAAGTAATCTAATCAATAGATATATTGACCTAACAAAAATTTCAAAACAGCTGAAATTCTGGATTCAGGAATGTATGAAGTATCCATTAAGCAATTATTTACTATGCCATGGCGCTAAAAATCCTAAAAAATATCCAAAAACTCTCCGAATTTTCATATTTTGAGCTATAACTTCAGAAGTATTGGAGATATGGAAAATTGCCTTGTATGAAAGTTATAGCTCGTCATTGTTTCTACCAAAATTGTACGGGAACGAAAAATGGCCCCAATTTGTATATAACCGGACTAGTCAGTCGACGTTCCTTGCTACATAGAGCGACTTAAAAGAAGCCATTCATACAAAATCCACTCATAATAAAAAATGTGTTCCGATTAAATGTCTGTGAGTGAGTACACATTTTGGTTAATACATTCATAAGGAATCGTTGCCACGTTAAATTCTTGGGCGTTTCTACTGTTCGAGGGAGATATATTAGCCCTGTTCAACCGGATTACTCTCGCTTTTGTTGGAAAAAAGTTCTCAGACATGTAATTTGCGGGTGTTTTTCTTGGCTGGTAACCTATAATTTTGTTGTTCATTCGATGATTTAATAAATAATCGGCTGGTTTATAAGTACAGATATGTTCAGAGAATCCGACTTTTTTCCAGAAAGTATCCATAACTTTTTCGTTTCTGAATAGAAATTTATCAACCATTTTAGGTACAGTTAGTACATATGGCACGTCATAAAGTGGTTGTGGTAAGTAAAAAAAAAAAAATAAATAAATATGATGAAATAAATACTTTACAAATGACATAAGAAATTTTCAAAAAACATACAAAGGAAATTTCAACAGATGGAGTTAAATATTTACAAACAGGAAAGTATTGTTCAAATCTAATATACAGATAGCTGGTGATCATCTGAGTATTCAGGTATACTATAAAAACATTTATTCACAAGAAGTTTTTTCACATCGGCTTTGAATTTGAGTTTGTCAGGAATTTGCTTGATTTTCAGTGGGAGTTTATCATATAATTCAATAGGCGAGATCACAAACTCGTAAATTTGCCTCATATGTGCTTGAAGTTGAAATATAGTGATAAAATATTATGTGTGCATAGTTTTTCCTAGAAGATATTGTGTAATATTCGAATAAATGCTGCTCTAAAACCCCCAAATTCAGAGACTCTCAAACACAGCGTTATTGCCGCATCTTTTAACGTCATATTTCCAATGATTTGGCATTTACTTGACTTGCCAGTGTCACTCTTTTGTGGAACTTCTGAGGAAATGTTATTCTGTTTCATCCTATGAATAAAACATAACTTGTGTCAGCATGTATTATTTTGAAATAAAGACTCCTCATTTGATAACTGTTCTTGATTTAGTTATTCTTAAATAATATGTATGTATACCTAGTGCTAAGTCATTATTTTTTCGGCCTGCTCACATTGTAAAGAAATATTATGAATAACACTTGGCAACGCTGTAAATCCTGGCTCTCTCGGTCATCGGCGAGTTGCCACTGTCATTATTTTGCGGAACTTCTGAGGAAATGTTATTCTGTTTTATCCTATGAATGAAACAAAACTTGTGTCAGCATATATGTGTTATATTGAAATGAAGACTTCGTATTTGATAGCTGTTCTTAATTTAGTTGTTCTTAAATAATATTTATGGATACCAAGTGCTATGTCATTACTTTTTCAGCCTGCTTACATTGTAAAGAAATTTTATGAATAACGCTTAGCAATTCGGCGATAGGCCATAGTTCTGAACTTACATAGTTCTGAACTGACGCGGTTTCCGCAGTGTTCAAACAGGAACATTTCTTTAGGAATTTTTTTGGGAAAACTACTTTGAAAAAAAATTTAACCACTTTCCTCATTGTTCTGGACATTGTGGTAAGTACGCATACCGCCTATAACGACATCGAATACAGCGACATATCGCTTAAAACGACGAAACTTTATCGATATTCATCGGCTATAACGACCAACCGTTTACCTATTCCAGCAAAACAAAACATTACGAACAATTTTCACCTTCCTACTAATAATATGAAGGAATATTTTGCTATAGGCTTATTATTAAGCCTAAGAAGGATTATAATTCTCCTACCTTATCCGAACGAACCTCTTTCCCGCTCTTTGCCATTTGACCTTGCATTTTTTACGACTTATTCAGTGCGATAGTTGAGCGCGTGAATTACAGGTTGATTTTAAAACTTTTGGTTTAGATCGTGTGTTTACGCGTTACTATGTCGTTTTTATTTCTTTTATTTACATTTTATTTGAAAACAAGTTCATATGCATAACCTATCCCCATACTACAATCAGACATAATATATACATACATACTTGTGTATATTGCTTATAACAACTATCGGACATAACGTCCGAAGTATACGGTCCCTTCAATGTCATTATATCCGGTTTTTACTGTATATATATATATATATATATATATACTCAAGCAGAGATATATATACTCATGCAGAGATACATTTAAAACCAAGAAAATACTGACGGTTTGCTGCATTTTTATTTTAAAGTGTTGCTTATATATCAGAAAAAATGAGCAAAAATTCGAAAAAAATAATACCCATCATCGATACAAAACGAGAACTGGGAATAATCTACTGACCACTGCTCACAGAACAACCTTATTTGAAAAATCACCTTATGCGAGCAGTAAAATATACAACAAGCTTCCTAATTATATTAAAAGTTGCGGTACTATCAACACATTTAAAAAAAAATTGAAATATCTGCTGTACTCGAAAGCTTATTATTCATTATCAGAATATTTTGATGATGCTCATATGGCAGAACCCATATTAATTATTTCATGGCCTAAATTACATAACTCTTCTTTTTTAATTTTTTTTTTTTGTATATGCTATATTATTTAACTCAATTGTCCATATATTTCTCTATCTTGAAACCAGTCTATATGTTTTGTGCCTATGTATATGCATATACCTAGGTGTGTATATATCCTTAGAATATTTGTTTTATATCTTTTATACTGGTTTAAATGCTAGTTTTTTCCTTGGACCTGTCCAACACCATGTATGTGGTTTCTTATGGATTAATAAAGTTCTATCTATCTATCTATCTATCTATCTATCTATATATATATATATTTATATATATATATATATATATATATATATATATATATTAGTGATGGGCGAATTCGAATGAAAAATAATCGATAATTTGATTATTGAAATCATTCAAGATATCACGAGAACTTGACCGGTATCATTCGAATAATCATGCATTCAAATGCACTGCCAAGTGATTTGGTTCTCGAATAAGTTATCAGTCTCGGTTCCACTGCACTCTCCAAATCCAAACGACGAATGACAAATATAATCAAATATCAAATCAATACAATCTAAATACAGGGTAGAAAAAACCGCCCACATCATGAAATTGCCAACTCAGAACGTTAATTTGAGTTATACTGCGAAAACTTGAACACAATCATTCGAATGATTCAAATCACTCAAATACACTACCGAGTGAAATGCTCGGACGACGAGTACAGAGATATCATGACCATATGTTTTCGATTGATGGGTTTTATGAATGATTCCATATTCAGTTTGGTGCCTATCTTGACAAAAATACCCTAATTATGTATTACTTTGCTAATTTTCACACTGGAATTGTCACTTGGGGAATGTCATCTCATGCAGAAAGAGTTTTTGTCCTACAAAAAAGGCCGTTGAGGTCAATAGAAGAGTTAAAAGAAGAACAAGTTGTAAAGAAATATTTATTCAGCGCAAGATCCTTACGTTACCTTGCATTTATATATTTCAGCTACTAATGTATGTAAAAGCAAACATCACAAAATTAAAAAATCTGAATAGTAAAAACTATAACACAAGAAACTCAGCAACACTGGAAGTACCAGCACATAGACTATCAAAAACTGAAATGAGTCCAAAATATATGGGAATCAAATTGTTCAACAAATTACCAACCAATATGAGAATATCACCAATAAAAACTTTTAAAAATGACCTAAAACTCCTACTCTTGGAAAAGGCATTCTACTCTGTGGATGAATACTAAGAACTCTAGAAGTACTCTAAGATGTCTAAGGTTCTAGGGCCCATGAATATTTGTACTATGCTCTGTTATTTGTTTTGATATGTTTTAAAATGATTTTGACCTATTCTATATCATTTGCTTGATCAAAAACGACTATTAAAGCTTTACATTTTTTTATTTATTACATAGAATAATTGTTAAGGTCAAATAAATACATTTTGTACTTAGTGAACCCATTTGAGTGTTTCAATACTATTCTATATCTATTATATTTATTTATATTATTTTATATTTATATATTTGACATGACCTATATCAAAAAATTTTGCCCCAATTTGGAAGAGTTTGAGTTTTGCGGAGGTTTTATTGGAAACTCATCTTGTCTCCCCGTAATCTCGCCAGAGATGCCGGCTGAATTTTTTTCTTGAACAAAAATCTCTTTCTGAGAATTTCTACCTGACGGGCTATTTCCGAAATCTCGCGGAGTCAAAAATTTTTGTGACAAATTCAGTTTCAATTTGCTAGCCCTGTCGGTCAGCTCGCCAACAGAGTCTAGTTCCGAAATAACTTTTTTCTTTAAATTCTGTTTTATCTTCAAACGTAGAATCCTCAACGACGAGGCATCTTCGACAGGGTACGCTGTGGAAACGCTTGGCAGGTTGAGATCCACCCGATGTGAATATCGAACCCAGACTGATTCTCATAAAAATCTATTTTTAGGCATCGAATCCGAAAAAAAAAACAAAGCTTTGTCTGAATCTCCTCAGCGTCGACCGTGAGAAAAATAATGCTGACTATTGAAAAAGACACCTGCACGATATCAATGAACAAACGGCGGCGGCTCCATCAGAGCCCCGTTAAAATTCAAAACAAATTTCCAGACATGGGATTGAAAATGAGCATTTCTAAATCTAAACAAAATCATGTTTAATTTCGTTTGGAAGAGTCTACTTATATATGAATATAATTTATATAATATGAACTTTTATCTCCGTTCCGAAATTAAACCGAAAAATCCCCATTCGGAAAAATTATTGAATTTGAAAAAGTTTACGAACATTTAATCGCAAAAAAAACATTAAAATTCCTGGTAGGATTTGACCAGTGCCGGGGACTGTCATGTCTGTGGCAAAAGAGTACTACACTTGTAGGAATCTTAAGTTTAAAAGCCGAATAACTAATTCACTTATCTTATAATCACTTTGAGGTTTTACCTAGAGTCGGTGTCTGTTGTGACTATGACCAAGGATAACACAGGTAGAGATTATAAGCATATTCATTAAGCCAAATTCATTTGAATCCATCCCCTTCCGATTTTTTGCGAAATTTTCCATTTGAAGAAAGCTAACATTCTAACAAATGGTTTTTGTGGGAGCCTGTCACGACGAGTCATGGGTGAACGATGACTCAGGAAAGGAGTGGGAAGAAGGTGATCAAGGAGGCAGTGAGGGACTACCGATCGCCGGGAGCGAATGTGTATAGATACTAATTATTTGGGTGTTATTTACGAGTTTACGGGAATAAAGGTGTTTCAGATAGTGTCGAGTATTATTGTATCAGTGGGTTAGCACAATTGGCGACGAAGGTAAATACTATATTTATTTTAATTTCCATTCAAAAGTTGTCTGTGGAAAGTTTGAGATTTGATTTCTCCATTCAGATGAGATTTCGTAATTCATCCCTGTGAGAATACTTATTTGGTGCTACAGAATTTCAGGCACTTGAAAATGGAACAACTTTCGACTGTTCATTACAAAAAAAAAAAAAAAAAAAAACTATATATTATATTCAATTGTCATAACGGAGATAATAAACAAAAAAAACGAGGAAACAAACAATGGTGTGTTCGACTTACAGTCAACAGAGTGCGGAATATAAATATATAATTCCTGTTATTCACTTTTTAGATATTCATTTTGAGTGTACCGAAAAGTCTTATGAATGACAGGTTCTCATATATGGCCTGGCATAAGTTATTTCGGAATAAACGGCAAGGAACAGAGTGTTTCTTCCAAATTTTGGTAGAATACAAAGTGTTACATTCAATTGTAACTCGAACGCATTAAATTAATTGTGTAGAACACGGTTTAGTGGTTACGCATGTCGTACTAAACTATTCCGTAGTAGGTGTTACATTTAATTGTAACTTGAACGCATTGAATTGTGTCGAATACGGATGATTACGTATATCGTAGTATTCGATAGTAAGGATTACATTCAATTGTAACTTAAACGCATTAGATTGTGTAATATGGGTTGGCAATCACTTCTATCTGCTCATGTTCTGATGTACAGAGTGTTACATTCAATTGTAACTCGAACACATTAAATTGTGGAAAATAGGGTTTTGCAATGGGGTTAGATCTTAAAAAAAATGGGAGACAATGGATGGAAACTACAGGAATGTCGTTTTGTTTACAAACCTAGCAATGGGGAGTCTCTCAATAAATTTTTGTTGAGACTGAGACAACAAGCGACGAAATGTTCTTTCGGCAATAACGCGGATGAAGCCACCGAAATAAATATCAAGGACAAAATTATCGATGATTGGGCCCCCTTGGAGCTGAAAAGGAAATTATTGGAGAAGGAGAGGAGTTTGTCGGACATAACTGATCTTTGTCAAATACATGAACAGATTTTGGACCAGTCAAAGGTAATGGGCAGTTGTTCAACCGACATACCTAGCACCTCAGTCAACAAAATATCAGCTCGGGGTCAGAATTCTCAAAACTGTTTCCGTTGTGGGGGAAATAGCCATGTTGGGTCGAGTGCACAATGCCCAGCAAGGAACGCCAAGTGCCACAAATGCGAATTGATGGGACATTTTGCTAACAAATGTAAGACCAAACCAAGGAAAAGACCAAACAAAGGAAATTATAACTCCGCAAAAGAGGAAGAATGACGCCATCGCTGGTAAACTATTTAGATCCGTAACATCGGATGAGGAGGATCGACATAGGGTGACAAAATCAGAAATTATGAATGTTTCAAAATCGACAATGGTTGTCATTCGACAACCCCAATAAAGAAGACGAAGTTGATCGAATGTAAAGTGGGAGGGATACCTCTAACTTTACTAATTGACTCTGGCTCAAGGCCAATATTATAAATGGACGGATTGGGAGGTACTAACGAAGAGACAAGCTGTAGTATGGAACATCGATTCTCAATCAAAGAATATCTTGAAACCGTATGCTGCTCAACAAAGCCTTGATATTCGCCATCAGTTCCAGACGATGTGGGAACTTCAGACCGACGTGAGATAATCACATCGTCTTCGTAGTGGATGAAGGAGAGTTGTCAATTTTGGGAAAAGATTCGGCCAAACGATTAGGGTTTTAAAATTGGGCCTGGGAGTAAATTGTATACAGGATGTATCGGTTTTCCCAAAAGTCAAGAACGGAAAGTGTCATTAACAATCGACAAAACTGTAAAACCAGTCCAGCAACCACTGAGGCGGGTACCCGCGCAGTAGAAGCATTAGTGGAAGCCAAGCTTAACGGCTATACGGCGTGACATCATCGAACCGTGGAAGGACATAGTCCATGGATTTCACCTATTGTCGTAATTTACAAGGCTAATGGGGACATCAGGATTTGTGTGGATATGCAGAGCTAATGAGGCGATTGCGAGAAAACTATCCATTACCAGTTTTCGATTCCATCATGACAAAGCTCAAGGCCAAATTTTTCCACGATTAGATTTGGAATGGGCTTATCATCAGATTGAACTGGATGAGGAGAGCCCGATCACGACGTCTCATAACACATAAAGGAATGTTCCGCTATAAGAGACTCATGTTTGGGGTCACATCTGCGCCTGAGATTTTTCAAAGAATTTTCGAAAACTTGTTATTGCAGTGTAAAACTGCATCAACTATCTAGATGACATTATTGTGTATGGTAGTACCGAGCAAGAGCATGATGACTGTTTGGTAAAAGTTATGCAAGTTTTTGAAGATAATGATATATTATTGAACAAAACGAAATGCATTAAGAAAGTTCAGCAATTATGTTTCCTCGGACATAACTTGTCGCACAAAGGAATAGATGCTGACCAAGAAAAAGTCAAAACCATATTGCAATTCAGCCCACCAACTTCGAAAGAAGAGGGTCAGAGTTACATGGGACTGGTAACTAAGCTTGGGAAATACATACCCGATCTTGCCGACAACTGAACCGCCGACAACTTACCAGACGAGATGCGAAGTTTAATTGGTCGGAAGAACACAATAACCATTTCGAAAAACTCAAACAGGTGTTGACAAACCTCCAACCCTGAGTTATTTCGATCCAAAGAAACGCACAAGACTAATAGCGGATGCAAGCCCTGTGGCATTAGGTGCTGTCCTAATACAGTTCGAATGTGATACACCCAAAGTTGTGTCATTTGCCAGCAAAGGACTTTCAGATACGGAAAGGCGGTATTCACAGACGGAGGAGAGTTTGGCATTAGTTTGGGCGGTCGAACGATTTTATTTCTACTTAACAGGTTTGGAGTTCGAATTGGTCACTGATCACAAACCGTTGGAGGCAATATTCAAGCCCACTTCGAGGCCACCAGCTCGGATTGAACGCTGGGTATATCGAAATTTTGATGGATACCATTTTTCATGATCTACAACTTTTTTTACGAATTTTTTTTTGTATCTCCATTATTTTTGCAATAAGAAAATTCAAAAAGTTTTTCGTTATATTTTTATTTTTAGGGCCGTGGCATGGTGAAGAGTTGCTGTATGGATACTTCATACATTCAATTACCTGAATCCAGAATTTCAGATGGTTTGTAGTTTTAGTTAGATTTTGGTAAAATGTTGTTTCTATTTATTTTAAATGGTTGAATAAGCACTTGATTTTACCTGTTGTTTATAACTAACACCCCTATTCTGTAGGATCATTGGAATAGCTGCCGATAATCCTATTGGAATCCCTTGCAGGGTGTACAAGAAAAAAAGCAGCAAGATGTTTTTTTCATCACCTCTTATATTACTTCTCGCCGAAATCGACAGTAATTCTCCATTTTCCATTTCTGACGAAATGCTCTCACCATTTTTTGTTTTTCGTCTTTCTGTTACGTTCATTCTCCAAGATATATATTATTTTAAAAATTACTGCTAGAAAGGGAAGGATTAGGTTAACATTTAGCCACGTCATGTTTGAACATAATGTACATTGATTAACTGTATATTGAACGTTTTTAACACTTACTTTCAATGTATCATTCAAAATAATAATCAGAAAAATATTTATTATTAGACAAATTTCAACAGCATTAATTCAGCCGAAATGAAAGAAGGAACCAAGTTGTTTGAATCTGAATCAGTGAAGTTTGTTTACGCATAGACGATATTCACTGACATAACAATTGTCAATGTCAAATTTGTCAAAGTCAAATACACACGTGTACTAGTAGAAAAAAACTAATCTTGGATTCATATGCAAGCTTTCCGTATTTTCGCTTATCGCGTATTGATGTCTGATTGGCTGTTGGAATAGAAAGCGCTTTTCAAGGTCAGTAATCCGAAAGTCGAAACACTTTCAACTTTTATTGAAGAAAATCGCCGATTTTGTCGAGTTTTATGTTTTGTAACCACCTTTTTCTGTTTTTTAACGGTTCTAACATAGACAAGAGTTCTAATCAGTAATCACAAACATAACTTAAATAATGAAAACAAAATAGTTGTTAAGCTATTGTCTTGTACCCACCTAAAAGTGAGAGCTAGTCTCGTTGAAATTGATGTCTATTAAATTTTTTTAACTATAGGTAACATACAACTTCATTTCTAGCATCAGATTTGCTGCAATACATTGACCTTTTCTGGCTTCTTCCTCATTAATTTTCCTCGCCCATAAACTTCTATGTTCCCTATTACTCATTAATTTACAATAGTAATATAAAACTGCTAATTGAATTATATGTCGGTTTCGAAAGTATAAGCCATAAGTGAAGTTCATTTGAAAAAAAACTCAATCAAATTAATAAGTCACTTATGACAGATCTCATATGAAGTGGACGCGCTTAATATTTAAGCTTCCCGCGGAAAGCGAAAGCTCGCATTTTAATTTCACCTTCAAACCTTGAACGCTATATTTAAATGAGAGTTTAAACAAAATGTGTTGGTTTTTTATTTAAGAGGTACTAGAAAGGACCCTTAATCACTAAAAATGGAATTGCACACCACTTGTAGACATTCTAAACTTTCCAGCGGTTCACTCCATTATTAACACAAGAAAAAATATTCTATCTGAAGATCATGAAGTCTGAAACTTTGCAGACACTATTGACATGCAATAGGGAGCAAAGGACCAAACGAATATTTTTAATGTTTTTGACAAAAATGATCTATAAATTACATATTTTGCCATATATAAAAGTGTGTTAGAAACGTCAATGTTCTAATTGCTGTCGAACATTTTTTTTTCAAGAACTGTAGCGAAATAGCATATAATAACTAGCAGGCAATATATCAATGAGCAACAGGTTAGGTTATTCCTTATTTGGTTTTTCGCTTTAGCGTAACTTTTCACATTTTACTAGCATACTTAATTTTTTGTTTAGTTTTTTTATATTTAGTTTTAAATAAACTTATTATTTCTGCTTTTGTTTTCCCTTTCGTAACTTTTTTCGAAAATATATAAATATCCACATTTGGATATATATCAAATATATATATTTTCGTTACATTATTCCTTTCATAATTTTTATAAGGGTACACAAGCTTGTCCATAATATTTTCATCTGAAAAAGTATAGAGAGTGCCTCAAAATGCCAGAATTCAAGTCCTGTGAAATATTTGAAATGCTTTGAATTATTTTTCAAATTATTATATTAAAATATGTTTGCCTTCGGAGCACATTCCAAAGTCTGCCTATAAGACTCTAAGTAGGAGATTTCTTCATCATTAGCTGTGGTGGAGTCATCAGGGGTGTCAGAAAGATGTTGAGGGTTTTCAGTTAAAATGTCTTCATCATTAGCAGTGATGGTGCTCAAGTCATCAGGGGTTTCAAAAAGATGTTGGGAGTTATTAGTTGAAATGATTTCGCGTTGCTCTGTTCCACACTGTCTATTGAGATTTCACCAGTTTCTCACAACATAATTTCTCCTTCAGCCACATTTTCGCACACTTGCAGATTGGAAAATGGTACTGGTTCATTTTTGCGTTTATCCTCAAAATGTAGGCTACAAACATAAGCATTCCTGTTTATTTTTTATGGAAGGAGGTTTTCATTTCCACAGAGTTCAATCCACTTGAGACATTTTACCAAATCTCTTTTTGGTTTGGGAAAGGGAAAAAACTTCACTCGCTGTTTATAACGCTTTTTGGAGTCACTTTTACAATTTTTATAACTACAGCGATAAACCATTTTAACGTAAACAAAAACTAATAGGTAGATAACAAAAGTCTATTAAACAGTTTTTACAACACTGCTCAGTCAGATATTCATTTTTTTTCTAATATCCATATGACGAATCTGACAATGGAAAGTCGTACGAGATATTAATGTTATTGTTTTGAATTTGGCGCCTTCCAGGAAAAAATAATCACTATAAAAATACAAATTCCCTAAACATTTGTGTTTTATGAAATATCCATAGAAGTGTAATTATAATTCAGTATATTATAATTACAATTCTATGGAAATATCTAAATAATTCAACAATCCCGCATCTTTTTAATATTGGTTTGGGGTATCAGAAGGTGTACTTTATCTTAAAATTATCAAAAATAGCCAAAAAATGTGTCAGTAGATTTAAGGCCAAAAATTTTGTTGTGGTATCACTGAACCTTAGCCGAAGTCCTCCATTCCCGGGACGCTAAAATCACTGGCAGATATTCTTTGAAATTATATAGCTCACAGACTCACAGAAAGCAAAAACTTATTAAAATCACAAACCGGAATGCATCATGAGAAAAACATGAAAAATTTACAAACGAGTCAATGATGATTCGACTTCCTGGTGTCGTGGGAGGCGCTCAGGGAGTCAGGTTAATGTTATTTTTTGTAGAGCCGTTCCACGTGCATTGCAAAGTAAAATTTTTTGTTGTGAAAGTTTTGGGCATCCGTGGTATCATTTCGAGTGAGACAATCCCGGGTGCCCCCGAAGGGAAATGGAAGCCCCAGAATACCTTCTGGGGGTGAAGTGGATTTTCGAGACTGACGAATTATCCGTAATGGATAGGCCTTAAAAAACACTGAACAATTTGCCGCGACGTGCAGCGCTGCGCTGCGACGCTCTGCTTATATGGAAACGGTATCATTTCAAAGAGTAGAGGTGTTTTCTGGCGTAAAAAAGTATTCAATCTTGCATTTGAATACGATTCTACGTGACGTCATTATTACCACGAACCGCAAGAGTGCATAATTTCGAATACGATTCAATAATCGAACCTAACCTAAGAAATTTTCTGTGAGAAAGTCGTAGACAATATTTCGATAAACTGACCTTGTAATTCATTGTAGGTTTCCAACTCAGTTGTTAATATATAATTTCCAAGTTCAATCTCTTTCATTTCAAATTTAAAACTCTCACAATTATTAGTGGAATATCCCCCTACCAAGATTTATTTGGGCTATTATTATGAATTGAAGACTCGAGTGGATGAAGGTGATGTTATGCAACAATCCTAAAAAACCTGTTTCTTTTTACATAAATGAAAGTTTTCTCGTATGTACCATCTTTCACATTAATGAATCATTTGTGAGTGAAATTTGATGATCTTCGATAACCACTTGGACACACCGTTGCTCAGTTAGTCTTGAATGGAAAAAAATCAAATAAACAAAATTTTGACCTTACTTTACTGAAAAAAATTGGAACATAACATCCTCATTCACTCACGTTTTCAATTATGACAATCACAAAACAACGAATTATGTTTTGAAACTGAATTCGACTTGGTTTCAAAACTCTAAGAATACGTTTTGAATTGTTTTATATATGACGTCATCGTTTCAACGCCAGAATGGATGTATTTGAATCACAGGACGAATACGTTTTGAATACATGGGCGCCAAAAAACGGCTTTGATTTGATCATTTCTTCAAGTACGAAGAATTCCCCACTAGTAGCGCTGGTAGTTCGGTAGGGACAAACCATATATAATAAATATATGGGACAAACATTACCTAACTCACATTAAAATAAATGTACAAATAAAAATCAAAAAAATGTTTTTGACATGAGACGACGTTCCAGGAGCCAAATTGAAATTTGCAAATGAGAAGGATAATAAGGTAGCAACATCAAAACGGTGGCTTGCTTGTCAAAATCTTAAAATTTCCGAAAAAAAAAAGAATTAATTACAGTGAATATGATTGAAGAGGTCATTTCTAGGCACCGTTTTCGCGCATAAAAATCACTCACAATAACTCTTTCTTTTTACCACCTTAAACTACAAACACCATATCACTCATTTCCGGTACAACTTTGCACAAAATGTAGCAGGTTTTATCGAAAAAATACCCCTTCTTCAACATTTACACCCAACCTAACTTTTCACATTTATTAAATGTCATCTGTCAAAAGTGAAAAGTCAGTTGATTTGTTGAAAATATGAACAGGATGCGATGTTCATAAAATCATCTGCGACTGAAAGATAAACTTTAGTCACTATCTTCCATCGTCAAGATAACCTCTTGTGGGGTATTCATGTTGAAGAAAGAAACATTCTCAATTGAATATTGAATAGAAATAATTTTCTGTGAATTGAAAAATCCACGATAAAAATTAAGTTATTTTTTGTGAATGTCTAACAGAAAACAACTACTTCCCCGGCTGAAGCCACGCTGGACATTGAACTACATCTGATAGATATTCTGAAAAGACCCTAACTCAAAAGAAAAAAATCTGAAATTGAAAATATGCATTTTCATTCAGATTTGATTTTCGATAAAACCGGCTATATTTTGTGCAAAGTTGTACTGAAAATGAGTGATTTGATGTTTGTAGTTCAAGCTGGTAAAAAGACGGAGGCATTGTGAGTGATATTTGTGCGCGAAAACGGTGACTAAAAATGACTTCTTGAAGATGGAGAAAGTTAATATATGTCGGAAACGGTATGAGACAGCCGCGTTTTTCATTCGGATTCATGTGCAGGAGGCAAAAACACGTAAGAAAAGTCGAACAGCTATTTTCAGGGAGCATGACCCCTTAACATTTACCTAACCTACCTCACTAATCGTTGCAGAAACTGGATCAGGATTTTCTTCAGTTGGAACTTTTCCACCAATAAAATGTTTAGAGCAAACATATGAATATTTATTCATTTTTCCTTCTGTTAAAACCACTCTCCTCGAGGCATGTATCCATTTATTACATCTAACTTCATCAATGTGAGGTTTTACGAATGGTATAAAAAACACGTTTTCCTCTGGATATCGATTATCTGAAGTACAGTTCGCAAAACTACGATGTTTTGTTGGCATTATGGTTATTGAAAAAAAAATAAAAAATTTATCAATTTAAGTATTTTAAATAATTTAACTGTATCACTTAAATAACACTATCTTGAATGGAGAAGGTTTGATATTTGTCCCTACCACAAGTGCTGCCTCTCGTGACAAATTTGCTACACTATTCTCAGGAAAAAGGCTCATTACATGTAGACAATTGTAATCAACATTTTACTGTGATGCGCTGCTTGATGCTGCTAGATGGGAATCGGTCTTTAGTCTGTTATTTTTTCTAGTCCTGTTCGTTTGAAAAGCTCAGCCTGCTCAAAAAATTTTGGAGTCACTGATTGATTCATTTTTATGATCCAGTAGCAAATATATTCTATTGGTCAAACGAACACTAAGCAAATAATCATAACCTAATTATTTGTTAGGTAACCTCTTCTAATAACATTTGTATGTGTCTATGAACGTTTCTATATTATTTATTTATTTATTTTTTCACCTACAAATTTGCATCTATCATATCTCCATTTGATATTTTGATACTATTTCTTATAACTTCCTCCATTTTATTATTGCCGTCTTCTGATCAATTTGATTTGATTTTTCTGCTTCCTGAAAATTAATGGAGCAGACAAAGCATGTTTTATCTGATTTGTAGCAATTTGCTCCTGTCGAACGAACACTCTTTGGTCGATAGGGAACACGCATGTGCCCGTTTTCTAGGATATTTGGATTTGAAGATGAAGATTACTACCTTGAAAGCTCAGCAACAAACTAAGGAATTGAAAAAATGTTCAATGTTTTTCATAATTGGAAACGCAATTTTTTTCATCACATTTAAAAACGTACTCCTAGCGCCTCTGATGGACGTATGTATCGTTACTTCACGCAGTTCAAACTTTTACCGCTAGTTGCTTCAAACTGTCATGTTTTACTTATATTTTTATGATCATAGTACACAGAACTCATAACTATATATCTTGTCTATAAGATATATAATTATGAGTTCTGTGTCATAGTACTTTCGATGGCATGTATTCTCGCAAGCTCAACATAGGGGGCGCTGGTGCCAGTGGAGGTCATGCTCTGGTATGGTGTAAATTGGTGCTTATAGGAATTTGAGAACGTTTAGTTTTCATTTTCGATTATGCCACAATGCTGTGTTGTAGCCTACTGCTCCAGCAGAACTTCTGGACATCGTTTCCCTAAAGATTCGGCATACGCAAAGCATGGATTCATCGCGATTAGGAGAAATGAATTCAGTCCTACCGATCCCTCTCGCGTATGCAACAAACACTTTGTTGAAGCAGACTTCGTCATGCCCAAGGCATCCCTTCGACAAAATTGTAAGTATAAATTCTCATAATTCTAATTTCGTCAGAGAGCCCCCACACGAATAGAGCTGTTCAAATGCGCCAACAGGGATCAAAGACCATAAACCTAGAGAGAGAGAGAGAGAGAACGCACTCCTAAACGCAGGGCAGTGGCAAAGAGTAGGTTCTAACTTAACCTCTAATCTTTGGCAGTGGGCACCGTGTCAAAGAGTAGAATAATCTTTGACCGTGTCACAAAACACATATATCTGTTCTGTGCACCGTGTGTCAATTGTCAACTGTCATGTTTTATGTTTGTAAAATGTCGACCCCCATGGCTATGTTTGTGTGATGAAATTATTGATTATTTTGAAATAGTGCTTTGGTTTTTCATTTATTTCATGTTATCAGTGATCGTGAATTTAATCGAGCGAATTTAACTTTTTTCGGTTACAAAAAATGAAGAAGAAAAAATCAATGAACAAACGTTCACCATCACCCAATAGTTCAGGAGAAATAAACGTTAATATTGAATTAGGTAAATTATAATTTATCAAATAACTATATCAATGTACACCCGAATATGTTAATTTAAATATTCTGTATGATTCAAATAAGACTTGGTAGACATTTGGAACGATTTACATAACCCATCCTATAAATCCAAATGTAGAATTTGAAATAATGATTGTGGCAACAAGTTTATTCCCCTCTTTATTCAAGCAAGAATCATATAGGATAAGTCGATTCTGTAGATCATTCCTATCTCAAAAAAATAAAATAACTATCACCTTTGACTGACAGGAAAATAAAAAAGTATAGAATCTCAGAGAGTGGATAATTTAAAAATCTATTTCACACACCAGAATATGTTTTAAACATTACACTTCCTCTCACACTGAACACCTTTTCTCACACTCAATAGGGAATAAATTATAACCTAGAAAAATGATTCTTATATCGAAATATCTTTTATTAATGCATCCCTTCAACACAGTATTTTCAGAATTCCGGTTTGAGAAGCCAATTCTATTTAATCATATTGTATTATTGAAACCCTTATTATAGTACATAGTATTCATTAAAAAGCATATAGAATGTTAAAATAAACCTATGAATTATATTGTAGTTGACTTATATAACAGAAATCTCTTCACAGAAGCCAAACTACGAGTTAATTGATGCACAGACACGCTCCAACCTGCCACTTTGCTATAGATATATGCGTCTAAATTCGTTAGTAATAAATCAGATATAGATTCGAGCATTGGTGTGAAGTTATCCATAGATTTCTAGCCACACATGCTGACGTAATGGAAAATTAAAATCTGTGGCTGGGTTACATATTTATCAGCACCCGGACTAAAAATCTGTGGCCGGAAATATTCAACATACATATGTGATCTGGAATTCAACAGCTTTCGATATCATCATGATAACAGTCGATATGAAACCTGGAATCATGTCAATCATATTATGACGTCACTTTTCTACGGAAATGTTTCTGTCACTAACAGACTTTTTGATCAAATGATTTTTTCAATGGGGATCGCGTCAGTTCTTCACACCCTTCGTTGAATCAGTACCACAAGAGGTGTGTTCATGAAAATTATAAGAATTATAGAATTTCAGGTTGATTACCGTGATGGAATCGTTTTTCTTGTCACCCTTACAGTTTTCGCGAAAATGATTTTTTTATCGAGTAGCAACAATTCTTTACACCCCTTGTAAAATCCAAACCACAAGATGTGCGTTCATGGAAATCATACCGAATATAAAGAATTTGATGATGTTTACCGTAGTGAAATCGTTTTCCTTGTCACCCTCACAGTTTTCGAGAAAATGGATTTTTTATCGAGCATCGTCAATTCTTTACTCCCCTCGTAAAATCAGAACCACAAGATGTGCGTTCACGAAACTCATACCAACTATGAAGAATTTGATGATGTTTACCTTGTCACTCTCACAGTTTTCGAGAAAATGATTTTTTTATCGGGCATCGTCAATTCTTTACATCCCTCGTGAAATCAGAAACCCAGGATGTGCGTTAATGAAAATCATACCAATTATAGAGAATTTCATGGTGATTGCGGAATTGGAATTGTTTTTCTTGTCACCCATACAGTTTTGGCAAAAATGATTTTTTTATCGAGTAACAATAATTCTTTACACCTCTTGTGAAATCCAAACCACAAGATATGCGTCCATGAAAATCATAGCAAATATGAAGAATTTGATGATGATCATTGTAGTGAAATCGTTTTCCTTGTCACCCTCACAGTTTTCGAGAAATTGATTTTTTTATCGAGCATCGTCAATTTTTTACATCCCTCGTAAAATCAGAAACCCAAGATGTGCGTTGATGAAAATCATACCAATTATAGAGAATTTGATGATGTTCACCGTAGTGGAATCGTTTTCTTTGTCACCCTCACAGTTTTCGAGAAAATGATTATTTTATCAAGCATCGTCAATTTTTTACATCCCTCGTAAAATCAGAAACCCAAGATGTGCGTTGATGAAAATCATACCAATTATAGAGAATTTTAGGCTAATTGCGGTAGTGTATTTTTTTTTCTTGTCACCCATACAGTTTTGGAAAAATGTTTTTTTTATCGAGTAACAATAATTCTTTACACCCCTTCTACAATCCAAACCACAAGATGTGCGTTCATGAAAATCATACCAAATGAAAAGAATTCAATGATGTTTATCTTAGTGAAATCATTTCCCTTGTCACCCCCACAGTTTTCGAAAAATTGATTTTTTTATCGAGCATCGTCAATTCTTTAACCCCCCCGTAAAATCAGAACCACAGATGTGCGTTCACAAAACTCATACCAACTATGGAGAATTGATGATGTTTACCGTAGTGAAATCGTTTTCCTTGTCACCCTCACAGTTTTCGAAAAAATGATTTTTTTATCGGGCATCGTCAATTCTATACTCCCCCCGTAAACTCAGAACCACAAGATGTGCGTTCACGAAACTCATACCAACTATGAAGAATTTGATGATGTTTACCGTAGTGAAATCGTTATCCTTGTCACCCTCACAGTTTTCGAAAAAATGATTTTTTTATCGGGCATCGTCAATTCTTTACATCCCTCGTAAAATCAGAAACCCAAGATGTGCGTTAATGAAAATCATACCAATTATAGAGAATTTCATGCTGATTGCGGTAGTGGAATTGTTTTACTTGTCACCCATACATTTTTGGCAAAAATGATTTTTTTATCGAGTAACAATACTTCTTTACACCCCTTGTAAAATCCAAACCACAAGATATGCGATCATGAAAATCATACCAAATATGAAAAATTTGATGATGTTCACCGTAGTGAAATCGTATTTTCTGTCACCCCTCACCGTTTTCGAGAAAATGATTTTTTTTATCGAGCATCGTCAATTCTTTACACCCCTCGTAACATCAGAACCACAAAATGTGCGTTCACGAAATTCACTATTATTATTGGTATGATTTTCATTGACGCACACTTTTCTGATTTTACGAGGAATGTAAAGAATTATTGTTACTCGATAAAAAAATCATTTTTGTGAAAACTGTATGGGTGACAAGGAAAAACAATTTCACTACCGCAATCAGCATGTTATTCTCTATAATTGGTATGGGTAAATATTAAGTTACATCACCCATGCACTCCGAATATGGAGAAAACACTTTTCTTACGTGTTTTTGCCTCCTGAACACGAATCCGGAAGAAAAATGCGGCGGTCTCATACCGTTTCAGAGTTACATCGCTTTTTCCGAAATAAATTTCAAGCACCGTTTTCTCGCACAAAACTCACTCAAAATGCCTCCTTCTTTTTACAATACACCCTAAATCACTTATTTTCGGCACAACTTTGCACAAAATATAGTCGTCTTTATCGAAAAAATCCGCCTTCTGTACACAGTTGCAAATGAACAATTCTAATTTATTAGACAGATGACATTTATTTACTTTTTAATTTTTCATGTTGGTAATAAATGAATCGGACTGTGTAAGAAGGAGGATCTTCGATAAAAAGCGACGATATTTGTCAAATTCGAAAATAAGTGATTTAGTATTGTTTATGCTGGTAAAAAGAAGGAGGCATTTTAGTGAGTTTTTGCAAAAGCGTGCTTGAAATTATTTCGAAAAGCGATATAACTCTGAAATATGGACCGCCATTTCGATTCGTGTTCAGGAAAAACACGTAAGAAAAGTGTTTTCCCCATATTCGGAGTGCATGGGTGATGTAACTTAATATTTACCTTGGTATGATTCTCATTAACGCACATCTTGGATTTCTGATTTTACGAGGGATGTAAAGAATTGACGATGCCCGATACAAAAAACATTTTCTCGAAAACTGTGAGGGTGACAAGGAAAACGATTCCACTACGGTAAACATCATCAAATTCTTCATAGTTGGTATGAGTTTCGTGAACGCACATCTTGTGGTTCTGATTTTACATGGGATGTAAAGAATTGACGATGCACGATAAAAAAATCATTTTCGCGAAAACTGTGAGGGTGACAAGGAAAACGATTCCACTACGGTGAACATCATCAAATTCTTTATCGTTGGTATGAGTTTCGTGAACGCACATCTTGTGGTTCTGATTTTACATGGGATGTAAAGAATTGACGATGCACGATAAAAAAATCATTTTCGCGAAAACTGTGAGGGTGACAAGGAAAACGATTTCACTACGGTGAACATCATCAAATTCTTTTTCATTTTCATGAACGCACATCTTGTGGTTTGGATTTTACAAGGGGTGTAAAGAATTGTTGTTACTCGATAAAAAAATTTTAAAAAAAAACCTTAATTTTTTTTTTGTGGTTCTGATTTAACGAAGGGTGTGAAGAACTGACGCAATCCCCATTGAAAAAATCATTTGATCAAAAAGTCTGTTAGTGACAGAAACATTTCCGTAGAAAAGTGGCGTCATAATATGAATTGACATGATTCCAGGTTTCATATCGACTGATATCATGATGATATCGAAAGCTGTTGAATTCCAGATCACATATGTATGTTGAATATTTCCGGCCACCGATTTTCAGTCCGGGTGCTGATAAATATGTAACCCAGCCACATATTTTAATTTTCCACTACGTCAGCATGTGTGGCTAGAAATCTATGGATAACTTCACACCAATGATTCGAGCGCATCTCATTAACGTTTTTTTTGAGGGTGTTGTTTTATAATTATTTTATAATCAATTTATAAATTTCTGTTAATTTATTAATAAATTTTCTGTTTATGTAAGCCAACCATGATTTTTTGTTCTCCCTGAGGCCATTTGTTCATATTTACACTGATATACTACGAATTTTATCGTAGGTGTGCAAATATGGCAAGCAAAGAAACTACGAGACAACTCGTAGTTGGTGTCCTAGGCAAGAATGCCAACTATGAGTTATCTCGTAGTTGGCAGTGTTAAACTGTGGTGATTTTTATATGTAGTTTTTCATCATTGTATATCAATAGTATTTTTTATTTCAGATATTAAAGCCTTGAGAGGAAAGAACAAGCAATTGATTCAAGCTGTTGCCAAACTCCAACAAGAAAAGTCAATTCAGCAAACTCAGATAACAGCATTACACGAGGAATTTTTCAAATTGAACTCGAAATATGTCGTAAGTTGATTATTAAGTATGGTACTGTGTTTTGTTCACAAATCTGGAATCTCTCTGAATTCACTTTGAAAGTTATTTGCCATGGACGCATTTGGAAAATATCCGATAACTAGATTCGCGTGATTTGAGACATGACGTTGGCCAATAATCATGAATTCCTACTTCCTGAACACGAATTCAAAGTCTAAACGCGGCGCTCTCAAATACTTTTTGAGATACGGACCTCCAAAAGAAAAAAAAAGAAATTTCTCAGTTCTATTTTTGTCTTTCTTTTAACCAACACATTACACACACACTTAATCACGTTTTTTAGCACATTTTTGTAATAAAAACTCCAATTTTTCAATAAAATCACTTTTCTTCACAATGTAAACAGATCATGATTCCATCTCTTAACCATCAAATACTTAGTGACTTTTATTCTTACGATATTGACACACTTAATTCGGACATCGTCACATGTCAAATGCCAGACCTGTATTCTCCTATTTTCATTTTTCTATTTTTTTTTACAATTTTACTGACATGTCTTATATCAATACCATGTAATCAAAAAAGATGAATAAAGTTTAAAAAAAATGCGTGTTTTTGACCTCTAATTTTCTGGAAAATTTACTTTTTTGTTTCGTTAATACAGCATATTGCCATTTTCTGAATAGGTCAATAGAGTTATACTTCAAAAACAAGTAGCCCCTCTTTTGGCCACAAATTGTTTTCAAATAAATTCGTAAAAAACTGAAAAAAATCACCATTACCGAAGTGCCCATGAGCCCATGGCCATCAACTTGGATAGCAATATTAGCCAACAACTTGGATAGCAATATTAGCCAAGTTAGGTTAGATTTTGTGTTCCCTTCTTCTATGTAAGACATTGACTGGATTTATAGAGAAGACCGAGTCACGCTTTCTGCTCTATAAATTCAGTCAATGTCTTACGTAGAAGAAGGGAACCTAACCTAACATAACTTGGCTTATCTTGCTACTCAAGTTAAATGCCTGCCAATCCACTTTTTCAAATAACGCTTTGCTTCGCTCGCGGGAACTTCGGTAGCGGTCATTTTTCTCGTTATTCACGAATTATTTGGGCACAATGACAGTCAGTCATTAGAGTAGAGTAGAGTAGTTTATTTGATTTAGAATTACTTCCACAACAGAATATCAAACAGTAATAATACTATTAAAGAAACCCGGCGGGTTGTGAATGAGTTTAGAGGAAAAAATAACATAAAATCAAATACAACACCGGATTCCAATACACTCAATGAATACTATTGCTCTATATCCGAGAGACTCTCTGAAAATATTGAAGCTGCTACAGATCCACTATTTTATCTGAATAAATTTTACACTCCCGAAACATTTATATTACACGAGACAAATCTCGAGGAACTGATGGATACAATAAATCATATGAAAAACAAAACTACCTGTGGCATTGACAATATTTCAATAAAAATCTTCCAAAATTTGCCAATCTTCGTTCTCGAACTGCTGGTCCACCTTATTAATGATTCTTTTACCAGAGGAATTTTCCCAGACTTCCTAAAAACCAGTATAGTGATCCCCCTGTATAAGGGTGGTGACCCCTCCGAGCCATCAAATTTTCGACCTATCTCTTTAATTCCAACCCTGGGAAAAATTATCGAAAAATTGGTAAAAACTAGATTGATGGACTTCTTGGCTCACCAAAAAATTTTACATCCTCAACAATTCGGTTTTCAACCTAAAAAAAGTACTGGAGATGCAATTTTTCATTTTCTAAAAAATGTATACTCAAATCTAAATTCGAAAGAAGCAAGCGCCGCAATATTTTGTGATTTGTAAAAAGCATTTGACTGTGTGAATCATCAAATATTGCTTCGTAAGCTCCACCATTACGGGCTTAGAGGCCAAAGCCATTACTGGTTCGAGTCTTACTTAAGCCAAAGAACGCAAATTGTAAAGACCAACAGCTTTTCCAATATAGGTTTTATTAAACATGGTGTACCTCAGGGCTCTGTGCTTGGATCTATCCTGTTCTTGTTATATTTTAATGACCTTGCGAATATTAAGACTGAAGGTGTATTCACTATTTTCGCAGACGACACAACGATCCTGTGGCATGATCAAAACCCTAACAAACTTTTTAGCAAAATGTCTAGGGGTATTAACGCTGTGAGAGTGTGGTGAAACTCGAATCAGCTTTCATTCAACACTAACAAAACGAATCTCTTATCATTTCAATGCGATATATCGGATATTTGCCTGGGGAATGATATTATTTCATCTAATAATTTCAACACATTTCTAGGGATTCACGTAGACTGTAAACTCAAATTTGAAGATCATGTTCGTCATCTTAGTAAAAAGCTGTCCAAATGGTGCTATGCTCTATGTGTTATCTCAAGAGAATTGGGTGAGACAACTGCAAAAGTAGTTTACCATGCCTTATTTGAGTCGCATGTCAGGTATGGTATCCCTTTTTGGGGTACCTGCAACAAACAGTGCTTCAACATAATATTCACTCTCCAGAAACGCGCAGTACGCTATATCTGCGGGGTTGGACCTCGAGTATCTTGTAAAGAACTTTTCAGAAAGCAAAAACTCCTCACCATTCCATCTCTTTTCATTCTCGAATCGGTATGTTTAGTGCATAAAAATAAATCAACATATGATACCATTTCTGGTTCCACCCGCCAAATTAACAACCTAAGGCTACCCATTCCAGCTTCCAATTTGATAAAAAACTCCATTATTTATAATGCTGCAAATCTATATAACCATCTTCCAGCCAGCATCAAAACCATTGAATCCCTCCATTTATTCAGGAAATCGGTGAAACTCATTCTTATGGATAAAGTATTTTACGAAGTTCAAGATTGCCTCAATAAAAACATAAGTGGTCCTATTAGTTAACATTTTAATATTTTTTAATATATATTATTCAACCATACATAAATTTTTATGTGATATTTTGATTAATTGACTAGTTATTTTTAACCAAATAATGTAATTATTTTAAAATAAATAATGTGCTTAGTTATTTTTAATCTTGACAATGTGATACTCAATTATATTTATTTTTTACTTTATATTTACCCTGTGTTATCTTTGTGGTAACACAGATAGTATTTTTGATTGTTTGTGTGTTTCTAAGAATATTTATTAATTCTTCTTAACTATAATGCTTATTGTTAATTTTATGTCCTATGTTGAATATTTTAATGTATGTTATTTTCTTTTATTGAATCTAACAAACAATTGTATACTGTCTATATTTTTAGTATTTGTAGTGCAAGCTTTGTCAATAAGATTTATGTCTTCGACAATAAAGCATATTTTTGATTGATTGATTTGTACATAATACATAGCAGGACAAAACAATATCGCTAAGGAGTCGATAACAACCATTTAGGATACAGAAAGGTAAAATCTAAGACATAAGAGAGAGAAACGAACAAAAAGATAATTAGAATTTGCATTGATCAGCAAGATTAAAAATAGTTTGAACAATACAAGTTTGTAAACGGGTTTGAGCAGAAAATAAAAGGTATCAGTTTTAAAAGTTAAATTTATTATGTAATGAACTGGCTGAGGCAATGTAACTATTTATATCATAAAAACAGTGACTCAGCAAAAAAAAAATCACAGTTTTGAATTTTAATACTTTGACAAAGTTATCAAGGATGTTGTAGAGATTGAGATTCAAGGAATTATTGCGGCTAACAGTTAATCTATGTCGTGGGAAGGTCAGCAAATCAACCGAGAGTAAGATACTATAGAATAGAAAATGTATTAACCACGTTATACACAGGTATTTGTAGAAAGTCAGAATGGTAGATCACAGTAAATATGTTATGGTAAACTAAAATTACAGTTTAAAATATAAGTCACATGCTAGAACAAAATGAAATTTGCTTACAGCAGACGGAACATTCACAAACAGAAAGCAGTAAAGTATTATGATTCTTAATGCTAGTAGTTAAGAGTTTAATTGGTGAGATGATACATGGTGAGGCATCGGTGTATCCAAGTACTCTTTGACTGAGTAAAAACAGTGGTTTAAAAGATAATTTTTAATGGTGGATTTGAATGTGAATTGAGAATTTTCCAGTTGACAGGAAGGATATTGTAAAGTCTTATTTCCAATGAGTTCTTTACAGACTTAAGTCAGACGAAGCCTAGGTGTTCTTATAAGGTTGGCCGATCTAGTAAAGTGATTGTGTAGATCAGACTGTGTCATAAAGTTTTTGGTATTTCCATGAATTTCTAATAAGGTGCTGAATATATATAGGCAAGGCAGGGGCATAATGCGGTATTTTATGAATAGAGGACGGCAGTGTTCGAGATAACTGGCGTTTGCTAGAATCCTGAGTCCTTTTTTTTGTTTTCTGAAAATGCTGTCTGCCATAGTTGAGTTTCCCCATAATATTACTCCGTAGTTAATTTGTGAGTGGAAAAGTGAAAAATATGCAAAATATGGTTGTGGGTTTCAGTTGGCGTATGAGAAATATTGCACTAGAGAGTTTTCTAATAAGGAGGTCGATGTGATGCTGCCATGATAGTTTATCATCTAGAATAATACCTAATAAATGAGTGTGTTGATAGTATGAACGCTAGTCTTGAAAGGGTGTATAGATATTGCTGTGCAAATCTGCTAAAGGTGAACGTAAATAAAACAAAATGGATGCTATTAGGGAAACATAAAGAGCATAATAATGAAAACCTACTTCTACGATTGAATGACAGTGATATAGAAAAGGTAAACAAATTCGTGTACTTAGGTGTAACTATTGACAGTAAATTAAAATTCAAGGAACATGCTAATCAGATTATCAAAACAGTAGCTTACAAAATCAACTATTTAAGAAGATGTTCCCCATATCTCAGCCAGTGGTCTAAATTATTAGTATACAACTCCATAATCCTTCCACATTTAAATTATTGTTCTACCATTCTATTTTTTCTCAATAAAAATGAAATAAACAGACTACAAAAGATGCAGAATCGTGCTATGCGAATAATCCTACAATGTTCGAGGATAACACCAATAGCAAATATGTTGCAAACCCTTCAATGGCTACCAGTGAAGAAACTCTTCGAGTACCTAACACTAATCTTTATTTTAAAAATCAAAATTGGATATTCACCTGTATATCTACAGAATAAATTAACTTATGTGGCTGACATACATGAGTATAACAGAAGAAACAGAAACAACATAAAGGTTGAAAAATATAAAAAAAATAGTACACATAATTCTTTATTTTACAAGAAATTAAAAAGAGTGGTTCGATAAATACATTCAAAAGACGATTGAAGGATTACTTAATGAAAAATTAGTTAGTATATTCTTGTGTATGACTTTTTTATGTAACTTTTTATCTATATGTATGTATTTTTAATCAGGCTGTTTGTATTTTTTCATGTTAATTTAATTTAATTTATAATGTGACAATGTATTTACTATTGTAAATGAATTAGTTTTTCAACTAAATAAAGATATATATATATATATATATATATATATATATATATAATATATAATTGAACTGTATCATCTGCATATATGGTATATTCACTAGTTGAATTGATTTTAGAAATATTTCGAATATATAATAAATATAAAATTGGACCTAACACAGATCCTTGAGGAACACCTTTATTTATATATAATTTTTTGGATTCAATATTATTTACTTTAATTCTAATGGTTCTATATGGGGTCGGCTTTAGAATAGCCCCATGGTAAATCCTGCCTGTCGTAAGAGGCGACTAAAAGGATAACCGTAGGTGGAAGATGGTCTCATCGCCCGGTGAAATACCACCATATCGACTTTGTGTGCTGTGAAATGGATCATTCCATGTTTCGGTGTTCGGTCGATACTTTCCGGTCTCCCTCTTTCCTTTTCCCCAATTCCTCCTTTATTTTCAGGTGCATCCTAATAGTAATAATGAAGAAGTCTCCTAGAGTAAAACACTCCGGAAGCAAAATACCTCTCTATTCGGATTTCCGGGCGAGAGGTACTCGAGGGGACTCAACATTAAAGATTAATTTTTGCAACATCCGCGGACTCAACAAGAACATCAATGACGTCCACCATCACCTACAGACGAAAAAACCGGATATTCTGGCTCTAACAGAAACACAAATAAACTCGTCCACCAACAAGGTCCATATGCTTTGTCCTGGTTACGAACTCCATTCTCGATTCAGGTTCAAAGGTGGAGCCTGCCTTTACGCTAAGGCTAACCTTTCATGCCAGCGTGAAGAGAGTTTGGAACCGAAAGACTTTGATGTGATGTGGTTCAAGCTATCTGATACCAAACTGACTAAGTTCCTCTGCTGCCTTTACCTATCACCTAATGAACCTTCATATAACGACCTCTTTGAGTTTTTATCACTCAAACTGGACTACATTCAGGAGAACCATCCAACAGCTGAAACCATAATCATGGGAGACTTTAATGTACATAACGCTGCCTGGCTCAAATTCTCTAACAAAACAGATGATGCGGGTCGTCAAGCCGAGGCCTTCGTCATCACTCATGGTCTAGAACAACTGGTCGAGCTACCAACCCGCATCCCTGATGTCAACAACCAGTCTGCCAATACACTAGATCTTTTCCTCACCACCAATCCTGACCCGTATAGAATAGAAGTTTGTGCCCCACTTGGAAACTCTGATCACACCCTCATCTCCACAACATGCTCTTTCCATTTACCATCGAGCTGCACAATACCACCCCGTCTCATGTGGCATTACAATTCGGCCGACTGGGAAGGTCTTCGTATGTTTTTCTCAGCGTTTCCATGGAAGAGAGTTTGTTTCTCTTCAGTAGATCCAACACGATGTGCTGAGACAATTTCTGAAATCATCATGTTGGGGATGCAAACTTACATACCGAATACCGAAAGAAGAACATCATCCGATAAGACCTGGTTTAACAGAAACTGCTCTAGAGCTGTGGCTTCCAAACAGGCAGCATACCATCGATGGCTAAAAATCCGGGCCCTGAGACCAAGCAGCATATGTCGAGGCTAGAGGCATATGCAAAGAGACAATAGAATGCTCAAAAGATGCCCACAATGCCAAAATAAGATCAAAACTTGCTGAATGTCCTAACGGATCCCGTTCATTTTGGTCTTTCGCCAAAGCTGTGGGAAGAAACTTCACTTCCAGCTCATTTCCTCCTCTAACCAAAGAAGATGGAACACTAGCAACGACTGCCCAGGAAAAAGCCAATATCTTTGCGCACCTATTTGCTGGAAATTCCACTCTGGATTCATCGGAAAACAACCCCGAACATTACACCTATTGACAGTCACATGCCGAGATCACCTTCGCTAGCGACTATCAGAAAGATTTTGCTGGGTCTCAACACCAACAAAGCCTGTGGATCTGACGGAATCCGCCGATTGTTCTCAAGAAATGTGCCCCGAACTAACACCTGTTCTTTGCAAGTTGTTCAACCACTCTTACAATTTGGGGTATTTCCGTCCAATTGGAAAATTGCAAGAGTACAGCCAGTCCCTAAAAAGGCAAAATGGCCCTACCTAGCAACTACAGACCTATCGCACTGCTATCTATTATTTCAAAGGTCATGGAAAAAGCCAACAACATCGAGCTCATGAAATATCTGGAAGACTCAGGAATTGTCAACGATAGGCAATATGGCTTCCGCCATCAGAGATCAACTGGTGACCTGCTCACGCGTCTCACATATATGGCAGCTATCTATTGAAAAGTATGGAGAAACTTTAGCTGTGGCATTAGGTATCTCCAAGCTTGATCGAGTTTGGCACCAGGGACTCCTCGCCAAGCTTCCGTCTTATGGCTTGCCCCTCAGCTGTGTTCTCTGCTTGCTAGTTTTCTCTCAAACAGGTCTCTCCATGTAGTGGTCGATGGAGTTTCATCTGACACTCTACTCATAAATGCTGGTGTTCCGCAGGATCTATTCTCGCACCAACACTATTTCTACTTCACATCAATGACCTGTTGAAAGCAACTTCATGTCCAGTACACAGCTTTGCCGATGATAGTACCCTCCATACCGCTTTCTCTTCCAGGGCCCCTATATCAGCCCGTGAAACCAGAAATGAACGAGGAAGAAATGTTAATAATATAAATATGGACTTGGCAACAATTCTCGAGTGGGGATCTAATAACTTGGTAGAATTCAATGCAAACAAAACACAAGCATGTCTTTTCTCTAGAAAAGCCGATCTCACTGTGCCTAACATAACTTTGTCAGGAGTAACCATACCACTGAAGTCATCCATATCAATGCTTGGTATTACTTTCAGCAATAACCTTTCCTGGGAAAATCACGTGAGGTCCATTGCCAAAAGTGCATCCCAAAACTTGGTTTTGTTTCGTGCCAAGAGCTATTTCACCCCACTCAGCTGCTTATGATCTTTAAGGCACAGATCCGACCTGTCCTGGAATACTGTTCCCATATTTGGAGCGCGCACCTAAACATATCCTGAGGCTATTGGATTCTGTCCAAAAGGGCAATTCGTCTCGTCGGTGATGCCTCGCTTACAAACTCGCTCACTTGTCTGGAACACCGTAGAAAAGTTGGCGATTTGTCTCTATTTTATAGATATTTTCATGGGCGATGCTCTTCTGAAATATCAACAATCGTTCCTGCTTTGGCAGTCTCTTCGAGACTAACCCGTCAAGTTCAGTCATCACACCCCTTTGTGGTCACTTTGGAGACCTGCAGAACATCACTTTCCAAAGACTCGTTCATCCAACGAACAGCGAGGCTTTGGAACTCATTGCCTAGGGAGGTGTTCCCCGAGGCATACAACCTCCAGAAATTTAAGAAGAACACCAACTCCTACCTTCTTTCCCTTGGTTCCCACGATGTTCTCTGAACATTACAGGATATCCCTTTTCGTGGGAACCAGACCATAAAAAAAAAAAAAAAAATCTCAAGATTTCAGTAGATTATTTGCCATTCCTCTAATTCCCATTAAATCGAGATATTTCAAAAGAATGATGTGGTCAACTGTACCAAAAGCTTTCTTAAGGTCCATAAAAATTGCTATTACGTAATTTCCTTTGTCAAGTCTGTCTTGAATAAAATTAATTACTTGTAGTACTGCTGCTTGTGTTCCACTGTTTTCTTGAAAACCAAATTGATTTAAATCAAATCCATATTTTTTAATTATGAAGTTTACTATTCTTTTTTAATTATTTTTTGACTTTTGGAGGTCTGTATCTCGGAAAGTATTTGAGAGTGCCGCGTCTTGACTTCAGATTCATGTTTAGGAGGTAAGAATTCATAAAGATTGGCCGACGGCCTGTCTCAAATTGAGAGAGTCTAGTTATCGGATAGCTACCCTTAATTTTGTTTGTCCAAGCGAAGTGGCTGAGTCTAATGAGGGAAGGAAAATGAAATCATTTCCTTTATCTATGACCCCATAGGTCAGGTTGACAACAAAACTAATCTAGTTTGGAATAAATATGAATTTATTTTCCATCAAAAATATTTGAAAGGGTCAATACTGAAAGTCTAGATTTAATGAGTGCTTTTTTTTCAGAATTTAAAGAACATTTTTTCAACAATTGATGCCACAACAAAAATATGCTTTCCCAAACAACTGGAACTTGTGAACGCATTTGGAAAGATCATGCAACTTTGCTCAATCGGTGCTACTGTGAGCAATGTCAGTAAAGGTACTTATTTTTGTAATTCATGAATATTTATAAGATACACGTTGGAGAACAATATAAATATATCTTTTAGTCGAAAAATAAAGGCATTATTCATGTACCTGGGACTCGAGCGAGTAGTAAAAGAGAATACAAGAGTGACTAAAAATTCTGCTACTTTGATTGACTACTTGGTGACAAATGACAAAAATATTCAACACCAAGTGACAGATATTGCCAAAATATCTGATCATTCAAGTATTATTATATCACTGCATAATAGTCAAAAACTGAAATCAACCAAAACACACAATATTATAGTAAAAAAGGATTTCAAACATTTTGATAAGACATATTTTCAAATGTCTTTATTTGATTTGAACTTGGTGATTAATAATAACCTCAATAATAACCTCAACATCCATGATTTGTCAAGGAATTTGGTGGTATTCATTTTCCGAAAATTGAAGATATTTTGTCATTGGAAAGACCATAAAACATTTAATAACTTCAAACTGAATGTATGCAGAGTTGCAAAAAATAACGATTTAAAAAAAAAAGAAATCTGTTTTTTTTGATTAAATCGTGATTTTTTTTATTTATACTGATTTTTTTCCTTAAATATAAAAATAATGAACTTTAAAATCACTTATTTTCATTATTTTTCTCTATTCGCCCAAAAATATTTGTTGTCTAGATTTACAGTTGGAAAATCTCCTCGGCGACATACAAAAAAACTTGTGTTGACATGAAAATTTTCGGCAGCGTGCCGCGGCTTTCCTGTCGGAACAAGAAAATTCGTTACATAAAGTATGTAAACACTTAGTTTTAAATAAACTATCTTCCTTTTTTTGAATTTCTTGATGAGTTATCTGCTTCGGCGACTTGTTTTTATAGCAATTTATAATTTGATTTAAATCACGATTAAAATTGAAAAAATCGTTTGATTTAAATCATTGCAACCCTGAATGTATGGTTTTCTGATGAGTTGATGGATAAAATTAAATACAGAGATAGACTTTTCAGACAAGCAAAATTAACAGGTGCAGATAATGATTGGAATGAATATAGAAAGCTTAGAAATGAAGTAACTAGTGGAGTAAGACTAGAAACAAGAAAATATTATTATCAACAGATTGATGAGAATAGAAGTGGTGCAAAAGCAATGTGGAAATCACTAAAAGAATTGCTCAATGGTAAGAAAAATCAAGATCCATCCTATATTCAATTTGAAGAAAAAATGGAACAAAATGATAGAGATATTGCAAACGCATTCAATTCATATTTCATCAAGAGTGTAATGACATAAGTAAAAGAAAAAACCAATGAATGACCGTCATTACACTATAAGCTTCATTCCAGAATTTCCACCAAATTTTTGTGAATTCATGCAGTTATCAATAGCTGACCTCAAACAAATCTTATCTTTGAAAAAAAGGCTGCTGACAGGAATGGAATAAACTTGGACATAAACTAGCTGGTAACTGGTTTTTGAATATTATCAATTTATCACTGAGTGAAGGAATATTTATGAATGATTGGAAGATATATCTATAATCAATCCCATTCAAAAAATTAGTAACACTGTAATATGTTCGGAGTTTAGATCAATCAATCCATTGCCAGTGTATGATAAACTATTGGAACTAGCAGTCAAAGAACAATTACTGATGTATATCAACAACACAAAATTCTAATTACACAACAGTCAGGATTCAGAAAGTAACATTCCTGTGAAACTGCTTTACACTATTGATATCTTCATGGAAAGTAGATATTACCCAAAAGAAACTAGTAGGTGTTGTATTCTTAGATTTTCAATGAGCTTTTGAAACAATCAAAGTGGAGCTACTATTACAGAAATTAGAAAAATATGGTATCACTGGTAATGTATTGAAATGATTCACTAGTTTCATGAAAGCTAGGGAATAAGTCGTAAAATATAATAATTCTCAGAAATACTCTAAATAAAAAATGGAGTGCCACAGGGTTCAATTCTTGGTCTAATATTATTCATTCTCTTCATTAATGATATAGCTACACAAATAAAGAAATGTAAAATGAATAATATTGCAGATGACATAGAGAACAACCTTAATACTGATCTTTCAAATATAACTACTTAGTTATGTAATAATGGATTGAAATTCAATCTAAAAAAAGTTAATTTATTGTAACGAACCTAGGCCGGACCTGTCGCCTCACGCGTTGCCATCGACAGCGATGATGTCATCCCCGGAGATATTCGAGAACAATCCAGTCACGCCGCGGCAGATAACAACGGTCGATATTGGAAATAACTAGAACATGCTGAACACCAACCGCCAGAATTGGAAACATCGAGAATGCTGTATCGGAGATAAATAGGCCGCCCTCAAGAGGGAGTGTAGTTTTCGGCGAGTCGATAACATCGAGCTATACAGTGGCGTAGCCAGTAATATAAATTAGTTGTCAATTTAAGTGTGAAATAAATTAGTAAAACCAAGTTATGTTTATTTACGTTACAATTGGTGTCGGAAGCGAAATTTTGAAAATAAACAAGTGATCGTGGAGTGGATAGTCAGAAAAATAAATTGATAGACCTTTTTGTACGCCCAAAATAGACAGTGGCCCGGTTTTCGCGAAGTGGACAATTGTGCGTGGGAATATATACTGATACACTGTTCGCGTGAAACAGACAATAGACTGGTGGCCCGTGGAAAGAATTCAAGTGAATTTTTAACAAACTGATAAACTTTTACGGTAAAACAGACTGATACCTCTCAAAGACAAAATGTGTTCAAGAAAAGTGCCTTTGAGGATTTGAAGGTAGCGGAATTGAAACAGGAATTGGAGGAAAGGGAACTAGAAACAACGGTAAAAAGCAAGTACTCCAGGAAAGACTTGCAGAAGGACTTATACAAGAAGGTGAGGACCCGAAACATTTTATTCGAAGTTCCGGAGGTGATTTGAGTTTGGTAATGAATAAACTCGAAGAAACTACTAAACCGTGAAAGAAGAACTGCAACAAAATTCGAGGACTTTGGAAGAAAATGCTAGAAATCTGGAAGAGAAGCTTGAAGAAAATTCTAGAAATCTGGAAGAGAAGCTTCAAGAAAATTCTAGAAATTGGAAGAGAAGCTTCTAGAAAAATTTAAGAAGCTTGGAAGAAAATGCTAGAAATCTGGAAGAGAAGCTTGAAGAAAATTCTAGAAATCTGGAAGAGAAGCTTCAAGAAAATTCTAGAAATCTGGAAGAGAAGCTTCTAGAAAATTCAAGAAGCCTGGAAGAAAATGCAAGAAGCCTGGAAGAGAAGTTCCTGGAAAACACAGAAGGCCTAAAAAAAGAATTGTGTGGTGTGGCTAATTTTCTAGAAGAAAGAATGGGAACCGTTGAGACAGAGATAGATAAAATTAGGGACCAAATGAACACGGAGGTAGATAAAATCAAAGATGGGGTCGAGGCAGAAATGGACAAAATAAAGGAAACGATCAGTAAGCTGGAAAAACGAATTAATAGTGCGCCCTCCACAGAGATGGTTAACGAAAATGCAATGCTGGACTTGAGTTTGAACTTGGATAAAGTTCAAGAGGGTATAAAAGATGTCAAGGTCATTTCAGAAATAGGGAAGCTTTCCATGAAGCTGCCTCAGTTCGACGGAAAAACTCCATGGGCAAATTACCGCCGGCAGTTTGAAGCAGCGGCCAAAGCAAACGGATGGAATGCAGGGGAAAGAGCTGTAGCACTAACACTTGCATTACGTGGAGAAGCGACAAATATTCTACAAACTCTCACCGCCCAAGAACAGGAGGACTATGATCAGCTGATTAAACATCTAGAATTACGATATGGCCACGCCCATTTGGAACACTGAAAAATCGCTGCCAAAAATCGGGCGAATCCTTACAAGAATTCGAAACTGACATTGCACTTGGTTGCTCCATATCCAGCCACACCAGAAATGTAATGGAGCGACTAGCGGTTCAAGCATTCCTGGATGGACTCCGTGACCAAGAAACCAGACAAGCGTTGACACTAACCCGTCCAACACATCCCGTAGCGCACTGGCACGCCTTTGGAATTCGAGGCAGCGAAACAATCTTGCAAAAGCCAGAGTAAAGTCCGAATGATTGAGGGAAGACTCACAGGAGCCTGCTAATTTGGAAGCTGCCATAAGGAAAGTGATTAAGGAAGTGTTCCCTGAGAAAAGACAGATAAGATGCTGGAATTGTGGCAAAATTGGACATGTGCGTAGCAAATGTCCAACATTCAAACACGACTCTGATGCAGGAAAACTAAAGAAGGTCGACGAGAAGGGCAATCGTCGGCCTGTGTCCAGCAAGCTCCGGTTAACAAGCGATATGTCGCTATCCTGCAACGACAGAACAGAGGTGTTTTCGTAGAGCGGTCTCATCAATAACGAGCCTTGCACCATGCTGCTAGATACAGGTGCGACTAGGACAATTCTCGGACCTTCCTTTGCCAGAACACCGGAACGAATTGAACCGACAACTTGGAAGCTACGCACAGCAACAGGGAGCCAGCTACTGTATATGGCGAGCTACCGATTGAAATAATTTTGGGCAGCACTAAAGTGAAACATCAGGCACTTGTAGCGGACATCGCGACGATGCAATCATCGGAATGGACATCATGAATTCCAGAGGGTTTGAATTGGATTTCAAAGTCGGCTTCCTACGGGTCAACGGAGAAGAGCTGGTACTTCATGGGAGAAGTGAAGAGTTGATCCGTGTGCTGTTGGCTGAAGATGTAAGCCGCACCTGAGAGGGCTGAAACCATTTGGAGGCTCGCACGGAGTGCAGCAGTGAAACGTGGTGATGTTCGAGCCCAAACTTCATGATGAGAAAATTGGACGAGGGATTGCCCTAGGGAAAACCCTGTTACGTGCTGAAAAATTTTGCCGGTAAGGGTCATGAATGTCAATTACTTTCCAGTGACCTTAAAGAAAGGAACAATTTTAGGGCACTGCTCGTCAGTTTCATCTGTGATCCGGGGCGTACAGGTACGATTAGCCAACCCAACAACTTGCCCACAGAACTAGAAAAATTAGTTGCCATCTCTTCCAAAGAGATAAAACCAGCTCAACAGCCCAAACTAAGAGATTTAGTCAAAAGTACCAAGACATCTTCGATACCGGACAAGGAAAAGGGGTCGAACTAATGTGGTCCAGCACAAGATTGATACATGGGGTGCCCGACCGATCCGGCAATCAGCAAGAAGACTTCCTCTTGCCAAGAAGGAAGAGGCTGACAAAATAGTCAGCGATATGGGAAAAGAAGGAGTTATCGAACCATCTGACAGTCCCTGGTCCTCTCCAGTCGACTGGTGAAGAAAAAGGATGGATCGACACGCTTTTGTGTAGACTATCGCCAACTTAATAATGTCAAGAAGGACAGTTACCCTCTCCCGAGAATAGATGACACCCTGGACACGTTGGCTGGTTCCACGATTTTCTCGACCCTTGATCTGAAGAGTGGATACTGGCAAGTAGAACTCGCTCAGGAAGATCGAGAAAAGACTGCTTTTACCATCGGCTCAGGATTGTGGCAGTTCACCGTTATGCCATTCGGGCTCTGTAATGCTCCGCCACATTCGAAAGATTGATGGAGACAGTGCTGAAGGGACTCTCATGGAACACGTGTCTAGTGTATCTCGACGACATAATTGTGGTCGGCAGATCGTTCGAGGACCACGTGAAAAACTTGGAGGAAGTATTCCTGCGACTGAGGAACTCGGATTGAAGCTGAGCCCTAAGAAATGCCATCTGTTCCAAAAAAGTACGATACCTCGGCCACGTTGTCTCTGGGGAAGGAGTAGCAGTGGATGACCAGAAGATCAAAGCTGTTAAGGATTGGCCCATCCCAAAAGACATTCACCAACTTCGAAGTTTCCTTGGTTTATGCACATACTATCGCTCGATATGTGCTGGGATTCGCCAACATCGCTAAACCACTGACCAGGCTCACGGAAGGCCAAACAAAGTTCCAGTGGTCCGAAGAATGTCAAGATTCATTCAGGAAGCTGAAAGGAGCCTTGATCAACGCACCTATACTGAGCTATCCCCTACCCAAAGGGAAATTCATTTTGGATACGGACGCCAGCAACGTGGGACTTGGAGCTGTCCTATCTCAGATCCAGGAGGGACAGGAGAAGGTCATTGGTTATTTCAGCAAGACGGCTTAGCAAACCAGAGCGCAATTACTGTGTCACCAGGCAGAGCTGTTAGCTGTTGTAAAGGGAGTGGAGCACTTCTACAAATACGTGTATGGAAGAAGATTCCTGTTGAGAACTGACCATGCAGCTCTCAAATGGCTCTTACAGTTCAAAATCCTGAGGGTCAAGTAGCACGTTGGATCGAGACTCCAAGAATTCGATTTCGAGATCGAACATCGAGCCGAACTAGCCATAAGAATGCAGATGCCTTGTCGCGAAGACCATGTCCAGATGATTGCTCACATTGCCGACGAGCAGAAGAGAAAGAAGCAACACTTTGTAGAACCGCGGCAATGGATGACAACTGGAATGACAGCAAGATCCAGAAAGACCAAGAGAAAGACCCCGACCTTGGCTTAGTCGTCAGCTGGAAGAAGGGCAATCGAAGACCATCATGGCAGGAAGTCGCAGGTTACTCGCCGGCTGTTAAGTCCTATTTGGCACAATGGAACTCTCTTATTCTGGACAATGGGATCCTGAAACGTGTGTTGGAGGCCGATATTGGTGGGGAAGACAGACGCCAAATAATTGTTCCCGGGAAGAGAAGAGAGGAAGTGCTGCGGGAAATCCATGATGGAGTCGCTGGAGGACATCTGGGAGTGACGAAGACCCTGCAGAAAGTGAGGCAACGGTTTTACTGGACCAATTGTCAAGCTGACGTCCAGGACTGGTGTAGAAAGTGCGCTGTATGCGCTGCTAGCAATGGACCTCGAATACGACCCAAGGCCCCGATGCGTCAGTACAACGTAGGCAGCTCGTTCGAGAGAATCGCCATTGACATCGCCGGCCCGTTTCCCGTATCCGACCACTGGAATAAATACATCCTTGTGGCAATGGACTACTTCAGTAAGTGGGCGGAGGCCTATGCCCTGCCCAACCAGGAAGCCATCACCGTCGCCGACGTCTTGGTGAAAGAGTGGATATGTCGATTCGGTATTCCAATGGAGCTGCACTCGGATCAAGGCAGAAATTTCGAATCCAACCTGTTCCAAGAAATATGTTTACTGCTGAACATCCGCAAGACAAGAACCATAGCCCTACATCCGCAGTCCGATGGAATGGTGGAACGGATGAACAGAACGATCAACCGCCACTTGTCCAAGGTTGTCTCTGACCATCAAAGAGACTGGGACCAGTATCTTCATTTGTTCCTGATGGCCTATCGATCCGCAGTACACGAGTCAACCGGTCAAACTCCTGCTAGTATTATAATGGGCCGAGAACTGCGACTGCCTTGTGACCTGAAGTTTGGGATACCGCCAGGACAAGACACTGCGGGAGAGGACTACGTCAGCAAACTTCGGCAGAGAATGGACGACATCCATGAACGAGTCCGGTTGAACATCCAGAGTGCCAGCGATAAAATGAAGAAGACCTATGACATCAAGGCCGACGCTGGAGGATTTAAGGTTGATGACCTGGTTTGGCTGTACAACCCCAAACGTCGTCGTGGACTATCACCAAAGTTGCGGAACTCGTGGGAAGGCCCGTATAAGATCGTGAAAAGGATAAACGACCTTGTGTACCGAATCCATAAGCCACCTCGAGGGAAACCAAGGGTCGTCCATTTCAACAGGTTGGCCCCTTACGCTGGAAACCATGACCAAGTTTGCACCCTCAAGCCACCGGAGGATGATATGACGTTCGAGAAGTTTATGTCCTTGCATCCAAACGGGCAGAAAGTTCTACATGGGGTTACTAGAGAGGAGTCACGAGACCTTTTCGAGGTGCCTGCTGACTACGCTCTAGCGCACTGTGTGGCAGAAGATCTTCAAATGTCCAGGGGCATCGCCGTAGTGTTTTCCAAGAAATTTGGTCAACTCCAAACACTGAGGGAGCAGAATCCAGAGGTTGGTGGGGTGCTACAGTTGAATAAGGCCAGAGAAACATCTACTACCTAGTTACCAAGAGGCATTCCCAAGATAAACCGTCCTACGGAGATGTCTGGAAGAGTCTCACCAAACTAAGAGACACTATGGTGGACCAGAATCTGGTGGATCTAGCGATTCCAAAATTGTCCTGTGGTATTGATGGGTTGGACTGGAGAGTCATAAGAAGTATGCTGGAGGCGATATTCAGATCCAGCGGCGTCAAGATTTTGGTTTGCTGTAACCCTCTTCCACGACCAGTCATGAAGACCGTGGAGTGTTACTTCCATCGAACTTCACGGTGCAACTATGGGGAGTCATGCAGATATCGTCACACTCCAAGGATGACATTTCGGGACAAAATGTCTTTAAGAAGGGGGCGATGTAACGAACCTAGGCCGGACCTGTCGCCTCACGCGTTGCCATCGACAGCGATGATGTCATCCCCGGAGATATTCGAGAACAATCCAGTCACGCCGCGGCAGATAACAACGGTCGATATTAGAAATAACTAGAACATGCTGAACACCAACCGCCAGAATTGGAAACATCGAGAATGCTGTATCGGAGATAAATAGGCCGCCCTCAAGAGGGAGTGTAGTTTTCGGCGAGTCGATAACATCGAGCTATACAGTGGCGTAGCCAGTAATATAAATTAGTTGTCAATTTAAGTGTGAAATAAATTAGTAAAATCAAGTTAAGTTTATTTACGTTACATTATGTTAATAGGTAATAGATCTCAAGTTAAAGTGATATATGAAAATTTCATATAAACATCGAAAATGAGGAAATTGAACAAGTCAAGGAATGCAAATATCTGGGAGTAATGTCGGATCAAGAATTGAATATGAAAGCAAATGTGAACTATATAAAAAAGAAACTTTACATTACCTCTATAGCTTGAATAATAAAGTATCTGAATTTTCAAAACTCACAATATATAACTGTGTAATAGCATACCATTTTGATTATTGTAGCACCATCTTATTTTTTCTAAATAATGAACAAATGGATATCTTAAAAATTTACAAAATAGGGCCATGAGGGCAATATTGAAGTGTACTAGGCGCACACCAATTAATGAAATATTGGATACCCTATCATTGATGTCAATTAGACAAATAATAAATTACATGTTAATGTTAATATATAAATTAAAAAATATTATGTTACCAACCTATCTTTCAGATCAGTTGATCTATATAAGAAACTTACATACATATAATACACCTAGGAATTAAACTAATTATTTTTATATCAACCCTAATTTGAAAGCAGGAATAATATTTAGCAAAGGATTGATCTTGTTTAACAATCTACCAACAGAATTGAAAAAAATATCATCAATATATTCATTTAAAAAGTAATGCGGTAAATATGTGAAGACTAGAATGTGTTGCCTTCATGCAAGTTTTATTATTATGTTAAAAATTTTAATATTTAAATTAGTAGATTGTGTTGATTGTGATAGTTTTTTTTAGGGTGGTAATTGTTTATTTAGTCATTGTAAAAAGCTTACTACTGCTAATAAATCCAATCCAATCCATCTTTAACCTTGCCTTGAAAACGGGATGTTTCCCAGAAAGATGGAAAATCGCCAAAATATGCCCAATTTTCAAATCTGGGGCAATTAATATAGTTGAAAATTACCGACCAATCACGCTGCTCTCCAATTTTGCAAAGGGCTTTGAGATGTGTCTTCACCACATTATATACCCTAACTTAAAGAACATAATTACTCTCGAGCAACACGGTTTCATGAGCAAACGATCTACCGTCACGAACCTTATGTGTTTCACCCAATCAAATGGCAAATGGATACCATCTACACTGATTTCTCAAAGGCATTTGACAAGCTAGATCATCAAATAATCTTGAGCAAACTCAACCTGTATGGTTTCAGCACGAATCTAATTAATTTATTTCAATCTTACTTACAAAATCGTATACTATTTGTAGAATTTAGAGGTCACGAATCCCACCATTTCATAGCTTCAAGCGGAGCCCCACAAGGTAGCAACCTAGCCCCCCTATTATTTTCTATCTTTATCAATGATATTGGAAACAACATCTCAAGCAATTTGCTGCTGTTCAGCAGATGACTTAAAATTGTTCAGAAGAATTGAATCAATTGATGATTGCCATATATTACAAAATGATGTCCAAAACCTCCACCTTTGGTGTATCGAAAATAAACTCCCTCTCAACATAAAAAAATGCAAATCCAATACATACTCCTTAAAAAAGTCGCCAATTGAGTTTTCTTACTCTATCAACAATATCACATTAGAGCGCTGCCAACAAATAAAGGACCATGGTGTCGAATTCGACCCCAAACTTAACTTTTCCAATCATTACAACAAAACATCTTCTGCCGCTAAGAGAATGACCGGACTAATCTTCTGTACGTGCAAAGACTTTCAAAACAAGGACTGCTTCATGGCCCTTTATAATGCATTCGTGAAATCTAGATTGGAATACTGCTCCCTGATATGGTCCCCCTTATACAAATGTCATATTGATCAACTTGAATCAGTTCAAAGATTCTCCATGAAATATGTGTCCTTCAAGCTGGATGGGACCTACCCCCCTCAAGGTTACGACAACAATTTACTACTCAATAGATTTTCATGTTTATCACTAGAAAATCGTAGATCATACTGTGCTTGCTTATTCCTCTACAAATTAATAAATAATCTAACAGACTGCCCCGATTTATTGGCACAAATCAACTTTCAAGTCCCTCGTAGCAATTGTAGATACAAAACTTCCTTTCACCTACCTAAACCTAACACCAACATACTTTTAAAATCACCGATGTATGCAATAAGTAAAATTGCTAATGAAATCTGTTCTGGAATCGATATTCTTAATGAACCTATAGGTTCTTTCAAAAACAAAGTTAAACAAAAACTGTATTTAAAACAATCAACCTGTTCTTAATACTACATTTGCATCCCTCTGTATTACCTGTATTTATCTGAATATGTATTCTCCAACTGTAACTTCCGAACTATCTTGTATTTATATTGATACTAATTATCCTGTATTTGCTTTCCTCAACTTGTAATATTAATCTGTCTTGTAATTGGGATTTATCCTGTTTAGACAACAAATGTATTTATTTTTTTTTTTTAATGAAGAGTTATACATTTATCAAATGCGGCACCCAGTTCGCGCACAGCTTTCTTATGTCTAATTCTTCATGCAATATGTGACAGACATATTCATAGCCTCTGCTATCTCTCTCACTTTAATTTGACGGTCGTCTAGCACCATTTGGTGAACTTGAGCGATGTTATCCTCAGTGGTTGCAGTTTTTGGACATCCCGAATGTTTCGTCTCCCAAGTTGGTACATCCACGTCCCCGTTCATAGCATCCAACTCGACTTTGATTTGTGTAGGTATATTGCCTCTCTAAAAAAAAATATTTAATGGTAGTTCAATACTCAATTTTTCCCATTTTTAACCGACAAAACCAAGAAGGAGGAGGTTCTCTATTCGACGCGTATATTTTCCACAAAATAACAAGCCATTTTAGTTAAAGTTGATTGAGCATTAGCAAATTATGTTTTTAATACATCAAAGTTCACAGAGTCATTCAGCTTATGTATGGCAAATAAACTGATTCATAAAAACAATATTTATTTATGCATGGGGATTGTCTGACTAGTCTTCTCAGATTTATGAGTTTATTGCATTTCTCCCATGTTTTTATTTGAGGAAAATTCATTATTTTTAAATAAATTTATGAATTCATCCAGAAAATATGAATTGTAAGCAGTAATTTTAATGCTTGATCATTTAATATGGCATGCTTGATTATAACCCATTTCTATGACAGTTTACAATAGTACAATAGTCTTCTGCAAAATCCTGTATAGGTGTTTTGTGGGGTTTTTGTTGATTACACATCATACAATTATTTTAAAAAAACAAATTTTCATGCATTATGAAAGGTAAAATATTATCATTTTAAAACAAATATTTACATATTTATTTGCATTGTTTTTATATGACCTCAATAAGCTGATTAGAAATTTGAAAAATACAATAATCATATGTTAGTTCACTTTACTTAAATGTCCATTGAAGAAAATGAATAATAGCAGAAGACTGAAAAGATTGATCATGGTTCTTGTTGTTTTGTATATTCTTCTTCGAGAACTGTTTTCATTGATTAATTGTAATAAAATGCCTTCATTAGTTTCTTCAAAGAATTCAGATAGTGCAAACTTTAGCCAGTGGCTGTCTGGCTATTCAATTTTACAAGGTGCTAGGAAATCTTAAATCTCTCAGCCAATAGCTAGACACACACGAACGGATTTTTTGGCGGATTTGGTCTGCCGCAGACGAAACCTCTGTTGAATCTTTCCGTTAGTAGCTGATGACGGGCGAAGTCTGAACAATCGAGTCGGAAAAGAGCTGCCCCGCCACAGATCCGATCTGGCAGTTAGTGAGGAACCAGGGGTATGCTGTGAACTTGTTATTTGTGAAAATGGAGTGGGCAAAAAAAAAATATTACGGAAGTCATAGACAGGTATCGCATATAACCTTGCCTCTAGAAAGTCAAAAATAAAGGTTGGCTGAAATAATTTTTAAAATCCTCCGTTTCATGTTGTCTCAGTTCTTGTATTAATGCCATATTTATGTCTCTCCTCCACCTATTTTTTTACCCATTTTGTTCGAAGTCGTGTTTTTTTCTTGGTAACTAATGCTACCATACACAAACCAATAAGAGCCACGTTTCGTTTCCGTTCAATCCCACTTCTCTCGTCAAAACTACCTCTAGAAAATTAGTCGCGTCGAAAAGATCTGGCCTGTAGTCCACGTCGTTCAAACTGTGACAGACTTTTCCACTAGGGCACAGATCAGCTACCTCATGAAGGTATGATCTGTCTGTTAATGGTCACTGTCAGATTTGGCCCTCGGCAGACCAGATCCGCAGGCATGTTCTGGCAGATCTGGACTGAGACCGCATCTCTCGAAAAATCCTTTCATGTGGAATAGAATCGAATATAATTTTATTGAGTACCAATAATAGCAGATTATTACAGACAATTATAATAATTGTGTGTGGTACAGGTCAAAATTGCAGGGAATATTTTCTGTTAAGAAATCACAGGTTATGGGGAACAGCACAAAAAATAAAAAATGTTTTAGAATATGTAAGATATGGCGATGCGCACCGGGGCGACTTTAATTGAGCTGACTGAATCATGGTGCATTTGCTTTACATCCGCAGGAAAACCCGATAAAACCCACGGAACCATGCCATATTATAAAAAATATTTCTTACTGGTCCCCAAACAAGGAGAAACAATAAAAATAAAGGAAATATACAGAAAAACAACATTGAAAAAACAACTAAGTAAATGTTATTTGATTTATATCTTCCAATCTATAGGGCTCTGCAGAGAATCTATAGGGCTCTGCAGTGTCTTAATTACTTTCTTAAAACTAAAAGTTTTTATTTTCTTCATGTTGTTCGATAATAAATTATAAAATTCTAGGCACTTATAGAGACAGCCTTTTTCTATGAGAGAGGTTGTATGGGGAGGGTAACAAAACATGTATTTATTTCTAGTTCTATAGGTATTTACATTAACATAATTATTGAACAAGTGCTTGTTTTTATAGACAAAATTTAGACATTCACAAACATACAGTGCGGGTAATGTTAAAAGATATTTAAGTTTCTAAAATGCCCTCTACAAGAGTCACCAATTTTCAGACCACATAATATTCTTATTGCTCTCTTTTGTAAAATGAATACCTCTTGATAATGTGAACCCCCCAAAGTAATATTCCATAGCTCATTGAGGAATAGAAATGACCAAAGTATGCTGTTAGTAGAGCAGAGCTATCAGTAACTTTTTTCAGTTCTCTGAGAGAATTACAAGATCTACCAAGTTTGCCATATAGCAGTTGTACATGATTTGTCCAATTCATATGTTGATCAATGGTGATTCCAAGGAACTTTGTGCTAGCATTATATGTTATTTCTGTATCATTTATGAGGACATGTGAGGGAAACTCATTGGTATTTGACTATTTCAATAAAAGGGTGTTGTCTTCAAACCAGTGAGCAATGTTATTTGTAATATCAGTAGTTTGTTCACATAAATCCACGTATTGCTTTTCTGCTATTAGTATATTTGTATCGTCAGCATAGTTTGTTAATAAGATTTGAGGGTCATTTACCAAGTTTGGCATATCATTGACATACAAATTGAATAGGATTGGACCGAGTACACTGCCCTGGGGTACTCCTAAGTTTATTGTTGCATCATTTGAAAAGTGCTCAGTGTGACCATTTTGTATAACAACTTTTTGTGTTCTGTCACTAAGATACGATTCGAACCATTTATTTGCTTGTCTGCAAATACCAATTTTTTCCATTTTACTCAAAAGTAGCTCATGATTCACAGGCCTTCGATAGATCCAAAAAAATACTATGTGCTATCAAACCCTGGTCTAAAAAACTGAGTACTTTTTCAGTAAAAGAAAAGATAGCTGTTGTGGTAGATTTACCTGCCTTGCAACCGTGTTGACAACTAGCAATTACATTGTTCATACTTGAGAAGGGGATAATTCGTCTGCACATTACAATTTCGAATAATTTGGAAAAACTAGATAGCATGCTTATGGGACGATGGTTTTCAATTAGGTAGGGGTCACCTTTTTTGAAAAGGGGTTTAACGATTGCAGCTTTCAGCCTAGAGAGGAATACACCAAGACTCAATGATTCATTAATTATGAAAGTAATAGGCTCCATTATGAATTTTCCATTTTTTTTTAGAAGAACATTACTTATATTATCCTCACCTGAAGAGTACTTGTTTTTCATGCAGGATATGATCTCTAAAACTTCTTCTTGTGTGACTTCTGACAAATAAATGGAATTTGGATTTTCTCTATATTACTTTGATGTACATGACTATTTTTTGGGCCATCTCCAACCAATTGAGATGCCACTGTCGTGAAAAACTGATTGAAAAGATTGCTAGCCTGTTCTGGTGATGTTACCAATTCATCATTTTGATTTTTTATGCCGTTGAAACTTGATTTGGATTCTTTTTTTTGCCCGTTTCTGTATTAACAATATTCCAGAAAGTTTTGGTTTTATTGTCTGATTGTGAAATCTTCTCACCATAGTATTTTTTTTTCTCACTTAGAAGTAGATTGGAATAGGATCGTTTATGGTCAGTGAAAACTTGTTTTGATATTTGATTGTGCTGATAAAGTTCTGAGCAAAGGTTTAAAGTATTTTTAGCTTCTAAAATATTTTGTGTGATCCATTTTGGTCTCGAGTTTTTGGTTACTCGGACCCTTTTTAAAGGAAATGCGATTTTGAAAAAAACCGAAAGTGAGAAAATAGAGCTATTGTACATTTCATCAACCGATCGGGCATCATAAACTGTTAACCACGATTCATTTTCAAGAAGTGTGAATAAATGTTTATAATTTTCTTATCCATAAAATCTCTTGTACTCGTATGTTTCTTGGGAGTTTTCACTAGCTATATTTATGCATATGTGTTGACCATAGTGATCTGATATGTTTGTGTTTAGAACTTCGGAGTGACATAACAATAAATTTGAAACAAGAATATTGTCTTAACAGGTTGAGCTATCTTTGGTGACTCTTGTTGGTACATGAATTATTGCACTTATATTATAACAATTCAATACGTTATTCATAGTATCTCTATTTTTTGCAGTTGTTAACATGTCGATGTTAAAATCTCCGGCAACTATTACTGCTTTATTACCTTGTGTGGCTATTTCCAAGAATGTATCCAGTTTATCTATGAAGTTAAATTAGTTGCCGTGGGTTTATACACCACACATATAACATAATAATTGACCGTAAATTCCACTGCAGTGCATTCAAAAACATATTCCTCACTAATAGAATTGATATCGTGTCTTTGAAAGGTTTTTAAAGAGTTATGAGCATATAGAGCAACACCACCATATGCACTCTCTGCAGACCGACAGAAGGACGCCACCAAGTTGAAATTTTCTAATTGATATGACCCTATTCTGTTTGAGGATTGCCAGTGTTCAGTGATCGCAATAAAGCTCACTTTCAGCTCATCAGCTATCACCGCAATATTATTAATACAGTTAGAAATACCTTATACATTTTGATGATATAGGGATATTTTTTCCTCAGGCATATATACAGCTTCTAAGTTTGGTGATTGCTAGGAATGCTTAGTTTTATTTGCTTCCAAACCTAGGATTCTCCTGAGGCATGGACACTCAGAATCAGAAGCTGAATGGTTGGATTGCAGTGATTTGTTAAGCCTTTTGTTTGTTTCTTCACAATTGATACATTTCAAGGTTTTGGGATCAGTCGTCCTGTGAGGCCCATCACATTTGTAACAGGTCACATTCTTTTTGCAGTCACTTGCTTTATGACCATATCTTGCACAGTGATAGCATCTCATTATTGAGAAATACTCATGGGCCATGCACCTTCGCCATCCAATGTTTAATTTTCCCATTTGACAGATTTTATCTTTCAGCTCCACATTCAGAGTAAGAATTATGTTTCCCTTGTTCTTTTTGTTTATATTTAGACACCACTTGTAAGTCTCACGTATCTGATATATTTAAGTCGTTCCACCAAACAATCAATGATAGACTCATTTTCCCCATCAATAAGTTCTTCTTCCACCCCACCTATGATTATTTTTGTGTGTGTCCAGCTATTATAAACTTAAAGAACACAGATTAAGGCATTTCTGATTAGCAAAGCCTTCTATAGTATTGAGAAATATCTTCAACAAGAATTTTAAACAAATTCAGTGTTTTGTATTTGACTCAATTTTAATTTGTGTGTCATATGTATCTGAATGTTTAATCTAAATTTTTGTCTTTATGTAGCCTAATTTTATATATATATATATATATATATATATATATATTTATTTTACTGACGTGTGTAAATACCTTTGTATATAACACTAATAAATAATATGAAATGAAATAACACTTGCCCCCATTACCAGTATATAATTCAAGATTGTTTCATTTTGATACAACTTATCTCTCAGTTAAAGTAATCTAAGAGATGAGAGGTGTGCTGTGTTGTTTTATGAGCTTACACTTCGAAGTGAAGTTGCGGATGTATTAATTCCTTCAATTTCAGATCCCAAAACACAAACGGTGAAACCACACAATGTGAATGGTCATGTTCTCCAAAACCCCACCATCACATTGTCACGATTCAATGATAGTGACTCTATGACTCCACCGAGAATTTCATCTGAACGCAATTCTCCTAATAGAGCTGAAAATGAATATCAAACATCCCCTCTCAGGGGTAGTGACAATGTGAACTCATCCCGCAACACTAGGGCAAGTACGAGCAGAATGCATGCTGACTCTTCAGCAAATGATGCCAGGTTGAGTAACCAAGAAAATGATTTCAACAACATGTTGGATGACATGGTAAGTTTACTGTATACATTTTCAATTTAGAACTTGCATTATCATTATTTGGTTTATATTTATTTATTACGTGCGTGGAGTCAAGTTTTCAAAACAAATAAAGACAAATATTGGTCAAAAATCAATTTATTACAATGGAATAACATTTCTCAATGATCTATCAGACCAATTGAAAACATATGGCAAATTTCATTTAAAAATTCATTTAAAAAGCTACATATTTAATTAAAATAAATTAATTTTTCTGATTCTATTATTTATATTATTTTCTCATACTCTCCCGAGTATATGGTGTTCCACTTTCTAGTTGTTTAATATTTGTATTTTCCCTTCTATACACTTGTGTACGTTTCTTGGGAAATAAATTGTTAATTAAAAGAGGGCAATAAAATCACTTGCCATAATCTCTTGGTTAACATATATTGAAAAAAATACACATTTGAGTGTCTGGTCAGGAATTTTAGACATTTATATTTATCATTTTTCATTGAAGGAAATCGAATCAGGTTAAATATTTAGATCTTCTAGAAACTCAAATTATTCTGTCAGTTCGAAGTCTTCCAATTAACTTTGACACAATGCACCTTAAGTTCTTTTCGAGTGGGGCGATAACCGCCCCTTCCACTGTGACTTGATCCCAATTAAATGAGTGTTTGTCGATGACGACGCTCACTGATACTTTTTCCAGGTCTTTGGGCTCTAGCTGCCCTCAATCCATATGGTAGAATCTTGTTCGTTCCAGACCCTTGCATCTGCACAAGATGTGCTCTGACGTTTCTTCCTCGTCTTGGCAAAAGCGACACTCTGGGCTCTCTGCAAGTCCGATTTTTTAAAGATGTTTTCGCAGTCTACAGGGACCTGTCAATGGTCCTGTTATAATCCTCAAGTTTTTCCTATTCAGTTCTAACTGGGCTGCTGTTCTTCTTTTGAAGGGTTTGGTATAAATGCCTTCGAGTGGTCTTGTCCCCTGTTTCATACCAGTACTCGTGTTTTTTTTTTTTTCGATTAGTCCAGTCTGAAAATACTTCATTGGTTGATATTTTATTCAGAGTTTGTGTAGATCAGTTCAGTTTTGGTACTCTCGCTTAGAAATCAGTTGGTTTAACTGACATCAAAGTTACATAAAACTCTTCAGTAAAATTTGGTGTATTTAAAATCAAGCAAATTCTTAAAACTTGATTTCCACATCGCCCTTAAAGTGCAATGTTTTTCATTATAATTCTAATAAACTCCGAGTAAAAAGCTTAAAACCATCGAGTAAAAAGCTGATCTCAGTGAGAATACCAGGTCATAGCTATGAAATTATTGTATTGTTATGGGTTCTTGATACGTGTTCAGAATTTCAAATAATTCGGTTATCTGGAAGTGGGTGAAAAAATTGACAGATTCCAGTACATTCATACATACAGGTCATGCTGATAAAAGCGTGTCAAAAATAGCTAGAGGCATGAATATATAGGCATGATAATAGATTGTTTCAATCAGAAAAAATTAACAATCAATTACGAAAAAACATCGTTCCTCACATTCGCCTGCTACTCTTCAAATTCAAATTAATTTCAAGTATGCATGTATACATGATGCTGCTAATAAAAATGGTTTTTACATAGGAAAAAGTTTTGTGAAAACTGTGATTTTGGGAACATATATGTGTTGAAGTGTTTTCTGCTAAACTGTGCAATCAATTATAGGAAATTTTCAATAAGTTGTGAGTTAAGTGCAGAAATGCAGGTCGAGTAGACAAAAAAGGATAGTTCCTTATCTTAATCGACTTTCAACACCTGTTCATTTATCTCTAATCTGTCTCTGAAAAAAAAGGATACATTCCTTTTTCTTTTTACTGACACAGAAAAAAGTCTAAGTAGATACATTAGTCATCAGCCTCCTACAAGGAATTCCTCACCTCACCAGTGCAGTGCGCAATAATCTTTACTGGGACAAGTCAATCTTGGTGGACCTCTCTCACAATGGTTAACTTTAAATGCTGTAAATCAAAACCTGTACCTTCTTATTTCATCTGTACCCAATGCCTCAGTATCTTCCATCAAGCTTGCGTAAGTAAAAATAAATTCAATTTATAGAAGATCACAAAGTGATCTGCTGTAAAGAACTACTGAGGTTCTAGAGCAAAGCCTTACAGAAAAAGTATCCTAGAAAGACCATTGAAGAACTCAAAGAGACACAGTAGTAAAGACAAACACATAGGAAGTTAAAAATCACATGGACAAATTTATCGAGGATGCTGAAAATCTGAAGATGAGATGAGTGAATTATTAATAACTCAAAAGACTAGTTATCAAAATATATTGGAGCAGAAAAACAAATAATGGAACTCCAAAAATCATAGAACAACTGAAAAACAATTGGGACCCAAACCTCACTCACAGAAATCAGGTACATTTCCACCCAAACAGAATGCAATGAGGGGAACTCCATAATGACGAACACAGACAGTATAGATATCAATATAAGAGCACACAATGCAACCTTAAAAAGCTCTCAGACAAAGGAAAGTTGAAACATGTAAAGAAATTCAACAGGTTTCCTATAAAACGCAAAAACAATAAAATATTATCTAAAGTCGACAGACCCAAATCTTCTAGTACAATGAATAACTTTAACGTTGAAATAGTAAATAATAATAAACCTAGTGTAGGCCAAAACGAACTTGTTGAATGTTCCATTGAATATGAACCAAATTTAGAAGAACTTGCTGAAGAAAACCCTGAAGCTGATAGGACACCACTAGTGACGACCAAGGAAGCTACTGCTAGCATCGATAGTACTATTGATGGTATTTACCTAACTACGCCCTTGCAGGAAACCCCAAAGTCGAAACTACTAATCATTGGAGATGAGTATTCCAACGGATTTTCTCGTGTCATGGAAAAAGTAACAGCACCAGATAACAGGTATACCATAGATGAAATCATAAAGCCTCTTATCGAATGGAAGAATCTAACAATCAATAGTTTTCAAGACACAATAAACTACGGGTCTGAAGATTATGTTATAGTAATGTGTAATACTAATAACATAAGCAACTCTGGAAACCTCAAACTATCATTGAAACAAACTCTACCTCTTTGTAAATTCACAAATCTTATCTTGATCATTGAACAATAAACCAATTGACGAAATTATATTAAAAAAATAAGAACTGAAATCACGATTCTAAAACGAATGTAGGCTGTCACATAAAAATATTAGTAGACAACAAATATCAAGGTAGTAAACAAAATATACTTGACAATATTAGAATACATCTTGCAAACAACCCAATAGGGAACACTGTTCTGAAAAACGTTAAAATAACTGACAAACCTGACACACAACCCAAGGTGGTGATGCTTGATTCTTTTTTAGAGATTCAACCGACTCCAACATTGGTGGTGTAGCAACAAGCAATCAGGTTAACCATAATGTTAAATCTATCTCGGTTATGACTCTTAATGTACAGTCTGTCCGCTCAAAAATAGATAATTGTATATCTTTCTTGAAAATGAAAAGTTTCCTGATATGGTGTTACTAACTGAACATTGGCTTAATATGGAAGAACCTTTGTATATTCCAAACTATGTGTTAGTGTCCAAATTTTGTAGAAGTGAGTTTAGGTGTGGAGGAACACTGATTCTCGTAAATGAACTGGCACTAAGAAAATTTGAATTCATAGATATCAATAAATATAACAATATTATAGGCGAGAAAGAATTTGAATTTTCAATAGCGTTCTCTGCCAAGGCATATCTCTACCTAATATGCATATATAGGTCTCCTAGTGCAAATGGATTTATATTTCTAGAAAAATTAGAACAACTGTTAAATAATCTACCATACAAATCTACAATAATCATGGCGGGTGATTTCAACATTGACTATGACGACAATCATTCACAATTAACTCAACAACTTAACAACCTATTTGTTTCCTTCAATATGACAATGCACACAAATGGCCCCACTAGAATTACGCAACATTCATATAGTAAAATTGATTATATTTGTAGTAACTTACAACAAGAGGATGTGTTATGTTCTGTAATACCGGCTAACATTTCAGACCATGAAGCTGTCCAATGTAAAATGAAGATCACCTAAAATCCAATTCAAAAACAAATTCAAATGGGGAAGACTATTCAGCAAAACCAATTATGAAAACTTTTATAATATTTGCATTCAGAAGGACTGGAACTCCTGCCTTGTAACAGATGACCCTTTCCACTCCTTTTATAACCTCATGATTGATTGCTTCAATCACGCATTTCCCATACAAAAAATAAAAGTAAAAAGTAAGAATAAAAAATTATGGCTAACAAAGGGGATTCGTACATCCTCTCAAAATTTAAGATGCCTACACCAAATTAAAAAAACAACGAATGACATACTTTTTCATCAATATTACTACACCTATAAAAGGATCTACAGAAAAACAATTGAAGTGGCAAAGAAAAACTACTTTCATAATAGAATTTCACAAAGTAATAATGCAAGCAGAGAGACCTGGCGAGTCGTAAATGATATTTGTGAGAAAAACACGTTCAAGACTAATGTAGAAAACCTAGACCCAAACCTACTTAACGAATACTACTGTTCAATAGCGGAAAAGTTATCAAATAATATTCCTGATGCACCTGACCCACTAGTATATATGCACAATATAAATATCACTCAAAATTTCATAATATCTGAGACTAACCTATGTGAAGTGATAAAAACTATCAAAATATGAAAAACAAAAGTTCATGTGGGATTGACAATCTCTCAATAAAAATACTTGAGAATGTACCTATTTCCATACTGGAATTACTTGTCCACCTTATAAACAAATCTTTCGCTTCAGGCACCTTTCCAGATTTCCTAAAAACAGCCATTGTGGTTCCTATACACAAAGGTGGTGACAATTATGATCCATCTAATTAGAGGCCAGTTTCACTTTTATCAGTTCTAGGTAAAATCATAAGAAACTGGTAAAAGTGAGACTAATGAACTTCTTGAAAAACTGCAGCATTCTAAACACTGAACAATTTGGGTTTCAACAACGTAAAAGCACAAGCGATGCTATCTTTACATTTCTCAATAAACTCTACACGGAAATGAATCGGAGAAAAGCTTGCGCAGCAATATTTTGTGATTTGTCAAAAGCTTTTGACTGCGTAAATCATGAAATTTTGCGCGTAGCTCAACTCTATGGTTTCAGAAATCAGAGCCTCAAGTGGGTGGAATCGTATTTACAGCAGAACCCAAATTGTTAGAACACACAAATTATCTGACACTTGTGCCATTCGATGTGGAGTTCCTCAAGGCTCCGTGCTTGGTCCCATTTTATTTCTGCTATATTTCAACGACCTGGCTACCATTACATCCGATGGATCATTCACAATATTTGCAGATGATACTATCATTCTATGGAATGATGAAAATGTTGATAATCTACGCTCCAAAATGACACGAGACATATCAAAGAATGGTGTGATGCCAATTTACTATCTCTCAATATTAATAAAACTAATTGTTTATCTTATCAATGTACAATTCCTGATATCCCTCTAGGACAGGACACGATAACCAATTTAAGTATGACTAAATTTCTCGGTGTCTACATTGACAAACAATTGAATTTTCAGCATCATGTCAAGCAGTTGGGAAAAAAACTTGCTTCCGGTTGTTATGCAATGCGCATAGTAGCCAGGGAATTGGATGTAGCAACAGCTAAGGTGGTTTACCATGCACTAATTGAGTCGCATATTCAATATGGAATATCGTTCTGGGGCACTTGTAATAAAGAAAATTTTAATTCAATCTTCGTCCTGCAAAAACGGGCTATCTGCTATTTATCTAAAGTAGGATCAAGAGTATCATGTAGGTCACTGTTCAAGGACAATAAACTGTTAACTCTCCCCTCTTTGTACATTCTTGAAACTGCCTGTTTGGTGTTCAAACACAAATCATTGTATCAAGTCAATGAGGAATCACCCTAAAGAAACCACTTGAAACTCCCTATTCCCTCAAGTAGGTTAATCGTAAACTCTCTGATCTACAATGCTGCCAAAATATACAACAATCTCCCACTGAACATAAGAAACATCGAAAACTATAACCTATTCAGATCTGCTGTTAAAAAAATTCTCCTAGAATTAGTAATTTATGAAATAGAGGAGTTTTTCCATACTACCTTGATATAAGCACACCTAATGACATTAGTTTACTCCATAAACTGTTTTCAACTTCTAACTACTTTCACCTACTGTACTCTATTTTTACTTTTTTTTTCTAACTTATACTGTGATGCCTATTACCATTTATATAGTTCTAGCTTAATTTTAGTGTGTATGTACATGTAATTATACAATTATAACACAACTCTATTCAATGTTTTATATCTATTCAATGTTTTATATATATATTTTTATAATTATCTGTGAAATCTAGCAACTTTGTATGAGAATGATATTATAGCTTTGTCTATAAGAATTTTTGTTCTTCCGACAATAAAGCATACTTTGATTTGATTTGATTTGATTCCCACCTTCCAGATTTTAACCACCTGGACATAAAAAATTCCGACAATGTTATTCAATTGAATTCTTCTGAATTTGTAAAATATTTAGGTGTATATATAGACAAACCTTTGAGATGGAATATACACACAAAGAAAACGGTAGGAACCCTGAGGAGTATCCTTTATAAGTTCTTATATTTCAAAAATATATTAAATACCTCTCAAATGAAAATTCTTTATCATACACTAGTCGAGTCGAGATTGACGTATGGGATCTTAGGTTGGGGAGGTATAGCCAGCAGTCACTTAAAATTTCTGGACGTACTACAAAAAAAAATTCTGAAAATTTGTTTCAATAAAAATCGGACTTACTCTTCAAACCTACTTTTTTCTGAGAGTAAAACATTAGATCTCAGGCAATTATATTACCTACATATGTCTGTAGACCAATTCAAAAATAAAAGTCATTTGAGGCATATTAATCACAGATACAACACTAGGGCCAAACAGGAAAAAATGTTCCGCACTGAATATTCATTCAAAACAATTGGTCAAAGAGGATACACTTACCTGAGTATAAGAATATTCAACAGCCTTCCCAAGAACATCAAGGAATCAACATCCATTTTTTCATAAAAGAAAAAACAAAGAACCATCTCCTTTCAACAGAAAGAAGTTATATCCACAATGTGATAGAACCGAATATTTGAATAATTCTCAACTTATTAGTAGAAATTATTAAATATTTAACTCACTTGTTATTATTGCTATTATTAGGAGTTATTCAGTTTATCTGAGTTTCTATTCTATTATCTAAGTTTCTATTTTCTTCCCTATCTATATCACAGTACAAATTGTGAATCTAACTCAACAATATTTCAAAAATTTATTACTTATATAGACATAGACTTTTTAGACCACGCGCTGGCTTAGCCTTAGTGGTATATCCTTGTTTATTCGTATGGTATAGCTTTTCGAATAAGTAGCTCAATTATCTTTTTTTTTTCATAATATATTTTAGGACTATTTTTTTTTTCATAATATATTTTAAGACTATTTCTTGTCAATCAATGTGTAATTCTTAAGGAATAAACATTATTATTATATTATTATTATTATTTGAATAACACACCAATTTGGACAAATTGCGAGAAAATATTATTCAGCATTGTGCAAGCATAACCCGAAATTATCTCAATGATATGAGATCATTGTATAATAGAGGAAGGTGGATTGTCTTGCAGAGGAAGGTGGATTGTTTGCATCTTTAATTTAATGAATAACTTAATTGTTCAGTATTTTTGAAAAAATATATATATATATATCTATATATATATATATATATATCTATATATATATCTATATATATATATATATATATTATATATATATATACTGATAAGATTTAGCCAAATATATAATGTGAAAATGGGAAATTATTGTCTGAGAGAAATTATGAAAAGAAAATATAATGTGAAAATGGGATTTTTTTTGTCTGAGAGAAATTATGAAAAGGAATTTGTGGCATAATGGACAGTTTTTTTTCTTTAATTTATTATGCTTTCCGGACATATGCTCCATTGAGCTATCGAGGCCATAAGAATCGACACACACTCGCGAACACTTTAATTCCTTAATTTAATGTGAATGTTGGAATGGATCGAAAATCGATAAAATCGACAATAATTTCCCACTTTCACATCATATATTTGGCTAAATCTTATCAGTGGTTGGAGATCATCTTCCTAGATCTTCTACTGAAATCGTCAATTCGACGATGATGTTGGGTGAATAGGCATTGGGTCTCAACGGCCATTGATAAGTATGTTCGATTTTCGATTCATTCCAACATTCACATTAAATTAAGGAATTAAAGTGTTCGCGAGTGTGTGTCGATTCTTATAGCCTCGATAGCTCAATGGTAAGAGCTTATGTCCGGAAAGCATAGGGTTGTGGGATCGAGTCCCGCTTGAGGATGCTTTTTTTCTTTAATTTAATAATCTGTCCATTATGCCACAAATTCCTTTTCATAATTTCCCACTTTCACATCATATATTTGGCTAAATCTTATCAGTGGTTGGATATCATCTTCCTAGATCTTCTACTGAAATCGTCAATTCGACGATGATGTTGGGTGAATAGGTATCGGGTCTCGACGGCCAATGATAGGTACGGTCGATTTTCGATTCATTCCAACATTCACATTAAATTAAGGAATTAAAGTGTTCGCGAGTGTGTGTCGATTCTTATAGCCTCGATAGCTCAATGGTAAGAGCGTATGTCCGGAAAGCATAGGGTTGTGGGTTCGAGTCCCGCTTGAGGATGCTTTTTTTTCTTTAATTTAATAATCTGTCCATTATGCCACAAATTACTTTTCCATCATATATATATATATATATATATATATATATATTTATTTATTGTATTTAAAGTTAGCTTCAGTATTACTTTATTGAAATTTATATATTATTTACCCAATTTATTAACTGGTGTTATTCATGTTACATGCCTTATAGAAGAATATTTTTTGAACAAGAATTAATCGCCACACATAGCTCCCCTTTATCATCCTTGCTGTGAAACTATTGACGAGTTGGACACAAATAAGAGTCTTGATATAAGTATATTGGAACAGACAATCTCTGAAATTTCGGAAGAGAGTAACATAAGAGGAAAACATATAGAAAAACTACGAAAAGAAAATGAGATATTTAATGAAGAAGCAGTACAAAGAGAAGAAGAACTGGTGCAAATAATCAAGCAACAAGAGATCGCGATACAACAAGCTGAACGGAAAATAGGGGAAATGGAGAAAATAATTGAAACACTGATGAACAAAAAGACGACGAAGACAACTTGTACCCAAACTGAAATAGAAAACAAAGAGCAAAACATACAAACGGAACCTAACACTTCTGATTGTAGTATGCAAACATGTTCTCCAATGACGAAGGACGAATCAACAAACATGTCGGGACCACAGCAATCATTAGATGATGAAACTAACCAATCCAACGAACATCTACACTATAGTATAAAAAAATTTATAAAGGAAGAACTAAGACTATCTGTTGATTACATAATTGAGAAAATTTCACAGACTGACACCAAAATAGATGTGTTAAAGGACTCCAATATTGATCTGGTGTCACTTTTAACAAACAAAGATAACTTGATCAGAGATATTTCCCATTCGTGTTACAATAAACCTAGGCTACCATCGACCATCCAGCATACTATTAGTAATGAAGAATGTATGATGACCAACAACAAAAAAAACTCTGAGGCAGAAATAGAGCTCAGACCAACTCAGTTTTTTCGTGATAACACACAACACACAACACAAAAAAACATTCACTGAGCAGACACGAGGACAATGTCAAAGACCTCAGTCCTCTCGTACAAACATGTGGTCACAAAAAACGCGCAATTATCAACCAAGAACACAATATGAAGAAAAAAATCACCACTCAAGAAACAACGAACAATACAATGTTAACTCAAAACGCCACTACTCACCACAACTATACATAAAAGAAAACACAAATTCTGCATACAACACCCACGAAATTGGACACCCTAGAAACTACAACAGAGCTCCTTCAAGAACATACCGGCATCCTGGACCACATTACTCAACCAGAATCTTCCACAACAGCAGGTACAATCACAATGTTTCCGTCAACTACTCTTACACATCAGACTCATACTATGAAACGCAAAACCACAACCAACCTTAAATCAATATCCTTTATGTTATTAAATATTCAGTCAGCCAGAAACAAAGTTAACGAATTATCTGTTTTCCTAGAGGATTTAAATCGTCCAGATCTGATTTTGTTGACTGAATATTGGCTTGCTCATAATGAACCTTTTTACTTACCTCATTATACAGAAATGTCAAGATACAACAAAATTAAGAGCATCCATGGAGGAACCATGATTCTTCAGAATAACTCACTGAATGTAAAATTCGTTAACGTGGAAAAATTCAACGATTATTTGGTAGAAAAATCATTTGAATTTTGCTTGTTACATTCACAAATATTGAACATGTATGTAATATGTGTTTATAGAACACCCACATCTGATGTAAATATTTTCATACAAAAGTTAGAATAGCTTCTCAATGAACTTCCTTTAAATGCATCTATTCTGGTAGCAGGAGATTTAAATATTAATTTCGCTGACAAGAAATCTCTAGCCACCCAGTCTCTAAATAATCTTTTAAACTCATTTAACTTGACTATGCATATAGAGTCTCCTACACGAATCTCTCAGTATTCTGCCACAACGATAGATTATATATGTACGAATTTGGACAAACAATATATTACTTGTGATATCACTTCAGCTGGTATGTCCGACCATGAAGCTATATTATGCTGCTGTAAAGTGAATTTTATAGTGAACCGCAATAAATTCAGATTTGGTAGATTATACAGTAAAAAAAACTATAAAAGATTTTATAATACATGCCTGAATACCAATTGGGATATTGTGAACAATGACCAGGATTCATTCTCAAATTTTTACAATCATTTGGTGACTATTTTCAATAGTTCATTTCCGATTCAAAAGATAAAAATCAAGCACAGAAAACAGTGGATTACTCAAGCCATAAAAATTTCAGTAAATAATATGCGATCGCTGCATTATATTCGGAAGTTTAATGATGATATTTTTTTTCATCGGTACTTCAGTAGATACCGCAGTATTTATAGGCAGGTTGTCAGACAAGCAAAAGAAAGATAAGTGCCATGTGAGGTGGAATGAATAGAAAAATCGAAATAAACGGTTTTCTTCACATAAAGGATTCAATATAAAATGGTAGATCTCAGGTGAAAAACAACTATATGCTAGACGGGCTTGCCACTCCTACTGAGAAGGAATCTTTTATTTAGAAACCTATCGAGGTGGGAGATTTTCGGAGTGTTTCTTTCTGTCACTAGGTACCGCCAGTTAAAGTTTATCTTTTCCGGCGTACCTATAGGTGTTACAAGCTCGATGATGGTTTGTTTACGTTGTGTCTCACTTCAGCCAGAGTTCTTTGGACCTTTGGCTGGTTGACTACTCCGTACTGATGAGGGTTAAGAAGCCTGAAACCGGTATGCGGATTGTTAGGTGAACACGACATAAATTAAACATAATCGAGCTTATCAGAAAGAAACATTTGCATTCAATGTCCATTGATATTATATGGAAGTATGCATGGATTTTCAGGTGAATATCATTCAACGTTCTGCGTGGTATTTGCCAGGAAAGTAGTTGTTTTTCACCTGAGATCTACCATTTTCTGGTTCAATTTTATATTGAATCCTTTATGTGAAGAAAACCGTTTATTTCGATTTTTCTATTCATTCCACCTCACATGGCACTTATCTTTCACTATATGCTAGACGGGCTTGCCACTCTTACTGAGAAGGAATCTTTTATTTAGAAACCTATCGAGGTGGGAGATTTTCGGAGTGTTTCTTTCTGTCACTAGGTACCGCCAGTTAAAGTTTATCTTTTCCGGCGTACCTATAGGTGTTACAAGCTCGATGATGGTTTGTTTATGTTGTGTCTCACTTCAGCCAGAGTTCTTTGGAACTTTGGCTGGTTGACTACTCCGTACTGATGAGGGTTAAGAAGCCTGAAACCGGTATGCGGATTGTTAGGTGAACACGACATAAAGTAAACATAATCGAGCTTATCAGAAAGAAACATTTGCATTCAATGTCCATTGATATTATATGGAAGTATGCATGGATTTTCAGGTGAATATCATTCAACGTTCTGCGTGGTATTTGCCAGGAAAGTAGTTGTTTTTCACCTGAGATCTACCATTTTCTGGTTCAATTTTATATTGAATCCTTTATGTGAAGAAAACCGTTTATTTCGATTTTTCTAAGCAAAAGAAAGTTACTATAAAAATAGATTCGAGCAAGCTGAAAACAAATCGAAAGAGACTTGGCAAGTAATTAATGACCTAAGAGGTAAATCTAATAAAGATACTGAGTTTCACTTTCACAAACGCTTAACAATATTACGAGGTGGGAGATCTCTGTTGCGGAAAAATTGACTGAAAAATTGACTACTCATAACGACCCTATGGAACAATTCAAAAACCTCTTTATTTCTGAAACTTGCATTCTTTATGACACTGATATTTATGAGCTGAAACAGGTGATTGTTTCCATTGGAAAAAAGTCGTCATCTGGTTACGACGACATTACAGCAAACATTTTGAAAAATCTCCCAGATAACACATTACAACTGTTAACCAATATTATTAATGAATCATTTCAATCAGGAAAGTTTCCTGATTTCCTGAAGGTATCATTGGTAATACCACTACATAAAGGTGGAAATCAGGACGACCACTCGCATTATCGGCCTATTTCCCTAATTCCCATATTAGGAAAGCTTATAGAAAAACTAGTCAAGATAAGGATAACTGCATTTCTGACGAAACATAAAATCGTTAATAGAGAACAGTTTGGCTTTCAAAGTGGCAAAGGCACTAATGATGCAATTTTCTCACTCATGGAAAAAGTTTATACTGGAATCAATAGTGGCGAGGTTGCTGCTGCAGTATTTTGCGATTTTTCGAAGGCTTTCGACTGTGTGGATCACGAAATACTGTTGCGGAAGCTTCCTTACTACGGCTTCAGAGGAGTGATACTGAGCTGGTTCAGCTCATATTTGTCAGGTCGTAGTCAGATGGTGAAAACAAACCATCGCTCAGAAATTGGGAAAATACATAATGGTGTGCCTCAAGGTTCAATACTAGGGCCAACATTGTTCCTTATCTACGTCAACGATTTGACAAGTTTAAATATCGCAGGAAAATGCACACTATTTGCAGACGATACTACCATTTTTTGGCAATCAGACAATGCAAATGATTTAACTAAAATCATATCCAATGATATGAAGAAAGTAAAGAATTGGTGTGATTCAAATCGTCTTTCTCTAAATATTTCGAAAACTAATATAGTAACTTTCAGATGTGAACTTGACAATATACCCATGGGGAATGACATAATTGAGAACAAAAGTAGCTTAAAATTTTTAGGAGTACATATCGATAGAAAACTAAAATTTGAAGACCATGTTTATGCCTTGTGTAACAAAGTGTCTTCTGGTTGTTATGCAGTCAGAGTAGTCGCAAATGAACTTGGTTCAACAGTAGCTAAGACTGTTTATTTTACTCTGGTGGAATCTCACCTGAGATATGGAATTTCATTTTGGAGGTTATGTAGTGGTTATCTACTACAAAATATTTTAATTTTGCAAAAACGAGCCGTAAGATATATGTGCAAATCAAAACGTAGAGACTCTTGTAGATTACTCTTTACCACTCATGGAATTCTAACAGTGATTTCTATCTTTATAATGGAAACAGTGTGTTTAATTAAAAAATATTTGAACAAATTTCAATCCTTACCAACCCATTATGTGACAAGGCAATCCAACAACATTAAGTTGCCAATACCAATGACATCAGTCATAAAGGATTCCATTATCTATAATGGTTGTAAAATGTTCAACCATTTGCCAAAGAATGTAACAGAAATAAAATCTTTACAATCTTTCAGGAAGGCTGTGAAATGTTTTTTAAGTGATAGACCCTACTATAATATACAAGAATTTTATAATGATAATTTTTAAATAACCAATCAATACTGTGATTTTAAATTTTATTGGGGTATATTTCATTGTGATATTTTATTTATTTTTATATTTATATGAATTTATGTTATGGTTAAGACAAACTTGTTTATTTTTTACCAGTATTTTGTACGACTTATATGTTTTTATATATACAAACTGACTTCATGTATTAAGTGAAAATTGATTGTTTTAAATACATTTTATTTTTACATATAAAGTGCCTTATAGATTAAGATTAAGTGAAACTTTGTCCACAAGATTACTCTTATGACAATAAAGTATATTCTCTCTCTCTCTAATGTATACTGTTCTGATTTGAAATGCCTAGAACCAAATGTTAGGAACCCAATGTCATATGAATGAATGAATGAATGAGTTTATTGTTTATATAGGTATACATCCTAATTAATATTTCTTCTTTGTACAGTGATTTACATCTGATGACTAATAGTTACAAGTATATATATTGATTTGTTGAAAATATAAACAGGATGTTCATAAAATCAGATGTGGAATCATCTGCGACTGAAAGATAAACCTTAGTCCATCGTCAAGATAACCTCTTGTGGGGTATTCATGTTGAAAAAATTGAATTGAATATTGATAGAAATATTTTTCTGTGAATTGAAAAATCCACGATTAAAATGAAGTTATTTTTTGTGAATGTCTGACAGAAAACAACTACTTCCCCGGCTGAAGCCACGCTGGACATTGAACTACATCTGAGAGATATTCTGAAGAGGCCCTATAACTCAAAAGGAAATATCTGAAATTGAAAATTTGCATTTTTATTCAGATAGTTATTTGGTTTTCTATTCCAGTCTTAATTAAGAACTCATAAAGATGAATGAGGCAAAGAAGAATGTTTTCCAAAGAGAGTACTCACCAGAAATCATTTGTAACATTGGCCTTGGGAGAGCATTATTCACTAGGTCTTCAATACATTTTTGTCGACGAAAATCTATTTCAGCTTCCACGATCATCAGGAAGACCGGAAGAAATGGGAAACACATCGGGAAGCGTGAAATAGATTTTCGTGCACAAAATGTATTGAAGACCTAGTGAATCGTTGTCTCTCCAGGCAATGTTCAATGATTCTGGTGATACTCTTTGAAAACATTCTTTGCCATTCATCTTTATAGTTCTAATAAGACTGGAATAGAAAATCAAATAACTATCTGAATGAAAATGCAAATTTTCAATTTAGATTTTCTTTGAGTTATAGGCCTTTCAGAATATCTATCAGATGTAGTTCAATGTCAGCGGTCAACATAGTTGTTTCTGTTGACATTCACAAAAATAACTTCATTTAATCGTGGATTTTTCAATTCACAGAAAAATCTTTCTATCAATATTCAATTGAGAATGTTCCCTCAACATGAATACCCACAGAATTATCTTGACGATGAAGAATGACAAGGTTTATCTTTCAGTCGCAGATGATTCATCTGTTTATACATCCTGTTTATATTTTAACAAATCAATCTATCATACCATGACAGGTTTTAATGTCAGAAAACACTAATTTCAAAGTGTCTCTCCAAAGAAATGATTCTAACTTTTTCCATCTTTTGCAAAGTGAATTGCTTCTTGAAAATGTGTTTCCCATTTCTTCGGTCTTCCTGATGATCGTGGAAGCGTGAAATAGATTTTCGTCGACAAAAATGTATCGAAGACCTAGTGAATGCGATGTCTCTCCTGCGTCAATGTTACGAATGATTTCTGGTGAGTACTCTCTTTTGGAAAACATTCTTCTTTGCCTCATTCATCTTTATGAGTTCTTAATTAAGACTGGAATAGAAAATCAAATAACTATCTGAATGAAAATGCAAATTTTCAATTTCAGATTTTTTCTTTTGAGTTATAGGGCCTTTTCAGAATATCTATCAGATGTAGTTCAATGTCCAGCGTGGCTTCAGCCGGGGAAGTAGTTGTTTTCTGTTAGACATTCACAAAAAATAACTTCATTTTAATCGTGGATTTTTCAATTCACAGAAAAATCTTTCTATCAATATTCAATTGAGAATGTTTCCCTTTTCAACTATATATATTGGTTATTTAATATCTTAATTATTTTTCATATGTTCAGTTAGTTTTGATTTAAATTCATGAATATTATTGACCTCTTTTATTACTTGAGGTAATTCATTATATTGACTTAGACCTTTATATAATAATATTTTCATAGAGTTTGATATCCTGCAATATGCAGATGATACCGCTCTGATAACGCACCATAAATCTAAAACTGCAGCCATGCAGCAGCTTCAAGATTTAACAAATCACACCCAGGTATGGTTCAGCAAGTGGTGGCTGCAGATCAATCATGTCTTGTCTATTCATTCACCCAATATTATGATTAACAATCATCAAATCCAACGAAACCTCGTAGTCAAATATTTGGGAATACATCTCGATCACAAGTTAAATTTCAAACATAATACAGCATTAGCAAAAAGATAAGTCATTGCAAGAGCAAGATATTTTCTAGTAATAACTTTTTAAATACTTTAAGGACTTACATTTTTTATCTCATCAGGTATCTAGGCCTTTAAAGGAACAATGAATTCATTCCACTCTTGTAGTTGGTTCGGATATATAAAATGTATTACATGTTCTTGTGTTGTATGAATGAAGATCACTATTTCTGACTAAATATCTGCTAAGATAGGCTGGTTGTATCCCACTTGTAATTTTGAAAATAAAAATCATACTCAAGTAATACAGTTTTTTTGTTAATCTAGTGAGTGTTAATAAAGATTTTGAGATTCTGGAGAAAAAATACATTTTTTTACATATCTTTCTAATAGTATATTCGCCATGCCTATTTAAAGTTAACTCATGGTCTATTGTAAATCCTAGATACTTTATTTCATTTACAATTTATATATTTTGATATTTGTAACTCTGTTTTGCATGAGTGATTTTCATGAAAACCGGACTAGTAGTTGTTCCAGTACTTTTCCAAGGTTCAGAAGGCTATTAAAAATACTTGCATCATTTGTACTATTTATTTTTGTATAGACTGTAATGGCCAGGAAATAGTCCTTTAGACAAGGAAGTGTTTGTGAAGTTTGATATTATATGCCATGAAAATAAGGAGAGGAACAACTTTATATCTTTCTTAAGTATCCGGAGAAGCCTCTAATAACACTGCTACAAGAACTGGCAGAAACATAGCCACTACCAGAGTTTTTCAGTTGCACTTTTTTTCCCTCTCTCCAAGAACCACAATATTATTTATAAAAATATAGTTAACAATGAAATGTAATCACTCACTGACTGAAGGACCATGGCCAATTTTGAATTAAGTCAAATCTGAAAATGTAGTACATTATTTTTTCAAGTTTTATGAAAAATGTCATTATAAAATGAAAATGTATTACGGAACAATTATTATGTGAAAAAATATCCTTCAAATCAGAATCTTCCATCTGGGAATTTGTATATTAATTTGTAAATAAATTATTCAGGAAAATAATACAAAAAAAAAACATTTAGGAAAATGTTTTTTTTTTAAATTTTATCTTTTATGTTTTTTTTAACATGTACTTCTGTCAATGCCACATGTATCATTTTATAATAAACTACAGTGGTTATAAATAAAAAATCCAAAATAATAATAATTTTTTGTCACATACAACCACATTTTTGGGAACCACAGTCCGCCTGGCTAATGGCCCTCTAGTTGAAGCCGTTAGAAAACTCTGCCAATTCTTGGATGCAAGATACAACGTACCACTCTCTGCTCTATTAATAACTAAAGGAAAAAGTATATTTGGTAGAATATACAGCTCCAAAAATTTTGACATATTAAAACACAAATGCAATCAAATAGCATGGGAAGAAGTTTTGTCCGTAAGAGATTCTATAGGCGCCTTTCAAGAACTACTAGCCAGAGTTTTTTAGGGGTGTTTTCCCAAACAGAAAATAAAAACCATGGATCACTCGATGCATAAAAATTTCTGCCAACAACTTGAGATCGCAGCACACAATAGGAAAATATTTTTCTGATGAATTCTTAATAACTTACTTCAACAAGTACCGCCTTATTTACAGATATGTAATAGAATAAACAATCCAGAAAATAAAATTAAAGTGAATAGTGTATAGTCTGAGAGGTAAATCAAACTCCCTTCCAGAACACGTCAGCATAAATCCTGAAATCCTCAATAACTTTTACTGCACAATTGCCCAAAAATGAAAATTAGCCCAACATCTTTCATATTGAAGTTACCAATTTATTGTAGTTAAGAAATCTTGCAAGAAATAAAAACAAAAATTCAACCGGCATAGACGAAATTTCAGTAAAACTTTTGAATAACCTTCCCGATTATGCCTTGAATGCCCTAGTCATGGCTATAAATAAATCCTTCACCTTTGGAAAATTTCCGTCGTGCCTAAAAACAGCACTTGTAATCCCTCTATTCAAAGGTGGTAACTCAGAAGATACGAGTAACTTTAGACCAATTCCCGTGGTCTCAACACTCTGTAAAATCATAGAAAAACTGTTGAAAAAAGGGTATTAGCTTTTCTTTATAGATATAATGTAATAACCATGTCACAATTTGGCTTTCAGAATGCAAAAGGCACAAATGATGCCATATTTTCCTTTCTTGAATATGTTTACACACATCTTAACAATGGGGAAGTCGTAGCTGCAGTATTCTGTGACTTCTCCAAAGCTTTTGATTATGTAAACCATGAACTTTTTTTTGCAAAAAATGTACTGCTACGGCTTCAAAGGAGTGTGTTATGACTGGTTTAGGTCTTACTTAAGTGACAGAAAACAGTTAGTAAAATCAAATGGAAAACTATCACACACTAATGATATCTTATGGGGCGTCCCACAAGGATCAGTTCTAGATCCAATTCTTTTCCAGATATATTTAAATGACTTAGTTTCTCGATTCAAGGAATTTTCATGATCTTTGCGGATGACACCACTCTCCTTTGGCATGGAAGAAATACTATACGTATGAAAGATACTACAGTAAAAACCGGATATAACGATATTGAAGGGACCGTATACTTCGGACGTTATGTCCGATAGTTGTTATAAGCAATATACACAAGTATGTATGTATATATTATGTCTGTTTGTAGTATGGGGATAGGTTATGCATTTGAACTTGTTTTCAAATAAAATGTAAATAAAAGAAACAAAAACGACATAGTAACGCGTAAACACACGATCTAAACCAAAAGTTTTAAAATCAACCTGTAATTCACGCGGTCAACTATCGCACTGAATAAGTCGTAAAACATGCAAGGTCAAATGGCAAAGAGCGGGAAAGAGGTTCGTTCGGATAAGGTAGGAGAATAATAATCCTTCTTAGGCTTAATAATAAGCCTATAGCAAAATATTCCTTCATATTATTAGTATGAAAGGGAAAATTGTTGGTAATAAATTGTTTTGCTGGAATAGGTAAACGGTTGGTCGTTATAGCCGATGAATATCGATAAAGTTTCTTCGTTTTAAGCGATATGTCGCTGTATCCGATGCCGTTATAGGGGGTATGCGTACTTATTAGTTTATATAGATTCGGCCAGGACCTTGCCATTCGGTTGTTATAACCGATCTGTCATTATAAACGATGTCGTTATATTCGGTTTTTACTGTATTACCAAGGATCTGGAAGTTGTGAAGCAATGGTGTGACGCAAATTACTTGTGCTTCAAAGTAAAAAAAACAAACTTACTCACCCTCACTTTGGGTATTGATAATATACATTTGAACGAAGATATCCTTGAAAATAAAAACCAGTCCAAATTCCTAGGAATCTACATCGATAATAAATTGAAATTTGACCATCATATTTCAGTATTATCAAAGAAATTAGCATCAGGATGCTATTCTATCCGAATCTTATCAAATGAACCAAGTTCATCCCCTAAAAAATTGTTTATCATTCGCTGATAGAGTCTCACTTGAGATATGGTGTTGCATTCTGGGGATTTTGCAGTCAACAACTTTTTCATTCGGTTTTTGTTTTGCAAAAGCGAGTAGTTATATATCTATGTAAGGTGGGCGTATGTGAGTCATGTAGACCATATTCATAAGAGAAAAAATTCTCACTGTTACTTTCATTCTGGAAACTGTCAGTCTGATTTACAAAAAATATATGTTAGGAACCCCTAAACTAACAAATTACGTAACCAAATACCCTACGAAATTAGAAAGGAAAGAAACCCTTTCAACAAAAGCCTACTACAATCTTGAGGAATACTACAACAAAACTTTGCGCTGATAAATATTTTATACTGCTTTTATATTTACCCTCCCATATACTGAATATTATTTTAAACTTTATTTACTAATGACATGTGAATTACCTTCCAAATTATGTTCCTGTATATTGTGTTTTTGTTGTTGTTTTTAAGTGCTATAGAAACTATATTTTAAGAAGCTTTGTCAATAAGAATGTTCCTTTCTTAGACAATAAAGTATATTCTCTCTCTCTCTCTCTCTATCCAAGATGAAATCACAAACACAGTTTTAAAGCACTATCCATCAAAGAAAAAAAAGGTTATGCAAGAAAATCCCATTCACATTTGCATTGAGAAATATAACAATGTATGGATCACTGATTCATTAATATAGCTTCTCGCTGGAAAGATTCAAGGTAAACTGAAATATAAATATGTTCTGAGAGACTGAGAATGATGACACACCACTTCAGACAGTCCAGCAGTATCAAACGCGAAGGTTTTTTTCTCATTTATTTTCAACTTTTTCGGTTTACGGGAAAAACATTTTTTTTAATGGACTATCAACAAGTCTCTATGTAAGCATATTCTCGTTCTATTCATACAAATATAATTTATTTTATTCATTTTTGTACAATGTGATCTCAAAAATGTCAAGTTTAAGATGAGCATACAAAATCCAACTGATATTTCTCTTAAGGAAAAACATGCATTAAGATAGTACGGTCGGGGAAAGAAGGTAATTATTAATACTCTTGTTAAACGTCTGGAGGTTGTAAGTGTTGGGAAACACCTCCTCAGATAGCGTATTCAAAATTTTTTCCATGCCACAAAAATGATTCCTGACAAAAAGCGATGTTTGGCAAGTTTCGAGCTTGACAATGTAAGGGTGGGCTGACTGAGTCTGTCCAGTTTGTCTGCCAAACAACTAAATCAATTGTCACTCTAAAATAAAACATCAATTACTTCATCCTTCCAATAAAACAAAAAATAATCACCTAATATTAATATAGATTTTTTTATGCTCGTCTTATACTTCAAATTTAAAAATCACAGTGTACAAAAATGAAATGAAGAATATTCTTTTCATGTTTGATTTTTTTTTATGTCCACCATTTCTTGACTAGTTGTAATCACTTTTTTTTCACAGATAGTATAGTAACATGTTTTCGTCTTATTATTCTACATCGAACTAGCAAAAAGCTAACAGCGGGGATATTTTGTAGTTTCATTTGCGTATATTTCGAGTGTTCAAAACCATTTTGTGTTGATTTATTTATTTCAATATGTTGAAATCGGCTGAAATGTTGTAAATCCTTTGTTTCAGGTTCTCTCTAGGAGATCTATACTCAACTTGGACAGGTTGACCGTATTGAACAATGATGGTGAGTTGATCTCGACAATTTTTATTTTGGACTTAACTTTTTGCAAGACTGTTATGATTCAATATTGAAACTAGTATTTTTGCACGTGAAATATTCAGACATATGTTGTAAATTCCTAATATCAATAATAAAAACATCTAAGCATAATCAGTTGCAAAGATACATTTTGCAAAATCTTTCAAAAGCTTTCGTTATTTGTACTGAAAATATTCACGGATTCTTATTTCAAACTTGGAATGAAATATCTTTACTCTCATCCACAGACGATGACAGTATGGACACACCAGGAGAAGAAGAGGAAGAAGAGACTAACAATGATGATTATTGGTATGTTTTTCAAAATAAGGATAGATTCATATTGAATTTATATTGGGAAACTCCAATTCTAATTATTAATTCATGAGTTCACTAAAAATAATGACCTATTCTTTTTAACCGAAGAAACCAAAAAGGAGGAGGTTCTCTAGTCGACGCATATTTTTTTTTTTATGTATGATCACTCATAACTTTTTACTGAGGCGTCCGATTCCGATAATTCTTTTTTCAGTGGATAGGGTGTACTTCGAAGTTGGTCCCATTTGAATTTAAAAGATGAAATCCACCCCTAAGGGTAGCAAAATGAAGGATATTGATCACTCACCCTCTGAATTCTGGTCCGTTAACCGATTCTATCAGGCATAACTTTGTACTGGGATCTTCGATTTGGATGATTCTTCTTTTATCAGATAGGGTATACCTCATAGTTGATCATATTTGGATTTCGAATGGAATTATCCACCCTTACGGGTAGAAAAATAGGGGATAATTGATTTTTCACTTGTGAACATTGGCACACATATGTAGTTGACAATGACAGATCGCTATTGTCATTATCACAACCATTATGTTCTATGAGAGGATGGAATTATATACAAAGTAATGAAATAAACTAACCAGAACAAGAAAAATAATTTATATTACAACAAAAAATAGTAGCAATAGATACTCAAATTATTTAACTGGTAATAGTTGAAGTAAGGTGGGTAAGTAAGTATTTTGGAAGTAATCACAAAACAAGCAGATGGTAATTAGTAGATTTCAGCCGCAAAAAATTGAAAAATAAAAACTTTTTAACAAAAAATTAAACCGACGAAATACGGAACTGAAAAATAAAAATTAAAATAATCCTTCTTAGTCTCAACTAAGATCCTAAACTAATGTAAGTAACTAATTTTGAGTCGGCGCCTAACAAACAATCAACGAAGATCATTAAATTACTTCAAAAAAATTATCAGAATGTCACCGCCCAACTCGATGCCATCATTTTACGCCTTACCTAAGTCATAAGTTAAAAACAAGGTGAATTCAGGGAGAAAAATAATGAAAATGCACCATTCAATTATTTTTTAGCTATTCTCACAGAGGATACACCTAAACATACCCCTTTTTTTAGTGATAGGTTGGTTACAATACGAGAAGAAGAAGAGGAGCAGTATAATCCAACTTTACGATCCCTGAATGCCAGTCAAACTGCATTTTCAGATCGTGTTCGAGAGGTAATAAAAGAACTACAAATATCAATTTTTAGAAAACTATATGACCAAATTTCAGATAAGGATATTTCTGGATCCTTTACCCAAAGACTGTATTGACCAACAAGAAGATACAGAACATTTCGTGAACCGTACCTCGTCTCTCACTGGAGAACCCAGTACTTCGGTGTTGGATGCAAACAGTACGCTTTTGAACGAAACCGTGGTCTCTTCCAATAGAACAATGAAGTTAATAAGTTCCATGAGAGAATCGCAAAGTTTCAGTTTCAAAAATTCGCCGTCCCAAAGGAAGTCTGGCTATTTCGAGGAAATGAATAGTAGTAGTAGTAGGCAAGAGGAGTCTGACGTTAATGAGGTTCAGAGGATGCGCGGCCAATATAATAAATCTAGAGATTCATCACAAAAATTCAACCATGAATCAAAGAGTTCTAGATCGGTAAGTGACTTTTTTGAATAGAGTATTATGAATTAGTTGCTATTAGAATACTGAACTAACTATTCATTGTTGAATACTTTTTTTTGTTGGAGGTGAAGACTCATGTTTTCTGTAAGCTTGTTGTTAATTGCGATACGGGGATGTTGGACTCGAGTGGAGGTGTGCAATTCTCGCCTATCAACCAAAACACCTACTTACCCTCTCTTGTGCCTGGAACTGGCGGGAGATATTGCTTCAGGTTCAAGCAGGGTGTGTGTTCGGAAACTTTTTGTGACCTCAGTTCTATTATAGCTTGATCCTAATTAAATTAGAGTTCTCCTTCAAGTCCCGTGCTTCTGACAAAGTCGATGATGACGCTCGGTGATACCTTTTCCAGGTCTTTGGGCTCTAGCTGCCCGTAATCCATACGGTGGAATTTTGTTCGTTCCAGACTTGCATCTGCACAAGATGTGCTCTGCCGTTTCTTCCTTGTCTTTGCAAAAGCGACACTTTGCGCTCTCCGCAAGTCCAATTTTTTTAAGATGCTTTGGCAGTCTACTCTGACCTGTCAATAGTCCTGTTATAATCCTCATGTTTTTCCTATTCAGTTCTAACAGGGCTGCGGTTCTTCTTTTCGTAGGGTTTGGTATAAATGCCTTCTAGAGGACTTGTCGCACTTCTTTGGTTATGCTTTTTGATATTCTGGTCCTATAAACTCCTTCATAGTGCCTCCTTTTGCCAGAAGGTTGGCTTTCTCATTTCCTTCAAAGTCTTTAGGTCCAGGGACCCACAGCAGAGTTATTCTGTTGTCCCTGCCCACGCTTTGAGAGGCTCTCACGCATTTCTATACTAATCTGTACTCTATCCGACTTGATGCCAGAGCTTTCAGTGGTGCTTGGCTGTCCGACATAATTTGGATTGATTTTTACTGTTTCTGTTCAGAATTTCTTTTTTTTTTTTTTTATGTTCTGGTTCCCACGAAAAGGGATATCCTGTAATGTTCAGAGAACATCGTGGGAACCAAGGGAAAGAAGGTAGGAGTTGGTGTTCTTCTTAAATTTCTGAGGTTATATGCCTCGGGGAACACCTCCCTAGGCAATGAGTTCCAAAGCCTCGCTGTTCGTTGGATGAACGAGTCTTTGGAAAGTGATGTTCTGCAGGTCTCCAAAGTGACCACGAAGGGGTGTGATGACTGAACTTGACGGGTTAGTCTCGAAGAGACGGCCAAAGCAGGAACGATTGTTGATATTTCAGAAGAGCATCGCCTATGAAAATATCTATAAAATAAAATCGCCAACTTTTCTACGGTGTTCCAGACAAGTGAGCGAGCTTGATTGCATGGACTTCTGCCTGGATTATTGTGGCTTACTGTCCCAGATTTACACTAAGGTTAAATTCTGGCTGTACTTCATGTACTCTGGCCCCAACCCCGTCTTCCGTTTTGTTGTAGATTGGCCCTTGTGAGTTCTCGTTCTTTACCAGTGTGAAGTTAGCAGCCACTTTTCAGCAGCCATTTTCTCCCCAGCAGCGGCGGTAATAAATAAAAAACATTAAATATAGTATTGAACAATTGGGAATGAGTTTCCCATCGCTAACGCATGTGATGTTCATATACATTGCCTTAAAAGATATTTGAACCATTAATGAGCTTCCAGTTATACTCTAAAATATTTAAAATTGAAAAAAGTTTTTTTTCTGTGAAGGAAAAAAATAGCCGCGTTCATAATTGGAAGAGAGTGTTTTATACACAGAAGAGTACACTGTATGAACGACTTTGATTTGGGAGGTGTCCAAGGGGTGGTTCCACCCTCATGAAAACTTAAAAAAATCGACTTTTCTATGAAGGAAAAAAATAGCTGCGTTTATATTACTTGGAGAGTGTTGTATATATCAGAAGAGTTCACTGTATGAACGACTTAGATTTGGGAGGCGACCAAGGGGTTGTTCCACCCTCATGAAATCTTAAAAAATGGTTTTTTCTGTGAAGGAAAGAAATAGCCACGTTTATATTTCTTAGAGAGTGTTTTATATATCAGAAGAGTACACTGCATGAACGACTTCGATTTGGGGGGCGTCCAAGGGGTGGTTCCACCCTCATGAAATCTTAAAAAATCGATTTTTCTGCGAAGGAAAAAAATTGCCGCGTTTATATTTCTTAGAGAGTTTTATATACCAGAAGTCTAGGAATTTAAAAAAATGAGAAAAGATGGCGTCCATTTTGAAACTTAAAACTCTCTAAGAAATATAAACGTAGCAATATTTTTCCTTCATAGAAAACTCGATTTTTTTAAGTTTTCATGAGGGTGGAACCACCCCTTGGACACCTCCCAAATCGAAGTTGTTCATACAGTGTACTCTTCTGTGTATAAAACACTCTCTTCCAATTATGAACGCGGCTATTTTTTTCCTTTACAGAAAAAAAACTCTTTTCAATTTTAAATATTTTAGAGTATAACTGGAAGCTCATTAATGGTTCAAATATCTTTTAAGGCAATGTATATGAACATCACATAGACATGCGTTAGCGATGGGAAACTCATTCCCAATTGTTCAATACTATATTTAATGTATTTTATTTATTACCGCCGCTGCTGGGGAGAAAATGGCTGCTGAAAAGTGGCTGCTAACTTCACACTGGTTCGTTCTTTCGTCTCACATTCATCTTTTCCGGAAGGAGAATCTCATAAGAAGTATAGGAGGATCATTATGTCTGATGGCATTGCTAGAATCGGATGGGATTTTATCTCGTTCTCGATCTTACATAACTATGTTGTCAGCTTGAACCTCTATTCCCTCCGCTATCAGGATCCTGATCAAATCGTCTACGAGAAGTGCCCACAGTAAGGGGCATAAGACCTCTCCTTGTGGACAGCCTCTCACCGCCCTGGCCACGATTTTCACATGGTGGAGGGAGCTCAAGATTATTCTGTATCTTAACATCGCTTCGTTCCAGTTACAGTTTCCGATATCCCTTGGTTGATTGCAGCAGATATTGGTAGTGCATTGTTGGATGCTCCTTCAATGTCAATAAAGGCTACTACTGCGATTTTTTTGCATCTCAGATCGTTGTTCAGTTTCCCGACAAGGTTGTCTAATGCAGTTTCTGTTGATTTTCCTCCTTGGTAAGCATACTGGGATGATGAGAGGGTTTTCCTTCAGTACCTCTTCTCGTATGTGCCTATCCAGGATCTTTTCTGTGGCTTTCAGCAGAAATGATGTGGACACCGGTGGCTGGTCACGTTGACGACAGTCTTATCGTTATCTGAGCCAAGCTACACCAGGCGGGGTTAGTACTTGGTTGGGTGACCCACTGCCAAGGAAGGTGCACATTAAAAAATGCCCCGAACAACTGCAGCTTGGTAGCATAGTCGCAGCTGCAGGCATCATATCAATGAGCACGAGATATGACGATAGATATGATGTCCTTTGGAGGAGATAGAGGTCCCGAGTTCATAGATGTTGAGCTCGTTAAAGAACCCTACGTCTGAAACAACAGAGGATTCGGCAAAATTTCCGGTTAGGGGGAGTGTGCTCACCAGCGTCGGTGTTTAGCCCTGGTCGCAGAAATAGGCCGACATTAAATAAAGCAATAAAAAAAGCAGAAATGATGTCAAGCTGATCGGGCAAAGAGATTTGGGAAGGTTTTTATTGTTGCCAACTTTGCATATATACACAACCCGTATCGATGTCCAGCTTGAGGGTAGTTATCCCCATGCCAGACTGGCTCTGAAAAGTTTATAGAATATGGGTGTTAGTACCTCGGCCCCATTCTGTAGTGGTGCAGGAAAGGCTCCATTCTCTCCTGATGCCTTGTGCAGATCGAAGTTGTTGATAGGGCTTGGGTAGTATAGTAATCTATACTTTTGGAGTTGCAGTTCAACCATGGTCTCAGGTCTGGTATTAGTTGCTTAGTCCATTGAGTTGTGTCCATATTATTTTCCCAACCTTTTTGCTATTGTGTTATCGTATTTTCTCTCACCTTCCTTCTGACAGCTTGGGTTACCTCGGCCACATTTTTGAATTGACATCTTGTATAGTCTGTCCATGCGGGGGTACTGGTGAGGATGCATATCGCTTCTGAAACTGTTCTATATGCTGCGGCCATTCTGAGGAGCATTTTCTTTAGGCTGCTAAGACTATCTTCCTATGTTTTTGTACTTTCATCACGCTTTCCCATATGGGAGGTGCGTATAGGATGACTCTTCTGGTTTCCTTGGCCTCTAATATCAGGTTTGGTGAGGGCCGCTATCTGTCTATTGGCTTTTTGGCGTAATTTTCTATCATGTTCATTAAAGTTGGTTGGTCATCTAGGCAAACTCCGAGGTATTTTATCTACTTTCTGGGTATTATTTGTGTTCTATCCAGCTGAAAGTGCATGTCAGCCCTTGCTTCAGTTTTATTAGGTACCAGTTCAAGTGTCGTTGATCATCTACTCTCTTATAAGTTCGGCAGAGCGGTTTCCTTCGTCATCAGGTGTTCTTTCCTCTTGGCCCTGACTGTGAGTGCCAGGTCATCAGTGTATGTTGCTGTTCTATAGCAATTCGTCTGTAGGTTTAATCTCAGTACTCCGTACTAGATAGTGTAAAATGGCGGATTTTAGACATAAAAATTAATCAAATATGCTTCATTGTCCGAAGAAACAATTCTTATTGACAAAGTCGTTGTAGAGGTGCTAAAAGTTGAATCTTAAAATCTAAAACCTAAAATTAAGTAATAAAAATGGAAAAAACACAAAAAATGCTAAAAACGGTAGTGATACAGGCGTTTTAAAATTTGTATAAGTAAAATGTACAAGCACAAATGTTAACTAGTATGACATTTAAGTAAAATGATAACCAGGTACAACCACATAATGCAAACATATTAAAATTGATACTCAAAATAAAGAGAAAAGCATATTTTAGTGCTGACGAAAAGGTTCACTATTAAAAAATTCTTCCGTATTGTAGAATAGATGGATAAGAAGCAATTAGTTTACATTTTTTAAAAATATTCCAAGAGATTCAATTTCCCTTAAATGTATTGGTAACTGGTTATACATTTTTTCCAGTCATGTAAAAAGAAAACTGTTCTCACATATTTCGTGTGTAGAAAATTTACCGATGTTTTCCACAATAGTTGTCAGAGAAAACCAGGAAAATATTTGGATGTAGAAGGTTTTAAAATCGTCTGGAAGGAATGCCACAACACAATTAATGAAATAAGGACAAATCAAACTGCAGATGAGTTCTATTCCAGTTTAATAGATGGACTACAAACAGATAACTTCGAAAAATCGATTATACTGATTTATTTATATTCTTTTTGTATGCACTTTATTTACACTATTGGTTTATATCAATATGATGTTTATTTTGAAAAGAACTATCATATTTTAAATTCTCTTTTTGTAATTAATTTACTTTATAGACTACACTTAACTGCAAATTATCATATTTGTCCCGTAAAAAACTTTATAGTGGTTCTCAAATTATTTGGTTTGAAAGCAGGAGCAACTCGCTTGCTGATCAAGGATTTCTTGAATAACTTTGACTAAAAAATCCTTCCTTGGCGGAATGTACCTCCATCAGTACTCTAAATTTTGAGAACATGTTGGTCCACCAGTGATCTTGCTATTGGCTAATGGCATTTGCTGAAATAATCCATGGAAACAAGGATGTATTTCTTGCGAACATCTGTCACACTAAATGGTCCAGCTACATCGAAGAAAATCTGTTCGATAGGACTCGTAACTACACTACTTACTATAATTTGCAAGAATACTATATCATTTAATACTTCATAAATTATCACCTTTTATCTCCATTTTATTCTTGATTGTATAATTCGGATATCAATTGCATATAATTTTTAGTAATTTAGCTGTAAATATCACAACTTGACATTTTACATTAGAGAGAGAGAGAGAGAGAGAGAGAGAGAGAGAGATAGAGATAGATAATATACTTTATTGTTCAAAGATATTACATTTTCTTGACAAAGTAGTAGTAATCTTATATCATTAAACGAGCAATTCTTATATATATATATATATATATATATATATATATATATATATACTAAACTAGAGATATTGGGGTAAGCAGCAATGAAAAAATGAAAACTCTTTAAGGTTTATCCAAGCTTTCGGAAATGTTTATTTCCATCATCAGGGAGACTACAGTAGATGAAAAAACCAATAGTAATACATATTCAAGTGCGAAACATATGCTACTTACAACTTTGTTGAGGTTGGTTTCAATGATGTTAAACATATTCATCTAACATAGTGATACAAAAGAAAACAAACGCCGATCAAGGAATAAAAAAAAAGTTCAAAGTTACTACAACCATATTAGCGTTGTTTAAAATTATATAAATATAAATGTGTACTCTATGTGCTGTGACAAGTGAAACTGACAGGCTAGGAATGAATCTCGCAATTATATTTAAGCCAACGACACCTGACGGGTGTCACTTAGAGTTAGTTACAGTGGTGCCAACTGTTAGATTAACCAATAGTTACCAGTGGCATGTAAATAATTTTGTTGTCAATTTTGTTCTTTTAACATTACCGCCCCTGGTAACATCAGTTGGTCTAATTAACAGTTGGCACCACTGTAACTAATTCCAAGTGACACCTGTCAGGTGTCGTTTGCTTAAATATAATTGCGAGATTCATTCCTAACTTGTCAGTTTCACTTGTCACATTTATATTTATATAATTTCAAACAACGCCAATGTGATTGTAGTAGTTTTGAACTTCGTTTTATTCCTTGATTGATGTTTGTTTTCTTCTGTATCACTATGTTAGATGAATATGTTTAACATCGTTGAAACCAACCTCAACAAAGTTGTAAGTATGTTGTGGTTTTTACAACTTGGCTCCGATCCAACAGATATGACCTTAACCATTTCTGGGAGACACCCCTAAAACCATAGTGGTAATAGTGGTAAACAGTATCTCGTGGTTTATACAGTCGAACGCCTTGGATAAATCACAAATCACTGCCACAGCAGCTTCACCTCTATTTATCTCCTGGTCCGACGACACAGCTATTCTCTATAAATCTAATACATGGCAGGAATTGAAAACGCTGGTAGAGAATGATTTTCTGCAAATAGAAAAATGGTTTAGATCCAATAAACTGACGCTGAATTTCGATAAAACAAAGTACTTACCGTTTTCCTGTTATACCAGCGGCTTACCGAATATGGGACCGCTGAAAATAGGAGAGAGCTACGAAATTCCAGAAGGCAAATCAATGAAATATCTTGGGATCGTAATAGATCGCCATCTGCGGTGGGACCTACAAATTAGAAATGTTGTGGGAAAGGTAAGGGGATTATTACATAAATTCAAATACCTGAGAGATTTTCTTATATTGGAAATTTAAGAACATTATACTCATACTCATACTCAATTTATTCATGTTAATCACAATTTCATTGTCTTACACACGCAGGTAGCAATAAAAAACTAAATTTAAATTTAGAGCAGTTAAAATAAATATACATACATAAAACACTATTAAAATATAATACAATACACTTAAGTGAATGCTAATAAAATTACCTAAAACTACGATAGTGAATGTACAATTTCACCTACAGTACTACATAAAACGATAGGAGAGAAATTCGTTTACTGAATAGAAAGCATTCTCTAATAGTATTTTTTTAATTTTTTGCACATACTGGTTAAGAGGTATAACCCTTATATATTTTGGTAGTACATTAAACATTTTTATCGCCCAGTACCCGGGCCCATCCTGACACTTCTTTAGCCTCCAATATGCTGGAATCAGGTTCTGTTTGTGTCTTGTGTCATGAGAGTGAGTGTCTTGATGAGACCTATAGGAGGCTTCATTTTGCTTTATATATTTAAGGTTTTCTAAGATATAATGTGAGGGAACTGTTAATATATTGTGAGATATATATGCCTGTCGACAATCATCCCTGAAACCAAGTCGAGACAATATCCTCAGCGCTTTACGTTGTAATCCAAACACCCGTTCCATCCCTGTCGAGTGACCCCAGGCAATGATACCATAAGAAAGATGAGAATGGAAAGTAGAGTGATAGGCAGTCCTTAGTATCCCACTGGAAACACACTTTGACAAATTTCGAAGGATGAAAAGGCTTTTACTTAGTTTATTTGAAACACTGTTTATATGCGTGTTCCATTGGAGTCCCGGATCGAGATGAACACCCAAAAATGTAACCTCACTTGCATCATCATTCACACACAACTCTCAATGAGAATACTGTTCTCTTCGTTTTGTCTCTATTTAATTGCAATCTGTTTGCACAGAACCATTCCTCAATCTTCTCTCGTGCAGCCATAGAGCCCTCCAAAGCTTCATCTAATGTGTCAGCCGCGAATGCAACAGTGGTGTCATCTGCAAAAAGCGTGAATCTAGCCGCACACTGAATATCTGGCAAATCATTGACATATATTATTAATATTGGGCCCAGCACTGACCCTTGGGGGACCTCAATATTAATCACACTCTCTGCAGATGAAACCCCCGAGACCTATACAACTTGAGTTCTGTCGGTAAGGTATGATCTTATGAGTTTGATGCTTTCAGATGAAAAGTTATATTTACTTAGTTTTTGGAGAAGGATTTCATAGTCTACACAATCAAAAGCTTTACTAAGATCACAAAAGAGAACAGAGTTATACTGTAGTCTTTGAAAAGATTCTGTGATATAAGACACAAGATTCAAAATACCCAGTATTGTTTTTTTTCTTTCTGAAGCCAAACTGACACTCAGAAAAATATTCATTCAGCTTAAAAAAGTCTCAGATATACATCTCTCTAAGACCTTTGATATAATAGGTAATAGAGAAATAGGTCTGTAATTTTCTGGCAAGTTTGCATTTCCTTTTTTAAAAATTGGGACTACAACAGCCTTTTTCAGGATAGATGGGAAAGTATTTTCTTTAATGCATACATTTATTAATTTGGTAAGAGGTGATATTATTAGATTTTTTACTCAGTTTCACATTCAGCCCAAATATATCACAGCTATTCTTGTTTTTGATTATACCATGCACTAGTCGAGTCTCAATTACATTACAGAATAATTGGATGGGGCGGAGTGACTGACAAAAATATATTCTTAAAATAATGTATCGTAAAGTACCTACTTACCCTAGCGACGACCTGTTCAAAAAATCCGGTGTACTCAACGTGAGACAACTATTCTGTTTGAGTTTTCTGAAAAATATTAAAAAAGGGTGTATAGCTTTACAGTCTACGAACCATGGCCATGACACTAGAAACAAAAAAAATAATGTACTACAGCCTCGTTGCGAAAAATATATAGGTTAGCGCAACACATCTTACCTAGGTCCTCGTCTTTATAACATCCTATAAAAGATATTGCAAACAAAAATTGCTCATTCATCTTTTTTTTGAAAGTTTATGAATCAGATATGATTCTGACATTCATCAATGTTCGCAACTTATCGCTTATCTAATTTTAATGTGTTATATGTATATATGTATGTGTGTATGTATGTGTGTATATTGTATATATGACATTATTATCATTTATTTGCATATATAAATTTTCACATTCACAAGTGGTATATCAACTGATAATTGATATGCACATTCAGTGACCTATTATTTATTTGCCATGAGAAAGCTTATTTTTTTTCTATTTTTTAACATATTATAAGAAATTTTATTTATACACAATACTTGGCATAGTGTTTTAGCTAATATATTGATTAAGGGTTATATTTCAAAATAATTCATTTGTTGTATCATATTAAATATTATGTCATTTTCAAATCATCATAATCCATCTTCATGTATCATAGGCAAACATAACACTTAAAACTGTTGTACACTTCTGTGGCTTTCCTATGTTTATTCATAATACTTTCAATTATATATGTTTTTTTCATTATTTTATGCGAATAAACATTATTATTATTATTATTATAGGTCATACAAAAGAGAAAATATTGCATCGCTTGTATCTTTTCCAGCTTGAAAACCGAACTGGTCATTTGTGATAATTTTATTTTTTACTAAAAATGAAGTTAATCTAATTTTTATCAATTTCTCAATAATTTTTGCTAATATGGGAATAAGAGAGATGGGGCTGTAGTTTGATGGACTGTCAAGGTCACCACCTTTGTGCAGGGATATTATTATAGATACTTTCAGAAAATCTGGAAAAGTGCCAGTGTTAAAGGTTTCATTTATCAGTGTATTTTCTGGTGGATTTTGAAATATTCTGATGGATATGTCATCAATGCCTGAGGTTTGTTTTATTTTTGAAAAATGTTATAACATTTTTTAATTCATATATGTAAGTTTCGTATAGTACAAGTGAATTTGCTACAGAGGGACTGTGGAAATGATCCAGTGGATCATTTTGTAGAGGTAGATTTTCAGTCATTTTTTCAGCAATAGTTCAATAATAATTATTTAGAATATCTGGCGATAATGATGTGTTTGTTTTTTTGGTGTTTTTCCCCTGAGGTCGTTTATCACTCGCCAGCTCTCTTTAGACTTATTTTCTGCTTTTTCTATTTTTGTTCTATAGAAATTTTCTTTAGCTTGTTTGATTACACTTCTGTAATTATTGAAGTAGCTATGGAAACAAGGTGCGTCTGTAAATTTTCTGATATGATGCAAAGCACGCATATTTTTAGAGGTTATTTTGATGCCCCGGGTAAGCCATTGTTTTTTTTGTTCAGTTCTGATTTTTTGTACTGGAAAGGTATCATCAAATATATCGCGAATTTTATTGTAGAAATCTTGGAATGCATTATTCGAATTTAATACGTGCTGCCAATTTGTTTCCAAGCATGCTGAGTAAAACCCACTATAGTTTTTTTTACTAAATATTCTTCCCTATCTGAACTTGCCAGACTCCAATTTTACATACAACTGGAGTTTACAACAGATAGCATCATGAACTGATAGGCCTGCTTGCTCTACTGAACAGGAAATATACTGTTCCTCTATATTACTACATATATAATCAATTGTATTTGCACAGTGATTGGTAATATGAGTAGGGGTATTTACCTGCATTTTTAACCGACGAAACCAAAAAGGAAGAGGTTCTCTAGTCGACGCGTATATTTAATTTTTTTTATTTATTTTTTATGTATGATCACGCATAACTTTTTACTGAGACGTCCGATTCCGATAATTATTTTTTCAGTGGATAGGGTGTACTTCGAAGTTGGTCCCATTTCAATTTCAAAGATGAAATCCACCCCTAAGGGTAGCAAAATGAAGGATATTGATCACTCACCCTCTGAATTCTCGTCCGTTAACCGATTCTATCAGCTATAACTTTGTACTGGGATCTTCGATTTGGATGATTCTTCTTTTATCTTAGGGTATACTACCTCATAGTTGATCATATTTGGATTTCAAATAGAATTATCCACCCTTACGGGTAGAAAAATAGGGGATAATTGATTTTTCATTGTGAACATTGGCACACATATGTAGTTGACAATGACAGATCGCTAGTGTCATTATCACAATCAATATATTCTATGAGAGGATGGAATGATATACAAAGTAATGAAATAAACTAACCAGAACAACAAAAATAATTAACAAATAGTAAAAGTAGATAATCATATTATTCAACTGGTAATAGTTGAAGTAAGGTGGGTAAGTATTTTGGAAGTAATAAAAAAATAAGCAGTTAGTAATTAGTAGATTTCAGACACAAAAAATTAAAAACAAAAACTTTTTAACAAAAAATTAAACCGACGAAATACGGAACTGAAAAGTTAAAAATAAAATAAACCTTCTTAGTCTCAATAACTAAGCTCCTAATCTAATGTAAGTAACTAATTTTGAGTCGGCGCCAAACAAACAATCAACAAAGATCATTAAATTACTTCAAAAAAATTATCAGAATGTCACCGCCCAACTCGATGCCATCATTTTACGCCTTACCGAATTCATTTGCTTGTTTGTTTGGCGCCGACTCAAAATTAGTTACTTACATTAGTTTAGGAGCTTAGTTATTGAGACTACGAAGGTTTATTTTATTTTTTACTTTTCAGTTCCGTATTTCGTCGGTTTAATTTTTTGTTAAAAAGTTTTTATTATATTAAAAGAAGTCAATAGATTTGTGAGAGACACTGTGATGGCAGCAAGTTTTTCACTAAAATTTATATTTAGATCTCCGGGACATTATTATCGAAGAGTTGAGGGTATTTCATCATAATTAAGTTGAAGTATTTTTATTATATATTTTCTATCCTTATATATTTTTTCAACATTTTTCATTTTTATTTACTGTGACTTGTATTCTCTCTCATAACATTGTGTTTGTTTACAAGAGTTATACTCTGCTATTCTAAATCATATCTACGCAAATATATATTTTTGAGAAATTGTTCATATTAATGAGCATATCAGTTATATCAACTTTTTTTTGAATATCAGTGAGTCCAATTTTTTAATGAAAGTATTTTTTTGCAGGATGACTCATCAATCATAATGCCCGTAAAAGTAGGACAAGGACATTCAGTAAGTTTGTTTTATCCACGCAATTGTTGAGATTAATAATATGCAATTAGATGCTTAATTTGTGGGAAATTTTTGGCTTTTCTATTTCTAGAAGAAAAATAACTCCAGAATATAGGTTTTCCTAATATCTCTGTATTATTAAAAAAAATTATGCTTAGGCTGCTTGCCGCTAGAATATGCCCTCATGGAAAGGTTTTGGTGTATAAATTCAATCTTTCTGTTAATGTGTTTTGTATAGTTTATATCATGTTCTATTTTCTTTATGCACTAAATGTCAATACAAATATAATTGCTAGAGCATGTCAAAACTTTTACTTTGTAAAAGAAAATTAATTGAATGTTTTTTAATTTCAGTTTTCTCAAAGTATATCAGCAATCAGTGAAAACACTTTTAACGGTTCTGCTAGTGTGGACATGGAAAACTCCAAACTTTGTACGATGAAAAGGTAACTATTCATAAAAACACATAAACAACATATTTTGTAATATTGAAGATTTTATGGGTAAGCATTTTAAAATATTTATATATGATATAGATGTTAACAGAGCTAAATTTTACTTTTCATTTCCAATCTTTTTCAACGTGGAAGGCACTATGTCCTTTACACTTTCAGTGATGTGATAAGCTTTCAAAAAGTTGTTTAAATTTACAAATGATTTCAGAACTGTATCAGAGGGCATGATTATTCCTTGAGTCATTGTCAGAAATATATGTGATCCTTTTCCATAATATTCACTTTTGTCTCCATTACCAGGGGTAACAATATTCTTCAAAGCACTGCCTATTTTATCGAGGGGGTTTTGGTTTCTATCTGAAATATTGAAATCATATCATTCATTATCTACTAGGATAAGGTATGGAAAAATATTCTTACCTACTTTTTCATTTTCTCCTTCTTTTCCCACCTTGAAAGGAGTTAAAAAATCAGATGTTTTGTCTTCTGTTGGAAAACAGTGGACAAGAATAACTGAAAAAGAATAATAATGAACAATATATTGTATTGAGAAAAAAACACGTTCAATTGAATATTAAAAAAATATTTTTGTGAATTTAAAAAAAAAATATTTTTGTGAATTAAAAAAAAAAAGAAAAATCTTCGACAAAAATGAAGCTACTTTTTACCCGACTATGGCGAAGCAAAAAGGAGGGTTATGATTTTGACCGGTATGTATGTATGTGGGTATGTATGTTCATCTGTTCCCTCATAACTTCTAAACTACTTATCATAAATTGACAAATGAGGTATTGTTGGAAGTGTCTTGATAGTCCGCTGGTTAAAGTCTATGTAACGTCACATTAAATTGAATATGGCGCCCTCTCTCTAGAGGACAAAGTTATGAACTAAAAAATTTTTTTTTCAATGATGAGTGTGTTGGGTATCAAATGTAAGGGCTTAATTAGCACATTTCAAAAATATATATGTAACAATATTGTTAGATGTTGCTCGCGGTTTTGCTTGCATGCACCCGATAATTGGGAATAATTTCTAAAATCACGCCTCAGATGTGTGCCAAACATATTTTCTCTCCAAACCTACCCAAAATACATATATAATAAATATGTATTTCATTATAGACTATAGTACACATGTTAAAATTATATATAAAAAAAAACGTGTGTAATAATAATGACATAAGCTGGGAGTACCTCCATGCAGTGAAGGCAGTAACAGTAATATTACTGGCTAAAACTCCCATTTAATTACCATGCCTTTGGGCTTATGTTGTTCATTGCGATAGTAAATATTGTGTCGTGTACCCGATAACGCAGGGAAGCAACCACAGCTATCAAAGTGTCCTTACTTGTATGATCTTCGTTTCGATATTTTAAGATGATACTCTACGTTTAATTTGTGTATTAGGATATAATATTGTAAATATGTTATAGGTAGTACTACAACTAATATTTCTTCATTAAATATTTTTTGTTTTTAAATTAATTCGTTACGTTGTAATTATAAATACCTATTTTGTTAGCTGTAGTGACACTATAAAAAAAAACTAACTTTTAAATAATTACATCATCAAAAATTGGTTAGTAATTATAACTTTGATTTCAAAGAAATCTTTTAATAAAGAAAACATTAAATTACAAATAATAAAAAGTAAGTTGAAAAACTAAAACCCGACTATGGAAAAATCACACTCTAAAAAGTATGAAATAAAAAGTAAGTTCAAAAACTAAAATCCGACTACTGACAAATCACGCTCTAAAAATTACGAAATAAGAAAATATTCTCATCTGAAATTGAATTGAATATTTATCGTCTATTAAATAAACAACTTACACGTAATATATTTTAATGTTTTAATACATATTTATAGTGATGTTCAGAAGATAGCCGTGGTCATTTGCCACTTTGCCCTAAAGCTTAGAATGTATTGTTTTGTTAGGGTAGGTGGCATATGACCATGGCTATCCTTGAACATCACTATGAATATGTATTAAATACATTAAATTATATTACGTGTAAGTTGTTTATTTAATAGATGATAACTATTGAATAGTTTGGTCATAACAATTTCAGATGAGAATATTTTCTTGTTTCATAACTTTTAGAGCGTGATTTTTCAGTAGTCGGGTTTTCGTTTTTGAACTTAATTTTTTTGTAATATCTAACTAGTTTATTTCTTTCAAATGAGTATATAATTGGATTTTTGGATTCTACATAAAATTCTAAACAAGTTTCATGTATGGTGTTATATTGCAAAAGTTAGTTTTGGAATTATGTACACTTGTAAATTATTATTTTGACTACTTTTGCACCAGTTCAGTGAGAAAACCATAACGAATGGAACAAAATGGATTTCACTTTCCTATCCTAACTATTTGGAAGCTTTTTCACAAAACATCAGATCCTTACAGTAACTTCACATTTTATACTGGAAACTGTTAGTCTGATCCACAAAAATGTTATCGGTCTTCAATACCACAACAAAGTATAATACCCGGTAGACCAACACAATTATACTTCCCATACTACCTTAGTGAGATACTCACTGATTTATAATGGTATCAATATGTATAACAAACTCCCTACAAATCTTTAAAACGAGTCATGTTTAAATACTGATTGATAAGGCCTATTATGATTTAGAAGAATTTTATAATGATGTTTTAATATAGACAAATGCATTTGTGTCATTAATATTTGGAGTGTTTATACAAGTGTTTTAAATTTTTTAATGTAACCACAATTAGCAATAATATTGTGATTATCGTGTACGTCAAAAAGACGTACTAATTTTAATATGTGCAGTGCAACTTCTCATGAAATTTTAAACATTATCAAAAATATTTTAGATTTTAATTAATGGTGTTAATGCATTTTATATATTATTATTTACTTTAATGACTACTTCAAATAACATAGGTAAACGTTTGTCAATAAGAACCTGTTTTTTTCAGACAATAAACGCATATCTCTCTCTATCTAATGTTGTTAACTGCTGATGGGCACCATGAGTGTGGTACTTACCTCATCGTACCATTTTTACAATGTTTTAAGTTGTTGAATCTTACAGAAAAGTAGTTCAAAGGAAACCATAGCAAATGTAACTGAAACATTTTTTCAACGTATGACATAGTCTAAAAATAAAGATAATGAATTATTAAAAACTGAAGTAGTATTTTAAATTATAACTAAAAACGGTAAGTTATTATCCATCTTGAAATATGTTCGACATGTCCACCCTTAACAAATAAATCGGGTTGTAAACTCTTTCCTAACATTATACAAAGTTTGAGGTGTTATTTCTGAACACACTTCAAAAATTTAACGCCACAGTTCATCAAGACTCTCAAAACACTTAAAAACTACGGATTTCACATAGCCCCAAATAAAGTAACCAAGAGGTGTGAGGTCCAGTGGGCGAGCTGTCCACTCTGTTGGACCTTTCATCTAAGTTATTTCTCACCTTTCGAAAACCACTCATTGAATATGCAAATAGCAGCGTGGTAATTTCAATTAGCTTCACCGAATATGATAACGGCTTCATCTTTGTCTTCTACTGAACGAGCCATATTAATCAACGAGAGATATTAAAAAAATTTAAAAAAAAACCACCAAATATTAATAAATAGTTGACATTTGCCAAAAACAGATTAGAGTTCTGTCATTGCCATGCCTAGCGTGCACAGCCTATTTCATTAACGTAAGGGATTGGTTATCAGATAATGTTTTATTAACATTTTTCTTGGAATCAGTTGAACTTAGGTATAGGGTACGCTACATGAAATTAGCTTAGAATTTTATGTAGTATCCAAAAATTCAATTATATAGAGAGCGTCTCATTTAAAACAAAAAATATGACAAGCTTTTATACAAATGCACTAAAAAAGAAAAATAATTTATTAAATTGTTTGACCTAGGTTATTCTGTGAGTAACGGCAAGCTTCTGAATCTGCTGCTCACAGAATATAGTCAAACAATTAGATAAATAATTGTTTTCCTTATTAGTGCATTTGTATAAAAGCATGTCTTAAATTTTTTTTTTCGTCATTTTTATTCAATTATTTTTAGTCATTCATGAAATTCGTCATCTTATTGAATTCTGACAAAAATTAAGAATCTCCAACCCCAAAAATATCGTATGTGGATTTAAAAAAAAATTGTTATTTCTACACTTTCCAATATTTTCAATATTCAGGAGTCCTGTCATTCCGGATTTTATTTAGTCTCTCAGTATTTTGTTACTCCTGTTCTGTTCCCTGAATAAACATGGTTAATCTTAAGAAGGGTGATAAACATTTTTTGGATTCAGGTTTTTGGATATGATCATTTCAATTGAGTAGTATTCCTTATTTACTCGGAATTTTCATTGAATTTTACTTCTTCCAATAATATCTATGTTCCGCTGTTTTCAAGTTTTTTTTTCATAAAAAATTTCACAGTTTTTGTAACTTTTGGTATAGTTAAAGTTTCATTTTATCAAATTTCCCGAAAATATACTTATTTTTTATTGCTATTTATTTGAAATAATTTGATTCCTTTCTCAAAGTTTGGAAAACCTAAATCCACAGAATTAAATTTCTTTTCTGTATGGTTTGTGGAATACTTCAATGAAATAATTTCAACTAAGTCAGTTATAGAAAGTGATACCTTCATATAAATACTTACCAGTTAAACTCATTAATACATATAAACCAGAAAGCATATTGTCAGTCACTGGAATCACATAAACTATCGCAACAAATTAGGACCTACTTATACTTCATTATTCAGTAGCGTTTTGCAAAAACCCCTACTTTATAATCAAACTTTGTAAAGATAAAATTAATTAAGAATTCATTCTGTATTCAAAGCAGGTATTCACCTAAATATTACAATTTTATTGCTTGTTTAATCTAAATATATATCATCAGAATAACATCATAATAACTGTCTGACTGACATATCAACGCACAGCCCAAACTCCTAGGGCTAGGACCGCGAAAATTTGCATGTGGGTTTCTTTGACACTGTAGGTGAGCACTAAGAAAGGATTTTTGGAAATTTAACTCCTAAGGTGGTGAAAAAGGGGATGAAAGTTTGTAGGAAAATCCGTCATTTTTGAATCATTAAATCTGACAAACTGTCAAATTAATGTTCGAAGCTAGATGGAATCACATAAATAAATACCAGAAAAAATACAGATTCTACGCGGATGAAGTCACGGGCACCAGCTAGTTAATAATATATAAATAATTCATTCTTTTTGCAATCAGTAATCACATTTGTTATAAAAGGTCCCAAGTGATACAAATTATGCAATATCCAAAATATATCCAAAAGCTATTTTGATGAATAATTTTAATGAATGGTAATAGTTTCAATCTGAAAGTATATAGGATTTACAGAGGAATAGGAAATTTAGTACCTTTTCAATTGACTTTGCCAACAACTGTTTTCATCTTCATTGGCTTGCTTTTGCCATTATTAGGGCTCCACAAGTAGACATAATTTATATTTTGAAAATGTATTCCTGGTCATTTTCAATAGAATACAGGGTGAGATATAATAAAACCGACAAACTTTGTGTGTTTGTGTTCCCTCAAATTATTTTACAAGGAAGGATTCCTACAAACTGATTATTAAAATAATTAATGAAAACACTTTTTTAAAAAAAAGCTTTTATTCAAATGCTCTAAAAAGTAAAAAATAAAATCAATAATCTAAATTCATAATCTCCGACCCCAAAAACCCCGACATACCAATTTTGAATAGAATCGGACCATAAACACAGAGATCATCGGCCATCTTAGAGCCACCATTTTGATTTAATGAATTTTGGAGAAAAATTCATAATCTTCGACCCTGAAAACACCCCACACACCAATTTTGAATCGAACCGGACCATAAACCTAAATCTCGTCCGCCATCTTGGAGCGCCAATTTGTTTTTTTCTCTAACAAAAATTCCATTAGCTGCCATTTCAATTTCATAAATTTTGACAAAAAATTCATAATCTGACTCCAAAACCCCCACATACAAATTTTGAATCGAATCGGACCATAATTACAAAACTTGTCCGCCATCTTGATTTTTGAATTTTGACAAAAAATTCACAATATTCGTTCCTGAAAACCCCCACATACCAAGTTTGAATCAAATCGTAACATAATCACAAAACTTGTCCGCCATCTTGGAGCCGCCATTTTAAATTTATGAATTTTGACAAAAAATTCATTATATTCGACCCTGAAAACCCCTACATACCAATTCTGAATCAAATCGAACCATATTAAATCTCGTCCGCCATTTTTGTTTTTCTCTAACAAAAATTGCATAATACATTGTCGCCGGAATTATGAACACCTACCAAATTTTAGATCAATCGGATGTCGGCAAGTGTTTCAAAAATTGATTACAAATTTTGAACCGGAAAGAATGACATAAGAACAAAGCAAGTTAAATAAAAGCTTGTGAAAAATTTCATTTTTAGTTAATTTCCTAGAAACCGTTTTTTTTTTTCAGTGACTTTGTTGTCATAATGTCTTAGTCAATTTTGTTTATTCATATAGCAAAATAATTAATTTTTGGGTAGGTAAATAAATAGAAAAAAATGTTTGGGTATAACAATTCATTATGTTGAAGTAAAATGCTAAGAATGATTTCTAATAACCGAAAAATCAGTTTCAAACACATAAAAAAAATGAATTGCAGTTCAAATTTCTGACTGACGTGGAGGTTTTTCTGAAAAAGTGTCATGTTAACAAGTTGAGATTTTTCTATAGAATTGATGCCAAAATGAAAACAAACAAAATTTTATTTTCAATGCCACTAATGATGCTCTCACTACTTGTTTATTCATATTTATGGCAATGGGTTACATTCAGTATAAGATCAATAAATTTAATTTATTTTTTGCAGTCTGGGTTTGGAGCCTACCAACTCTCGGTTAACTACGTGAGTATCAATTTCTTTATATGGTATGGGCAGATATATGGGGTGTGTCATAATAAGACCAATACAGTGATTCATTACACTATTTCAGAACAAAGTGTTTACTCACTTGCATTGTAAAAGAAGAAAATATAAAAAAAAACTTGACATTTTTTTTTGGGTAACCTTCCACAGTTTGAAAATTGAAAGAAACGGCATGTATTCTTCTTTCCAATAACAACTGCTTTTCAACAAATTCTGTTGAAATGGACCATACATGCTTACCTCTACTCAGAAAGGCAGTGAGATCTGGTAGAATGCTAATAAACTGATCTGAACAACACTCCATATATCAAATGAGCAATCACTCTCAAACTTTTTGGCAGATCTCAATTGACATCCGTCATTTGAAAAAGCGAAAAAGACTGCAAGAAAAATCTAAATTATTCAAACAATTGAAGGAGATTCAGAAGATTTTGAGAACGGGGCAGATATAGTCCCCGAAACGTCAATTAAAGAACATGTCAAGAAACGTTGTTCCTCCACAAAAAATCAGATTCATTCAAATCATAAAAAAAATTGCTATGAATATTGGTCCTAAAATGGCCAAGAGACAAAACACTGAAAATTTACAGAAAAACTGCACTCTTATATGCTTTGAATGAGTCATCAATATTTTTTATAGATACTTACCCAGTGGCATAGTTACAGCATAGCTAAATGATTTCCTACTTTAATTAACTTCAAAATCAAGATTTTTGCAAAAAAAATCCAGAATCCTCCTGGGTTAAAAAAAACAATACAAATATAATTGAAAGATTGGAAGTCTGTTCCACAATAAAAAATTATTTATTTCAATTGAAGAATAACAATATAGATATTTTTAATTTGAGAATTTGTGATATTTTAAATCTAGACTGATATTGTATATTTCTAAATGTGCGCATGTAAAAGGGCTTTTGCCTGTTTGTATTGCTGTATAAATAATAATAATAATAATGTTTATTCGCTAGAAAGATAATTACAATGAAACATAGAAATATATAAGTAAATAAACGGAGTAAATCACAGAAGCAAAAAGATGCTTGTTTGTGATTGATAAATTAAATTAAATTAAATTGTACCTGATAAGGACCACATAAGCATAAAATACTTGTATGTGGCTTATATGATTTAAAATACATAAGTACAGATAATCACTTTGTTAAAATTGCTTAATCTATAAATATTTGAATGTAGTGTTATTATGGCTAAAAAATATAAAGTTAAAAATAGAGATAAAAATATGAAATCAATATGAAATCACAACGATAGGGACTATTTAAAATCACTTAATCTATAAGTATTTAAAAATACCAATATAATTTTGTTGGAAAGTATATAAATAAATAAATAAATTTGCAGAAATATCAATATCTAGCTAATTACAGGAGTAAAATGTTCATAATCAAATCAAATGTTATAATCTATATATAAAATAAGACATGTAAATTTTCAGTTTATAGAACAAAATAATATAACATAATATCACCAAGAAATTAAATCTCCAAAATTAACTCTGAAACCATTTACGTACGTTATTCTTGCCAATTATCTGGAGAATTTACTGAATTGGTGTCTATCAGTCAGAGTGACAGATAAGTTTTTGTTGCTGTCTAATTTCTCCGGTCAAAAATTTCCCGAATTCTTTCACGCGGAATACTTGAAATAAATTTATTTATGTCCTTTTTTAGCCGTGGGAATGTTTCAGAGGTCTGGATGTTTTCTGGTAGTGCATTAAAGGCTGTTGGGCCCAAAAAACTATATGATCTCTGCCCTATGGTTTTCATTGTAAGTGGAACTATATATTTGGTTCTGTTACGTGTAATATAGTTGTGGCTCGGCTTGTTGAGTTTATTCTTTTCTTTATATTGATTCAAGACAAGTATTTTGTATAGTAATTGTCTCAAGTCAAATATACCTGATTCTTCTTACAATTTGTCTGAACTATAGCGGATAGGTTTGTTCAGCATTATTTTAAAAATTTCCTCTGAATCACCTCTAGTGGACGCAGGTACGTGTTTGATACTCCGCCCCATACAATTATACAATATGATAGGTGGCTTTGTACTAGGCTATAATAAATTATAATTTTTTGTTTAAGGTCTATCCTATCTTTCAGTTCTCAGTTTCTTCAGCAGATAGTTTATGTGATAGTCCCATCTTAAATGAGAGTCTATAATGACTCCTAGATATTTTATTTGTGTTGTTGAAGATATTTTAAGTGTGTAATTGAAAGTGTGGCAAAAACGATTTGTAGTTACAGAACGGGACGAAGTAGGTTTTGCTACAGTTCAAAGATAGTTGTTTATGATCGAACCAGTCTTTAATAAATTCCATATCCTTCTCAGCCTTTTCTTTTACTTCAATCCATGTGTCCCCCGAATACAACACAGCGGTGTCGTCTGAAAGCTGATTATTTTGCCAGTGGCTCCTGTGAGAATAATTCGTTTATATATATATATATTTACAGAAAAGTATTGGCCCTAGCACGGTTCCTTGTGGTACTCCGCATTTTATTGTTCTTTTACTACTCTTAGTATTTTCGATTCTCACAATTTGCTGTCGATTCTCTAGGTATGATTTGAGTAATTCAAATGGGTTTTCTCCAATTCCAATATGTTCTAAACTATGGAGTAGAATTGAATGGTTCACAGTATCAAAAGCCTTCGATAAATCAATAGAGACTCCTATGATGGTTTGCTTCCATCAAGGGCTTTGTAGATTAGGTCTGTTAACTGTATTACAGCATTCTGAGTTGACTTTTCCTTTTTGAAAACCAAATTGGGATTCGGATAAGATTTTATTTTCTTCAAGATAAGAGTTCAATCTAACTTTAATCAACTTTTCGAGAATTTTACATATGTTCGTTATCAGAGAAACTGGTCTGTAATTGGTTACTTCATTCCTAGATCCACTTTTGAAGATAGGAGTAATAATTGATAGTTTTAAGCATAATGGAAATTGTCCTTTTTCTACTGTTTGGTTGAATATATATGTTATGGGCTCTGCGATGTATTGAGCTACTAATTTCAATTTTCACTCGTTAAGTCATCAATTTCAGGCGCTTTGTTATTTTTGAGTTCTCTTATTATATTTATAACTTCTGTTTTGGTAGTTGGATTAAGAAATGAGTTTTCATTGAAGTTTTGCTTGAATTTATTATTTGATATCCTTTTTATTTTGCTTGCTAATTCTGCTCCCATATTTATGTAGGTATTATTGAAAATGTCTACTATTTCATCTTATCATGAGTTATTTTTTTTTTTTTTTTTTTTTTTTTTTTCAAAACATTTCATTCATATTTTTCCATAAGTTATTTGCATTATATTTGCTTTCATTGATCTTACTTTTGTAGTATTCATTTTATTGAGAATACTTTTATAATTTTTGTATTCCGTCTTCAGTTGCATATTATTCGGTTCTTTCAATAACTGTTGATACAAGCAATTTTTTTTGTTCACCGATCTAACTAAAGACGGTGATATCCAATTTTTCCTCTTTTTTTCATTACCTTTTATTCTTATGACGCTATTGCATTGATCAACTTCATTTTGTAAAAATGTCACAAATTTTTCAGTCAATCTGTCCAAGTCTTTGTCTAACATATATTCAGATAAATTTGTATTCTTTATGTTCTCTATAAATTTTTTCTCATTGAAGCGCTTCATAATTCTTCCTTCATTAATTTTTGCAGTAGTCTTTTTTTCAGTTACTACTTGAACACTGATGGTCGAATGGTCCGTGATATCCGTTAGGGTTACGATAGGGATGACGTTTTCCATATGTTGCTTATATGTTTTCATAAAGATGTGGTCGAGACAAGCTTTTTGGCGTGTTGGTGCATTTATAAGAGGCGTGTACCCAAATTCTGCCAGAACAGTTAAATAATCATTGACTTTATCATCATTTTCCTCCAGAATATTAATGTTTATATCTCCAAGGAAAAAATTGTATTCACTCTTGTTGCTTATTTGACTTTCAAGGTAATTTTGTAAATTCTGATCGATACAAGTGGACGGAGACCTGTAAAACACATTGATCGTCATCAGATCTCCCTGAAAGTCAGCTTCCAATTTGAATAAGACTGAACCATTGAAGTGTATCAATTCGTGCTGTTTATAGAGGTCCGTTTTAATATAAACAACAGTTCCATCATTTTGGTTTAGCTCCCCTTCGTTGTAGATCGTTTTATATCCTGGCAAATTGAATATACTAATATCTGTAATGACTCTAGTCTCTGTGAGTGCAATACAATCATAGTCAAAATCGAATTGTGCTAGAAAAATTTTTTAAATTCATCCACATTCTTTCCAATACTCCTAATGTTGTTGTGAACTATTTTGAAATTATTTGATTTGTTATTGATTTTTAGAATTTTATTACTTTCAGATGGTGTTTCTAACGTAAATGTATTTATTTTTTTCACCTCGAAATCCCGTATATAAGGATCCATAGTTATTTAGTTTGACAGCGGTGTATGATGAAGAGCATACACAAATTTGAATTTATAACTTGTGAGTGGTTTCAGGTTGTCTCTATTTACTTGTTAGATCTTATCTACCTGGGTACCTGTAATAAACAATTATAAACAATACTAATGTTTGGGTCATATCCTATCGCAAGGGAATATTTAAAAATATATATAAGATAGAACTGACGGAGATTATATCGAGTTTTCAGGCTATAGGTTTTTTTTTCCCAATGCTCGTTGATGTCGAATTAGAACGAAGGTTCTTAATATTATCCACTTTTGTTTGTTTTTTCTTCAGATCGTTTGATAAGATTGAAGTTGTGAATGTTGTTCGTGGTTCTTGCTCTGGGCTTTCTGGCGGTAGGATCAGTTTCTGCGTCGCTGTGCGCATGTAAAAGGGCTTTTGCCTGTTTGTATTGCAGTATAAATCATCAGTTCATATTGATATACAGAGTGGCCACTTTTTTAATGGGATTGTATTGGTAACTTTTAAACCATAAGAGTTAGAAGGTCGGTCAAATGGATAAAAAGTTGCATTCATAGAAGCATTGTCAAGCAGTTCAAACAAATCGAGATTATCAGGGCCGGTTATTGAGATATCATAAGAAAAGTAAAGTCTGCCATTTTGATTTTTCTTTTTTTCCTACTTTATTTCGAATATTATCAAAAAATGTCACAGGAGTTTTTTATTCGACAGTAAATTATCCTCAATTTGACATGGTCAGATTTTGTATCCAACGTTTCGTACGCTCTGGGCCACCCTCAACCTAATTTTTTTCAATACGGACCTGCATATTTTATGACACTTTTCGAAACAACTTTTGACGCTGAATTAAATGATATTTCATACAATGTCATTCAAAGTTGATTTTCAGGTGATTTTGACCCTTATCCAAATTTCTTTGGGTCGGATCTGTATTACATTTAGGTACCTTTAGTTTAATTAACAACATGCAATACATTTCGATAAGAAAATCAACTTACTCATCTTCAACTAAATGGAACGTAACAGAATCAAAGCAAGAAACAAGTAATAATTATTTACAAATTTCAAGAGGTGAAAAACCTAATTCATAATAATTAAACGAAACTATCATTTAATGAAAGAAAAATCAAATGATTATTCGAAAGTAAATGATGAACATTAGTGAAGTAAGTGTTCGAAATGTCCACCATTCTGTAAAATGCACTTTGCGGTTCTGGAACCCATACTTCTTATACATTTGCTTATTTCGTCTCCTTGAATACCTTCCAATACATTCTCAATCTTCTCTGAAGAATCTCTATTGTCGGGTTCAGTAGTATCATAAATTTTATTTTTGAGATATCCCCACAAATAAAAATCCAGCGGATTCAAATCTGGAGATCTGGCAGGCCATGCTACTGGACCTCTTGTTCCAATCCATGAATAGGGAAAAGTTCGATTTAGATAGTCTGTGACTATTCTTGAGTTGTGTGGACCACATCCGTCTTGTTGGAACCATGGACTATTACGCCGATACCGTATAGGAAGATCATCCAACATTTCTTCTATAATTTCTACATATTTTGCTTCGGTTAGGTTGCCGTCAATGAAATAGGGTCCCAGTAATTTATTATTCAACAAACCGCACCATATGTTCAAAGAAAAACGATATTGATGTCTAACTTCATGAATTAAGTGAGGATTTTCTGTGGCATAAAAATGTTTGTTCCTTCGATTGAACATGCCAGAATTTGTGAATGTCGTTAGTCTCCCCAAATGATATTGTGCTAAAATTGTTGTTATTCCGCACCTTCCGTTGAAACCAATTACAGAATTACAACCTTCTCTCAGGATCATTGCGATATAGTTTTTGCACGGCTTGGTATTTATAGTCATGGTATCCGTGTCTCTTGACTATTTTATTAACAGCACTTTTTGATAAATTGCATTCACTGGCCATAGTTCTCGATCCTATTCCTGGATTCATTCGAATTTGGGCCAGAACACATTGATAGGCTCGTTTCGTCGTAGATAAGGACCTCTAGGTTTGATGAATGAATTATGTGCAAGTAAGGTTGTAGATAAACGTCGAAACATTTTAATATTTGGTGTTGTTCTTTCAGGATATAATTCACCATACCTTTGTTGTGCTTTGAACGAATTTCTATCTAGTTTTATGTACACTTCGTGCAAATCTCTCTTCTCTTCATTTGTGTATCTTACCATATCGAATAAGTTCAATTGAAATTACTCAGAAAAGTATTTAATGACAAGTTCTTGTGACACAATAATAAACGAAGTGAAAAATAATATGACATTTCTTGTTATGTTCTTTTTTATCCACGGCCTACTACTTGAAGATAATACATTCAATAAACCTAGAGTTGTGTGTATGTAAGAAAAAACAAGTCTATCAACGATATCAATGTTCTGACCCAAATTCAATTGAACCCAGAAAAAAAATCGAGAACTGTGGCCAGTGAATGCAATTTATCAAAAACTGCTGTTAATAAAATAGTCAAGAGAGCAATACAATGATTTTAAATTTGAATACCAAGCCTTGCAAAAAATTATATCGTAATGATCTCAAAATAAAGTTCGATTCTGTAATTTGTTTCAACGGAACAAATGACAAATCCAACAATAGAGATTCTTCGCGAGAAGATTGAGAATGTATTGGAAGGTATTCAAGGAGACGAAATAAGCAAATGTATAAGAAGTATGGGTTCCAGAACCGCAAAGTGCATTTTACAAAATGGTGGACATTTCGAACACTTACTTCATCAATGTTCATCATTTACTTTCGAATAATCATTTGATTTTTCTTTCATTAAATGATAGTTTCGTTTAATTATTATGAATTAGGTTTTTCACCTCTTGAAATTTGTAAATAATTATTACATGTTTCTTGCTTTGATTCTGTTACGTTCCATTCAGTTGAAGATGAGTGAGTTGATTTTCTTATCGAAATGTATTGCATGTTGTTAATTAAACTAAAGGTACCTAAATGTATTACAGATCCGATCCAAAGAAATTTGGATAAGGGTCAAAATCACCTGAAAATCAACTTTGAATGACATTGTATGATATATCGTTGAATTGAGCGTTAAAAGTTATTTCGAAAAGTGTCCTAAAATATGCAGGTCCGTATTGAAAAAAATGAGGTTGAGGGTGGCCCAGAGCGTACGAAACGTTGGATACAAAATCTGATTATGTCAAAATGAGGATAATTTACTGTCGAATAAAAAACATCTGTGACATTTTTTGATAATATTCGAAATAAAGTGGGAAAAAAAGAAAAATCAAAATGACAGAATTTACTTTTCATCTCAATAACCGGCCCTGATAATCTCGATTTGTTTGAACTGCTTGACAATGCTTCTATGAATGCAACTTTTTCTCCATTTGACCGACCTTCTAACTCTTATGGTTTAAAAGTTACCAATACAATCCCATTAAAAAAGTGGCCACTCTGTATATCGTATATATCCGATATTTATAATAAATATCATGATTTTTGCCATCCCTGATGTGGATACATTTTTGTAAACACAGTGACACTTATTCCAGCTTATTATTATTAATCTTGGGATGTGTCTGATGCTTCAGATTTCACATGATGATGGTTTTCAATTTCAAGATTAAAGAACGAAAAAAAAATGTTTTGGAGCTTGAAATGAAATATGTAATGGCCATGATATGAAAGAAAAACCTTTAATGATTTTGAATGTTCAGGGAATGTGGGCTATTTTTAGAAATGACATAGACTATAATTCCTAAACTGATTCTGATATACTTCTACTCCGCCAAATTCCACATGCCTTGTAAAATTATTTTACGGCAAATTACATAGATACATTTACTTTTACAGTTCCACCCCGATGGTAAGAAGCCCGCGGACAAGTTCTAGGAATAAAAAACTAAATATTTCTCGTGATAGTATCACGATGCAAAGTCCTGTAGATTCTAAAGTAACCAAGAGGAGAGGAGGAAGGTATGTATAAAGCTAATCAGTCTTTCATATGGAGTTTTTCAGAATGAAAGATACAAAATTTGTGTGGATGTCAGCAAATTGTTGATGATTACCAACAGATTTAAATTCCAAAAAATATTTGCATAAAGCGTGATTGTTTGATATAATACTTCAAGATTTTTCCACTAAATTGATATAAGGTGTAATTATTATAGTTAATATATTTATAGATGCTGAGAGTGTTTCCATTGTCAAAATATAATTTGAGGCAATTACGGATAGAGGTCAATTAATAATAACAACTTTATTCATCCCAAGAAATAATACAATTATTTATATTAGGGATACAATAATACAAAATAAATAACATTTATTTTCAAACAAGTGATGAATTATTTTATCATGGGATAAATCAATAAAATAGGTTGTATTTCTCTTATTATAATTTTTTATATTATTTTTTGCACAATAAAATAATAAATTATTGAGAGATCCAATATTTTTTCAAATGAGTCTTGAAAAGGCTATTAAAACGCATATTTTTCAAGTGATCAGGAATTAAATTGTATGTCATTATACCTTAATAAAATATTGACTTCCGACCAAAGTTTGATTTTATCGGAATAGTACATAAATTTTTACACTGACGAGTATTATAGTCATGGATATAATCAATTTGTGTGAATAGAGGTTAGAATGTTCAGCAGAATTTTTTTAGGAGGGGATTAAACAGCAGATTTTGAATTATATAAATTTCTGATATTGAGTAATTCATTGGGTTTATATAAGTTTACTGACAATTAAACAACGGACAATGATGCTGAGGAATGATAGAAGTATCTGCTGTTAGTCTGTATTCTCTGCGTGCAATAGATATTTGAGATTTGATTGATTTCCAAAGGTCTGTCAAATACTGTTTGTCTGGTTCAGAATAGGTTCTTATGAGTTTTGTAAAGGGTGGATGATTTGCTTACCTTGTAAAACTGTTCTGTTGCCTGTCAATAACAGAATAGCAGATATCACAACTACTAACATTACATTACCAACCTACCAAATCTCTCAGATTTGGCCACTCTCAGTAACTGCATTATTTGATATTTTTGTATATTGAATCTAGTTGAAAAAAATCGTTTTTAATAAAAAAAGTATCAGTTTTAATTCAAATGGCTCCTAGTTGCAAATTTTATTGAATTAACATTCCATTTCTAATTTAATTAGTATGCAGATTTATTTTCAGTGATGAAAAAAAATTTGCACAAGTGTTACTAAAAAGACTGAGTTTGGAGAAGAGGCTGTCATCAGGGAGTCCAATAAAGAAAATCAGCCTTCTTTTGAATACTTCTCCCATAACCAAATCCTCTGATATCAAACGGTCGAAGAGGAGTATCAATCAGGAAACACAAGATGTTGTGAATAATACAAGTGTAAGCAGTTCAGAAGTAGAAAGTACCCCAGAGACCAGCAAAAAGAAAAAATACAAAATTTCTAAAAAAATTGTTAAAGGCAAGACGAAAGGAAAAGAAAACAGACAGTAAGTTATTGATTATTTTATTGTTGTTGAGGTTATAAGTTGAGAAACTTGTTGAATTTGCTTGGTTTTTTATAGGATTCTTTAATGTACCAGCGACCTTTTTAATTAATTCCTTGGGAAACATTAAATTATGAAATTTAACTTCACTTTTTGATCGCAGAGTGGTGGCTAAATCAAATTCAAATCTAAAAATCATTTATACAACTTACGTGTATTTAGAAATGCGGCAGAAGATTTTTTCAGATAATTTAAGATATTTTTCACTTACCGGAGTAACTGACTTTGAAATCTCCGAACCATCATGAGACTGGAAGAAGTCTTGATCCTGATAGCACTTTCACCGAATCTATACTTTTCAACTATTGAAATGCCTGTAACTCTTTTCTAGAACTGTAACTTTTATCTACAATAAGTTCCAGTTTTCCTTTTAGCATTGTCTCTTTCATTTTCAATAAAAAACGTGTTTTCGAGCTTTTTGACAACATATTGACTTTATTAGCTCAGTTCAATGAATTATTCTGTGGCTCTAGGTCCCTAACATAACTAATAAAATTACAGAAAGGAAATATATTCATGTGATATTCACTTTGTAATGAGACTAATCAAATTGAATGAATTCCGGTTGGCAGAGCCTATATAACCAGATCAAATGCCTCGAGAGAAAGATGTGTCTCGTTGGAAATTACGAAGGGAACTGCTGCTCTTCAGAATTACATGAATATTTTTTTCTTATACATATTCAGCTTCAGGGATCCTACCGTATTCATCACATACAGTCCAGTGATTTTAGATAAAACCTATTTGTGATATAAGATTGACAATTTTATTTCCTCTAGTCACAGAATATTTGTCAAAAAATATGATATTTTATTACTTACTGGCGTGGGAATTCAAAACGACCCAGTAGGAAGAAAAATGGCCCCCACACTCATCTAATTCCTAATCGTTACCTAACATTCCATTCTCTCAGGAAAATATTTTGTAAACCATAATTTGCGTACGTGAACTGGCATTTCATGACGATAAATCAACTTATTCTTTCATTTCTACCAGTTGACCTAATCGAACTCTTCATGAATTATTTTCTCTATTTACCGTACTAATGAAGCTATTTGTGCTCTCTGACCATCAGTCGAGAGTAACAATAGGGCCAAGTGTTCCACAGATCGGAACACTCGGCTGAGTTCAAAAGGAAGATGCTTATAAATAACCAAACAGAGACAATCATTGGCAGGTTATCAGAACCCGTTTTTTGCTCCCAAGATAAAAACAAACTGAAATTATTTCTTTTGCTCCTTGCCAGTGCAGGAGCAAAATATTATTCTGAAGGGATCTGAATATTAAACAATGAATATTTGCGAGTCTTGTGGCGATTCTACGAAAAGTGGAATATGTTGTAATGGCTGCAAATATAATTTTTGTGAAAAATGTTCTGGCTTCTCGAGCTCGGAATTAAGATGCATACAGCTGAAGAAGAGACGTTTAATATATCTTTGTGAAAATTGTGAACAAGGTTTCAAATTGCTTCCCATTCTGATGAAGAAAATTGAACTCTTAGAAAGTCAAGTGAGCGAGTTACAGGAGAAAGTTGAAAAACAAATCTTAACTGGTGGAATGATGGAGGATGGAATAACAAATTTTGAGAATATCATCTCGGAACATGGAGAGATGAGAAATCGGGCAAGAAATGTTATTGTGCTGAATATCCAGGAGTCGACAAAGAAAGACAGAACTGAAAGAATTGCGGATGAAAAGCTCACAGCTAATAATATTTTGAAGGAATGTGATATCAGTGATGGAAATATGCAAGTACCTATATCGAATTGGAAAAATTCACTACTGGTAAAAATCGATCTCTGAAAATAATATTTTCCAACATAGAATTAGCTAAGCAAGTACTGAGAGATAAAAATAAAGTAAGTGAAAAAACAGAGTAATAATTTATGGAGATCAGACCAAAACTCAACGTAAATACTACCAGAGGTGAAAAGTAGACTAAGTAAAATTATCGAAGAAGGTGACCTGGATAAAACGATAAGATATGTACATGGAGTACCAACCATTGTCCAAAAAGAAAAAAACCAGTAATGCCTAATATTCAGAAGTCTTCTTTTATAAGATTCAATCAAGACATCATCTATGTTAACATTCAGAGTTTTCTCGCAAACAAACACGAAATTTTAACCCAAATAATCTGCTACCGCCCATCAATTATAGTTTTAAGTGGATCTAGAACCACTCAGGATATTTTAGATTCTGAACTCACTGTAATGCAGTATAATTTGGTAAGATGTGATAGCAGCAGTAGACATATAGGAGGAGTCTTACTTTATATTAAACAGGGCATTGAATTCAAAGTGATGAAAAGTATAACATTAGATGTTAACTATTGGTTCCAGTTTATAGAAATTTCAATCGATAGCCAAAAATGGACCATTAGAGGAGTTTACCATTCACCAAGTGCAAGTAATTCAGTATTCATTGATAAAATGGAAGATATATTAGAAACCTATTTTAATAATAAAAAAAACAGTCTTGGTAGGTGATATAAATATCGACATTAAAAATATTAATAATTTCTACACGAAGGAAATTCAGCACTTGCTTAACATGTATGGTGTGGATCAAATGGTTGAAGATTATACTTGAGTCACAAATGTCAGTAAAACTCCAATTGATTTTGTTATAACGAATTGTGATAATATTGCTGTTAAATGATAGTCCTAAAATTTCTGATCATTCCGCTATTTCCATTAGTATATTTGATACAAAGCCGAATGTTCCAGAGAAAATTCAAGTAGTTAGAAATTTGGGCAAAGAAAATATGTTATCCATCAATATGGAACTCTTGTCTTGTAATTGGTTATTAGATAGTGTAAACGTTGATATTATTTCAGAAGATATTTTTAAAAAAGTAAATGACATTGTAAATCGAGTTGCTCCAAGTTATAATAGAACATTAAAATCAAATGATGAACCATACTATGATAATGATTTGAAAAAGAAAGCTAAAGACAGAGATGTGGCATATAAAAATTTCAAAAAATGTAATGAAGCTCAAAAAGAAGAAAAATGGCAAGTATATAAGACAAGTCGAAATCAGTATGTTAATATGCTCAAAGCTAAAAAATCTGAATACTATGAACAAAACTTGACTTGAACAAAGGTAATTCAAAGCAAATGTGGAAAACTCTGAAATTGATTGTCAAACCAAATACCCCTTATAATTTCAACAAAATTGAATTTTTTGAAAATGGTGAAACTAGAATATACAGAAATGAGATAGATATAGCTAACAACTTCAATATTTTTTTTGTGGATAGTATCCAAGATATTGCTAATAATGTAATTGCAGAGGAACAATGGTCACAGGGAAACCTTATACAAATAAATAGCACATTAAACTGTTTTCGAAAACTAACCTTATAGTGAACTGCGTGGAATTATATTATCTTTGGATAACAATAAGAATCAATCTGAAACTCTTAGGCCCGGTATTTTCACCTCCGGTTATACTAGGAATAAATTAACCAATGCTTAGAATATGCTTTTAAAAACGTTTATTGATAAGCAAAAGCCATTCTAACCATTGGTTAATTTATTCCTAGTATAACCAGAGGTGAAAATACGGGGTCTTAATGCAATATTCCTGAAAGAAACATTTGAAAGCCTTGGACATTTTATATTACATTTTATAAATTCTTCTCTTGAAAATATGGAATATTTCCAGATAGCTTCAGAATTAGCACTATTATACCAACACCAAAAGTTTCAAATACAATAGATGCAAAAAAATTCAGACCCCTAAATACATTACCAACTCTTGAGAAAGTAATTGAATTGGCAGCTCATTCACAGCTGATAAACTATCTGAATGAATGTGATCACCAATCAGGATTTAGGAAGAGTTAATCATGTGAAACAGCTCTTCAATATACTTTATCAAATTGGAAAAAACAAATAGATGAGAATAAATATGTCATTGCAGTTTTTCTGGATCTGAAACGTGCCATTGAAACAATTGATATAGAGATTTCTGAGGTATTATGGAGTTGCAGGTACTGTTTATAATTGGATGAAAAACTATCTGAAAAACCGAAGTCAAAAAACAAAAATTGGTTCAAGTTATTCCAATAAATTAAGTAATAGCATTGGAGTACCTCAGGGCAGCGTTTTGGGTCCCCTTCTGTTCATTGTTTATATAAATGATATTCATCAAATTGCAGGGAACTGCTCTATTAGCTCATTTGCCGATGATACATTGGTATATTGTGCAAATCACAATTTAGAACAAGCTATAATAGAAATAAACATCACATTGGCCAATATCGAAAGATATTTGCAGACAAATAAACTTAAATTAAATGTAGATAAATCCAAATCAATGATTGTTACAACTAAATATAAATATGATAATATACTTGTTAATTCGATTGATATAGCGATTGAAAATACGTCCTTGGAAATTGTAGATGAATTCAAATATCTGGGATTTATGATCGATAATAATCTAACATTTAATAGTCATAGAGAATATATCATTAGAAAAATATCTAAAAAAATGTACTTTTTTTCAAGAATTTCAAAAGAGCTGTCCATGTTTGCCAGAGTTACCATTTATAATTCCATTATAAAACCTGACTTTAACTATTGCGCAACAATAATTTACTTAGAAAAAAATCGAATTAAACGGTTTTCTTCACATAAAGGATTCAATATAAAATTGAACCAGAAAATGGTAGATCTCAGGTGAAAAACAACTACTTTCCTGGCAAATACCACGCAGAACATTGAATGATATTCACCTGAAAATCCATGCATACTTCCATAAAATATCAATGGACATTGAACGCAAATGTTTCTTTCTGATAAGCTCGATTATGTTTAATTTATGTAGTGTTCACCTAACAATCCATACGGTTTCAGGCTTCTTGGCCCTCATCAGTACGGAGTAGTCAACCAGCCAAAGGTGCAAAGAACTCTGGCTGAAGTGAGACCAAGCGTAAACAAACCATCATCGATCTTGTAACACCTATAGGTACGCCGGAAAAGATAAACTTTAACTGGCGGTACCTAGTGACAGAAAGAAACACTCCGAAAATCTCCCACCTCGATAGGTTTCTAAATAAAAGATTCCTTCTCAGTAGGAGTGGCAAGCCCGTCTAGCATATAGTGAAAGAAAAGTGCCATGTGAAGTGGAATGAATAGAAAAATCGAATTAAACGGTTTTCTTCACATAAAGGATTCAATATAAAATTGAACCAGAAAATGGTAGATCTCAGGTGAAAACAACTACTTTCCTGGCAAATACCACCAGAACATTGAATGATATTCACCTGAAAATCATGCATACTTCCATAAAATATCAATGGACATTGAATGCAAATGTTTCTTTCTGATAAGCTCGATTATGTTTAATTTATGTCAGTGTTCACCTAACAATCATACGGTTTCAGCTTCTTGGCCCTCATCATCGAGTAGTCAACCAGCCAAAGGTGCAAAGAACTCTGGCTGAAGTGAGACACAGCGTAAACAAACCATCATCGATCTTGTAACACCTATAGATGCGGAAAGATAAACTTTAACTGGCGGTACCTAGTGACAAAGAAACACTCCGAAAATCTCCCACCTCGATAGGTTTCTAAATAAAAGATTCCTTCTCAGTAGGAGTGGCAAGCCCGTCTAGCATATAGTGAAAGAAAAGTGCCATGTGAAGTGGAATGATTTTATATTGAATCCTTTATGTGAAGAAAACCGTTTAATTCGATTTTTCTATTCATTCCACTTCACATGGCACTTTTCTTTCACTATATGCTAGACGGGCTTGCCACTCCTACTGAGAAGGAATCTTTTATTTAGAAACCTATCGAGGTGGGAGATTTTCGGAGTGTTTCTTTCTGTCACTAGGTACCGCCAGTTAAAGTTTATCTTTTCGGCGTCCTATAGGTGTTACAAGATCGATGATGGTTTGTTTACGTGTGTCTCACTTCAGCCAGAGTTCTTTGCACCTTTGGCTGGTTGACTACACCGTACTGATGAGGACCAAGAAGCCTGAAACTTTCACCTGAGATCTACCAGAATCCGACATAAATTAAACATAATCGAGCATCAGAAAGAAACATTTGCATTCAATGTCCATTGATATTTTATGGAAGTATGCATGGATTTTCAGGTGAATATCATTCAATGTTCTGCGTGGTATTTGCCAGGAAAGTAGTTGTTTTTCACCTGAGATCTACCATTTTCTGGTTCAATTTTATATTGAATCCTTTATGTGAAGAAAACCGTTTAATTCGATTTTTCTATTCATTCCACTTCACATGGCACTTTTCTTTCAATAATTTACTTGTTTAACCAAACCCGAATTTCTCAACTCCAAAATAGAGGAATGATATCGATACTTATATAGAGAAGTATCTTTTGAATTTAAAAAAAAAAAATTTTTTGATAGGCAATTCAGAAAACGATAAGTTATTGACTAATTGAATCATTTTTCTATAGGAAATATAATTTGGTGAACGCAATAACTTATCGGGGTGAACTAATTAGTTTGCCCTTTCTACACTTGTATAGATTTTCCTGATTATATTTTAATTTTCAGACTGTGGAAGGTTACCCAAAAAACATGTCAAGAGAGATTGATACTGAAATGTAATAGATATACTCCAATTAAATTGATGTTGGATACACTGCAATGGTTTTCAGTTAGTTTGCGTTTATTTTACATGAGTATGACTTTCATTTATAAATTGAACAAAGGCCTACTAGAGCTCATCCAGTATTGAAACGACCACTTTGGCCTTCCCCCACTAACAAACAATTTTTATCGAAGATACCCGAACCATTGTCTAACTATGGCTATTAATAGAAATTCCATAGGCGATTCACGAGACGAAGAGAACTTACACTCCTATAACTTTCCAAACACTTCTATTTCTTTTTCCGCTACTGAATAGTACTTACCACTGGGCATTTTGGCAAGGTAACGAGTAAACTATTGCAAAGTTGAATAAATAACTGCACTACCTATTTATTAATTAAACAAACCTAACCTTTCAAACGCTGCATGCCAAGACACTGGTGAAGATTCGCCGTAGCACAGCAAATCGTGTCCACTCGTGTTTTCCCCCTCTCTACCTACCAAACGGTCGTTTTAATACTGGATGAGCTCTACCTTCTATTTCAATGAATTCTTAATAAGAAATGATGAAATTCATAACTATAATACAAGAATGAGAGCTGATTTTCATATTCACAAAACGAATTCTAGTATGAGCATGATATCGCTATTTTGCAAAGGGTTAAATGAATTCAATAAACTGCCTATGAATATAAAATCGTCAGTATCTTTATCTTCTTTCAAGTCATCATTATCAGAGTATATAAAAACTCTATGATTGTTGGACATATTGCATTGGAGAGTTTATAACATCTTCGTGGGAAAAACATCCTATAGCACTAGGTATCTGTTATATTATTTGAGTATTATTATTGGTATAGGGTTCTGAATCTGTTACTGTCTTGTCCTGCATAGCTACCAATTGCCAGTGATATTTTTATTTTTATATATGTATATATGTGATGTACTTTTTTTATGTGTAATCAAGAAGTTACCTATTTTAAATAAAGTACTACTACTACTACTACTACTACTATAAATTCCCAATAATATGCTTATTCAGAAAGGTCACTCGTTTAGGTCTAATTGAACAAAACAATATATTTCTATGTCCTGTGAATTTTGTGGTAGTTTTGGAAAACAAATATTCGTGTTCAAAATAAATAATATGCATTTTGCTACCAAAATAAAAGAAGGGGGTATGGCTTTTTTGTGTTGTTTTAATAGATATATTGATCAAAATAAACTTGAATTGGGAATAAAAGAATAAGCATAAAAATAATGAAAATATTACTTAATTTATTTGATTTCTTGGCGATTTTTTTATATCAGGATACACCGATTTCTTGATTTTTTTAGACTAATTCTAGAATAATTCAAAATTACATTCTTTATATTTTTTCCAGGGCTACAACTCCAATTCAACAAACTCGATCGTAAGTTACATTATTTTAAGTTGTGTGGAAGAAAAAGAGATGATTAATGAAATATGTTTAGAATTCTGCATGTTTTGGGATGTTACTTCTCTGAATTGAAACATTTTTGGAAAAAGAAATCAAGTACTAGTGTCACTGACACTCCAAGAATTCTGTGTTAATAGTTGTTTCTTATAACACTAGTAAATATTATTACATGTTCCAGATGAATAAAATAAAATGTATGTGTATTCAATAAAACCTAATTATTTGGTTATGACAGATTAATTTGTGTATACCATGTATTGAATTAATGCTTTTTTTCAAGAGATGTTTTTTCTGATATGGTTTTGTAACCTAAACAATGAACCTATGAAGAGGAATAAATACTGCAAGCAATTTTTTTAGATAGATTTATATTATCAGATCGTCCAACATGTTTCGGATAACCTTCTTTAATTCATATCATAAGTTCTTTCATACTCTTATAGATTTTCTTGAATTTTCCATTTTTCACATTGTTGAAAGTTACAAAACACTGGGACCATGCCACTTTTTACGACATATATAATTTTTCCACCAAATGATACTTGAATGTGATGATCGAATGCTCTCATCAGTATTGGTTGATAAAAAATATATTTTTCAGCAGTCCGAGACCTAGGAGAGCTGCTAAACCGAAATCATTGAAAGAACCGAGTTTGGGCAAGTATGTTCCTCTGAATTAATCTTTAAATTATAATTCAAACTTAATTTTTTTTATTTGCAGGAAAATGAGGAGAAGTAGATGAGTTACTGAATAATTACCTTAGACTGGAGAAATGACATGAAGGTTTTATTTATAGCAGGACTATGAACCAAAAATATTGTGTGTTGTTGCAAGTTTATTCATTTGTACCTTAGAAAGTGGCGGTTCTGCGCGCAAGATTTGTTTGATCATCTAGTTGTCTTATTGCACATATTAACGTTGAGGCCATATTTATGTTGTAAAGGACAGTTCTTATGAGCAATAGCTTTCTGCATGTTTTTTATCATACTGATCATGCCACCATTGGCACAACTTTTATTATTGTTCGGTTTGGGATATACAGTTGTATTTCTCAAATTTGTTGTAGTTCATAAGATGAGTTGAATAATATTAACTGAGGATTAAAATGCATTTTTGTTTTCATTTCTCTATATGGATAGAATCTACCAAAATGAACATGAAGTGTGTTGCATTTTTGAAATATATATGAAACAAAAAAAAAATCTGTTTGGAATCGGTCTCTTACTTTTTTTTTGCTGATTTTCTGATATTGAGGAATTTATAGCCGAGGTTCATTACAAACCTGCACAAAAATTAACAAATTTTTTCGACAGGCCATCGAAAAATTCACTTTTGATTAGTAGATGGCCTGAACTACGAAATATCAAAAAAGTAAACAAAACATACTCAATTCATTAAATGATTTTCACAAAACTACGATACGTGTTTTGTTATACAACAGCTTCTTCAGGTGGAACACTTGTCGTGGTTTTGTAAACCCCATCTAGTGAAAATCATTTAGTGAAGTGAGTCTCTTTTGTTTACTTTAAATTGGATTTTCATCAAGTATCGTCGCGTCAATTCCAAATATAAAAAATATAGAAAAGGACCTTGTACATTTCTTGAGAAAAATGGCTTTCTGGAATTTAGCCGAATTTTTGGTGTGACTTATTTCTTGATGTTCTGATTTCTTGTTGTTCTTGGCCATCAATCGCATACATCTCTTTTTCGGTTGAGATCAAATTCTGAACGCGACTGAGAAATTTTTATCCTTGCTTATATAAGGCATTACTCTCAACAAAACGTTATACACTGCTCCACAATCACTATGTAACTTTTTCATTGGATAAATAATATATCCCATAACAATTTTTACTGCAGTTGAATCACTTACATAAGACATATTTTGATTGCGGAGAGGATTGAACGATCATGATAATTTCCGATATCAAATATATTTTAGATTTCAGGTTAGCGATTCATAGGGAAGTAATGATAGATGAGAAAAGAGAAGATCGTTTGATATGAAGCTATTAACATTTTAATAAAATTAGTGTGTTATATGAATAAAAATTATTTAATGTTGAAAAGCAAATAAGTTCATTTGAATGCTATGCGGTAAAATATGTTTATTGTAACACTGTATATTAACTTCTAGACATAGTCACTTCAAATGTTTGTTTGTGGTATAATGGTGGTAAGGGAAATTTCCAATTACTCTTGTTGCTGATAATAATTTAAAAGTATCCTTTAGAATATCTATGTACAAAGAAGGGTATGGCTATTTCTGTCGTAGAGGCTGAAATTAATTTAAGCTATTTTTTAATTGACAAGTACTTCTATATAGATGTTTTCAAGATTTAATCGTTTCCAGGAAATCACATGGTTGTTTTGTATCAGTTTTATATAGAACATTTTGTAAATATCAAGAGCTTTTCAAGTATGTTGAATGTTTTTGGAAAAATTGTACAACATTTTTTGAATACATTATTTTTGAAGAAAAATTTTTGTTTCAATTCTGCCACATCACTTTTGAGCGATTACACTGCACAAATATTTTGTATTGTGGATCATACTTGAAAAACACCCCCAAAAAGGGGTAAATTCTGTTAACTTCTGACTTTTTTTCAATAAAAATGTTTGAAGTGGAATAGGACAAAAGTTTTTGTAGAAATATTTTTTTTGTCAACTTTGATATTTTCCCTATTAGGTCCCTTATAACTGTATAAAATTTATTTTTTATATAGTGTATTTTTTATGTTACTTTTGTTGATTTTTTAGAAACGTCAAATTTCATTCTGCAAAATAATGTATTACTCATTTCGGTTTGGTTTTCCTATAAACAAACAACTAACCAAGATTAATGAATGGCTTTTTGCATTATACAGGGTAAATCTTGATGAGTGTTGGTTAGATGTGTTTGGAAAACCATAGTCACTGTGTGCCCTCTAGTGACCCGATAGCTGAAGTTTTCCTGGTTTATTTCCAATACTCTCTGTGCAACAATTCAAATTTTTCAACAATTTCTAAATAATCTACCAAGATGTAACAATTTTCTGGTCACTATTAGTTCCAGATGAATCGTTTTTTCTGTCAAAAAAAAAGTAAGTAAATGATAAAAATTATGTGTATTGATACGAAAATTCACCGCATTTGGAGGTTATGCATGTCAAATTATATATTATTTTGAATATCATAAAGTAATGCTACTTCCGTGTACTTTTAGGTATGTCAATTAATGTGCTTGCTCGTTGGTTTATTAAGGTTGCAGGTTCATAAGGTCTTGAGAACATAAAAAAGTGAGGAGCCAAGTAGTTTAACAAATTAAAAAAGTATCCATTTAACTTGACGGGAAACCACTAAATAACATCAGATTCAACGCAAAACTATTTAATGGTATTCTCAAGTGATATAATAATAAGAATAGGAATGCAGTTCACAATTTTAGTTGAATATGGGATTCCACTTTTACCCTTGCAAGGATGTGAGAACGTTGAACGGTCCCTAAATAATACTAACTCCTTCAAAACTCTCTAACACGTATTTGTCAACAAAATATGGCGAATTTAGTACTTAAAGTGCATTACATTTAACATTAGTTCAAATGTAAGGCTTATTGCTTTTGTAACCGAAACCAGTTCGTGGAAATTAAAACACAAATTATCTGCGAGGTAATTATCTTCATCCTGATTTAATGCCAGTGTATGATAGACAACTCGGAAAAACATCAAAAGTATCTCTGTCCCTTGTTCATAAGGCTGATTAGTTTACAACACCATCCAGGCATTCCCGAACTCGCAGCTTAAGGCACTATTTATTTGCTTTTTATCACACTGAACTTGGTCATACTTTTGGGAAATCAAATAGAAAACATCTGAAATATTTATGGAATGAAAACGTGTCCCGGAATTAGACATTGAAATTTCGTGGAATAACAACACTTTGCTGCAGCTTATGTGATGCCATTGGAAATGTATAAAATTTACACATACTATTTTGGTACTAATTTTGCAATCGACTACACAGCAATATTATTATATGTATGTTGTGATACTACCCAACCGTGACCTTTGCCACTACGATTACCAGGATTATTACCTACTCCTACCTACCATTTATCCCCTACAGCCTAATGCACACAGCGAAGATGGCAGCACTTGTCAACAATAATAATAATAATTCGTCTTTATTTCCTCAAAAGAATATTACATTGTAATAAGAGGCATGAGAGTTTGTGGGCATCAGGTGAAGTTTGGCTAGGAAGCTATTCTTACACTTAACCTGTGCTTTAGTTATATTCCAGTCCTAATTCTAAGCCTTAACATAAAACCTATATCTAGCTTGAAATTTACATGTTTTCATGTCATCTCACATGAAAAGACTGATGTAATAAATTAATCTGAATTAATTTACGAAAATGCGACAGGTGTAATCCTTTGGTAGTGAGTTATACAGCATAACTGAGTTGTATGTAAAACTTCTTTCAAACAGAGATGATGAGGCATTGTTAATGTTAGCTGGTGTCTGACATTTATACAGTGGACATTTTGCCTAAAAATCAGTTTTTCTTTAAGATAAGCAGGGGTAGAACTCATAAGCAACTTATGTATGAAGTTCAGGAAAAAATATCTTGTGGAAGTGCTCATATCTAGCCATTTAAATTCCCCAATTTTATGAGTCACATGATCATATTTTCTCAAATTAAAATCAGACGACAATATGTATTTTCTGGATTCTGTTAACGGTTCTTTGTCCTAAATAGGAAAAATATACGATGTTACAGTGCTGGAAAATTGACAATACGAGACACTCACATAATTGTTTTTTCAGACCTGAAGTCGTACTCTTATTTGCGAAGAGCAATCTTAAGCGTGTATACGAGCGCTGTATTAGTGTCTTGACATGTTCAACAATCTTAATTTTTTCAGCGATGATGAGACCTAAGTTTTTCGATGATGTCGAGAATTCTAAACGTGTTTCCCCTATGTACAAGCGAATACTTCGTTTGAGCTGTTCTCTCACTTCTTCGGAACAAAACACACTTTTGGTGGAATTTAATGTTAAGTTATGCTGAACAAAATATTGACAAATGGCTTGTAAATCGCAGTTTATTTTATCACAGGTATCATTTGCAACAGAGGGGTCAAAATGATGCACAACTTGAGTGTCGTCTGCATAGGTTTGAAGATTTGATGTTTTCGTAAATATCTGCTGTATAGATTGAAAACAATAGAGGGCCCAGAATAGACCCTTGAGGAACAACGGAAATAATATGAGGTTAGTACCAACTGATGTTCCCAGGTGGAGTAATGTTGAAAATAACTAGTATTTGATATTGCATTGTTGTCAATTTGGATTGATATCTAAAGACAATAAATAACTCAAATGGTTAATATCTGTTTTTTATTGATGCAATTGTTTTCTTAGGAAATGAAAGTCATTTCTAAGAATGTTCTATTTGATGTATGTGACTCTATCGCTAGCACTTTCACTGAATCGTAATTCATCTGGTGGTCAAATTTATTCTGCCTTGCAGTGACTTTGACTGACTTTTATGATAATTCATTCTGTTCGATAATGATCTTTGCATAACATGCAATATATTGTTTATTACAACCATGACAAGGAATACTACAAATTACATTTGACATTGAAAGTAATGGAGTTTTCTCTTTAACTTTAGAATAATTGATCTGATTGTTAGAACTGTTTTATATATTTTAATTTTTTCCAGGGTGTGAAATAATCTCTCTTATATATGGTAATGAAGTGAAAAAAGTTGAGTAGGTAGTGTTAGTTTCATTGTTGTTTGAGACAATTCATTTCCCAAGAAAACAATTGCATCAATAAAAAAAACTTATCAACCATTTGACTGAGATCTACTCTTATTTATTGTCTTTAGATATGAATCCAAATTGACAACAATGCAATATCGAATAATAGTTATTTTTAACATCAGTTGGTACTAATCTAACAGTTGGCACCACTGTAATAATTTCCAAGTGACACCCGTCAGGTGTCGTTGGCTTAAATATAATTGCGGGAATTATTCCTAATCTGTCAGTTTCACTTGTTTGTCACACCCCATTCGACTTCCTGCTGTCGTGGGAGTCGGACGTCGACCACCCGGTCAGGAAATCAGGTTAATGTTAGTTTTTGTACAGCCGTTCCACGTGCATCGCAAAGTTACATTTTTTGTTGTGAAAGTTTTGGGCATTCGTGATATCATTTCGAGTGAGACAATCCCGTTTGTCCACGGAAGGGGGGGCCGAAGTTGTGGCTTGTAATATAGTTAGGCCATAGAAAACAAGCAAGCAAATATAATTAATTGAACTTGTTTTATTCCTTAGTCTGTTTTTTCTTTTGTATCACTATGTTAGATGAAATGTTTAACATCATTGAAACCAACCTCAACAAAGTTGTAAGTAGATAATGTTTCGCACTTGAATATGTATTACTATTGGTTTTTTCATCTATTGTAGTTTCCCTGATGATGGAAATAAATATTTCCGAAAGCTTGGATAAACAAAGAGTTTACTTTTTCATTGCTGCTTACCCCAATAACCCTACTTTTGTACCTAACTAGTAAGCAAATATTACCCACTACTTGGAAAACCGTGCATCCGTACATTGTGGTTTTCGCATTAATTCTGCGTCCGTATACGGATGCAGAAATTTTTTTCACGCCATCGGATGCAGAATGTTTCAAAACGTATAGAAACAAATTTTCAGCCGGACGTCCATTTTGAGAATACTGGATATTTATGTATACTAGTTCAGCCACACTCTGAGTTGGTGCACTCTACGTATATCGGTATGGCGTATATTTTTTTCACCATTTCAATTTTTCTGCGTCCATGAGATTTGGCAACATTTGCATTGTAACCTGTTCCAAAGGTGGGTATGCCGTTCAGCATCTCTTATAAAATACATCACGAATATTGGAGTTTTGATTTTGCCTTCTTTCAACGGGTTTGAATTGGGTTAGGGTAGGTAGGTAATGAAGTTAGGGAACCTTTTGGTTTCGTTTCTTGTTTCAGACATAGTGTCAAACATTTAGAGATTGGTCTTTTGTTGCGCATATTCTCAATATTGCTATATCACGAAGAATCGGATAAACTTGTATTTTTGAAGGGCAGTGGAATGGTGTTCTGAACAGTCTAAAGATTTTTTTTGCAAGAAGAATATGCAGGTTCTGAATTGTATAACATGAATGATTTCATGTACATTGATGATATTTTCATAAACTTTTATTAAGTTTCTCTCTATCTAATTGAAAAAACCGAATCTTGCAATTGAATTTTTAACCACTTCCACCCACCCCATTGACTTGAAATGAATTTGCCAAGTGTTCATGGTTCGGAAAGAACAGAAATTATAAATTCATTCTCAAATTTCATGACTAACAAAAAATAAGTCAGTCCTTGTCACCCTAAAATCGTACTCTTTTGGAAGGAGATATCCTATATAAAAAAAAATATTATCTGAATTTGATTGTCTCAAAAAAATGTAATTTTACACGTGATTGTTTCGTTCTGAAATAACTATCAATGTGGCATGTTTTATACATCAAATTTGTGAATAAAGGCACTTCAGATGGACTCTTCTACAAATTCCTTAAGTACCTCATTCTTATTTATTTTTTGAAACTCATAATTTTACAACCGATATTCTACTGACAGTGAAATTTGACTTTGCAAAGTGAGATTCCTTCTAGAAAATGTGTTTCCCATTTCTTCCGGTCTTCCTGATAATCGTAGAAGCGTGAAATAGATTTTCGTTGACAAAAATGTCAATGTTACAAATTATTTCTGGTAAGTACTCTTTTTTGGAAAACATTCTTCTTTGCCTCATTCATCTATATGAGTTCCTAATTAAGACTGGAATAGAAAATCAAATAACTATCTGAATAAAAATGAAAATTTTCAATTTCAGATTTTTTCTTCAGAGTTAGGAACCTTTCAGAATATCTATCAGATGTAGTTCAATGTCCAGCGTGGCTTTAGCCGGGGAAGTAGTTGTTTTCTGTTAGACATTCACAAAAAATTACTTCATTCACATTCACAGAAAAATATTTTTATACAATCGAGAATGTTTCCCTTTTCAACATGATACTCCACAAGAGGTTATCTTGAACGATGGAAGATAGCGACTAAAGTTTATCCCAAGCAGCATTAACACTCTTAACATGGATGCACACTTTAAGTATATGTCTAAGAAAATTGCAAAAAAACTCTACTTCTTCACACGAATATCTAGCCACTTGTCAACTTTTGCTAAAATTACCATCTATAACACTATAATTCAACCACATACTCTATTGTATGGATGGGAAAAAGGTAAAATTATGGCATTGCAAAAATTGCAAAACCGAGGAATGAAAGTGATTCTGAAATGTAACCAGTATACTAGTATAATGTTAATGCTAGATACATTAAAGTGGATATCTATAAAGGACAGATTTTATAGAACATCTATGATATTTATATTTAAAATCATTAATAATATGCTATCAAGTTTTAACGAATTCATAATATACCGTAGTAATACACACGACTATGAAACAAGACAAAACAATAACTTTCACCTACCTAAATGCAGGATATCAAACTATGAAAATATTATTATATAAAGGTCTAAGCCAATATAATGAATTACCTCAAGTAATAAAAGAGGTCAATAATATTCATGAATTTAAATCAAAACTAACTGAACATATGAAAAATAATTAAGATATAAATAACCAATATATATACTTGTAACTATTAGTCATAAGTTGTAAATCACTGTGCAAAGAAGAAATGTAAAATATTAGGATGTATACCTATATAAACAATAAACTCATTCATTCATTCATTATAGTGACGAAAACTGATACTGCAACTTCGACTCGGTGGTTATCACGTAATCACCACTATACAGTAAGAATAACAAAATTTTTATATGTGTTTGGTTGTAGTCATGTAATTCCCATTTATGGTAGCCACTCCACAGTTCTATAACTTATTAGTGTCATTTGAGGTGTCAACATTATGGCCACCGAGCAAATCACTTTAAAGCTTTTCAAACTTAAAAGTGGAAAATAACCATTGCGGTAACCATCCTGTACTACTTAAATATCACTTAGAAGTCACATTCACTTTCAAGAGAGTATGATAGTTTCGGTGGCGTTTTGGTAACTTCCATAAAACCTTCAATGTGGCAGGCACCTGATTGTGATATGTGGTGATGGTTGCCACGTTCTTGCTATCTCCATGTGGCTTGCAAAAAGTTTGTTTAACTTGTTACGTGAAACATGAATGATATTTATTCAATAAGAAATGGGTTATGCGTTTTAAATAGACAATTTTCCTTGATTTTGAAGTGACCGTGGATTCGTCCGTGCGGTGACGAAAACTAACCTAACTTTTCTCAAATTATTTTATTGTGGCTTACATAAAGTTCGTTTTATCTGTTACGTGAAATGAATATTCATTCAATATGAAATGGGTTATGCATTTTCAATAGACAATTTTCCTTATTTTTTAAGTAAAAGTGGATTGGTCAGCGCGATGACGAAAATTAACCTAACTTTTCTCAAATCATTTTATTGTGGCTTACAAAAAGTTCGTTTTACCTATTACGTGAAATGTGAACGATATTATTTCAAAATAAAATGGGTTAGGCGTTTTCAATAGACAATTTTTCTTGATTTTGTATAAAAAGGTTATTTTAAATAGATCGGATCTCTGACTTGAGCTCCTGCTTAATATTTATACTTTAATTGTTAATTCTGTTTGCATAAATGCCATCATTTTCATTACTTGTTAATTGGAGCTGCATAAAAAAAAACTGTAATAGTTTTAATTTTTAGTTTTCTGTAAAATGTATACTTTGTACATTCTTTTTGTAATGGTATAATTGGCTTGTCCGTTAATAAATAAATAAATCCACTATACTAGCTACATGTCCTTTTTTAACAATTAATGAACATGTACCTGCAATTCCGAGGTTATAACTTTGAAGTGGCAGGTTATAATAGCCTGACGTGTTCGCCCCTTTCAAGGGTATAAGACCTATTGTAATTTTTAGGTTATAACTTTGAAGTGGTGAGTCATGGGCCTGCGACATGGGTGCCACTTTCCAGTGGTAGAAAAGTTAATAATTTAGTTCCACTGGACACTTTATGATGTGAGGAGCTTTAGAGTGGTATATTTATACTTTCTGCCACTTTAAAGTTATATTCACCAAAAGCCGCCATATTTACAGGTATATGCTGGGTCGCCATTATTAGAGAAATGATCAAAATATTCAATAAAGATTTATTTGTCATCAGCACTGCATCAAACGTAGTAATTTGTTACGTAAGTATTTGTTTCAACTAACCAAGATTGATAAAACAATGTTTGAGGTATTTAAGTAAATAATTTCAGAGGCGAGTTATTTCCAAAATTATAATGTTTTCCTTGAATAAACTGTATTCAGATGCGAGCTCACAATCGAGCTACAACACCCATATTTAACATGAAACTTTCAATCGTTTTAATTTTATCCCGATCAGAAGTATCCAAATTCAATACACCTACGCGTTTGTATGTTTATATGTTATATATTTTTATAGTTGATCGAGTGTTACAAATGAATCAGGCAAAATGGAAAAAAAGGAACATTTATCACAAAAATATGTTGCTGAACAGAGATCGAGCTACATATTGTTTACACAAACGCAGTCAGTTGTTTAACGCGTCTAGTGTCGGCCACTACATATCCACGTTTTTGCCAGGTGATCACAACATTGGAATGTGGCTATCTGAGATCCAGGAACGTAGCAGCCACCAAAAAAGTGTTCTCCATTTTGGTAGCCGCCGCGTGATAGAACCGTGTATATTACGTGACAGTGGTCAAACACTTCCAAAATTTCTAGAATCGTGGCCGCTACGTTCCGTCCACTTAAAATGCTACTTGGGATCTTTCAGTCGCAGATGATTCCACATCTGATTTTGTGAACATCCTGTTCATATTTTCAAACAACAATTTAGTCTTTTCCTTGATTTAGTTTTCGCAAAAGTATCAATGACTTCGGTTAAATCCAGGCTTCATGCGGCCTTGTTTTCAATTGCTATTAGCGATAAATGTCAGAGTTGAGCTTTACCCACACTATTTCTCAAATATTTTTAATTTACTAAATTATCTTTCAGCTGTTACAGAAGTGACAGGAATTGTATAAAATAATAATGTATTTTATTTTTTCACAAGAAACATAAATGTTTATAACAGGGAAAAAACTTATTTGAATAAGCAATGAAATCAGAATTTTAATTCAATGATGAAAAAATTCAGAATGATAACTATTTTTTCAAGTTATTTATGAATCTCATTTTGCCATATTTTTTAGAAAATTTGGTAAATTATTATACATTGTAAAAAATTGATTGTTGGCCAATATTCGTTTTTATTGATGTAAGATTGATTGAATGTCTAGTTGAATGATTCTGTTGATCACTATTAATTCAAAATACTAAATTTGAATGTTAATATTATTTTTTACTAGGTGAATAAATATACAGAGTGGGCCATTGAAAACGAAACAGCGGCTCTGTAGGTCGGCAGAACCGAATTATATAAAAACGCTCAGACACGTCAACTACATTTTCAAGGGGGACATCGTTCGCGATGAAATTCACCCGAAATACATTCCATCCCTCGGAGCTGTGATTGCCACCCCTAAATTTTTAAATGGCAACATATGGCAAGTGATACCTTATTTAAAAGGTATTTTGATTCTTAAAATCAAACAACAAAAATAAATTAATTCTATCGATTTGTTTTCGAGATATAGGAACTTGAAGTTGGAAAATCACTTTTTATTCACTCAATCAATAAAAATAACATCTAACAATGCAACTGTTTAAAGATAATTATCATTGTCAAGGAATTAAATGATCTAACTGTTTACCAACAAATAACATGCAATTACGTTTCAAATTTTTATTTCATCCTCATTTACTTTAATCGAAAAAAATTTAAGGTTCTCAAGAATCGATAAAAAGACGTTTTCTCGAATTCGACTCAAATGCGAGTACAACAAAAACATGTATGAGATAATTTTTTTCGCCAAATCGCAATTGTGGACGTCTATCAGTGTCAAACTGATCTTTGATTGAACAACATTAGAGTGAATTACTTGACTAAAGCTGCTGAATATCTTTCCGCAATAATGGTGTATACGATCGCGGAAAGAGTTGAAATAATAAAATTTTTTAAGAATGATGAGTGCGGTAACCGTACAGCTAATTTGTTCAATGAAAACATCCAGATAAACTTGTTGCTAGAAAATACGTTCTAGAATTAGTACAAAAATTTCGTCAAACTGGATCAGTAGCCAACAAGAAAAGAGACCCAGAACGTGAATTTCCGTTGAGAAATGAAGCTGTTGAAGTTGCACTTTTAGGACAAGTTCATGCAGACCCAACATTGAGCACAAGGAAATTGGCTAGTGTTACCAATATAAGTAGAACCAGTATCCGCCGAATCCTGAAACGTCATGAATTTCACCCTACAAAATACATTTGTACACCAATTGAATGAAGATGATTTTGATAGGCGACAGGAATTTTGTGAAATTATGACTACGATAATAGATGCTGATGAGAATTTCCTTTTCAACATCTGCTTTTCTGATGAGTCTACATTCTTTTTGAATTCGACTGTGAAACGTCATAATTGTCGTTATTGGTCAGATGCCAATCCACATGTTTTCCACGAAGTCCATACTCAAACTCCCCAAAAACTCAATGTCTGGGCCGGTATTTTTGGGGACTGTTTGATTGGACCAGTATTTCTCGACGGTAACCTGACAGGAGAAACTTATTTGGAATTATTGAATGAATTTGTTTATCCACAATAAGTAGAAATCATTGAAAATGACGATCATTACCATGAAGACCACTTGATATTTCAACAAGACGGGGCACCTCCACATTATGCACAGCCTGTTAGGGCGTTTTTGGATATACTGTTTCCTGGAAGTTGGATTGGAAGAAGAGGCTCTATAGAGTGGCCAGCCAGATCTCCACATTTAACCCCACTCGACTTTTTCCTGTGGGGTCACTTAAAAAACAGAATCTTTGCAACCGAACCAGAATCTCTGGAAGATTTACGAAGGAGAATTATTGAAGAATACCATCGAATAACGGCGGAAATGCGAGGTCTTGTTTTGAACAGAACTTGTACTATTGTATGGGAATGGGTGGTAGATAGTTTGAACATTTAGTTCATTGACAATAATAATTATTGCGACAGTTGCTTTATCAGATATTGTTTTTATTGATTGAGTGAATAAAAAGTTATTTCCCAACTTCAAGTTCCTATATCTCGAAAACGAATCGATAGTTTTAATTTATTTTTGTTGTTTGATATTAAGAAGGAAAATACCTTTCAAATGAGGTATCACTTGCCATATGTTGCCATTTAAAAATTTAGGGGTGGCGGTCACAGCTCCGAGGGATGGAATGTATTTCGGGAGAATTTCATACCGAACGATGTCCACCTCGAAAATGTAGTTGACGTGTCCGAACGTTTTCATATAATTCGGTTCTGCCGACCTACAGAGCCGCTGTTTCGTTTTTAATGGCCCACTCGGTATACATTTTGAGTTTATATAATGAATAAATATTAAGTAAGTTCCTTGGTTTATTTAAATTAACTGTGGGTTCTTTGTAATTAAGTTTGATTAAAGCTAATTCTGAAGAATTTTCAATGGTTTTATTAAATATTTTGTTGGTGATCCCCATACTGTAATTGAATATTGAAGCTTTGAATATACTAAACATTGCTCTAAATACTTCAGTAAGGTTGCATTCTAGCACTCCATATTTGGTGAACAGTGAACTAAGTGGTAAGTATCAAGAAATTGAAGGAAAAAATTGGGGCTTATTACATCAGAATATTTACTTTGGAATTGATCACACTTTTGTAATAAAGTTGCTACTTGTTATATTTATGTTCTGAAGGGAGACATTTTCGCGAGGTTGGTTCGAGGTTAGCGGGCCGGGAGCCCCAATGCACGTACCGCCTAGCCCTTCGGCAGCTATGCCACTGTCCTCAGGTACCAACCCGAATAAATAATAAAATATAGGATATTCCATTTGAAATAAGGAAGTTCCGGAATATTGGAACTAATTATTTTGGTTGAATTGATCTTATTCGAAACCCTGAATCCAAGAAAACATTGAATGCAGAAGTTGTGGAAAAAGTTATTATTTTAACAATAAAAACAAGTTTGTGTTTAATGTTTTTATTACACCAACAATCATATCATATATTCATAAGTTTTAAATAACAAAACTTATCCTTAATAATAAAATTTAAACAAAAAAAATCTTAAAAATTATATGGAAGCATTCTGTATGGATTGTAGCGGCTAAAATAAAAAATCCCTCAAGCAAAATAAAATATTTTATTTACAGAAAAATGAAAAGTACCCATATAACCAATTGCGTTTAAAAACGAAAGATGTAACTCTTATTTTTTCATTGTTGACAATCTATTATTTTCGGAGACCTATATTGAAAAATAAATATTTAAAGGTGCAGTGCACCATATTTTGAACCACCTTTGATTAAATCGATTATTCAAACCAAAAATAGTGTTCTGGTTTCTAATGACATGAGCTTTGATGCATTTCTGTAGTTTGAAAAAGGTAAACTTTCTGTAAGAATTTGTCCAATATTGTTACAAAATTTTTCCACAGTTTTAAATCAATGCAATGTTTTTAGAATTAAAAATTCTAATTTTTGCCACGTAAATCGTACGTATTCTACTTCGCGTTGCAAGAATATGAAATGGGAGTAATTTTATCTACATATACTAATCATAAAACTGACTAAAGTTACAATTTTGATTAGTTTTTTTATTAACATTCTACACTCTCTTTGACTATGTAGATAAAATGTGCCTTGTATTCATTTGTGAATGTTGAGAATTATTCTTTGATGTATTAGTGTAGTCTACTGATAGGTCGATGAAGAAAATAATAGACTATAAAAAAATAAGAGCTAAGCATATGATCTAAAGCTAAATGTCTCAAATGTTTTTCTTACAGCCTAAATACAATACAATATAAGTACATCTGTGGAATTTTTGTCTGAGTATTGAGGTAATACAGTAATTTTCTTGTAATAAACAGTATGTGTTGTACTGGTTCAAGGCATCTTGTTGCTCAAGGTGGTTAACAACCTAAACAACGCTTTGCAACACATTTAATATAGTTTTCTCTCCTCAGTTTTGCAAAACGGTCGTCTATTATGTATTCACCTTCGTCAAAATGAGCGGAACATCAACCAAATTTCATTCATGGGGCAGTGCAAGACATATTTCTAACCATTTTTATTACCTTACCCATCTAACCTCAAATTTGCATCTACTTGAACCATTTCCCAAATATTCAACACTACGCTAAGTTGGTTTCTAAGCCCAAAGAATTGATAGTGTTGTATAATAAAACAATTTCCCTGAGGATCAATTCTAGGCCCAGTTTAACTTGACACTGTAGTTGCTTGTTTATATATTACATGGAAGTACAAAATATAGCTATAATAATCTGGGAAATTCTGGCAATACTGCTGGCAGTAGAAAGAGATAGTCAATATGTAATATAGATTGCCTCTGAATTTGTTTTTGTGCCATTTGTATGAGTTTATGGATAGTATTGTGGTATAAGCATTTTTTCTTCGATTTCTTATGCTATTCATTGTTTGCTTCATAACAGATTTTAATAAAAAAAAAAAAGAAATTCATTTACGAGAAGTGATATGGTGTTCTTCATTGGTTAACACAACTTTGGGGTTGAGAGCAATTGTGTCAAAATTTGAGGGTAAAGAGGTGATGGAAAATTGAAAAATTCACATTTTAACACCACATTCACTATATTCTAGTTCACGCCAATCATCAATAGGTAACAAAATCTACTGTAGAATTTTTTCCGGACCAAATATCGAGCTTGCTTAAAAAGATAAATTTTCAATATATGTATATATTTTTCTTTATAAAATATCTAAAAGTGCTACCTTTAGGTACAAATTGTAATACTGTTCAATTTTTTCAATATATATAATTTTTCTCGTAAATGGTTTGTTGGCATGAATATAGATATGCAATTTTGTTTCTCTAACAAATAATCTTGATTAAAACTTACATCTATTTTACTACATGTATATAACAAAAATATTTACAATGGCGACAAACTACCCTACCTAGTTACTTTCAACTTGGATAACAATTTTATTCGATGACGAAAGCAAAGTTCAATTATCTTTTGGAATTTTGGATGTAAACGAAGAAATGATCTAAACTCTACGTTGTATCTTTCAGTTAGAGGAAATAACTAAGTAGGTATTATCTCCCATCAACAACCTGACACTTAAGGTCAATGATCATTCAAATTCAAAATGGCACGTTTAAAAAAATATTTTCGAATCTTTTAGAAAGAATTTTTCCAATGAAATGTCTTTGGTTCGACCGTATCACAAAAATAAACAAATAAATAATTTTAACCTAATCAGACAAATTTTTTGAAGAGTCACAGCACTAAATATACAGTCAAAATGTATGCTAACGGTTGCCAAATGTAACCGTGCCTTTCAGATCAAACAGAATTATTTAATAAAAAGAGCTTGGTTCACACCCCAAACCCAGATTAAACCTAAACATCACAGAAACATAAATTTAGTCAACAAATAACAAAAAATAAATTCTATCAAACCAAAAATAGAATTTCAACAAAAAATAAATCACAAATTGAATGTCTTGCTTTTAAAAAAATAATTTTTAGACATCCAATGGCAGGCATTGGTGTGAGAACCAAGTGTGCTGAAAACTAGCATACAAACTAACCAACCTAAATTTCCGAATAAGTAATAATAGAACAAATGCATAAAGATTGGCACATCATTATTTACAAAATTGAACCCTGGAGAGATATGTAAGTATGAAAAACCATTCACAGCAACACCTGTCTAGCTGAAATTTACCTAGCCAAGTTTAAATAACATAAATACATAGAGTAACATCTAAGTTTTACTCGGAGGTTAAGAAAACCTACATATTTTTTTAATAGAATCACATGAGCAAATATAGTTGAAATATTTACCACACTCTATTCCACATTCAAGAATGCCAAAAACTTTGATATCAGTCAGTGATATGGTTGTGGTCGAAATCATTTTCAAAAGGTAACTTCATGAACAAACCAGAATAACAGGTTTTGATCAACGTGCTTGCTTGAACTCCGAGTCCCTGATTTCAAAAATACAAATAATATTCCTTGTCAACAATGCTGCATTTATAACAACCTTTTTAGAAAGCGAAATTATGATTTCTATTCTTGTAAACGTTTGTGCTCCAGATTACATCCATAAGAATATTTCCAGAAAATGCTTAATATTCATAACCTAGTCAGATATCCTTTTTTTCACTTGTACTATTATTCAAATACTATCCTTTTTTCAATGTGTCATTCAGTATTCTGTATTTTCAGTCTTCAATATATGAAATGTGTCTTTGTTTCCAGTTGCACAAGAGTTTCCTTTCAAGTTGGAAATATTTTGACATTACCCAAGTAGATCTATTTCATCAATTGAATGAATCACAATTTAAATTTGAATGAACACGTTATGTTATAAATAATTTATAGATTTATACACACACAAGGATGTCCACTCCATTTCAAGAAAAATCTACAAATTCTTATTCATAGTGTTTTTTTAATTGAAAATAGATTTTTCGATCAAATTTAAATTTTGTATTTTATTCAATTTATGAAGTACAACTGTTTGGGTAATGAACTTGGATAAAATACGAAATGTGATGATAAAAATCCTTTTGTAATCGGAATAATTCTTTGATAATCCCGCACCAAGTACAAATTTAACAATTTTCCTCAAATTAATATTTTCTACATGAAAAACAATTTCATTTCAACACAATTTTGTTTTCCAAATTCAAAGAATACAAATTTGACTAATATATTCTTAATCTAATGAAATGACGATCATTATATATGTTTATGGATCAAATTTTACAATTTAAAGTGGTTCCGCCAAGAGACAAAAATATTATTTTTGGCGGAATCGAAAAATTTCAAAGGACTTTTCGATTTGAAACGCGAAAAAAAATTTTTTTTTGAAGGGGGGCACTTGCCCCCCCCAATCGACTCTAGAAAATTTCTTCGTTGTAGAAAGTCGGCGACTCAAAAAATTGATGTCCCCGAAAAGCGCAGCAAAAAAAAAATTCAGACCCCCCCCCCTCACTAGAAATTATAGGTCATGGGAAAAAATTATAGTTCTTCGATAAAACTTCAATGGACTTTTTTGTAGTTCTCTTTTTGAACTTTTTTTTGGGGGGGGAAGTGGGGGTATCGTTAAAATCGATGGGGTCAACTAGGAGAAGGAGTTATTTTTTTCGCAGAGGAGTTTTTTTTTCGCGTTCAGACCCTCAAATGGTCCCCCGTCCTTCTTTAAAAAGTCCCCTCTACGACCCCCCCCCTTTAGGCTGTGCGCGTTACCATGGACTATCACTTTTATTTGTTTTCACAATATCTGTGATATCCTGCTCTACCTCCTCCTCGTTTTTCATAAACTTCTTAATTTTAGTACTAACGGTAGAATTAATAATGTACTGTTTGCCTATGCATGGTCCATATGTTACGTGTTAATTGAATCAACTTCAATTATATATATCTCGGATTCGGGATGGTGAAACTTGTTAAAATTTTATAGAGGTGTTGTTCACATGTTGAACAATACGTATGCCAAATTTTAATAATTTCCTAATTATACTGTCTCGTGGCGGTACTACCTTAACCTTTGATTCAATTTTACAAAATTATTGAATTTTGTTGAAGGGAATATTTATGTGAAGACAGGCTAGACGCTGTGGTGTCACACAATAAAAAATTGCACAAGTAACCCCTAAGTTATCATCATTAGATAAACTACACTAAATACATTTTTACATGTTATTATACTGTATAGGTACCTGGTGTTTCTAATTATTTTATACTCATTACTGTTCCCCAAATCGCTAATAGGATGGTTCTATGGGAAAAAAGGTAACCAAGGTGGAACACATCGGCCCTTTATCGTCTTCAATTAAATTTTTATTATGGTTTTTGTGAATAACTATACTCTCAGGCAATCTAATTTTCTAACGTTGTTGACCGGTTGTTTGATCAATTTCAATATTCATAATTTGGAAATGACCAAACAACCGTTCAATATTAGAAAATAAGATTGCCTAGAGAGTATAGTTATCCACAAAAACCATAATAAAAATTATGACGATAAAGGGCCGATGTATTCCACCTTGTTTACTTTAATCCCCATAAAATCATCAAGATCCCATTAGCGATTTGAGGAACAGTAATAAATATTAAATAACCCAATTAGAAACACCAGGTATACAGTGCGGTCCATAGGTATGGAATAAATTCATGTTTAGCGTTATTATGAATTTGTTAAAAAAAACCTGAAACAGGTCGATTTCTATTGACAATTTACTGTATGAAAATATTACCTCCTTCTTGCACCCCCTATGAATTATGAGCATCCTCTCAAAAAATTTAAATGAGAAGGGGGGTCGTGTGGCACCTTGTTTGAAAGGGATTTTCATTCTTTGTTCAGCAATATTAAGTTTTTCAAATTTGGTGCAATCATAACTAATTAATTTTTTAAAAAAAATTTTAATTTAGTAGAATGAAAGAAATAATGTCACATATGTTTAGAAAGTATTTTTCAATTTATTTTACAATTAAATTAAATGTTCATTTAAATGAAACGGTTAATAGACAAAACTGTAGATATTGGAGCAGAGAAAATCCTCATTCGATGTGTGAGGCTCACACAATATCCTAAAAAAGATAACAATTGGGCTGGTATCATTAACAAAAAAATTATTGACCCTTATTTTTTTGAAGGCTCAGTTAACGTTTAGATTTTTTGAAGAACTTTTTACAGCCTACATGAAAGACTTTTTTCTGATGTTAATGATCCAAATGCAATAGATAGATCAATTTGGTATCAACAAACGTATTGTTAGAGATTATTTGAACGAAGTTTGTCCCAATAGGTGGATTGGAAGACGTGGAACGATTGAATGGCCGCCTAGATTCCCCGATTTGACTCCTCTCGATTACTTCTTATGGAGTTATTTGAAATCAAAAGTATATTTCAATAGACCAGACAATATTGCAGATTTAAAAGTTAGGATAACGGAAGAAATTAACAACATCCCTGAGGTCCTACAAAATGTTGTACGAGAATTCCAAGATCAACTTGCTTATTGTCAAGAAGTGAATGGTGGTCATTTTGAACATTTAATTTAATTGTAAAATAAATTGAAAAATACCCCCTAAACATTATTTCCTCCATTACGTAAAGTATCAAAATTTTACATTTTTAAAATAAATTTTCTTAGTTATGATTGCTCCAAATTTGAAAAACTTAATATTGCTGAACAGAGAATGAAAATCCCTTTCGAACAAGGTGCCACACGACCCCCCTTCTCATTTAATATTTTTGAGTGGTGCAAGATGGGGGGTAATATTTTCATACTGTAAATTGTCAAATTGACAATAGAAATCGACCTGTTTCAGGTTTTTTTAAACAAATACATAATAACGCAAAAAATTAATTTATTCCCTACCTATGGAACGCACTGTGTATTGTAAAACTATGTAACAATTTATTTGGTGTAGTTTACCCACTGATGATGATAACTTAGTTATCGAAATGCACATATAGGTGTGAAGTAAGTAAGTGTAGTAAAAAGGTAACTTGTGCAATTTTTTATTGAATATTTATGAAAAAAAATATATCCCTTTTCTGAAAAGCTTTAACCTTTGAGTTGAATTTCACAGAATTGAGTTCGGAAATTTGTTAAAAAAAAAAGATTATCGTCGATTTTTTAACAAGCTATTTCTTATGGAATCGCATATTTCAGGGTTGTTTTGAGCTTTTTTATTCCCATGTTGATCTGTAGAACTGTTCTGGTGTTCCCTTTTTGATATTTGAAATGAATAAGCCATGAATCCACATTAAAAATACAAATGAGAGTCATAACACACATACGTAACGTACCTATACAGTTGTTACTGAATTTATGGTGATCCATATAGTTTCCGGTTAGGTTTGTGTTTTTGTGATAAATCTTTTGCACATTGAATCATATATTTCCAATCAGATGAGATATAATTTGAATGCTCACCAATGAATGATCATATTTAGATCTGTTACATTGGCACTAAAAGAGCAGTGATGTAAAAGAGTACGTAGTTAGAATAGCAGCTATCGTAGAATATGTTCAACAGTGAAGCCACCTCTCGTAAGTAAAAACCTGTTAAAGGACAGGGTATTTCATATGGTCATATTTTACGGAACAGTGGATTTTTCTTTAGATTCAACATTATCTATCAAACCACTGAAGCGTAGGTATTGAAAAAATGACACCTTATCCTTCCACTGTATTGGAAGATTCAATGCAACACTGGTGAAAATGAATGAGTTACCCAGAAATTGATATCTTATTTGGCCAAAGACTCGGTATGAATAGAATGTGACAAATATCCAAAGGGAGGTTATCGACGACATTTTGGCCGTTCGAGGGGGAATAAAACTGAACTGAATCACAGTAACACTGGAAATGTCTCGCATTCAATGGGCAGATCACGATTAAAACACTGGGATTGATGTATCAGTGGGTGATATGAAGTAGATATGTCATTGGAGAGAGGGTATAATGCGGGGATATTTCTGGATGCCCGCCAAAACGCGTAGCAAATACAGGTTTATAAAAACTACGTATGGGCTCTGTGGGGATTTGTACTTTCGGTTGGAGTAGAGTCTATGTATGTTAAATGATATTTGATAATATAAGAGTCTGAACACACATTTGTCAGAAGCTTTCAGGTTATGTTTAAATGTGCAACATCAAGTGTACCCAAAGACGTACTGACAAGCTCCAGTGCTATCCAGGTGTATCAGGTACCAGAACAAACATTTATGGCTATGTTCGAATAGAGACAAATTGCCACTAAGTCAACAATTCCAAAACAAGGGAAACCATGACATATGGTTCGTTTCATTTCCCGAGAAAAATCATAGACTTGTCTGTAATTAAACTAGTGATATTACTGGAAAATTTTCCAAGTGGATCTTTAAAGATTACAATTAATGAATAGAACATTTTGAACCATAGACACACTGATGTTTACATTCAGTTCCTTTCCTGCCTCGTTTTATCACTCATTTTCGTAAAAATTATATTTCTTGTATTAAATTTAATTTTCACGTCTTGGGGCCAATTTATGTGCCAATGTCATATCATAGTCATAGTCTCAATCATAAAATCGAGTTGGACCTGTACATTTCAATGGGAGCATTTATGCAACTTTTTTAGTTTTAGTCTCAATCATTATAATAAGACCTTCAAAGTTGTCAAATTTCAATATTTATGCCAACGATTGAGACGACATATAAAACGTGCATGTGGATAGATACCTATTTGCAAATGACATAAAAATTAATCATTTCTACTTTTGTTTCTGAAAATTTGAAATATTCGAAAAATGTTCCCATCTTTGGGATAAAAAAGATTGATTTATGAAAGACAAAATCGCCATCGGAAATTCGTGAAAACAATTGCTGAAATAATGCTAAAAACTGTGATGCAAAAATATACAAATTTCTTAAGACAACTGAGACTAGTATTGAGACAATAATTATTACTATGACAATGTTGCATAAATTGAACCATACTTGAGTCAAAATTCTTAAATAAAAAAAAATCTCATATTATTAATTTGTCATTCTATACGTCTCAAGTTGATCAGTAATAGTTGTTAACAAAATTTACTTCAATTATTGTTTTTTCAGTGAGAAGACGACATCGGTTTTATCCAACGAAATGTAAATAACGGTTTGCGTACCCACAGTTGTCATATGGAATTTTTATTTTGAAATATCTTTGTATTAGTCTATATTTTGTCATCATAACCTTATATTTTGATTATGCATGTGTTTGGACTCTAAAACATCATATCATCATTTAACATACAAGGACTCTGGTTTCGAGTAGCTTTTAGGCCGTCACCAGAGCAGAGGCTCACTGGAGGCGCGGAGGAGGCTGTTGAGTCGGAGTTGCAGCTGTGGAGGCATTGAGTACGCTCTTGATGGCCGTCGTCTTGAGCAATCGTTTGAGCATGCCGCTCGAACCGCGATGCTGGAGGCTCTTATGGGTGGTGAGCGAGTTCTTGGTGCGGTAACGTCTGTGACAGAACTCGCATACGTAAAGTGTATCCGACTGTTCGTGTTTGTCCTGGAAGTGCCTCTTGAGCGAGTAGTAGCAACTGAAGGTGCGCCGGCAGTAGGGGCACTCTTGGGGTTCGTTGATGCCTCCGGATGTGGGAGGCGGCATCCGCACTGGCCCTGCAACAGCACAGGGCTGTGGTGGGGGTGGCGTAGTCGGTGGGGACAACAACTGGGGCGAACATGCAGGCTGATGGCAGCGGCAAGCGGCACAATTCTTAACTACACAGAGAGCTGCGGTAGCGGCAAGCGGGGTAAGACAGGGGCAATGAGTGGTACCTGGAAGTAGTGTAGCCGTGGGCAGCGGCTGGGGCAGGTGCTCTGGCTAAAAGAACTTTATGTCGATATCCCCGGGGCGCGACTTGTGGTACGTGTAGATGTGCGTCATAAGAGAGTTCCGGGAGCAGTACACGCGCTCACAGATGACACACCGGTATTCTTCTTGTCGTTCTGCGTGCTTGTCAGCGATGTGTCGCTTGAGGGAGGCCTTTGAGCATAGCACCTTACCGCACAGCTGGCACGTGAACACCTTCTTGGGCGACGCCCCTGCAACAGCAAAACCAAGCTCGCAATGGTCTAGTTCGCGAGTGTTGCCACCAGCAGACACGTTTTTTAAATACTTTTTCGACTGTTTTGACCAAGATATGCCGCGCCATCTTACTGACCGCACACTCGCGATCTGCCCACGCGAACTCAGTATTACTGCTCGCAGTTTTGAGGTCTGTTTGTGTTCGCAGTCAAGATGCATCCGAATCGATTCAAAGCAGTTGGACAGTTGGGTCGTGGAATTATTGGTACGATTTCAATAAGCAACTGTGCCACTACTTTGAACTTATCCGGAATCGTCCAAAATGCGAACCCAAACAAACTTCACAACATACAAACACTGACTATGATAAAAAATCGACGATTGGTAGCTCTGTACCTTTGAAAGTGGACCATTTGACACCATCATATATAACCAAATGCGGAAAAAAAATAAAAATATTGCTTCTAAACCCCATAGAACCATAATTATAACTGAATGATTAGTGTATATTCTTGCAATTCCTAAATCATAAAGAAAATGTTTTCATTACACCACTCATACCTATAATTATTGTTGGCTTTCTATAAATAATTTTAGAACATTTTTGGAGAAGAAATGTTTTACCTTTGAATGCAATTTGCTTTATTATGAGTATTGCAAAAAAAACTGCTAAAAATTAGAAAAACACTAAAGATGGACAATGAAATGAACAAAGTACAAAATATCTGCCCTTGATGATAAAAATAAACAGTGAAAACATTTTCTAATGCTTTTTTTGACATACGATATATACACGATAAAACAAAGTTTTCAAAAACCTTCAACACTGATTTATTATTATTACTAAGTTAATACATGTAATACCTACTTTTGTTATTCCGAAACCATTGATCAATTATGATACTGCTGAGAGACATTTGAGGATTTGGTTACATATGATGTTCATAAATTATTACTGTTCAACACAAGACACAACGTCCATTTTGTTATATGTTCAACTCATTTCAATCACTCTTAATTAAAACTAAAATTTGAGAAAAGCAAAACGTCAATACTAAAACCATTTTACAGGAAACATAAAAGAGTTGTTTGTTTCTTTCAAATTGTCTTGCTTGCTATCTCGAGCAAGAAATTATTAGGCATTGAAGCTTTCATCCATACCTACAGTTTGCAGCGAGGCCGAAGAAGGTGTTCTCAGCGTTATTTCAGAATATCTTTGTAACCAAAAGAAACCAGAGAAGCAATGGCTAAAAATGGGTTACCTTTTGGTTATACTCTGAGTGTGCGGCACAGTTGGCGTCGGTTTTGGTTTCAGTGTCAAGGACAAATATTTTCTAATCTCTCCTGGTGGCAACACAGCTGTGTTGATGGGGTACATGGACACACAAACATACATATATAGGGATAAAGGCAATACTATTCAAGCAAAATGAAACCCAAGCTGCTTTTGCAAAAGTAAAAATATATTTAAACATAAATAAAGGTTATACAACAGTACATAAAATATGATAAATATTGCATCAAACAACATAAACATGCTTATAATGCAGAAACTAATAAGTTACTAAACAGGACCGAAAAATTTCGATTTAATTTAAAAAAAAATAGGGGTTGCCAATCTATTCATTTTTTCTCCCACGGAAAATAACAAAATCAGTCAAAAGAGTCAGTCTTAACAAATACCGCAAATAATCTAATTTCAGTCTTTCAAAAACTAAGTCCTGTCTCTCAATGCAACAATTTGATAATTTTTTCATAAAATACAAAAGTAGATGCTTAGAGCATAAATAATAACTAGATACTATGGAAAACAACATATATTATGATATTAAGCCTCCAAAATATGTCAGTACAAAATTGTAGCACATAAAAGCAATTTTTTTTTGACGATTCCAGAATAAATATTGAAAATAAAAATTGGGTTTATTTGCCAAAGCATATTGCATTTGAATTTGACTAGATTATTTTTCGAAATATAATTTCATTGCACATTTCCAAAACTGTTTTCTATTTTAGGTGCTACAATATAGTGGAATTCACTGCTCAAGCATTGAAGTCATAGAGATAAATAAAAGATATATATCGCTCTACATATGTTCAAAAATGTATATATAATATAAAAATCCCTTTCACCAATTACTATATAAAAAGGCTTAGATTTTCCTTACACAAACGCTTTTTTGCCCTCGTTACTGGCAAATCTGTTGCATTTCAAAAACTTATAAATTCTTTAGAATCATATCAACAAAGAATATCACAGTGCCAAAAAAAGTATGCAACAGTCACTAGACAGTAACAAGTTCATTTTTACCTCTCGATAGTATACATTACTTATGTGAGCACCATAAAAATAATGGAGATGCTTTCCTAGAGGTAAACTGTTTATTTTTAATACTCATCAATTCCCAATTTTTGATAATCACAGCCAATCTGGTAAACTTTTGATTTCATCCTTAAAACTATTTAGGGAAGATTAAGCTTCGAAAAATATCAGTTCAGTTAAAGTAATGTATAAATAAACATTATTAAATTTATATTTGAACTCTTCATGCAATAATTTAAATTAAAATATACTTAATGAGATCATGAAGTGTAAGTAATTAAGATTATGCAATAAGCGATTGAACTTCTTTGCCGTCACATTTTTCTAGAGTAGAGAAGAAAAAATCGCATTTTTCTCCAGTACAATAACTTTTTGGACATCCCACCTGCAAAACATGCACATAAACGGCCATAATATATGGTTCTGCTCTACGAATACATCTCCATTATCTTTATGTTAAATTGATAATTATAATTATATTGACTGCTTGACAAAACAGTGGACATGTCATAGCGGGGGCTTAACAGGATATTCAATTCGAAAGAACGAGTCTTTGTTTATTTCTGCCTCCGATGGTAAATACTTCGGTGGTTGTTTAGAGAATTGAGCGTTCGAAACACTTTCTGGCACAGGTTACAGACAGCGTTGTTGAGGGGTTGCAGGTGCTGCTGCTCCTTGTGTCGTTTCAGGGTTAGTTTGGTACTTAGCAGCTTTCCACAAACGTCACATCGATGACTGGCATTCAAGGGGAGAGGGAAACTCAGGCACCGCGCTGTCCACCGAAACCGAGAACAGACAACATCCTATTAGGCCCCCGCTTTATATCAGTCAAGCAAGTCTTATGCTAAGTTGGTAATTCGAAATTAAGACTACGTTAGTTAGTTCCCTTCATTTAGTCAACAACATAGGGCGTATTATGTAAGTAAATGTATTTTCTGACAACTGATATTTTCTTTTATGTTAGCAAAAAGTGTAAATAACAAAAACCTTATTGTTCTCAGATTTAAGTCTTTGTTCACGTTATTTTAACCATCCACTATATCAACTATTATTACTATTTTTAGGAGACAACAATACAATCAATCCATTGATTCTATTACACTGCAGGTGTTTGCGAGCTTTTTGATATATTTGTTTCTAAGCAAACTAATAGTCCGAGAGGCAGCGTCATAAATTTGTGGTCATCCAAAGATGCTCAATATTTTGTAAATATGTTGTTTAGGATTGTAGAAAACGTACTGCGCCAGTCAGCTGGTCCAAAAGGCTACGACGCCATGATTGTTGCAAACTAGAATTGCATTTTTTTTATTCGGAGATGATTTAAATTTTGTGAACTTGTTTTAAAAAAGGCAGTATAAATAAGAATAATCAACCGGTTCTCCAAAGTGATATTGCACGTCAGCTGGGGGGTTAGTTCGGTCAAACAAAAACAAAAAAATTATACGAAGGGTCAGCCGACCATGCTTAATTGATCCTTGGATATTATTTATTGAAGAAAAAACTGGTCAGCTGCTATTACGATGGGATAATAATGCGCAATCCATGAGGCAAAATGAAAAATACACGGCCCCTAGAGTAAAGAAAAATCACGCTAGCGCGAGGGAACACTATATACATGATCTATAATATTTTTTGTAGCAGTAATCAACGTTAATAATATCTTTAATACCTAAGAAAATTTAAAAGAGATTTTGTTCACATATAATTTATTGGAACAAATCTTAAAATAGATTTGTTCAATATTATTCATCAAATATATAAAGTATTTTTTTATAGTTGTTCATTCGGCAAACGAATTCTTCGATGGTATCATAAATAGACCTGCTGCAATGTTGTGGATATCGATTGGTAAGGGCTATGAAAGCTTGCACGAATTTGGCTGATTTCATGAGTAATTTAAGTGGACGTTTTTTTCCTTTTCCATAGAATGAGAGATTGTAGTTGCAACGGGTGAAAGCGTGAAAAGCAGGCAAGGAATTCGCGACATTAGGTCCTAGAGTATTATATAGATGTATGACATTAATAAGTGTGACTGGTTGTGCATAGTGTTTTCGGCGTTTTCGAAAACGTTCTAAAAAGCAAAAATAAAGTGTAAAATAATGAGTAATGATGACTGTTCCATTTCCAGAAATCACGGAACCAGTAAATACTGCCTCATTCGATTTGTTGCCAATAAAATCCAGACAAAAATTTTTACTATTCATACAATCGTTTCATGGAATATCGTACTAATAACTGTAAGGAATAATATTCCCTTACGGTACAAAAATAAATACTTACCAACAGTTTTTTCTATTGCATGGCAACGACTATGAGGAAATATTGACTCTTTCTTTCAAAAATGTTTTAAAAAATGTCAATATTTCTGATTGATTTTTGGAAAAATTATTTGAATAATTTACAATTCTGGTGGTAATGCCGTGAAACGCCGAATAATAATTCAAATGGTAACCTTCAAAATTACTCCCACATGGGGGCAACACAATGTCAGACTGAGCTGAATTATGTTTTCTTGAATTCAAAATTTCCTTGCGTTTTCCAAAAATGTCTTCCTTAATAATGATTATTTTTAGGTTTTTGACATATCAAAAAGAACTCACCGATTGCATGGTTACATTCTTTTCTAGTAAACGTGGACCGATGAGCACAACTTTACTTTGTCTGACTACCTCGCCTGCAGGCTCGCTAGATATTTTCACGTTGCACTCTGCTCCTATGAAACAACCAGCCAAGAATTTTTTTATATTACCTCATGGATTGCGCATTATTGTCTTTTTCAATAAATAATATCCAAGGATCAATTAAGCATGGTCAGGTGACCCTTCGTATTATTTTTTTAGTTTGACATAACTATACTCCCCCACCTGACGTGCCATATCCCTTTTGGAGAACCAGCTGATTAAGCTTATTTTGACCGTCATTTTTAAAACAAATTCTCAAAGTTTTAATCACATCCGGTTAAATAAAAATCACTTCTAGTTTGCAACAATAATGGCGCCGTAGCGCCCGAGTGCCTCACCTGGCGGACCAGCTGACTGGCGCAGTACATTTTCTACTATCATAAACAACATATTTACAAAATATTCAGCATCTTCGGATGACCGACGATTTTGTGACACTGGCTCTTGGACTATAAGGGGCCACTATCAAATATGACTAGTTATTTCATACTATATTAAAATTTATATTTCAAGAAAGAAGATCATCCCCAAGGACATTATGGTAAGGATACCACAGTGAGAAATAGAATAAATTCACTGTGAGGGCTTTTAAGCTTCAACAGAACTTTTTTTAGAAATGTATTTACGCGTGTTCTTTAACTTCGATTGCTTTTACTAGTGTATATATTTGGCAAAAGGTGATATGCATCACCAACTTATTTACAAAAGTTTCTGAAATCGTTCATTATTAAGTATTGTAATAAAGAGATTAATTGGACAAAGAAATAGAATGAAAAACAGAAAAGTTTTCACGCATAAATAGAAATTGAATGAACTTTTGAACCCGGAAATAAAATTGTATTTTTCCTGATATTTTTCAGTGGTGCTGCCAACCTTTGATGAGTTTTTGTTTAATACATCCAAGTGAGAAAATTATGCTCTAGTTGTATATAAATTGCAAAGAACAATCAAGTTTCAATATTCAACCGCGAATTTTGTTTGAAAATTTATATTTTCTATGATCATTTATTATCGATTTGACCAGTTACTTACATAATTCTTCTATGTAGAGCTACCATTATTGCTTATATGTAGGGTTTCTAAGCATTTTTACAAAAAAAGCATATCATATTTTTATATATTAACTTCACAATATGCGGCTTTTATTGATTTCTGAAAAAAATGGACAAGAATATACATCGCGAATTGTTTATGAGAACATAAATATATGTTGAGATCAGTCTTACGGACTCTCCAGCAAGAATTTTATTGATAACCAAGAACAGGTTATTGATAAAATAGATTTATATTAATAATTTTTGAATTATTAGGAACTTATTCCATAGTTGTTGGTTAAATTAGAGTAGTAAATTAAAATCAGTCGAATAATGATATTAAAAATAATTTTAATTATTCCGTCTGAGTGAATACATGAACATGAAAGTTTCGAAATTTCACACAATGTTAATCAATATTAACCTAAACTTAGAAATATACTTAAGATGAATCAGAATAAAAATTCAAATATAACAAATATATCTTGCCCATTTTCCAGCTCTTCAAAGATAAACATATTTTAAAACAATAACAACCTATGATTATGGAATAAATAAAAAGAAGTTGGAACATATAAAATATTTTGTACGCGTTTAAACAAATATAGTGTTTATTTACCGAAAATACGAAAGAATTTTGCCCGATCTTTTTTTCATTCATAACAAAAACCCCACCCTTTGAGAGTAACTTTATACTTTTGCGCGACTTCATTTATTTCAAAGGTAGAATGGATGGGGTGAAATCATCTCCTCCGTTTTTATGTTCTTAACGTTCCGATGGTAAATGCTCTTGTGGTTCCTTAAGGAATTTAGGCTGCTGTACACCCTCTTGCATATGTTGCACACAGGCTCTCTGGAGGGTCGCATATGAACGTTCTGTATATGTCTCTTGAGTCTCGTTAGGGAACTCAGGCTTTTGTTGCAGGGTTGACATCGAAAGTCTTCCAAACCTGACGGCAGAAGAAGCCATATTAGCCTCTCTCAGCCGTGTCTTTGAAAAATATGTACACGCGGACCGTATGGGCTATGATTTACTCAGTATCTGGCACCTAGCTTTAAGATTATGTTGCATCTCACATGGCTTGTTTTTCAAATTGAAACTGTTAGGTTTCTGGACATAACGATACATTCAGTCAGTAATATTGAGATAAATATTCTAAGGTGTTCATAATATGCACATTCATAATTTTTTAAAAATATATCATGATTTTTCCAAAAAGTACATCAATAGGAATTTGAACAACTAAATAGGGGAGCTCCGCACAAGTTGCCAATTTAAACGAAAAAACCTTCAAAACTTCTGCCTCTTAAATGGAAATTGTTTGACTTTGGATGTATGGAAAATCACAAATTTGATATACTAATTCAAGACTTTTGGTCAAGAAGCGCTTATATATTTCTTTTATAAAATGTGTCATTCGTAGAGATTTTGTGTCTTAAAATGTGAACAGTTGGTAGGTAGTTGGTAGTAACGATAACAGAGTTTTTGTAAAATTCTCATATTGTGTCTACTGATAAAGAAGAAAACTTTTGAAACTCCTAAACTTAAGATATCTCTTCAACTGAAAGACAGATAAATCATCTAAGGACACTCCATTCTGAAGAACTGCTCCAGGAATATCTTTAGGGAGTGAAGTCGCCAAATTTTGAGAAAAAAATATTGAATAATAACAACTGATAACAACGGAATAACAGCGGAAGTCAAGCAACAAGAGAAATAAGTGGCGTTAAGGTTCAAATGGCATCGTGACAGATGACAGTCGATAGATAATGCACGAATCAGATTGGAAAAGTCCCCAAAATTCGAGATATAGACACACAATTCCCTATTAATATAACTTTTTATATACAAGAATATATGAACACTTCAGAACTGAAAACAAATTATTACAATTGGAGAGGCAGAAGTTTTTAAGGGTTTTTTCAAAGTTGGCAACTTGTGCGGAACTCCCCTATTTCATATAAAATTATGATAGCCTACTGTTATTAATCCAGTAATATTTTACTCAACGATTGAATTTTTTCAATTAGTATATTCTCATTCATCTGAAAGTATTAAATAGGATAAATTCACTGTAAATGCTTTCTACCGTCAACAAAACTTCTTTTCGAAGTAAAATGTCATTCACGCGTGTTTTTCAACCTTGATCCCTTTTACTCCTACTATATTAAATCTTACTTCATTTAATATACAGTGAAGCTGGAAACATTTCTCAATTGAAAAACAAATATTTCTCTGGAAATCTATGATAAAATCATTTTTTTAAAAAGATTCATGTTTCATATTACTACTACTATAATATTGTTTGAAGAATTTTTATGAAAAACCCTTTTTTAATTATTATTCTCTAGTGTCAGAAATAAACAAATATTTCAACTTTTTAATTAGATTTTATACATTTTTCAATACTGACGATATAAGATATTTTGAACTATTTGAACTCACAAAATCATAATCACAATGGGGTCAATCCGTTAGTGGACTTTTTTATTTTCTTTTGATGATAGTTGCAAGTGTGGACAACTAGACTGTTTTTGGTTCTGTAACAGCGATTGCATATTGTACACCAAAATTCTTCCGTCTGGACATAGTGAAGATCTCTCACGTGTCTTCTGAGAGTTACCCTATTTTTTAGTGTTTTTCCGCAAATTTTACATTCTTCGCCAATAGTTGGCATTTCTTCTGCTGAGGGATGACCTGGATATAGAGAAAATAATATTAGTTGACTGTCGTGAATAATAAGATACTTTACGAGCAATATTAAAGTGAAAATAATATAAGAAGCTCCTGAGCAAACAGTCAACTAAAATACTTTATTTTCTCTATAGAAACTAAGATGCAATGCCATTTCATACAAAAAAAAAGAAAAAGCGAAACATAATTTTGCTTGAAATATACATTATTACAAATGTAGGTGACGAACGTAGAGATACACGTAAATATGTTGAAAATTAATTATTATTCCAGTATTATGCATAAAAATTTAGAATTTCGGTGTATAATTTATTAATTCGAGTGTAAAAGCCTATTTAAAAAAATAATCAAGTAGTGTAAAAAATTTATGTTATTTTTAATCAGTCCCATAAAGAATATTTTTTATTCATTGAACTCAAAAATACATGTATTTAGGCGATTGAAGATCATAAGCAAATATATTATTTTCATCAATCATGGATTCGTTGCTTCACTCAACTGACATTCTCAACGAAAATCGGCTAAATATTGCCTTTAAAAACTTTAGGAGAGGGGGGATGTTTCAAAGATCCCATATTATTACTTTTATGTAGGAGGGAATTGACAAAGTGCCCCCATCACTGCTTTTGCTAAAGTCTCCGTGGTTTTTCAAGCATGTAGGTGGGGATTTAGCATGAATAATTTGGACATTTGACAATAATCAAAGTATTCTTTTGGCAAAATTTACTAGAAAAATGAATATATGTTGAAATTTTCGCCAACTTTTTCCATGTTATCATTCATATGATGAAAATAGGGAACTTCAGTACTAGCCAACTTTGTAGTTTTTTTGAACTGAACTAAGAAAGACGTGAGAATAGAGGATGCAAAGCATTGTTTAATTAATTTAATTTTCCTATGTTTGTACTGTAAAATAAATGTTCAAACCAATTATGAATTCAAGAACAGACTTAATATTAGAGAAATAATTTGATTCTTTATTTTTGCATGAACTATGTTATTACTTCTACAATTTCTTAAATTATCTTAATAATTAGTATAGTTATGAATGTAACGATGCCCAGAAACCCAACTTATTGTCTTTAAAATACCTTGCACGAACAGCTTGAATTTGATTCCTGATATTTGCATGAAGATTACTGACAATATTACCTTAATCCCTGTTCGTTATTTTTTTTGTGTTCACGTGATATGTATCGATCATCAATTACTACTTTGATTGCGGACGCGTTTGTAAGCTGGCGGCATTGACCGAGAGAGGGAATTGGTGATAGCCACTTTTGCCTGACCTGTTCCTCTTCGACATTCTTTACAGCCATCAAAAAAAAACAGCCAAGCCGGTACAATCGCTAAATGTGTCATAGCTAAGATTTTGTGTACCTAAAAGTTGGATGTCAGGAAATTTCAAGCATATATTACAATGGAATTTTCAATGATGACATTTTTTATTGAGATATTATATCATTTATATGAGTTGGCTTTGAAAATATAAAATTGTGTTATGGAACCAGTGGGTTCTTTTCAGAAATTTTTTAATATTTGAAATGAAAAAAAAATCTGTTTAAAATATTTCTCTTGAAAAATGTTTAAAAACTTAATTTCATCTATTTCTGCCGATAAAATAGTGTTTATTGGTACTGATAGGAATCGAAAATGAGATTTTCAGATATCAAATATGTCAGTGGCCACGAATTTGAATAATATGAGAGTTATTCTCTTTTGAATTGCTAATTAGAATGAATGTTACCCATTAGAAAGATATTCATTCAGTAAATTCATTAATCTTTATTAATCTAATATTGAAATCAACAATTTTAATATTTAATATTCAACTTCAGAATCCTCATTATTTCATATGAAAATACGAAAGGTAGTTTTGCTAAACACTAAAATAATTTTCTACATATGCTTGAAATTTCGTTCACAGAATTCCAAATGACTAACTTATAATATATGTAACAAAATTACACAATGATAAGTTATAATAAAATAGTAAAGAGCAAAGCTAAGCTTTTTCTTGTACTGTTTAGATGGCTTCCCCAAAATGAATTTATAAAAAAACAACACAAAACAGACCAGGGACAAGATAAACAAAAAACACACAAGATAAAACACATTCCGAAACAAAAAGAATTTTAACAATTTTCTGAGCAAGTAAAATATTATAGTTGGGGAAATTTCTCAAAGGTAACTTGCTCAAAAAATTTGCTTTGAACAAGTTACTGAAATATTATCACACCAAAACCTAAACAATGTGGATAAGGGTGATAATATTTTCATCAGTAACTCACAACAAAAATCATCACCTTAACTGACACTACATTTAACGCAACATTCAGTTAAGACGACAAAATTGAATAGAGGTTGAATTTCTTACCTTGAGAGGTGCCCGCTAAGCTGTCATTTCCTTGTAGAGACTGATTCAAACCTGAAACAAAAATTATCAATTGTCTTAACTGTTCTAATTGGAGTTGTGTTAAATGCAACTAATTAAATATTTAGAATGTCATGTTCTTTTTTACAAGCTTTTATTTAGTTTCACTTGTTACTTCGTTGGTGCGTTAGTTAGGGTCAAATCTTGCAAGTTAATTTTGACCGACTTCTAGTCGTCCGATTAGTTTGAAATTGGCAGGTGTTCATAATTCCGGGACAATGCATTATGGAATTTTTGTTAGAGAAAAAAATAGAATGGCGGCTCCAAGATGGTGGATGAGATTTGTAATTATGGTCCGATTTGATTCCAAATTGGTATGTGGGAGTTTTCGGGGTTGGAGATTATGAATTTTTTGTCAAAATTCATAAATTCAAGATGACGGCTCCAAGATGCCGGACGAGTTTTGTGATATGGTCCGATTTGATTCAAAATTGGTATGTGGGGGTTTTCGGGGTCGGAGATTATGATTTTTTTTGTCAAAATTCATAAATTCAAGATGGCGGCCCCAAGATGGAGGACGAGTTTTGTGATTATGGTCAGATTCTATTCAAAATTGGTGTGGGAATTTTTGGGGTCAGAGATCATGATTTCTTTCAGCTCAAAACTTACAGGGAAGAGACCTTGTAATAACGATGCTCTATTAGAAATGAACAGATTAAGGCGAACTTACTAAAAAGCAAAAAATGAAATAGCTAATAAAAAACCTTTTTAAAGACAAGATTTTATTTAAGCCGTGTACTAAAACGTATAAAATAAGTTTAAGTCATCGCTGACAATGATTTAATTATTTTTTGTGGAATTATTTGGTCTTAAAAAGCTTGTCGCGCGAATTGTAATAAAATTAATACTTCGACAAGTTGTTGTGAAATTAATCGGTACCTACTTTTATGAACACTTCACCCAACAAGATTTTTAAAACCAAATAATTCCACAAAAAATAGTTAAATCATTGTCAGCGATGACTTAAACTTATTTTATACGTTTTAGTACAAGGCTTAAATAAAAGCTTGTCTTTGAAAAGGTTTTTTATTAGTTATTTTATTACTTCCTAATATCCATTTACAAATGATGAAATGCCTACGAATCATCATGAATACATCCAATCAAATAAGACGGGTAATACACCACCCTGGCTAACAAACATGGAACTCGTTTGTACGTAACATCTGAATATCAGACACCCTCAAAATATTTTATATTTACATTATTATTAGATATTATATTTTTATCACAACTTCCAAATTATCATTTACTCACCTAATATTGCATCAACATTGTGTGAATATAACAACTAGATCAATAAACAAGAATTAACTCAATTTATTTCCGGTATTTCGTTCACAAAAACATTACTTTTAGTTGTTGTTCAGTCGAATATCTACTACTGACTAACAACTGAAATATTCCGATGAAATCAATATAACTTCTTAAAATGCGACCTGACAAAAAAAAATAATTTTTTTTTAATTAAAATCACACCGGGGCTTTAATGCGATTTAAAATTCCGTAGTCTGATATGGTGGAGGATCCACATATTGCTTCATTGTCTGATACAAAAAATTCCCAAACAGTTTTATCTGAGAGTGTGTTTAGTATGACAGATGATAATTTATTGTCGGATTTGAGGAACATGTATTTACTGGGTTATTAATATCTTCATCCAGCATTCAGTTCTTCCACAGAACATTAAAATTAATCATTATGCGAGATCAAAGGGAATGGGCAGATGTTACCAAGAAGAGCCAACCTGGAGAGAGGATCTGGTACACAGAAACTCCCAACTGAGCACCTCACTGGGAATAAATACTTCCGTATTCCAAGCGGAAATGTACGCAATCTTGCAATGTGTGAGAGAAAACCACACGAAGGAAGTGCGTAACGCACAGATCTAAATATGCACAGACAGCCAGGCGTCACTGAAAGCTCTCACGAACCCAAAGGTGACATCAAGACTGGTATGGGTATGCCGAGAAGAACTCAGTGCCCTCGCAGAACACAACAAAATAACTTTGATGTGGGTTCCAGGACACTGTGGCATCAAGGGCAACAAAAAAGCTGATGAATTAGCTAGGACGGGCTCATCAACTCCATATATTGGACCAGAACCCGCACCACGGTAAAACATTTATTAAGGAACCGTCAAAGCGAAGAACTGAACAACTACTCAAGATGAGTAAGAACGAAGGTAGAACAATAACGGGCCTTCTCACTTCTCACACAATTCAATAAGGACTAAAAATTTAAAAACATAATTATAGTTTGAAAAAACTAAAAAAAAACACGCATTAATGGCAATAAAGGAGAAAATGTGCGTCAATAACTTTTCTTCATAAACTGCTACACGGCCTAATTGATTGCAGTTTGCTTTTATTAGAACTGAACTTTAGGGTACCAAGGGCTCATTCACGGCTGAATCTCACATTTTACTGCTCCACAGCGCGAACAAATTTAATCTTGCATTCTCCAATTGAATATATGTGTGATAATTACAACTCCATATGCAGCTTTTGCGATATCAATATTTGTTCTGTGAAGCATATGAAAAAAGTAGCAATGGAAATATGGAATTGACTATAGTTAATCTGTTTTTGGTGTTTTTTTTTTACCGCAAGAAATTACGTAGCATCACTTTTACCGTTTATTACCGTTCATTACCATTAATTAGTTTATATTAGTTTAGTGATTTTTCGTCTCACTAGTGTAATTCAAATTTTTTTTTCTTTTTTTCTTCTTTTTTTATATATTAATATTGTATCACATGTCAATTTGAACTTAAATTACTTGTTAATTATCTACTACTTAACAGTACTGATGTATTTAATTATGTCCTGTAATTGGGTTTTACCTGTTGGGCAATAAATGATTATTATTATTATTAAAAAAAAGACTATAAAGTTGAAAATAATAAAAATAGTCATTGACAAAAAAAAATTATTTTATGTAAAAAAAGCGTAGGGTACTCTTTACACACTTTTCATAATGATAATATAAACTAAATCAAGCACCTCACGCTTTTTTTACATAAAAGAAAATTTTTTGGTCAATGACTTTATTCTTATTATTTTCAACTTTTTGGTACTTATTGCCATATATGCGTTTTTTTTAGTTTTTTCAAACTATAATTTTATTATACTGATGATGAACATTTAAGTAATAAAAATACATTCAGTTTCAAGTACCCATTGTTTTATTTACGTGGAGACTGATTTCATTTAAAATAACATGTAAAAAGATCACAACATATTTGAAAAATATCAGTTGGGAATAAGATATTTTAAAATTGAAGTTAAGGTTGAGATTTTGAAGAATGTTTAAAAATCTAGTAACAAAACTAAATTTTCTATTTTGAAACTGGAGAAATTAATTCAATGTATATATTGACATATTTGATAAAGGGATATATAAAACATGGTTGAGCGCATTGATGTCAAAGAAAAGTAGTTTCTTGAAATATGTCACAGTTGTAATGTAAATTTTAAATTCAAATCATTTTTCCTTGAGAAGTTTTTCATAAATCTCGGGTTTTTGAGGCTATTTTTAGAGATTTGAAAATCGACTTTGGAAAAAAAAATATCGCCAGCCTAAATCAATTTTTTATCTTTTGTTTGATATAAAATGTATTTTGATAGGACAAAGAATGCTTCAAAATCTTATATAGAAAAATACACCTTCATCAATCTCGGTTTCATAAGAAAAGCATTAGAAAGTTCTGCCGCAAGCTTTAATTAAATTCATTTGATATTTTTTTCCTACTAGCAAAATCATCATCATCTAAAGTGAAATTCGTAAAATGAGAGAAACCACAAAAACAATATTTTCTTCCCTAATAATTGCAAATAAAAAGATAAACAACGAGCGGAAATGTCCCCTCAGAAGGTAGAAAAACTTTCAATGGCGCACAAAAAAAAATGGAATAATGTGATCTTAATGAGGAATACAATTTATTTTAATCTTGATTGAAATTCTTCCATCATATGAATAAAGAAATATTTTGTCAATGCTGCATGGAAAACTCTTTATGAATAAAAAATATGGTAGAACTCAAGGAAATTGATTTTTATAGCATTGATGACATAAGTGGGAAAGGAGGAAAAAGCTACAGAAAAAAGTCAAATGAAATATGCAGAAAGATGTAATTTTCAACTTTTCTTACGGATTTGATAAAAAAAGCGACAAAGTACGAGTTTGACTAGCGCGCAGAGGATTCTGTAAAATTAATTTCTAGAAATCTATAAGACTTTCGTTTTAATTTTCCTGTGAACTTTAGGAAAAGCGTTACATTCCCTGATTTATTTAAAATTTTAAGTCTAATATCAAAATTCATTGTAATGCAACCCACGTATAAATGTCGAATTTCAAGTCAATTGGATGGGTGGGGCAAATTTTAATAGCAAGATTTTACCTATGATGTACCTTAATTCATTTGTAAGTTGTGGAACATGTATAATGAATATTAATGTTATTTTTTCCCAATTTGATTATACATTTTTGGTTGTGAAATATACAAATGCCATCTGCCATGCCATGCAATTGTTATAAGCTTGTTGGAAGCACCTACAAATTTCCAGTATTCACATAGTAGATACTTTATGGCAGAAACGACAACGCTGCAGTTGAGATTCGACAGAACAACCAATACCAAGGTGTTTTGTGAACGAATTACTGAGAAAAATTGAGTTAATTTCTGTTTATTGATTGTGAGGTTCTATATTTACATAATGTTTATAATGTGAGATGTGCAAAAAACAACTAAGATGTGAAGTATAATATTTCTCAGGTGAGCTACCAGTGTCTTAAACAACTGAATGTCTCAGCTAATATTATTCTTGTTTAGATGTTACTTACAGAGCTGGTTAGTAACCTAGTCTATGTTATTTGATAGGAGGGTGCATAAACAAATGTGAATAATGAAAAAATCTTTGCACATTCATCTTCAGGATTCAGTCCCTATTTTGTTTAATGTCTAAATGTCAATTCATATATAGATATATATATATATAATATATTATATATATGGAGAGTTCTAGGGACAAATTTATACATTTGAGGATACGAAAAATTGCCTCTTGGAAAAGTTGTTCAGATGTTTGCTAAGATTCGAGGCAATGTTCAAAACTTCATCGAAACTAGCCTACAAACATGAGAGAAACTGAATGCACAAATGGGTTTCAACCCATTAGGAAATAACTTTCGAATACCCCTGCTCATCTCTTCAAAACAGAGAAGAAAGTAGAAAAAGGGCTTTATTCTTTGTGAAGATATTGGACATTAATTCAGAATTTGTTTATTCATTCGCGTTATTACCAACAAAACCAACACTTGTATAACATTTTTTTCCTTAATCAAGACATCTATAGTAACCTTTTTTGTCCATAGATGTCTTGAAAAAGGAATACATTTTTTTCCGAAAGCTCAACCAAAAAAACAAAAATTTTTGGCCATAAAAAAATAATTTTTTAACCCTTAATATATATATATATATATATATATATATATATATATATATATAACAGTTTATGCTACTTTGCAAAGAACTAAGAATAGAATATCCTTTATTCACCATAAGAAATACAATAGTATTATAAGGTTTTGTCAAGAGTATATAAATAAAAACACTAAATAAATAACTAAATAAACAAATGAGAGGTGAACAATTACAATATAAATATCACTGTTTCACTAGAATATACATAACTATAATTTATTTTTTTGTGTCTACGTAGATTGTAACTTCGAAATATATTAGTTGGTGTTGAAGTCAAATGATAAGAATTCGTCGATACTATAACAAGCGTTTTCCAAGCAGATATTCCTCATGTAATTTGAAAACGAAGCTGTATTTGAGTTTTTTATATCTTCTGGTAGTTTATTAAATAAAATAGGACCATAATAATTTTTCGAAAAACGGCAGTGATTTAGTCTTGTGAATTCAATTTTAATTTGTTGTGATTGTCTGGTGTTATGTGAATGAAAATCGTTTTGATTTAAATATAAGTGAGGATTTTTTTTTACATAATTTATGCACGAATAGACGTAAAGAGAAGGTAGTGTAAACATTTTATTATTAATAAATGTTGTTTTAACCTCTTCTTGATAACCCAGTTTGAAGATAACTCGCAAAACTTTTCTTTGCAGTCCAAACACTCTTTTTGCATGAGGCGAGTGCCCCCAAAGTACTAGACCATAAGAGATATGGGACATAAAAAGTGAATGATAAGCAGTGATAATGGTTTCAATAGATGAAATGTCCATTAAACTTCTTATAACATAAATGCTCTTTGCCAATTTTTTGCAAATAAAATCTACATGTTTTTTCCGAAAGAGCTTTGGATCCATTTGGAACCCAAGAAATTTGATCGATTCATTTTGATCTACAGGCAGTTGTTTGTGTGTAAACAAGTAATGTTGCGTTTTATTTGTATTCAGTTTTAATTTATTATTTGTCAACCATTTATCAGCATTCGATTCTGCTTCTTTCATTTCATTAACTATAGCCTCGTAGTTTGTATTTTGGAGCGTTAAGGATGTGTCGTCAGCAAATTGCGTAATCCCAGAGTCATCATCAGTTTTGAAATCAATCACATAAATTAATTATAGAATTGGTGCCAAAACCGAACCTTGGTAAACTCCGTTTTTTATTTCTTTGGTATCAGATGCCTTATTATTCAAAAAAACGTACTGTCTGTGTTCCGATAGATATGATCTAACTAGGTTAATTGAGTTTTCCTCAAACTAAGAAAATACACATAAAAAAATCGAAGTGAAAATTACCGTCTATAGATTGAGTGGCGACTATTCAATAGATATCCTTCTTCAGAGAGTACACAAAAAAATTTATTGGGAAAGTTAGCGTAAATATAGAAAAAAAAATGCCACTGGGTTGCCTAGTCTGGACGGTCAATATCTTCTGCGAGAAGGTTATGTCATTTCCTGGAAAATGATTCCATGAAAGAGTCCGAGAAAGGGAATGATACTTATATGCTTCGGGTCTTTCGAAAATGAGATATTACATGAAAATACTTGTATTTGCAAATATAAACTATGATTTATGACTTTATGTTTCATATTACAAACATCAGGGACCTTTCAACATTTTCAAGAGAAACAATCAGAGCATTTTAAGTTTTATTTGCAAAAAAGTCGTTTTTACTACAGTTGAACCGGAAGTTTTGAATTATAGGTTGTCTCGAAAAAAAAAAAGATTTCTATTCAATAATTCATTGGGAACTAATTCCACATATCTCATATTTGACAAACATAAAGCAGAATTAGTACTGTTCTAAACTTTGAACTCTCCCATATGAAGTCATTTTTCGATTTTTGTTTATCTCTTTGGATATTTTCAGTTTTCAGGAAAATGAAGAAATTTTTTTTTGCAGAGAATATTGACACCTACAAGAAAGTACTCTCGTATTTTTTCTATTTCGTATTTCAAGAGATATTTGCAAAAAATCAAAAACATCCAGTGATATAGTCTCTAGACATATCAGGCACCCTGGATTAGGCAACCCAGTAGCAATTTGTACGTCTATATTTATGTTTCCGCAATTAAAACTTTTGGTGTACCCATTATAAGCTCAACTCACTCAACCTAATATGGGCTTCATGAAAAATCTAATCATTTTGGATATATGAAAATAAAATTAACGTGTTTTATCATTTTTCGTGAAAAACCAACAGTTGAGATTGAATAAATGTTAAACACAGGGCTGGTCCTGATGGGATTCCACCTAACTTGTTAGCAACTGCTGCTACTCTCTATTTCTGCCACTGAAAATTATTTTTCAGAATTCCAACCATGGAATTTTTCCTAATGTTTGGCAAAACTAAATTATCTCTCCCATTTTCAAATCTGGTAGTAAAAAGATATTGATAATTATAGAAGCATTTTCAAGATTCATGAATCCATACTCACCGATGAACTATTTGAGACTTACAAACATTTTATTTCCTAACAATAACATGGTTATCATAAAGGTTGAACTATTATCTCTTAATTTGTGTACCTTAAATGGCAATTCTTGTAAATAAACAATTTATCCTCTAAGGTTTCCATTGGTTATTATAATTAATTTCAATTTCTATCCTGTTTCACTGGACTAACCAAGCCACTATATCCATATGGTTCTTCGAATGTAATAATTCCAGCATTCTCCATTTCTGACCGGAAACATGGCTGTTAATAAATCCATACAATGACTGAAAGGTCGTCCATTTGGGACCATTTAAACAAAACAAATATCTGTGAACTGAGAGTTTCAGCGAATCTGTAGAGAAATAACATGAAAATATTTTGTTTTTCGAACAACTGTTTTGTTGCATTCATTGGAGCAATTAATTGAAAAGATATGATCGGTTTAAGAAGCAAAGCATACACATTGAATCATTTGTTCTTTTTATATTTATTCAAAAGTAAAATTCCTTAAATAATAAGTTATAATCTTAGAAATGAAAAAAATATCATTTCAGTAGTGAGAAAACACGGAAGATATTTATTGGTAAGTTAAATTTAATTATGCAATCGTGTATTTGTAATGGACATTACTGACTCCATTGAAAAGTACATAGACAGAGCCCAAATAAATAACGGTATCAGATTTTTCTTACTTTTCTGGCCATTGATGATTGCGAATCTAAGTAGTAGTATATATTCTGAAGGAGTGTTTCATTCTGAGAGTTGTTTAGGCTCACCATCTTTGCCATTCATCATTACTTTTTATCAAATTTGAATTTTACCATGATCCAATTCAATTGATTAAACATCAACAACTAATAATCATACTCATAATATAACTTGCATAAAAATATTGTAAAATCTAGTTTTTTTAAATTTGGAAAACTAAAAGAAATACCTATGTATGTTTCAAATCACCCATTTTTGGTTTATTGCTATTATTTCTTATCTTGATGGAAATGATCTCTGATCAAATGTTAAATACTTTTTGCTCAATCAGCTCATTGATTGTATGAATCCATCTCTAACAGGGTGAAACACCACTCTTATATTTATACTTATTCATCCTAGTACATTATAGAATAATATAAAATTCCAAATGGTACATAGGTAAAAAGACATTAAAACGAACAAACAAACAAACAGAAAAAATATCAAATAATAAAAACAACAAAAATAAATTAATATATAAATAATGTATACAAATGTGCATTACCGAATTAAAAATAGATCAGGAATCCTGCTGTAGTTTTGAAGTTTCCTTTTGATTTAAAGCGATTGAATTGAATATTCAGAATATCAATTGAAACAAAATTATCATTATAATTCTTTTGAAGACTAGGTGTGAGCGCAGTGCTACCATAATTAGTTAGATCACTTTGCAAATAGAAAAACTTTTGAATTCCGAGATTAACATGAATGGTTAATTTACCTAGAATTAATTTTTTTATTAAAAAATCGTTTGAAGAAGTAATATTACTATAAAATTTGATATCATCGGCAAATAGTAATTTTTTTAATGTTTTGAAATATGTAGCATAATTAATAAGTATTGGACCAATATGGCTCATATGGGAGAGATAATTTAGTTTTGCCAAACATTAGGGAAATCCAACCATGGAAATTTTCCCTAATGCTTGGCAAAACTAAATTATCTCTCCCATTTTCAAATCTGGTAGTAAAAATATATTGATAATTATAGAGGCATTTTCAAGATTCCATGCATTCCAAAAATGTATGAATCCGTACTCACCGATGAACTATTTGAGACTTGCATACATTTTATTTCCTAACAACAACATGGTTTTCATAAAGATCGATAAAAGTGACTTCTGGTGTTCCCGAAGGATCATATGAGCCATATTGGTCCGATACTATCTCTTACTTATTGATTATGCTACATATTTCAAAACATAAAAAAATTACTATATGCCGATGATCTCAAATTTTATAGTGATGTTACTTCTTGAAACAATTTTTTCAAATAAAAAAATTAAGTCTAGTTGAATTAACCATTCAAGTTGCCACGTTGAATGACACAAGGAAATCCGAAATCGTTAGCGCTGTGACACAGACAGATTTTTGTAATTATGAGGTATAGCCTGGATTTTTTGATGTTATTCGTTATAGAAACATTTTGTGTATTTTTACAGATTTTGATGCCGATAGAGGTTGTGCCATTTTTAAGACTACTAATTACTCAAAACGGACAGAACGTCTATCGGCATTCTAAAAGTTACGTAGTTGTCTGCAAAAAGATATACTCAAAATTTGAAATAAAATAAAAAACCATGGAAAATTCCATTTATTGGCAAAATTTGTTACTCAAAAAATAAAATATTATCATAAGTAAGTGAGTCTCTTATGGCAAAGAAGACGCCGAGCAGTGTTGTGAAGAAATTGGGAAAGGCAAATTCTTGGCCGCCAGGGTGGGAATTTGAACCGATATTTTATGCAAGAAAATGACACTATACCAAACTATTGCACACAATCCGTGACGGTAATCACGTGTCTCCTATATTAACTATGCAAAATTGAACGCCGTTCCACGTTCTGTCCAATTTTATCCGGATGTGTGAGGACGCAGTGCGGCGTTGTGTCGCATTCGTCACTGACCTCTATGACACCATATGACGTTAGTGTCCATCAATGTGTTAATCTCGGAATTCAAAAGTTTTTCTATTTGCAAAGTGACCTAACTGATGGTAGCACATCGCTCAGACCTAGTCTTCAAAAGGATTATAATGATAATTTGGTTTCAATTGATATTCAGAATATTCCATTCGATGGCTTTAAATCAAAAGCAACTTCAAAACTGCAGCACGATTCCTGATCTATTTTTAATACTGTAATGCACATTTGTATAAATTATTTATATTAATTTATTTTTGTTGTTTTTATTATATGATATTTTTTTCTGTTTGTTTTAATGTCTTTTTACCTATGTACCATTTGGAATATTATATTATTCTGTAGTGTACTAGGATGAATGAATATAGGAGTGGTGTTTCACTCTGTTAGGGATGGAACCATGAAATCAACGAGCTGATTGACCAACAAGTATTTAACAAACACTTTTGATAAGAGATCTGTCCCATTTCCATCAAGATAAGAAATAATAACAATCAACCAAAAATAGGTGATTTGAAACACTGATAGGTATTTCTTTTAGTTTTCCAAATTGAAAAAAAAAGGTCTTCACAAAATTTTGTGTCTCAAAGTTATATTATGAGTATCATTGTTGATGTTTAATCGACTAAATTGGATCTTGGTAAAATTCAAATTTGATAAAAAGTAATGATGAATTGCAAAGATGGTGAGCCTAAACAACTCTCAGAATGAAACACTCCTTCAGAATATAAACTACTACTTATATTCGCAATCATCAATGGCCAAAAGAGTGAGAAAAATCTGATACCATTATTTATTTGGGCTTTGCCTATGTACTTTTCAATGGAGTCAGTAATTTCCATTACAAAAACACTATTGTATAATTAAATTTAACTTGCTAAAAATATCTTCCATGTTTTCTTCTACTGAAATGATATTTTTTCATTTCTAAGATTATAACTTATTATTTAAGGAATTTTACTTTTGAATAAATATGCTTTGCTTCTTAAACCGATCACATGGAGCAAACCGACATATTTTTTTACTTGCTCCAATGAACGCAACAAAATATATGTTCGAAAAACAAGATATTTTCAAGTTATTTCTCTACAGATTTGCTGAAACTCTCAGTTCACAGAAATATATATTTGTTTTGTTTAAATGGTCCCAAATAGACAACCTTTCAGTCATTGTATGGATTTATTTACGGCCCTGTTTCCGTTCAGAAATGGAGAATGCTGGAATTATATTGCATTCCCCTATGGATATAAGTGGCTTGATTAGTCCAGTGAAACAAAGTAGAAATTGAAATTAATGATAATACCCAATGGAGAACTTAGAGGATAAATTGTTTATTTACAAGAAATGCCATTTAAGGTACACAGGATAGTTAAGTAACAGAAAAATATTGTTTTGAAGAAAATTAGCAGGAAGAGATTTTTTTGTTTTTTTTTACTCTTATCTTGTAATAATTGAAATAATATTTTCTTGATTAAAAAACCTTTTAAAGACAAGCTTTTATTCAAATGCACTAAAAAGTAATAGCTTTGGATATATGACGAAGGTTATTCCGTGGGTTATAGATTCAAAAGCTTGTCGCGCAAAGTTTTCAATTCGAATACAAAAGCGACAAGCTTTTGAATCTATAACTCACGAAATAACCTACGTCTCACATCCAAAGCAATTATTTTAAATTTTTTAGTGCATTTGAATAAAAGCTTGTCTTTAAAAAGGTTTTTTATTAATTATTTTATTTTGTGATTTTTAGTACTTAAGTACGCCTTAATATGTATTTTTGTTAAAGCATCGTTATTATCAGGCCTTTTTCCTGTTAAGTTCTGAGGTATCTAGTCCTTCAATGAGGAGACCATCTAAAGATTAACTCATCCGCCAACTTGGAGTTGCCATCTTCAATTTATGAATTTTAACTAAAAATCAATAATCTTCGACTAAATTCATATTCTCCGACCCTAAATACCTCGACACACCAATTTTGAATTGAATCAGGCCATAATTACAAAACCCGTCCGCCATCTTGAATTTGTGAATTTTGATAAAAAAATCATAATCTACGACCCCAAAAACCCCCACATACCAATTTTGAATAGAATCGCACCATAAACACAGAGATCATCGGCCATCTTGGAGCCACCATTTTAATTTTATGAATTTTGAAGAAAAATTCATAATCTTCGACCCTGAATACCCCCACATACCAATTTTGAATCGAATCGGACCATAAACCTAAATCTCATTCACCATCTTAAAGCGCCTTTTTATTTTTTTCTATAACAAAAATTCCATGAGCCGCCATTTCAATTTATAAATTTTGATAAAAAATTCTCCTCCATCTTGAATTTATGAATTTTGACAAAAAATTCATAATCTCCGACCCCAAAAACCCCCACATACCAATTTTGAATAAAATCGGACCATAAACACAGAGATCATCGGCCATCTTGGAGCCGCCATTTTGATTTCATAAATTTTGAAGAAAAATTACTAATCTTCGACACTGAATTTTTTAATTGAATCGGACCACAAACCTAAATCTCGTCCGCCATCTTGAAGCGTCATTTTGTTTTTTCTATAACAAAAATTCAATTTCATAAATTTGACAAAACATCTATTATCTTCGACTCTGAAAACCCCCACATATCAATTTTGATCGAATCGGACCATAATAACAAAACTTGTCCGCCATCTTGAATTTCACAATCTCCGTCCCCGAAAACCCCCACATACCAATTTTGAATGAAATCGTGCCATAATAACAAAACTCGTCCGCCATCTTAGAGCCGCCATTTTGTTTTTTCTCTAAAAAAAATTTCATAATGCATTGTCGCCGGAATTATGAACACCTGCAAAATTTCAGCTCAATCGGATGTCGGCAAATGCTCCAAAAATGGAGTACAAATTTTGAACCGGAAAGAATGACAGAATACGAACGAAGCAAGTTAAATATAAAAGCTTGTAAAAAGACCACTTTGTCATGGAGAGCCTGCGCTACAACTTAAAAAACACTGATTTTTTCTGTTTTTCTCCGTTACTAATCCGATAGAGTCGTGCCAGAACTACTTTTTTTCGCATTTTGATTCTCTACAATTCGTCCACTGAGTGCATCCAGATTGCTTTATTAGATTTCATGTTAAAAGCAAAAAACGAAAACAAACACGATTTTTTGCTCTCAAATGTTTATAAAAAATTAAGCAAGTAGAAAACATAACAGGATATAACTACGGACTGTCTTTCGTTTGATGGCCCAGTCGGTTTCCTGGTACTAATTTTGTCACGAAAAAATCTCTATCAATTGGCCTAAATTTCATTCCGCTTAAATCAACAAAATTTTCCGAATGAAAAGTTTAGTAAAGAATCAACTGTCCAAAAATATTCTCCCACCGGTTTGATAGGAAACGAACATAGCTGGACTGAATCGAGCATTCAAATATATAAAAACGAACACGCCTACAGTGATGAGTCATCAGTCAGTAAATGGATTTCTCTTTTATAGATTATGATTGCGATCCCAGTACTGATAAATTTGTCTTACTCAACTCCCTTTGTTATTGGGAAATAAGAGGTTATCAGAAAGTTAAATATTCAAATTTGAATTAATGAAGTTGAGGATGGCAAAATGTCGGAGTGAGCCCCAAATATTTTGTCTCGGCATAGGACATAGTTCATTCCTCTAGTCATTCAGTTCAACTACACTCTAGGTAGATGATATTCTTTCGAAAGAGATCATCCATACTTACCTCCAAGCCCGGTAGGATCACCCGCTAGCGCAGCCATGCTGAAGTTAAAGCTGCCCGCCGCCGTGGCGAAGAGTTTGCTCTCAGTCGGCGTCATATACGGGCTGATGGTGCTGTCGTGATCGTCATGGTCACCACCACCTCCCGAGCTTCCCGAGTGCGGCCCTTGAGGTAGATTGTTAGGACCTCCGACCACGCCGCCATGGTCATTCGTCATGTCTGCCGAGTCGTTGCTGTCGCCGCCTCCGTCCTGGTTCGTACTGCACAGCAGCTCCATCGGTTCGTTCTTCACGTTGTTATCGTTGTTGTCGTTGTTGTTGCAGCGGGAGTGTAACATGGTGGGCGAAGGCGAACAGGGCGAGTTCTCTCTGTCTGTACTGCTTATGCCGTTGCCTAAAATATTCAGTAATGGGTAGATTTGATTATGTTATGTAAGAATTACATTTATGACAAATCAAGACTAGGCAAACGGAGTATTTCAAATAGACTTCAACTAGTGGAAAAGATCAACAATAGTAATACTACACAGGGATCTCACTCACCTTCCATTTCATGTTTCATTGAATTCAAATTGAGGTTGAGTACATTGTTTTTCATGGCGCTGGGTGAAAAGTCTGCTGGTTGTGTTTGCGGAGGATGCGTGTGCGTCGACAAATTTAATTCGTTATTGTTGTTATTTCCTATGATGTGTTCTGCCCTGACCCGTTTGTGATCATTTTCCGGATCTATGGATATCCTCCTTTCTCTTCTGTACTGCATGGCCGCCCGTCTAAGGAGCTGATTGACGGTGGCACCGTGCGGAGGGGACGAGGGGGACGTGAAGAGGGCATCCTCTACTAACTTTTCGGTGAATGTCGGGTGGTGATTTGAAATTGGGGTTGAATGCTGTTGAGATCTAACCATACTTTGTACTTGTGCCAACTGCAAAGAAAGAAAGAGATGTAATTGTTTTTCTTTAGTTCGTTTTTTTTGTAGTTTCCCATATTTTAGAGCTAGATCCAACATTGAGAATGAACATATCAATAATGAACTAAATTCTTGGCAATAACTTTTTTTATTGCAGTTTTGGATTCAGGAAACTTCATTAGAAACTTTCGAGAACTGTCTAGCAATACCCAAGTCATATTACAACATAAAGATATATTCCACTTTAAAATTATCATAGATTACGAAAGATGTGAATACAATGACAATAATGTGGGTATTTGTAGGATGATATTCCAAGTTGAAAATTGAATTGAACAAATCATCTTTATGAAAGTGTGGAGAGACCTTGAAGACATTTGTGATGAACAGCATAGAATTAAACAAAAAAAAAATAACCATAACAAATCTTCCAACTTTCTCTTATCATGCTCTCAACCATTTATTTGAATAACAACGAACAGGTCGCTGTAATTTATACCGATTTTCAAAAGATACTCTTTACAATGTAATTCTGGAAAGCTTACATAGCTGTTTCTCAAGCACTGAAATTTTTGGCATAGTGTTCGAATAACCGCCACTTCAGAAGATGATTGATTGTATTGGAAGATTTTCTGCTTACTCTGGAGTTCACCAATGGTCAAACTTAGACCCATTACTATTTCACATATTTATCAATGACCTAACATAAAATATAGAGTACTCTGAGGCCTGGCAAATGAAATTTTAGAGAAATCCAATGTATACAAAATTGTATTAAATTTTAGGAAAACATTGATACTGAAAGTTTCCAATAAAGGAATAAATTATCTTTCAATATATTTAAAATTTACTGTCATGTTTTATACCCGAAATATTATGATTACTCAACGAATGGTTTCCAGTTAACTAGAGAATGAAGTATACACTATAACCCCTTCACTTTCTTATAAACCACATTTGGATCACATTGCATCTCAAACATTACTAATGATGGGATTTGTAATGAGACAAAGTGCAGTAAGTACAATGTATGTACATTTTTTAGGCCTAAAGTCGAGTCTAGTGCTGTAGTCTGGCATCCTCATTTAATCCTCAAAATTATTTTGGATTTTTTTTAAATATCTTGAAAAACCAACTTGGAATTTTCTGATCACCCTCAGTACCAATTTCAATATATAATTAAGAACAAGTAAATGTATATCACAAGGAATCCCAATAAGAATTGAAATGAGGGAAGACAAAAAATGGTAATAATGATTATAATGAATGTTGGAAATGGCATTGAGAGGCAGATAGTAGTTATCTTTATTTAATTACATATGCAAAATTGATTTGAGTAGGCAATAACAAAAAATTAAACCGACGAAATACAGAACTGAAAAGTAAAAAATAAAATAAACCTTCTTAGTCTCAATAACTAAGCTCCTAAACTAATGTAAGTAACTAACTTTGAGTCGGCGCCAAACGAACAATCAACAAAGATCATTAAATTACTTCCAAAAAATTATCAGAATGTCACCGCGCAACTCGATGCCATCATTTTACGGCTTACCTAATTCATTTGCTTCTTTGTTTGGCGCCGACTCAAAATTAGTTACTTTAGGAGCTTAGTTATTGAGACTAAGAAGATTTATTTTATTTTTTACTATTCAGTTCCGTATTTCATCGGTTTAATTTTTTGTTAAAAAGTTTTCATTTTTCAGTTTTTTGTGGCTGAAATCTACTAATTACTACCTACTTACTTACTCACGTTACCTCAACTATTACCAGTTAAATAATATGATTATCTACTTTTACTATTTGTTGTAATATAAATAATTTGTGTTGTTCTGGTTAGTTTATTTTATTACTTTGTATATCATTCCATCCTCTGATAGAATATAATGATTGTGACGGATGTAGGAGGACAAAAATAATGACAATAGCGATCTGTCATTGTCAACTACATATGTGTGCCAATGTTCACAAGTGAAAAATCAATTATCCCCGTAAGGGTGGATAATTCCATTCGAAATCCCAATATGATCAACTATGAGGTATACCCTATCTAATAAAAAAAGAATCATCCAAATCGAAGAACCCAGTACAAAGTTATGCCTGATAGAATCGGTTAACGGACCAGAATTCAGAGGGTGAGTGATCAATATCCTTCATTTTGGATTTAATCTTTTAAATTCAAATGGGACCAACTTCGAAGTACACCCTATCCACTGACAAAATAATGATCGAAATCGGACGTTTCAGTAAAAAGTTATGCGTGGTCATACATAAAAAAAAAAATAGGAAACCTCCTCCTTTTTGGTTTTGTTGGTTGAAAAGGTGATTCTCTATTGCTCCTTATTTTTACTTGCAATCTAGTACACATTTTTCGAAATTTGAATGTTTTTTTAATATTTTCAACAATTTAGCTACAATTGGTTATTGCATTTGAAATAGATTCACAAGTTAAAATATGCTGAAAGTAATTAGCAATAAAATAGAAAAAAAAAAGAAATTTTATAAAATTAAAGTACCTATTCAGAAAAATTTCCTATTTGTAGATTCGATCTATGACCTTCATGTCTTAGAAAACTATCTGTATGTATTGTACACCTTTGAACCAACAAATGTGAACTTGATAATGAGAATAGTAAACTTGTAGATGCATATTGAGGAATGGGAGCATACCATTGAGTTATAGATAATCGTTAATGAGTTACTTGAGTTACTCAGAATAAAAAAACCCCAAATTTTTGCTAAAATTGTTGCATTTATAATATTTAATAATTAGTTAGTTGATTTTTATATTGGATAAATGTCAGTTGAGAGTCGAACTGAACTCCAAGTCCTTGACCCTATCATATAATTTTCATGACTGAATCAATTAGTTTATAGTCATAGTGAAAGAGATTATGAAAAAATTATAGACATTCAGAGCTAGGCATTCCTAAAAATTAAAACTGACAAAAATAAAAGTGGTATGCAAAATTATTCATATGTATTTAAGAAGAAATGTTTATTGAAATAGGATTCCTAATTCACAAGTTGGATAATGATAAGTATAACAAATTATACTCAAAAAAACTTATATACATATAACTATAAACTAACCTACTTGCTAAATTCAATAAATTTAACATTTTTACGTTCATAAACACACACATACGTTGAAAGCATTGGCACAAGTGGCAGTTCTGTGGGATTCATGTAAAATTTTGAATATAATAGAAAAAAAGCGAATTCATAAAAATTACAAGACTCACCATCGTAATGAAGATTATATGTACTTCACACAATTGAGATCACAATGTAAAATTCTTACAAAAGTCTGCTATGACATCTACTTGAGAGATATTGAGAATAATTTAATTAGTGAGCCTAAATGTTTCTGGAAATTTGTCAGTGATAAGAAAAACAGCAGTAATATGCCTGAAACAATGACTTATGGAGACGTCATGTCTACTGATATGTCTAGTACAATAGACTTGTTTGTCAAGTTTTTTTCCACAGTATACATAGAATCGGATCCGAATCCTACTCAATTTTCGTATGAAAAAACAATAGATTTATCAACTTGTACATTTGAATTATCAAGCATATTTGAAGCTATATGTGAATTAAAATCGAAATTTTCGAGTGGCCCTGATTGTCTTCCTTCTTTCTTCATAAAACAGTGTGTATATTCTCTGTCAACTCCTCTTTTCATTTTATTCAATAAATCACTGACTAGTGGCTCATTCCCTGACCGTTGGAAAGAAAGCTTCATTTGTCCTATTTTTAAAAGTGGCTCGAAAGAATAAGTTCAAAACTATAGGGGAGTCTGCATTCAATCAGCTATTCCTGAAGTCTTAGATTGCCTTGTTGCAAAAATATTAACGAATGTTTGTAGACCTCTGATAATGCCTGAGCAACACGGATTTACATCTGGACGATCCACAGTATCAAACTTATTGTATTATCAGCACTACATATCTCAAGCACTTGAGAGGTCTGTGCAGGTAGATGCTATCTACACAGACTTCTCAAAAGCTTTTGATAGGGTCAATCATAACTTACTGATTAAAAAATTATTTGCTATTGGTATCTCTGGTAATATGCTAGAATGGATAAGCAGTTATCTAACTGGTCGTTCTCAATCAGTTAGAGTAAATAGTACAGTTTCAGTATCTTTTTTGGTGAAATCAGGTGTACCACAGGGATCCCACTGCGGACCTTTGTTGTTCTGCCTCTTTATAAATGACATTAATTCAAATATTAATAATTCAAAATTCCTACTATTTGCCGACGATCTGAAAATTTTCAAGGTCATAGAGATGCCAATCTTCTTCAGAGTGATATAAATTGCATTTCCGATTGGTGTGAAGCAAACTGCCTTCACCTCAATACGAAGAAATGCTACTCAATGGTATTTAGTAGATCTCGTTCACCTGTTAATTTTGATCACTTTTTAAATAATAAGATTTTGGAATGTAAACCAGAGTGTAAGGATTTGGGTATATTGTTAGATAGCAAGCTTTGTTTCAACAACCATGTTAACTCGATATCTATAAAAGCTTTAAAAATGTTTGGATTTATTGTGAGATCGTCAACTAACCTTTCTCCTTTCATCATAAAAATTTTATATTGCTCTTTAGTACGATCTATCATAGAGTATAACACTATAATCTGGAGTCCCCACTACATTAAATATACACAACAAGTAGAAAATGTGCAGAAATAAATTTCTAAGGACCATGGCTTTCAAACTAGGCCTAGTTGTAGGCGAATATAATTACAGGGAAGTGATGAATATATTATCTTTATCAAGTCTGGATGATAGACGAATAATTACATCATTACTTTATCTTTACAAAAAATTTCTGGTATTAATGATTGTCCAGAAATTCTCCCCCTCATATCTTTCAACGTTCCACGTAGGTCCACTAGACAAATAAAATTATTCGTTACACCATATCATTCAACTAACTATGGTTACAACTCTCCTATATCGAAAATGTTAAGACTGGCAAATAACTATTGTGATAAAATTGATTTCTTCTGTGATACTCCAAATATTTTCAAGAATCAAGTCTCTCATTGCTCATTTGAATGTAGTTCATATTGTTAATTTTGTTTATTGTCATTATTGTCCTATATATTGCATATATCTAGATTTAAAAAAATAATTGTATTTACATAATGTTATAATAATAGTATAAGTAGTATAATTGTAGTAGTATAGAATAAGATTTAATTGTATAAAATTATTGTAAACAAAATTGGGGTTCACCCGTATATAGATAAATAAATTACAATTATAGTGTTTCCAAAGTCAGTTGAATGAGCTGAAAAACTCGAAAGAAACATAATAATAGGATTTGCCGCTTTGATCTCACATGCTGACAATAGGCAGATATTTTTTCCTTCACGTTCTTTGCCTGGTCTCCAATATGCCATGTTGCACCACTACATACAGACACACAAACACAGACAAGCAAAGTTACTGATTGGTTTTTACGCAGCGAATGGTTTCCACTCAATTTGTTCCATTATATACTTTTTTTTATTGGTGCCCCTTTTTACCCATTTAAAGCACGCCTCAGCGTGTTTAAATCGAACTTTAAAAAACGCGCGTTTTTTAAAGGTAACCATGACAACATCAACAAATCGAGAAACGTGAAGTCTAAATGACAAATTTTTGATTATTGATCTGACAGGAGTACCTTGTAACGTCAAAATATTACTCACAATTCGTTCATTTATATGTGCTCCTCCATCCATTTGATGAACTTTTCATATTCTTTTTTATATATATCACTGGATTTTCGCGGTATTAACCGCGATTCTGCCTCACTATTCAAAAAAATCGATATTAGAATAATTCATTTTTGAGCTTTGGTGACAACAAATATTGATCTTTGGTAACAAATTGTAAAGGAATGTTTTTCTCATTTCCATGACAACGAAAGGTATACTGATGTCACATCACGAATTCAACCTTCTTGCATTATTAGTTCTTATTTCTATTATTTGTAGTAATAATACCAGTATATATGATTTCAAAGTGCACCAATAAAAAAAAATAACGTAAAGTATTCGTGGATAACTGGTCTTAAAAACACTTGCTCTATTTCCTGGCACTATGCCATGCTGCACACTGAATCGACCCGAAAAAATACTGATGTTTTAAGCCTTTATCCACTTTATTTCCTTTATATACTATTATACGGGAAATACAATGTATTTAACTTTCCGCTCTTTTTCATTATTCGACAATATCATGAACTAATTTGAATGATCCCTAGATTTTGAGTTGAAGATGAAGATATTCAACAGACTTTGGAAATATTATAGAAGATATGAATTATGAGTTATTTTTTTACCTGATCTCGGCTATCGCCATGTTGCTGTGTGAGGCCGCTAACTCTAAGAACTTCCGCCGTTTTGAGAAATGACGATAAGGAACGTTGGTGTACGTTGACTTCTCCATGATAGATGAACTCGACCAGAGCGTGCAGATCCGTCCAGGCGACATCTTGAAGAACTATCACAGGGTGTTTACAGGGAGTACTCTGAAAAACAAGAGAAAATAAAACGTTTAAAAAAAACTGATAGCTATCTCGTTTGCAGTAAGAAGGTTAAAAAAAAAAAAGGGTTTCAGATCAAAGGCGGGAGGAAGGGTTCATGAAAAGCTTCCTCAAGAGCTCAAACTTTGGTCTCTTAACCGTTCATGGACCCTTGAAGTATCACAATATTAAGTAAAAAGTAGCTAAGCAAAGAAAGATACACTATTTCTCTCAATGAAGGCAAGTTATAGATATAGGGTTATTTACAGTGTGAGACTGGTTCCTCGGGGCAGACTGCCCGGGGGCCATATATTTTCAGTGACTTTTCTACTCATTCGACACTCTGACAAAAATCAGTATATTTTTTTTTATAAAATTTCGAAAACTAAAATTCGAAAGTAGATATATGATGCCTAATATAATATGTATATTAAAAAAATTAAAACCTGCTTCTGCTTAAAATTTCAGCTTCGTCTGCAGAACAATATCTGAGAAAATAGATATGACAGACAGACAGACGGAGAAGCAGGTGATCTTATAACGGTTCCGTTTTTTTATTTTGATGTATGAAATACCAGCAATCCATTTATTTCAATATCAATGATAGTGAATGGAATGTGACTAACCTGTATGAAAAAATTTACTAAAATTAGCGTTTTTATAATTAACATAAACTATATAATTCCCGATTCACCCCTTATCTAACTTTTCTTAGCACAATTTAGAAAATATCTCTTGATATTGACAATATGGGCGTGTAAGTGTAACTATTCCCAAATAAAGGTAATAATTAGAACACATTCGTTAGAATCGCATTGCGATATCCTCGTTTCCTATGCTAAAAAGTTTTTTTTTTCGAAAATTACTCGAAAAGTAATACGTATAATTTCAAGTTTCTTTTTAATGCTGAGTACATTAACCCACGTACTTTGACTTGACGCATTATTTTTTCGAAAAATAAAAGTTCCCCAGTTAGATGAATGGGAAAATTACAAAAACAAAATAAATTAATAATGTCTTACCAATCGTAGAATCCAAAAATATATTGACCTAAAGTCAACAGGAAGGAGATGATGATTTTTTTCATTGAAACTTTATTATTGTGGAATTGATTTCAAGAAGTCTTTGATGAAAATCGAGTTATAATCTCCGCCCCCAATAAATACGCCCACCAGCCTATTAAAAAAACACATACTTAATGGCACTCAGCATAAATTTGATAGAGCTCCTGAATTTTATGTATTTACGAGTGAAAATAGTTGAAATTGGAGAATGTCCATATAAAATCCATAATACACACCGGAAGTCGATATGTATGAAGAAATTGGCTGAGGCAAGGTATACCGGGTGATTCTCTAAGGTGGCTCACCCCTATAGCTTTTTTATTATTAAAGATGGAAAAACGAAATTTGGGGGTAGTGTATTATAGTTCAATTTTTTTTACATATTTACTTGCTTTGCCGTACTTTCGATTTTTAAATAGGACATCCTATACATTTTTACTTATTTCGATCGAGAATGACATTCTAAATCCAACAACACCACACTTGTCAATATTTGACAAATAAAGTAATTTTTATTCAAATTTTTATTTTTCGATCTAGAATGCCATGGATCGTGTAAATCGCCTCATTCTTGATCAAGTAACATGGGAAAAATACGACTTTGAGGCTTATGACTTCACAGTCGTTTTAAGAATTATTTAAAAGTCGCAAATATGAATTTTCCAGTTAACTTGAATTTTTCAAATGGAAAGAGGGTGGCTCGTCGGCTTTTTGTGAAAGATCATTTTCTTACTGATAATTTGATACCACACACTTTCACTTTATTTTCAATATTTTTCTGAATAATTGCAAGAAGCGATCATACCTAATAACAAATAATACGTATTCGGTATACTTATGCAGTAAGTCCTGTTATTCTAGTTATCCGTAACAAACAATTGAAGCTGTTGCTAGGACTACCTAAACAAATAGGCTAATGAATATGCTGTCACTTTTAATAGTATATTAAAGTATAAGTGGATAAAAAGGGCTTTAAAACACGCGCGATTTTTCGAGCACGACGGCGCAGCCGGAGTGCTCGAAATAGAGCAAGTGTTTTTAAGACCAGTTATCCACGAATACTTTACGTTATTTTTTTTTATTGGTGCACTTTGAAATCATATATACTGGTATTATTACTACAAAAATAGAAATAAGAACTAATAATGCAAGAAGGTTGAATTCGTGATCTGACATCAGTATACCTTTCGTTTGTCATGGAAATGAGAAAAACATTCATTTGCAATTTGTTACCAAAGATCAATATTTGTTGTCACCAGAGCTCAAAAATGAATGATTCTAATATCGATTTTTTGAATAGTGAGGCAGAATCGCGGTAAATACCGCGGAAATCCAGTGATATATATAAAAAAGAATATGAAAAGTTCATCAAATGGATGGAGGAGCACATATAAATGACCGAATTGTGAGTAATATTTTATGTGACGTTACAAGGTACTCCTGTCAGATCAATAATCAAAAATTTGTCATTTAGACTTCACGTTTCTCGATTTGTTGATGTTGTCATGGTTACCTTTAAAAAACGCGCGTTTTTTAAAGTTCGATTTAAACACGCTGAGGCGTGCTTTAAATGGGTAAAAAGGGGCACCAATAAAAAAAATATAATTATCGATCATTCAAGTACCAACTACACCAACATATTTACGATAACGACCACAACCGAAGATTAACTTATTGCAACTGGTTTTTTACTAAATAGAGAGAAGATGTACGTTTTCCATTTACAATTATTTATTCAGATGAAACTCGATTCACCAACTTGGGTCTGTTCAATCGGAATAATAAAAGGTACTGGTCTCAAACAAATTTACATCTGATGCAAGATCTGATGCAAATTTTCAAGAGCGATTTGGTTTCTATTGCTGGATGGGTATTATCGGAGGAAAACTTTTGGGGCCAATAATTTTAGACGGACAACTTACTGCGGAAAGATATCTATAGTTCCTTAGAAATCAAATTAATGATTTTATTGAAGATTTGCCACTGGCTAAACAAGTTGATATCTATTTTCAACAAGATGGAGCGCCACCTCACAATTCTCAAGTCGTAAGAGAACATCTGAATGACACCTTCCCAGAAAAGTGGATTGGCACTTATGGACCTATTCAGTGTTCTGCGAGGCACATTCTCAAGTTGTCATATTTCTTCATAATGTATTATTTCTTTTTCATATTCTAGATCACCAGATCTTACTCCGCTAGATTTTTTTCTCTGGGGAACAATTAAAAATCAGGTGTATAACACAGCATCAGCTACTCGTGAAGAACTGGAGTAGGTATAACGTAAGGGTGGCATTCCAGAACATCACTGCGGAACAGCTAAACAATGTGGTGGCGCAACAATTGAAAAAGTTGAACTTTGCCGTGATCAAAAGGAGGTCATTTTGAAAATTTAGAACCTTAATGGACTAATTTGTGACGTTTAAATAATTATTAAAACGACTGTGAAGTCATAAGCCTCAAAGTCGTATTTTTCCCATGTTACTTATCAAGAATGAAGCGATTTACACGATCCATGGCATTCTAGATCGAAAAATAAAAATTGGAATAAAAATGACTTTATTTGTCAAATATTGACAAGTGAGGTGTTGTTGGATTTAGAATGTCATTCTCGATCAAAATAGGTAAAAATATATAGGATGTCCCATTTAAAAATCGAAAGTTGGGGTCATTTCCGGTCAAACCGGAAGTACGGCAAAGCAAGTGAATATGTCAAAAAATGTAAATTGAACTATAATACACAACCCCCAAATTTCGTTTTTCTATCTTTAATAATAAAAAAGTTATAGGGGTGAGCCACCTTGGAGAATCACCCGGTATATTATGTCCATTTTCTATATTGCTATTCGGTTTTTGGAAAACTCTTTAGGTTATATTTTACTGAAAATCATATTATTTGTAGTATGTTTTGCACTTTTTTCGAAAAATCGTGAACGTTTGAGTTAATTTATAAATGACAATAGATTTTCAGAAGGCACCCTTCATAAAACACCAGAGAAATCGCTTTCAGTAAAAATTTCTGTATTCTAGATATTTTGTAATTCACATATCATTCTGATCAAAATCCACTATCGGCACAATACCTCTCATTCAGTGGTTCAGGATACATACGACGTGAAATATTCATTGGAAATTCGATTATTTAGCGTTTATTAATGTTTGAAAATTTGTATTTCATAGGATTGGTTCAAGAAATTCTCCCCACAAAACAATATAACGTCAATATTGACAAATATACAGAATTTTGAAATTAATCCACTTATGAATATAATTGTGTGAAATTCGAAGATTGAATATAATATTGGATAGTATGCAAGTGAAACTTATCGTTGTAATTGGAAAATACTACGGTGTATTTTGCTGATTTTCTGACACCGAGAAATACATTGGTTAATGTCCATTAACGACGATGCCGTGATAATTTATCAACGCATAAATGAATCAAATAAAAGATATATCTTTTCTTATTTCAAGTGCCAGAACACGTATTGACGACGATATATCGGTTAGAAGGTATAGTCATATTTATTAGAAGTGAACAAATTATTAATTTAATTATATTCGCAGGTAATATCCCAAGACTATGACAAATAGTCGACCATTATTTTCGCCATAATTCTATCGAGAGTACCTTGTATTTCGAGACAATTTGATGAGACCATATGAACATTAATAATCTGAATAACGCCCGAGAGCTTTAGCTCGAGGGAGTTATTCTTTGATTATTAATGTTCATATGGTCGAATTTAATTGTCTCGAATACAGATAGCTCGAGATGAATTAAAGAAAATGAGTGATATTCAGGAAGATTATTTCGTGAACACCACAAACTCATTCGGTAAGATTACGGTCATATTTGTCACTTTCGCTCGTGTGAAAATAAGCCAATCATTCATATACGTTTATCAACATTTAATAGAGCACTGACAGTGACGTAACAGTTGTCAAACAGCTGATGAGGAGGTAAGCAAAGCTTTTTGTCCTTTAGAGTACGTGGTCTTTCTTTTGAATTTTCCCCGAATTCTTGACATTGTTGTGATCCTTAGTTCATGGTGAATTTTGTGAAATAAGTGCAAAAGTCTATAGAGGTGTTATAAACATGGATTTTCCAGTTTAAAAATACGTTGTCATCATCATAACACACCAAAATAGTTTTTTTTTAGATCTGATAAGGTTTATCATGACATTTTGTGCTGTTATGGGTTGTAGTAACCGATCCAATCAGGAGATTTATCCGATTTCCTTCCAGAGGCATAATTAGGAAATAATTTAGCAAAATTATTGGATTTTTCAATATCAACAGATAATATGTTCACTAAATGTCTACAAAGTTTATAAAAATCACAACAAATCTTTAACAAACACAAAAAACAATGATCTCCACACACACTCAAATGCTTTGTTGCTCCCGATCAGCTGATGACCGCCATATTGTGGCGTCAGTTGACAGTGCTCTGTTCAACTTACTTTTAACAACCATCAATTACTCATAAACAACAAGAACCATGTCTCCAGACAGACCCTTTACTTTTTTTTGTATTTTCTGGGATGTATTTTCTTATATGTTCACTAATTTCCGTAGGGGAACATAAACCAAAACGAGAAATTTTTAATTTTGAGTTAATATTACGTCCAATTTTGACATTCACCATAGCACTCTTATACAATCGAAAAAAATAGCCGCTGATGTTTCTTTATTTACCTGAATAGTCGATCATATTGCATATCATGTGACTAAATTCATGACTTTTTATTGGTGGAGCCATGTGAGAATGAAATAATCAGTGATATTTTGGCCAACGCCAATGAATTACCTCATACAAAGCAAACTCAGAGAATTTGTTAGGTCACCGAATTGTTGACGATCTAGGGCACGTTCTTCAGGAACATGCAAAATTAATAACTCATTCTAAAAGATCCATGATGGACATAATGAAACTTATGAAAGGGACCAGGATTGAATTGACATCTAAATAATTTTGTTACTGTGTATCAACACTAAGTTGCCATTTCTCTAAGGGCACCAAACACCCTTAACGAGTGGGCCGATATAAATATCGGTACATTGTGTGATTATCGGTAACGATATATGAACAGAATGAATATTTTTACGAAAACGAATACACCACGCCAGTGCATGTTTATCGCACGCTAGAATTGGATGGGATTTTATCTCGTTCTCGATCTTGCGACAACTTCCTCCCCTATTACTCGTTGACCTCGACAGTTTTCTGTATACACTCACTCTTGCCTCCTTCTCTCAGCAACGGAGGGATGTTGGGGAGGACTTTCATTGATACTGTTGGGGTGATGGATATTGCCCCTGTTATCATCAGACACGCTTGCCTCTGGAGTTTGTTGAGCTTTTCTCGCGCCCTTTTGCTCCCCTAGACGACCGCTCTGTAGGTGATCATAGGTCTTACCACTGTGAGGTAAAGCCAGTACAGTTGATTGGGTTGCATTCCCCATGTTTTCCCACAGATTCTTCCACAAGTACATAGGGCTTGCCTTGCTCTGTTGGATACTTTTTCTAGATGAGTATTCCACGTCAGTTTCTTATCTAGAATTACCCTAGGTATTTGACTTCTTCCTTGAATGGAATTGTTTCACCATAGAGGACCGGCTTTCTTATTGAGTCTAGCTTCCTTCTGGTGAATGGACTATCACTGTCTTGCTGGGGTTGGCCGATAGTTCTTCTTTTTACAACACTAGTATATCCTAAGAGCCGCTTGGATATCAATTCACCAAACTTTCCTCTAACTGTACAACTATGTCATCAGCGTAGGCTTGAACCTCGATTCCCTCTGCCATAAGGGTCCGGATCAGATCGTCTACGAGAAGTGCCCACAGTAAGGGGCATAAAACCCATCCCTGTGGACAGCCTCTCACCTCCCTGACCACGATTTTCTCATGGTGGTGGGGGCTCGAGATTATTCTGTATCTTAATATCGCCTCGATCCAGTTACAAACAGTTTCCGATATCCCTTTGTGGATTACTGCTCTATGTAGAGATATCGGTAGTGCAATGTCGAGAAAGACTGCTACTGCGATTTTCCGCATCCCAGAGAGTCGTTCAGTTTCCCAACGAGGTTGTCTAATGCAGTTTCTGTTGATTTTTCTTCCTGGTAAGAATACTGGTGGGTGTTGAAAGGCTTTTCTTCAGCATCTCTTTTCGTATATGCCTATCCAGGTTCTTCTCTGTGGCTTTCAGCAGAAATGATATTAAGCTGATCGGGCGAAGTGATTTGGCGAGGTTTTTATTTCAAAATTTAAAGTTCTGTATTTCGTGTAAAATTTAAGCAAAGCGCTTTCGGCCTACGTCCATCTTCAGTGCTTATCTGTCATGAGAATAAAAAAACATCTTGATTGAAGTAGAACTTGTGAGCATTCTCATATCTGTTGTAACTTCCTGGTTCAAAGAATCCCATTTATAATGTTAAAATTAATGAAAATTTCCCAACTTTGGTCTGTTTCAACTTTGTTTAAACTTTTAAAAATGGTTTTGGCCAACGGTTCGACAGCCGTGGTGAGACAGCGTGCTTAAAGTTCAAAAGCTTGAACAAAGTTGAAACAGACCAAAGTTAGGAAATTTTCATCAATTTGAACATTATAAATGTGATTCTTTGAACCAGGAACATACAACACATGTGAGAATGCTCACACGTTTTACTTCAATCAAGATGATTTTTTATTCTCATGACAGATAAGCACTGAAGATGGCCGTAGGCCGAATGCGCTTTGCTTAAATTTTACACGAAATATATAACTTTAATTTTCGATTTGGAATCGTCGTGTACACAGGAGTAGTGAATTTTAATCAGGTTTTTATTGTTCCCGGTACTAAGGCAACAAAAAAAACTTGAATTTTTTCTCGTGCTGGTGGTATTTTTATCATATTTACAATGGAAACTTTTTGACATTTGAGAAACATGACGTTATGACTATCAGTGAGATATGCGCCAACTTAACAAGTAACGTTAAAAGTACTATATAGAAAAAAACATGAAAATTGAACAATGTTGATTAATGTTATTCCAATTAATTTTTTTTTCACTTCAAATAACACAGTTATTTCCGGTAATCTTTTCGAAGTCAGGAATATTTTGAAAATTCGCACTTCACTAGACTTTGTTATATCTTGCTTCTGATCTGAATTAACTGCTCTGGCTAGGTTACACTGCATTTTATGGCCATACGTGGTAGAATCGTCTGGTGACTTCGGGAGGCAGTTTCTCGAATCATCTCGAAATTGCTCGAATCGGGAGGCTTCTCTAATTACTTTCTGGAATCTTAGGCCAGCCAAGCGCGAGACGAACATGTTTTCATTTTCGTAAAAATAATTTGACATTCGCGTCAGGCGCTATTCATATGGTTTCACAGAACACTCGAAAATTGCACAAATTCAGGTGATGTATCAACTTGTGATTGGTGGATTTCACTAATGGAGTAATGATTTTATTATTACACTAATGAAATAATGAATACTGTACTTCAATTTAAAACGAATTGGTGTAAATGTATTCTTAAACGGTCGCGGAGAAAAGTAATTCTTCATGAGTAAAATAATATCATTATTGATTTGTTTGAAAATATGAACAGGATGTTCATAAAATCAGATGTGAATCATCTGCGACTGAAAGAAATAGTTGTTTTCTGTTAGACATTCACAAAAAATAACTTCATTTTTATCGTGGATTTTTCAATTCACAGAAAAATCTTTCTTTCAATATTCAATTGAGAATGTTTCCCTTTTAATCATTATTGTGTGTCCATTATACGTTTATATAGTTTATAAAAAACATTATCTTCCTCCAGTTGGTGCTTGGTCATAAACCCTTTATATTCATTAAGTTTGTGTAAAATGCAAAAAATAAGCTGAACGAAACATCTCAGAGACAAGCTCTCCAGAGCTTTTTTGATTTTCCTCGTTTATTTTTCTAAATTCTCACACTTTTATGATTTTTTTTTATTATTTTGTACTTTGTAAGATAATTAACATTATTATTATTATTAGATAGGATTTGCTTTTGCTCATACCTATAAGGATAAAAAGTATTTCAGTTTGCTAATAGCAATTCTTTATTTTTATTATTACTACCGAAGAAATCGGAATAATGATCTAAAAGCATGCTCATTAGGCAGATTTATCTATATAATGGATCATTATATACCTACATATCATTTTTAAGGATGTTATCATATAAACTTTCAATATTGAGAATTTCTCTCCCAACAGCGTGTAAAGTAAAGGCGCTAGTATCTTCAGGTTTCCTGGCAACTCAAAAAGTGGAATCTGAGAATAATTTTACCGAGCTCCTTATATTATATATGATAATCTGATTCCATCTATTTGAATATCTAAAACGGTGAAATAATGGACAAAACTTTATGGAGCAAACTGAGATATATTTTGCAAGCGAATAAATTTGGCTATTAAACTAAAGAAAAGTTATTTGATTTCTGAGATGTCGTCGGCAATGGATTACTAGACATACAAAACAGGCTTATGATATTCCCTAAATTTTGCACGTTTTCCTGACTAGGATTATGGAAAGTTGCAATTTTTTTCGAAAACACCGGATCTAGCTTATCTTGTGTTTTTTAGTCCAACCGCAATATTGCTGAGATAATTTTTATTTTGATAACAATTTATAAATAGAGCGTTTTGGTCTGGATAATGAGAAACTAACTGATAGTTCAACAGTACATAAATCAGTTTAATAAATAACCGTTTATTTTTTTAATTACTTTTATTTTCCAAATAATATACATCATTAATAAAATATTTGAATTACGAAAAAATATTTGAAAAACTTGTTCATTATTGAAGAATGATATTCAGATTTAAAAAATATTGGAATTTATACCTTGCGCGTGATTATAATGCAAATAAGATGCAATCCTTTCTGAAAAACGAAGAAATGAATAAAATTATATACCAAACAATTTGGTAGGATAAATTTGATATAATTACAGTAATATTGAAAATAAAAAAATGATTCGGAAACATGGCTGAATCTTAGTGTTTATAAGATTCTGATTGAAATGGTGAACTGGAGGGCCTACAAAAATTCTATATATAATTTTGTTATTTGTTTTCTTAATTGAATATAACGCTGTATTTGCAACAATACATTTAAAATAAATTTAACTCCGATATCGCATTTTTCGATTTACCCTGTAGTTTGCAATTTCTATGTAGAGGTCGCAGGTATTTGTACTAAGAATATTTTTATCAAAAAATATTTTTTATATAACTATTATAATTAAAAAAAAAATGGTGAAATTATGTAAAACACGTAAAATTAGGTCATTACTGGTATGTTAACAAAAATTATTCACCGTCCAATTCTGTTTCGCTCAGCGTAACCATATGTCAATTACAACTTCACACGGGTTTTCTACTCCCCAAGTTTTTCCACGTTAGTTGTACTGAAAATTATCTGCTGCCCAAACATGTGTATTAAAAAAATTATTCACTACTCCATCATGTGTAAATGTGGCTTCCTCTGAAGCCAAAATGAGTTTGGTAAAATTGTTGTTTTATGATGATTTAGAAGCCACTGACAAAATTCAACTTTTATCTTAATACAAAATTTCATCCAAATCGTTAGAGCCGTTTCCGAGATAGACGGAATATATATATATATATATATATATATATATATATATATATATATCTAATATATAAAATTCTCGTGTCACAATGTTAGTTACCTTACTCCTCCGAAACGGCTTTACTGATTTTTACCAAATTTTATATGCATATTCAGTAGGTCTGAGAATCGGCTACTATCTATTTTTCATACCCCTAAGTGATAAGGGTTTTTAACCCTTAACATTTTTTTTTAATTTTTGGACAAAATTTTGTGTTTTAATTTTTTTATGATACAGTATTCAAAAATACATACAAACCTAAATTTTTACCCTTCTACGATCAACCCCTATTTTTTTGGCAAGATTTTTATTTTTATTACTCTTAATTTTCACCCTTCTACGATTAACCCCTATTAGAATAGAAAAACGGGAAAACAGGAAAACGGGATAACGGGAATAACGGGATAACGAAAAAACGGGAAAACGTGATAACGGGATGACAAGATAAGGACATAACGGGAAAACGGAATAACGGGATAAATAAAAAACGGGATAACAGGAAAACGGGATAACAAAAAAACGAGATGAGGGGAAAACGGGATAGAGCAAAAATGGGATAACAGGAAAACGGGATAACGGGATAAAGAAAAAAAGGGGTAACAGGAAAATGGGATAACGGGAAAACGAGATAACGGGACAACAGGAAGCGGAAGGAGTCAAAAGCATAATCTAGATGGAACAACATAAAGGAAAACATAGAAAAAAAGAAATTATACGCGGACATTGGACAGGACAACGTCTGTCGGGTCAGCTAGTATATATATATATATATATATATATATATATATATATATATATAAGAATATAAGAATTGCTCGTTTAAAGATATAAGATAAGTTTTGTGACCCAATTACACTGAATTGTTAATTTTGTAGGGGTAATGTCCAGTAACTGAAACTACTATTATTTGAGAACGTTTCGACTTTTATAAAGTCATCTTCAGTAACACCTAGTTCTTTGTCGATGAAATGAGAAAATAAAAATAATAGGGACATTTACATATATGTTTTAACATGATATTCTTTTGTTCTTCCTTTTCATAATAATGTTGGGAGATATTGTTCTGCTAGAGAAAAAACAAATATTGCGGACGAGTTTTGTAATTATAGTTCGATTATATTCAAAATTGGTATGGGGGGGTTTTCGGGGACAGAGATCACGAAATGTTTTTCAAAATTCATAAATTCAAGATGGCATCTCCAATATGGCGACGAGTTTTGTGGTTATAGCCCGATTCCAATTCAAAATTGGGGGTTTTTGGGACGGAGATTTTTTTTCAAAATCCACGAATTCAAGATGATGGCTCCAAGATGGCGACGAGTTTTGTGATTATAGCCGATTCAATTCAAAATTGGGGTCGGACATGATATTTTTGACGAAATTAATGAATTCAAGATGGCGGCTCCAAGATGGCGACGTGTTTTGTTATTATGGTCCGATTACATTCAAAATTGTTGTTTTTTTTTGGGAAGGAGATTTTAAATTTTTGTCAGAATTCAATAAGATGACGGATTTCATGAATGCCTGAAAATAATTGAATAAAAATTATTTCATTTTTATTTGAGAAGAATCTTCATTCACAGTTTGCTTACATAATAATTTAGTATAGATTAAAAATATATTTGAAATATATGAAAAGTTTCAACAGGGTGATCAGAATCCATTGAAAATATCTTTGAGATTTCAAGTCTTCGCTGAAAAAGTTTTTGATAAAGTTTGACCGGTGACACATTGAAACGGTAGCACCCTGTATTTCTAAGAGAGATGGCACACACTCGAAAACTCTCATCCGAAAGCGATAGATAGCGTGTATTTATTAGCAAATAACATGTCCCATCTCGATAATAACTAAATATAGTTCAATTATTGCAGATAGCAAAGTGATCCTTATTGAAAACGACTCGCATCTCGTGATTTATCTTATTTTCATTGGAATTAATGTACTCCAGAGATAACAGAAAAAAAACATTATTTGATCAACATAATATAGCACTAACCTAAGGCATGCTTTTCTGAATTACCGTTAAAATTCGCGACGTTATTGAGTTCTACGAATAAAAACGTCATTGGTTCCCAAGAAGTTCCGCTAGATGATTTGATTCATTTGGCATATTCACATGGAAAAGCAGAGTCATAAACCCCTAATAAAAGTTTCAAACAGTTGGTTCTACTTCAAATGTATATTTCAACATTATTATTCAGCATTCTAAATGTCAACATCCAATTTTTGAAAAGTCAGCTATTCTGCCGTGTTAAGCAAGGAAGTCGTAAAACTGAAAATTGAGTTCATACTACATATCTGTATATGTTTCATAGTCATAGCAATTCAAACTTTAACTTATTGATTTTGGCTAGCGTGATAATCGATGTGTGAACTCAAAAGCTGCAATAATTTGCATAATACTCGCCGTTGAGTGTCTTTCCCTGGGCGGCTATTCTCGAATTTCAACGACCATTATGTATTGAAAATAGGTGGTTTCAAGAGTCAAAAAGTTATTAAATAGAATTTGTGTCAGAAAAATAAAAAAATGAGAAGGTTTGACTTGATTAAATATTTGAAAAAATACCAAGGTAGTGTTTTGAAATAACTGGAGTGTTATCAAAACGTTCTTAATCATAGAGTCCCTAAAAATGGTATTATTTGCAATTTTCTTCATTTCAGTGATGTTATCCGATAATTTTTACAACTTTCGAAACCAAATACCCGAAAAAAATTAGTTTCAAATCTCGTCAAAAATGCACAAAAATACGAGCTGCAGAGGTTTGGAAAACGACCCCACTCAAAGCGATGTTCCAAATAGTGTTTGAGAATCGAAACTACAATCTGAGTGGCGAATTCAAAATAATCAATTCAATGATATTCAAGTAATAAAAGAATTGATGTTACACTGGCAAAAATAACTAAAATGTGTGCCAACATTTTTATTATCTGTGCTCGTAAATAGTTGTCATGAACTCTAGACCTGAAAGACAGACTTGGCTCAATCACGAAAAATTCTATGATTGTCCAACACTTGAAGAATTATTTGGATTTTTTGTTGTCTCTCAGAAAAAGAAAGAATTATTCCATTGAAATAGTGGCCAAAACAAATGATGCAAATATATTAACATATTTCTAAGCTATTTAGGTCTAGGGTTTTGCTCAACGAGCTTGTGGAGTGGACATGCCAAATATTATATGGGCATAAGAAGAACAGAAGGTTCAATAATCTTTCGTCAATAAACCCTCACATAGCCTCTGACGTCAGGGGTTGTCACTGAACCATGTGGTGTACCACTCCATAAAGTATAATGTTTGCTAGTTTTCAACTGTTATTTACCTTAAATGTATATTTTAATCATTTTAACAAACTAAATAAGTTACAAATAGTACAACTTTTTTTTTTCTATGAAGAGTATCAGCCATTTTCATATAATTAACTCCAACTTAATGTTTTGATTAAGATTTTTTTAAGCTTGACAAATTAAAAAGGAGTTTTTTATATCAATGGCCGCCGTTTTTTCATGACTGCAACCCCAAGGAATATCCTCTTTAGTGAATTTCCACATTTTATGTTCTTTTTCAACTAGTCCAGTCAAGAGCTACACTTAAAAAAAACATATACAGTATGTCCCAGCTAAAACTTGTCACCCCCCTTATATCCGAAATCGTAGAAAACCCGCCGATTTTTATTTCCCATATACGTCATCATTGTGCTATCAACCCCCTCACTCCAGCACCCCCTACTTCAGAATCTTCAATAGGAATACCATACTTGTGATAGATCATTTTGAAGGGAATTCAATGGCAAACACATCGGTTTGATGCAATTGAGAATCAATAAGTGTTGTGGAAGTTTCAATGAATTAAAAATTATAAAAAAATTAAAGCTTTCATTTATACAAATGCACTAAAAAGAAAAAAAACTTTTTAACAAAAAATTAAACCGACGAAAAAATCGTTTTTCAATTTTTTGTGGTTGAAATCTACTAATTACTACCTACTTAATTTTTGATTACTTCCAAAATACTTACTTACCTCGCTTACTTCAACTATTAACTGTTAAATAATATGATTATCTACTTCAACTATTTATTGTTATATAATGTAAATTATTTTTGAAAGTTCTGGTTAGTTGATTTCATCACTTTGTATATAATTCCATCCTTTCATAAAATGTAATTATTGTAACGGATGTAGGAGGATCTGTCAATGTCAACTACATATGTGTGCCAATGTTCACAAGTGAAAAATCAATCATCCCCTATTTTTCTACCCATAGGGGTAGATCATTTCATTCCAAATTGAAATATGATCAACTATCAGGTATACCCTATCTAATAAAGAAAGAATCATCCAAATCGAAAAACCCACTACAAAGTTATGCCTGATAGAATCGGTTAATGGACCAAAATTCGAGGGTGACGATAATATCCTCCATTTTGCTACCCTTACGGATGGATTATTTTGTTAATATTCAAATGGGACCAACTTCGAAGTACACCCTATCCAATGAAAAAGGAATCATCGGAATCGAACTGCTCTGTGAAAAGTTATGCGTGATCATACATTAAAAAAAATATATACGCGTCGACTAGAGAACCTCATCCTTTTTTATTTCGTCGGTTAAAAATGATTTTTTTCAATAACCTAGATCAAACAATGAAATAAATGTCTTTTTAGTGCATTTGTATAAAAGTTTGTCTTCAAAAATGTTTTTTTCATATAATTTTTATTTTTAACTTTTTAGTTCTGTTTTTATTAACAGCTAATAAAAGCTTGTTTCTTAATTTTTTTTATTTATTTATTTTTTAGTATTTATAATGTTAAATAACTAGTTTTGTAATTTCTATCTAATTTATTTTTGAATTTTGAAATATATAATCTCCGACCCCGAAAACCCTCAGATACCAATTTTGAATAGAATCGGACCATAACCACAACAATTGTCCACCATATTTTTAGCCGCCATTTTGTTTTTTTCCTAACAAATTTCATAATGCAATGTCACCGGAATTATGTATACCTGTCAAATTCGAAATCAATCGGAAAATTAGAAGTGGGTCAAATTTAACTTGCAAGATTTGATTACAGACAGACAGACAGACACACGACAGACAGATACCGGGACAGGTGAAACTAAAAATATTAGCTTGTAAAAAAAAATGTTACCCTAAAAACTCCCACATACCAATTTTGAATAGAATCGGACCATAATCACAAACATTGTTGGTTCCCAAATCACTGTTGGAACGTTACTGTATTGAAAAATAGTATTTATCTACTCCTATTAAATTATATATGATTATTCAACTGCTTTTGAGCAATTAATAGTATCTATAAACAAACAACGTGAGTTATAATAACTCACTACTATAACTCACTATAATAAATCGGAAAAGATTCTTGGAATTATTTACGAACCGAATATCAAGGTGGCTCTGTTCTTCTGTACAAGCCGTTTGGCCGAAAGGGAACAGTCCATTATTGCTATTGAAGGGAGTAATGTCACTTGAATAATTTTGACGTTTTCAAATTAAGTTAATACCTAATTATTCTGAATTTTGTGCTGAAAAAGATGAATTCAGATAGTGAAGATGAATTATTATGTACACCTCCAGAACTAAGACAAGTAGCTAATATTACCATACAGAATTTATTGCCCGAAAAATCCCAAAACAAATATAAAGGTGATAACAAAAATTTTCAAGATTGGTGTAGCAGCAAGAACATTAAGTCATCGTTGGCATATTTTAGTGAACTTAGCACTAAATATAAAGCATCGTCCCTATGGACTTTCTACTCCATGCTAAGAAGCACACTCAACATAAATAATGGAATCAATATAGAGAATTATTTGAAATTACGCAAGTTTCTTAAACGTCAATCAGAGAAACATGTAGCTGGAAAGGCAAAAACTTTTAGGCCAAAACAACTTAATAATTTCATAAATGAAGCTCCTGATGAGAAATATATGGCGACAAAGGTAGTAGATCTCACAATATTCAATCGTTTTTATCATCTAGTCAATTACATAATTTATTTTAGGTTGTTTTAATAATGGGCATTATGGGTGCTTGTCGTGCAGCAGAATTGCACTTTAGAATTTAGAAGATCATGGATCTATTTTTATGGTCAGTGTACCAAATACAAAAATTGCCAGAAAATTCACTGTTACGGGGAAATTTTTATACCATAGTTAAGAAATATTTAAATCTTCGTCCTACTGATATATCGCAAACGATATTATTCTTTAAATTTCAAAATGGAAAAATCACTCACAAAGAATTGGCATTAATACATTTGGAGCAATGGGGAAAGACATTGCTACATTTTTGAAATTACCACACTGTAATTTATATACAGGGCATTGTTTTCGCCGCTCGTCGGCAACTTTATTAGTAGATGCTGGAGGGGATATAACGGCACTGAAACGCCATGGCGGTTGGCGATCAACTAGTGTGGCTGAGGGGTACGTTGATGATTCCGAAAAGAATAAGACAGATACTGCAAATAAAATATACAGTTCTACAACACCTCAACCAGTTAGTACATCAACAACATATATGCAACAAACCCAAAATGAAACAATAAACTTGCATAATTCAGTCCCACATATTCAGTTTATTGGTTGTTCAAACTTTCCAGTTAATTTTATTAATAAAAAAAATGAGTAATTACAATTAAAAATGTTTATAGCATTGTTATAGGTAACTATTAAGATTTGTGAATAAAGTTCTTTCTCTGTACTTGTATCTTAGTATTTATTGTTATAGTCGTAGATAAAGTATAGTATTCAACTTGCGGTAATGGTCATAACTCACTTGCGGCTCGTGCTGCAAACTTCATCTGCGTGAGTTATGACCTACATTACCAATCGTTCAATAATATACTAGTTTTCAGAAATAATAGTTTGAAAGGTAAGGCAGACGTTTTTATAAATGGATGAATGAAAATTGTCCAAACAGAAATACAGAGTTATGTGAAATCATGAGTCAGTTATTGATTGGTAATAATAACAATGTGAAATAAAAATCGACGGTTCCGAGCGATTTTCAGTGTTTTCTACGATTTCGGATAAAAGGGGGTGACAAGTTTTAGTTGGGACACACTGTATACAATATACATACATATATATATATATATATATATATATATATATATATATATATATATATATATTAATTACTATTATAAATTATAGTTTCCCTTGGAAAAAAAATCAATCTGATTGTTATAGAACATTATAATTACTCATGTTGAAAAGGGAAACATTCTCAATTGAGAATGTTTCCCTTTTCAACATGAATACCCCACAAGAGGTTATTTCGACGATGGAAGATAGTGACAAAAGTTCTTTCAGTCGCAGATGATTCCACATCTGATTTTATGAACATCCTGTTTATATTTTCAACAAATCAATTATAATTACTTTTCAAACCTATTCATATTTTTCCAAATTAAATATGGAATTTGTTAGTAAATTTTAAAATAAAAAGCTTAGGTTGGACTTGGCGACTCGGTACTAGATTTCAGTTATTTTTCCGTTTGAACTTGGCCTTATCACAGGCGTACCTTTGACGGGATGTATATTTCCCAGGAATTCAGGCGATTGTAATTTTACTTAGAATTAAATTTATTCATTCTTAAGAATTTTATGAGAATCTTACGTATTCATTGTAAGGTCTTTGACATGTGGTATTTAAAATGACTCGATGATAATGATTGGTTTCAAAGAATCGTGGGATTTCACATTTGATGAAAGTATTTCTGGACATTAGAACAGTCTTTTCACCGTGTTTGGGTGTGGTCGATATATCTTATGTTGAATAAACAATTTGCGGTCAGGCACTTTTTGTGCACCATGACTCAGAACAGAATGATGGAAAAATATATTTAAAAATAATGAATATGCAACTGCTTTTTCTGTTTTTCTAATTGAATTAAATTTCATAGGTAATTTAAAAACGAATGCATTCAAATAACTTTCATGTTATACTTCGAATATAAATGATCTTCACGCTCTAATAAATGTAAATAATTATTTTCGGAGTATATTTTTAACATTCATTCATATGTTACGCTATTAGTGATATGAATGGTTCATTTTTATTTTCGATTGTAATATGATGAATTATTTTGAGTCTTCCATACCGAATAGGTGAAAACAAACCGATTTCTCATACCTTGGGGAATTGAAATTTGGTATAGTTATAGAATTTGTTGACCCAAAATTATTTCACGGATAAATGTCGCAAAAATAAAAAAATTCATAATAATTTTATGGGGACATATCGGATCACCAATTTTTATTATCTTGTTCATTTATATAAAAGGTATGAACCAAATTTATTGTTTGGCAAAAAAAATCCAAAACACATCATCAAGTATCAATAGAATGTATCTGAAAATACTCTTGCGTTTATACAGGGTGACCCATAATTCCATAACTTTTTTTCTATCCAAGCTATCGACTTGATTTTTTTAAATGATAGGTCTGGCAATGAGGCACATTCTGAAAATATTTCTATTTATATACAGGATGTCCCAAAATAATACACAACTAAGTTCTGTTTTTTTTAAATGGCAACCCCCCCATTTTCGTTACATTTTTGAATTTGCCACGGAATTGTCGATATAACGCACCCGGGTTTCTTAGACTTATCTGTAATCGTTTTTGACTTATGTCAATTTATGTGTAAAAATAACGTCGTGCATAGACCTACAGAAAAATTCACTCAACCAACTTTTTTCCAGTCGATTCCTTAGGCTTTAGCATCTCTAATTTTTTGAAAATGACAAATTACAAATGGCAATACCTCGACTTTTTGAAATGCAACAATCTATATTTTATTGCATCATTGCATGTTAGTTTTCAAGAGCTTTTTGCCGAAATATGGGTTTTAGGAAGTAATTTGTAAAATTGGCGAGATTTGTTAAAAAATAAGAAATTATGATTTTTTCGAAAATTATAATAACTACAATAAAGTTCCTTCAGCTTCTCTGTATGTAATATTCTTGAGTTTCATCAGTTTCCATTGTGTCAAGTGCCTTCCTCAACCAGATATCAGGATCAATGACTGATTTTGATAAAATCATGTCCTTCGTCAAACTAGATAGATTTTACCAACGAATATACAGGAATCAGCATTAGTCTGTCAATATCTTACGTAAAAGAAGGGAACGCAACCCAACCTAATTTGGATAACATCGCTATCCAAATTGATGACCAGCCAATCAATTTTATCAATTAACACTTCGATCTGTTGGCGGACACTTCGTTTTTATTTGGTCACAATACTGTCAGTCAGTTCTGGATGCAAGTACACTGAATTAGGTTTCAATACTTTCAATAGGAGCAGATATTTCAGCAAATGTGTTATAAATAATAGTAAAAATGAAGTTTAGGGAAAATTCGCATATCACCAACATTTTTAGTTTATGTTACAGAACAAACTTCAGCAAAAGACAAAAATAAGAATATTCAAATTACTTCTCGTTCAGTTTGTTGATCGGTTGCTAAGATCTTTCATTCACCAGCCAATCAGAAAATATAGTCGAATCTGACAAACGTTCGTTCTTTGACAGCTTTCTAATTTCCAACTAGAGACGCGTGCGAGAATCTTGAAAACACTACCTGGCAGCACTGTTTACTTGTCATTCTGGATCACTAGGTCACAATAATGGCCATCGATATTATTTTTAATAAAATATTGTCTGTCTTTGTGTTCTGACAACTGATTTTTTTATAATTGTGATTTGTTAAGCGCTCCCAAGGTGCTGATTTCTACTAGTTCTGACTTTATATATCAATTTGGATATAACGAGGTTCATTTGTAGCGCAGGTAGCGACAGAGAACTTTTAACCAATGTAATTTGTTATGAAATGACATTATACACCCGTCATTCGTGCGGGTGTGCACAATGTTAGATTACACCCAGTATATTTAATTTTAGAAATTATTTTTTAATTATTTTTTTTTCATGAGCGATTCCGCCAAAGAAGCTTTAATTCTGACATTTTATTTTCCTCGGAGCAAAATTCATAATTAGTTCAATTGGTTACCAACTAAAAAGTTTTTTTATCTAAATAGGTATCAGGCAGAAAAACGGTAGGGTGTTATATTCATTGATGAAAACAGTAGAGTAGAACAGTACGAAAACTCTATGGACATGAATACTCGAAAGTAACAAGAAAATGTTGGAATTGATGGAAATACAAATATACATTTCTACAATGAAAGACATTTTTCTGTTGTTCACCTTAAAAAGTAGATATTTTGCGATTTCCATACAAATCTGTTATGTGACATCTATTGAGCACATCTTTGCCCTAAAACTACAGTTACCTAACTGTAGCAAAGTATTGACTCATCCATGAAAGCTTGAGCTACTGAAATGAAGGTGGCAGCACTAATTGAAAAATTAAAGTAGCCCTAGAAATGCAGAAAATGTTATAATTGCTGGAATAAAATATAAGCATTGTCTAAAGATATATCTTTAGACAATGATATAGGGGAAGTTTCAGAGATTACCACCATTTTGAAAACAAAGATGGAGCTAATGGAATGTTTCATGGCCAGGAGTTTTGATTCCCTCTTCTAGGATAAATTCATTGTGATCAAGAATTTAAGAAAAAGGTTATTCAAAAAATATTTGTGTGAAAGGATGTAATGAGGAATGTATAGTGTTCAGCATTAGGTTAGCAACAAATGGAAAACTTCAAAATCTCATCAAAACTGAGTTTTCTGTAACATACACGAGGAAAACATGTGCTTCTTTAAAAAATGATAGGAACAGTTGTTGAGATATATTGCTGAGAGTCGAAGCACATCTTAATGAACATTATTGAGCTGTGGTCAAAAGTTCATTCAAAATTGTTTTTACATCCCTTCCCACTTTTTCTTAATGGAGAACAATATGCATGGGGTAACGATATGCATGGGGTCCAACATTTGCACTACTTGCACTACTGATCATTAAAATGTATGGAGTAAATATATCAAATAGAATAATACATTAGAATACTTTAACCTGTTTTCTGAGAGTGTATCTTGTATATACTACTAGGTTTTTAATGTTTGCACAAAAAAATTTATCTAATTGATATACCTATACCAACCTGAATGTCAAATTTGATGAAGTACATGGGGCAATAAGAAGAAATTCGGAAGGCAAGATAAAAAGACAATTTGTCATCAGTACGGTGATTTGAAATTTGGAATGAATTTTCAATTCTGAACAATATTCATGTATCATTTTTTTCTCGCTTATAAGGCATAGTTCAACCATTTCTCAAGAGAAGCACATTTTAATTTAAATTTTTTTTAGCAATAATTATAGACAAATATTAGGTTCATTCATTACCCTATTGAAAAACTGTTTACTTGTTCAGAAGAGAGGATGGATTTTTCCAAGTTTTGTTACTCTAGCAGAACTCAATTGAAAAATGGATGCTTATGAGAAATACAACTATGCCATAATTGAAGGCACACAATTCAACTGATCTCAGCACAATTTCTATTCAGGATTCTAAGATAAACTTCGATTTGAGAAAAGTGATTCCTGATATGATATTATTTGTTACGAAATATTTTAGGCAAACCATTTTCAAATGGTACTTTACTGACAAATTTGAATTTTTCTCAGTAAGTATATTTTCTAATCCAAAATACCAAAACAACAGGACAAATTAATAAATCTCCTAATATGAAAAAAAAATAAAAATACTGGGTACAACGAATTCCGTTAGCTTTACTGTGTAGCCAACAGAACTCCAGCAAATTCAGGCACTTCAACAACAAAACCATTTTAACCATAATTTTAGGCGCCAACTTCATTTTTATTTTGGAGAAAAGAACTCCACTCCCTCATTGTCTATACAGCAATTCAAAGATGTACTTCTATATGGTTAATTGAATTTATATTTTCACATGGAACTTTCATTAAATTTAAAAAAAGTTCATCTACATTAGAATTGAATTTTTTTAAATATAAATAAGGTAGCCGTGCAGTAAGTCTGCAATTATTTATCAATTTGTAAGACAAATATTGTGATCCTTGAAACACTGTAAAAATGTAAATACCTACAAATGAAATTATTTGGCTGATGATGGTTTCAACTTGGATTTTTTTCTATTTGCAACTGAAATACTATCAAACGAATTACACAGTCTCATAAAATGTGATTTACGATGAATACTCTGCTGGGATTTTTAATTTGAATTTAAAAAAATACCTCCACACCCACACAAACTAATCCAATTCTAGATAAAAGGAACAATAGTTATATTTTTCAATTGCGAATTTGACGATAAAAGTAGGAGAATACATAGTTACTGATAACAGGATTCAACTTGAGATTATGGCTGTTAAAATGTAATGAATGAGCTGTAAACTCAGGAATTAAAATTGAAACTATTTATACCTGCACTATAGCAAGTACCTATATAAAATGATCAAATAAAATAAAACTAGATCCAATAAAGTGGAAATGTTTATGATAAGTCATTCAGCACATCACTGGTTTTTCTGCTTTTCTTTAATTTCTCAAAATATGGGATTTTTTGTGATATATAGTACTTTCCTTTCCTTAGGAATATTTTTTATTTATTTATTTCATCTCATTGCACATGAATATACCCCTATGATATATAAATGATATGAGTGTTTATAGTTATTTTCACACCTAAGTGTACAACACTGTATGTATAATTATCAGTTAAGTAAATTGTTAGTAACTTAAGATATAAGTCGAATATTTGGATATATGTGTGTAATATATTATTAGAGTATTATATAATATCTTGTAATGTGCAAATTGATATAGGATACAGCTAAGAATTAATTAACAATAAAGGGTATTTTTGAAAAAATTAAATATAATTAACAAATTTTGAGAGGAGACTTTTGTGAACTGTAGAATTGCATTGTGGTGTATGAGATATGTGTTGGAGGTGATGACTATTTTTATAGTAGAATGTTGTAGTTGTATATTGAAAAGTATTTATTTCTCTTAAACATTACTTTTAGTCTGTAGTTTTGAACTACGTTTAGTTGGTGTAAGGTGTTCTCATATAATCTGACCCATACTAATATGCCATATCTTATAAGCGTCTCTACCATTGCTCTATATACAGTTGTTCGTTATTTATAATTTTACGTATGTGATAATTTTTTTATATAATCCTATGAATTTATCAATGGTAACACATAAGTATTTAATATTGTCACATTCAATTATAGGATCAGTAGAGTTTTCCAAATTCAGATTATTGTAATTAGGCCTATTAAAATTTGTGATTGAGAATGCTATGTATTTTGTTTTTTAAATATTGTAATCAAGCCAATTATTAATATTTTGAACATCTTGTAACTTTTTTTTTCTCCATCCCAGGAGTCGTCTTCAAAGATAGTGTCATCTGCATATGAGATTGTGGATTTACTTGTGTTCAGACTTAGTGAGTTTATGTATATTATGAAGAGGACCCAATATAGGACCTTGGGGGATGCCTAGTTGAGTATTCGGGGGTACACTTAATGTATCTCAAGTTTTTGAAGATTTTTAACACAGTTCCACGAACCCCATATTGTTCTAATACTTCGAGGAGTCTATTACGTGGGACCGTGTCGAAAGCCTTAGCTAGATCTAAGAAGACTGTAATACATTTGTTATTCTTTTCCAAGCTGTCCTTTATTGAGTTAACCATTTCAAACATTGCGTCAGAGGTACTTTTTCTTTCTTTAAAGCCAAACTGATTTTTGAGTAATATATATTTATTCAGATTCAAGTCTAGTTTTCATGCATTTTTCGAAAAATTAGTTATTATGCTTCTGGGTCTGTAATTAATATTTCTATACAAATGATAACTTCAAATTTGAGCAACTAGTTATTTTTTTACATACATTTTCTTTCAAACTTGGCTTTGAGAGTAATCCTACTCGGAAATCTGTATGATAGTTGGGAACATGCTTTAGTAATAAGTGGAATCTTACCTTGAGTAACTCTCGAAAGTAGGGGCTACAGGCTGACAACACAACTCGATGCGCTTTGAGGCTTTTTCCATCACATGCCAATGTTACGTCTACGAAGTCCTCATCATCACGGAGGTTTTCGAAGGCCGAGGTAATGCTGCTCTGATAATTGTTCCAACGCAGGCAAAAATGTTGTGTATCTACCATCGTAAAAAATATTCACCTGGAAAGAAGATCCACGAGTCACATTCACTTTTCAAAAACGCAAAATTTTGAGTTTATTCAAGCTTTTCTTCCCATATTTAGCGCATTCGATTGATTGATAATTAGTATGCATTTTCGATCGTGTATTATTTTCTTTCGATATTTTTTCGACAATGAATCCGATTCACGTTTGTTTTCCCTTTAAAACTTCTTAAAATCTGTATTTGTTCAAATGCTCGGGACCGAAAAAGAAATGTATAGGTTATGTTCACTATTTTGGCAAATTTAGCGAGAACTAATCGAACTCGTTTGAAATTCAATGTGAATATGCAAAACAAACTTACTTGAACCATGGTAGTCAACATCCGAACTTTATAAAAGTTCTACAATTGCTGTTTACGCAACAAGATAAGTTTATTTACGCCAAATTCTATCTGCTTCCCAATAAAAAATTCACATATAGAAAAAATGCAGTTAATAGATGATAGATGGATGCACATGAGCCTTCTCGAACGCACGGTTCGCGTCTAGGATAGGACAAGTTTCTAAAAAAATGTGATTGGATAGTGCGTGAATGGTGGGGAGCACAAGAACATGGCTATCAGTGAAAAAAACCGGAGCGACGTCCAAACGTCTGAAAGCGAAAGGATTCAACCCGGCGCTCATCGTCATCGCAGACGCTCAAGGCGGTCAGGGACGAATTTGTTTTGTTTAAAATTCCGTTGCCGTCGATACAAAATACATAACTATTTTGCATCAGGTTCAAAGTAAGAAAAACTACGAGATGAGTGAAGGCGACCGACAAAAGATGTTCGGATTTTCTTTGAGGTTACTCTAAAGGTATTTCCAGTGAAATAATATGAATTTTGTGATTTGAAATGAAGAATTAATGAGTTTTGTGAAAAAGATGCGTGAAAAAATTGTTTTACCTGAGTATGATATTATTAGTCATTGAAATGTTTTGGTTTTTTCGATGGGTCCATTTTTTTATTGGAGCAACATTTTTACGAGTCGCCGCGCGATGCACACAGATGTTTTCAAGGCACTCTAAAAACCCGCCAAATACAAACTCTCGCAACAGTAGTTGTGTGACAAACACTTCGCGAACTGGGCACCCATACACCTCCGTCAGAGCATCACGACATTCAGGCGAATATTAAAAATTCAAGCGCGCAAAAAATGACGAAGGCCCGCTTATTCTTTATTGGGACATGGCTATGAGACATCTGCTGTAATAAGCTAGCACTAAAAAATAGTGCGTGCCGCCTACCCCTCCCGCATGGAATGAAAATGCGCAGAATAACGAGTCGGTACAGGCCCGCAATTAAAAATATCAAAATAAAAAAATCGAACACTAAATCTGTGCTGTGTACGACTACCGTGTGCTCTTGCCACTCGCGGAACGCTATTTACTTTTTTACAGTGTTCACCCGGATTTGAATCGGGGGCTGAAGAGCTCGCTGTTACATTGTAATACTCGATTTTGAACTTTTTGTTGGTTTTGTTGCGATATGTAGGGAAATGGAAAATGTCTTAGAACGACAAGAAAAGAAGAGCGTTATAGATAGCATTGGCGTCGCGTTCTACGGGTGACTTTTTGCATACATAGCATACATATCTCGTTAATTTTGGTAATATTAATAATTTAGGGTTCCAATTTTTTTGTATTTCCGTAATTCATATAGGTATCTGTGTTGATTGGATATTCAATATGTTGATAGTCATATCTAGTTGAGTAAATAAAAAATCGGGGAAGTTATTTCGTCTCACTTGAATTTTTTTGAGGTAGTTCATAATTTATTATTTCTGTATTTGATTAGTCACGTTCCATAACTTTTTTTCTATCCAAGCTATCGACTTGATTTTTTAAAACGATAGCTCCGACAATGGGAGACATTCTAAATATATTTCTATTTATATACAGGATGTCCCAAAATAAGACACAACAGAGTTCTGTTTTTTTAAACGGAATTCCCCTATTTTTTTTTACATTTTTGGATTCGCCACTAAATTTTCGATATAACGCACCCAGGTTTTTAGACTTACCCAGACAGCACGGAATATTCCTAGAATATTCTCTAAATATCCGAAAAGGGAAGAGTATATTCCGAAAGTACATGGAATATTCCTAGAATATTCACAGCCTCTTATTTGAGATATTTCATAGGATATTCTCCCTATAAAAAAAATTCTATGGAATGAACACCAATAACCATTTTCGAGTTCAAAATATGGGAAGAGTATGAGAAAAAGTGCGAATAGATGTATTTGATTTGCAAACAGAGTTTTTGTTCAGACAAGCTGACAAAAATACACTACTGTACTGACCAAATTATAATTGGTCGGAAAATATCGAGGTGCACTTTCACGACCAATCAAAACCATTCCGCGCGCGTCAGCGTCTGTCGTTCATCCGGTAGTCGTAGCTTAACCCGATGGCAGAGCTGTAAAGTTGAATGCATTTTAAATTGACATTTGACATCTTTTGTTTTTTTTACTGGTATGGGTTACTTTTGCATATTTGTATGTGAAACTACTGTGTTTGGAATTGTTTAACAAATATTCTTAATAATCACCACAGTGTGGTAAGTACACTTTTATGTTACCATTCATTTCATTCCATAAAAATTTCATTTGTATATCACTGATCATTTCATTTTCAAGGCGTTTTCTACAAAATGCCACAAAGGAAAAGAAGCAGTGCTTTGTATTATAAGGAAACTGAAAATATTCTCAATACAATTTTCACACAAACTCCGTCTCGGAATATTCATAGACTATGTTCTAGGATTATTCTTTCTGGAATATTCATGGAATATTGTGGGTATATTCTGGATATACAAGAAATATTCCCAAAGGATATTCCAGGAGTATTCTTTCTGGAATATTCATGGAATATTCTGGATATTCCAGGAATATTCCTCATGGAATATTCAAGGAATATCGAAAATGTTCCCCACCAGCACATTCTAGGAATATTCCAAGAAAGATATGTATATCCCTGGCACATTAAAAAATATTCCAATATCCCAAAAATAATAATCTATGAATATTCGTGGAATATCCAGTGCTGTCTGGGTATCTGCAATAGTTCATTGACTTATGCCAATGTATGTGGCAAAATAGCGTTGTGCATAGTTTTACAGAAAAATTCATAACTTCAGAACAATTCCACACAGAAAAAACAAATTGTTAAATCAAATAAAATGTATTTGCATTAAACAAATAAAAGTGTCGTATATGCACGACAAAATATAATCTCAAAGTGAGTTAAAGTATATATTTCGTGGTTTTGGATCCAATTTAAAATTTCAATCAACTGAAAGTAATTTTCATCAACCAAATAGTATCTTATTCGACCAACTCTATTCATATAAATCATTATGGCAGAAATGTTCTTTCAACCATGTAGGTAGGTATAGTTCAACCATTTTCAATTGCAGAAGCTGTTTCTATAAGAAGCAAATCAAAAACTCACTTCGCTAACCGTATATGCGAAGTAACGGAACGAAAAATAATGTGTACTACTCGTAAACATTCTCCGTTGGCAAACGGAAGATCAAACGAGGCGACAGTCAACGTGGGTTTGAGTGACAGCTGTCTAGTACAGCATATTCGCCTGAGCCAATCAAAATGGACCGCAAGCCAATGATAACGCTTGTAGGTGTGTCGAGGCGAAGAAAGCTAATAAATCACGAGTTAATATGTGTTTGGAGAGGTCTGAATAAATGAAAGCCAGTAGCGTCTCTGGTTTGGGATCGACATTGGTTTTAAAATATTCTTTAGTTCTGCTGTGTTTTTTTGGAGAATATAGCTTTTTTTCGACCATGGGAAAATAAAATTATGATGATCCGATTGCCTATAAATACATACTTCCTCGCTTATGACATATTTTTTTTATTTTAACGTATTTTTTAAATATTTAAATATTTAAATAAAATTAGATATTTCCGCCTATGCTGCTCAAAGGATACCTCCGCAAGACTGCGAAACTTGTTTTTTATGCTTCTGCAATTGTATAAGTTAAACCATTTACAATTGCAGAAGCATAAAAAATAAGTTTCCCAGTCGTGGAGCGGTATCCTTTGAGCAGCAGAGGCGGAGATGACTAATTTTATTTAGATATTTTTAAAATACGTTAATATAAAAAAAAAATGCCATAAGCGAGGGAGTATGTATATTAATAGGCAATCGGATCATCATAATTTCATTTTCCTATGGTCGAAAAAAAGCCATATTTTCCAACAAAACACAACAGAGCTATAGAATATTTTAAAACCTATTTCGATCCCAGACCAGAGACGCTACTGGCTTTTATTCATTCAGACCTCTTCAAACACAAATATAACTCGTGATTTATTCGTTTTCTTGGCCTCCAACGTATCGACACACCTACAAGCATTATCATTGGCTTGCGGTCGGTTTTGATTGGCTCAGGCGAATCTGGTGCAGAACTAGACATCTGTTACTCAAACCCACGTTGACTGTCGCCTCTTTTGATCTTCCGTTCGGCGACGGAGAATGTTTACGAGTATTAAACATTATTTTTCGTTCCGTTACTTCGCATATACGCCCGTGTAAGCGAAGTGAGTTTTTGATTTGCTGCTTCTGCAATTGAAAATAGTTAAACACTATATGGTTCAAATATAATTATTTTGTTGAATCGAATAATCAGATCTTCAAAATTTGCTGATTGATTTAACAAAAATATCCATTCAAACAAGTATTTATGTCGAATTGATGAGTTCAATAAAATGTTAATTCAACAAAATAAACTGATCTCTTCACTAAAAATATTTATTCAAATGAGTAATCATTTTGTTAATCCACAAATATCGCAGCCGAGCATGATAGCCTACACCAGACACTCAAGTCCAGACGTCGCAACGATGATAAGTTGGCTTTGCTATTCCGTAACATTATCTAAGTCAGGGTCAGTTGTGCGAACACTTCGCCATCTAACGCATATAATTCAACCAATATAATATTCTTATATTTGAATTAATCTATTTCCGTTATTTGATTCAAATACATATTGTATTTGTGTTGAAACAAATTGGAGATTGTTTCAATAGATGAAAATATATTCAAATCACAGAAATGTTAGCATTGCATTGAGAAATCCATTTTGTCACCGCAATATACCTTCCACTTCATATTCCACAGAGAACTGGCCAGCTCAGTCTGTCACAATGTTTAGACTCGTTTACTAGGGAAGAAACTTTGGATGGCGAAGAGACACCAATTTGTTGTAAATGTAAAGAAAGGATAAAATGCACAAAGTCATTATCCTTACATAAATTTCCCAAAATATTAGTTATTCACATGAAGCGATTCTCGACGATAGAGTGATTCTGGAGAAAACTAAATGTCACCATTAACTTTCCTCCCGAAGGATTAGATATGAGTAATTACGCAGCAGATCATTTAACTTCGTGTCACTACAACTTGTATGCTGTATCCAACCATAAGGAACTACCTATTGGGGATTCAAAATAATGGATACTCCCTCTGGTGTCGATTTTTGAAACTATACATAGGTACATTGTTTACTTTTCGAAACATTATGTTTATATGATTTTAGCCATTGTATACCTAAACCGTCATCATCCGTGAGAAAATGAACGTTCTGGTGCAGACTAATCTAGGATTGAGCGAGTCTATAGATAGACGATGGGCTCTTGAAGAAGAATACAGTCCCTTCCCAAAATCTTCCTGTATCGTATGTGGCCAAGGCTGCTACTGCAACCCTGTGCAGAATATTTGCACAGGGCAACACCGACGTGGCCCTAATACAAGAACCATGGCTGGTCAAAGGGCGAGTATCAGGCCTCGGAACATCCAAGGGTAAGCTTATTTATAATCTAAACTGTGGAAACGCCAGATCCTGCATTATTGCCAGGAATGATTTGAACGCCTTGAATCTAATAGAATTCTGTTACAGGGACATAACAGCAATCAAGACGACCTACATCAAGGACGGAGTAGAGAGGAACATAGTACTAGCCTCCGTCTACATGCCTTATGACTCTACAAGCCCTCCACCATCAGAACAAGTGAGGACTTTGGTTAAACACTGTGAGGACCACAAACTCCAGCTTATCGTCGGAGCCGATTCAAATGCCCATAATACAGTGTGGGGGAGCACCGACATGAACACAAGAGGTGAGTCATTGCTTGAATTTATTGTCTCCAGTAACCTGGAAGTACTTAATAGAGGCAATGAGCCAACCTTCGTAACCCGTAACAGACGGGAAATCATTGACATCACTTCTTCTTTGGTGGTTGGGCACGTCAGCAAATGGGCAGTATCTGAGGAACCTTCAAATTCAGATCACCGACACATAATGTGGAGATTGGCTATGCCAATGAACCTGCAGTAATGTGTCGGGATCCCAGAAAAACCAACTGGCCGGGGTACCGGGAGGAGCTCAAGGCAAATCTCACAAATTTCAAAAATGTCAAACCTAACTCAAATACGATTCATGAAATAGAGCAAATCTCTCTAATGTTACAGGAGGCCATAATAACTTCATATCATAACAACTGCCCTTTAAAGCGCACCACCACTAAAGGTAAAGTGAGCTGGTGGAACACCGAACTCACATATCTTAGGAACAAAACGCGAAAACTATTCAATCGAGCGAAAAAAACTGGTGACTGGGAGGATTATTCCAAAACTCTCACAGAATACAACAAAAAAATCGGAGGGGAACAAAGAAAGTGATGGAGGAAGTTATGTGAGGACATAGAACAAACCTCAGAAAGAGCAAGACTCCACCGCATCCTTTCCAAAGACCCCATCAATCCATTGGGGACTCTCAAAAAACCCAACGGAAATCACACCAACACTGGGAAGGAAACTATAGAACTCTTGCTCCATACACACTTCCCAGGATTCACTGTCACCACAAACCAAAACCCCAGATATGAAATCCCTGCAAACCTTCATTTGAGGGCAAAAACGGCACACTGGGAAGTGGCTAAACGAACGGTAACTCATTCAAAAGTAGTGTGGGCAATAAACTCCTTCAAGCCTTACAAGTTTCCGGGCCCAGATGGAGTATTTTCCATACTACTTTAGAGCGGAGTTGAATATCTAGCACCAGAAATGTGCAGACTGTACAGGCTGAGCCTAGCATTGGGATGGCTACCTCAAACCTGGAAAACTGTTAACGTGGTCTTTATTCCAAAACCTGGACGGGACTCATACGACCAGGCAAAGGCATACAGACCAATAAGCCTATCGTCATTTCTTCTGAAAGGCTTAGAAAAACTGATAGATAGAGACATAAGGGAAGCCGCTCTTGTAGAACATGCAATAGGAAAATCATGCGAGACAGCACTTCATCAGCTTGTTTCAAGGCTTGAAGAGTCTCTAGCAAACAAAGAAATTGCACTATGCACTTTCCTAGACATCAAAGGAGCCTTCGACAACACCTCCTTTGAAAGTATGGTCTCTGCGGCCACTCGAAGAGGCATTGACAAAACCACCTGCAGGTGGATACACTCAATGCTTCACAATATACTGGTCCAAGCCAACATGTTTGAGGAAACAGAGCAGGTTGAAATTTCCAGACGTACCCCACAGGGGGGCATACTCTCCCCCCTTCTGTGGGACACGGTTGTAGATGAACTGCTAATTTCTCTGAATAACCAAGGGTATTACTCTCAAGGGTATGCAGATGACTTGGTCATCCTCATCAAAGGAAAGAATACTCGAACAACCTCAGAGCTAATGCAAAATGCACTGAGGACAGTAGAGGAATGGTGTAACAGAGAGAGCCTAAGGGCAAATCCGAACAAAACAACACTAATTTCCTTCACCCGGAGAAGAAACATGGGAGATCTCATTCCTCCCAGACTATTCGGTGAAACATTACAAGTAGTAGAGCAGGTGAAATATCTAGGGCTGATTCTTGACAAGAAACTAACCTGGAACCCGCATCTTCAACATGTAACCAATAAAAGCAAGATAACCTTCATGATGTGCAGGAGAGCTTTTGGAAAAACCTGGGGCTCAAACCGAAAGCCATGCACTGGCTTTACACAGCGGTAATAAGACCAAGAGTAACTTATGGCTCACTCTTATGGTGGCCAAAAACAAATCAAAGACAGGCAAAAACCAACCTTGGGAAAATCCAGAGGCTTGCCTGTCTCTGTATCACGGGTGCAATGAATAGCACTCCAACAGCTGCAATGGAAATCATCCTAAACCTCGAACCCCTTGACTTACATGTCATTGGAGAGGCCAGGATGAGTGCATACAGACTGAAACAAACAAAAAACTGGAGAATCCGAACAACTGGACATACCAGAATCACTCATGTAATCAACATCGAAGAACTCGAAATGATTTCAGACTACATGCAACCCCTATACTCATTCGAAAAACCATTCGAAACACGAATTGACGGATCTGGATGGGCCCCGAGTATAGAATCACAATCAACTGCGGACATAGTCTGGTATACAGACGGTTCAAAGACCATACGTCCTCTTCTATGAGCAAGAGAGCAACAAATCACACCTTTAGTTTCTAATTCTCAACCAATTGTTTGGTAACAGCCATCTTATATTTACAATATTTCCTTGCACTAAGTCGTTGCCAGGCAACGGAAAATAACTGTTGGGAAATATTTATTTTTGTACTGTAAGGAAATATTATTTCCTTACAGTTATTTGTAAACTAAAAAAATCATTGAGAAAATTTTTTTTCGAAAACAATTTTATTTTTAAGAATTTCAACACATTAAAAAAACATTTCAAAATTAATTGTTTGTTATATTTACAATTATTTGACAATTACTACAAGTATTGAACACTGGAAGAAAATGGAACTAGCGGGATTATTTTGCTGAATATTTTCCACACTAATAATTTTATTTATCTGAAGCTTCCTGGATTCATTTATTGATTTGTTCTTTAGTTAAAGTATTTTTTAGGCTTATAACCTTCAATAATGAACGAAGTTTTGGATATTTAGATATATCCTCATCATGGTTGGCGTTCTTAGGTTAGAAGTCAAGTAATGGTGAAATGTGACGTCCTGCCGTTTTTCAACGTGCAAAAATAAGTAGTAGTTCAATAGATGTTGGTGAATATATCATGTCCCTTCTTCTCTACGCCTGTACCCAGGCCGGATGACAACGGATTTGTCGGAAGGGGTCTTTAATTGTAAAATACCGTTTAACGTGCATTGAAAAGTCGAAAATTATTGCATCAGCTAGGCATTCGTGATATCACTTCGAGTGAGACTTCCAGAGTGCCCTACGAAGGGGGGCAAGTGAGGTTAATCCCACGAGGCCCTCGAACATGGTCAACTTGCCAAAGGGAAAAGGCCAAGATACAGGAAGAGAGAGAGAGAGAGATATATATATATATATATCCTCATCATGTCTAATTGCAAGGGCTGCCTTCAACATTGATAGTTCGCCCATAAAGTAGAAGATTTCATCTGGGAACCAAGCTCCAGGAATTTTCTGAGGAAGAACTTGCATTTTTATTCTTACGATATTCCATGAAACGATTGTATACATAGTTGTCATAGTTATATTTTTCTCTGGATTTTGTTGGCAACAAATCCAATGAGGCAATATTTACTACCTCCGTGAATTCTGGGAGGTTATAGAAATGGAACAGTCATCATCACTCATCATTTGACACTTTACTTTTCGAAAATGCGGAAAACACCATGGGAAAACGCCAAAAATAAACTTTTCGTGCGTTAACTTTCACAATTCAATATTACTCTGTTTCCATAGTTACAGACAAACTTGCTTCTGATCTTAAATTCCAACCCCTAACATACATTCAAGTGGGAGATATAATTCAAGGGATGAAAAAAACTAATAGTAAGGACGCATATGGCATCAACATTAAAATATTATTCTCCTTTAGACACAAAATTGTAATTCCTCTAACAAACCTCTTAAACCTCTGCATAGAACAAAACACGTTTCCCAGTATACTGAAACTCTCCAGTGAAGTGCCCATATTCAAAAAATATTATTTAGAGGAATTAACAAACTATCGTCCTATTTCTGTGATACCTTTCTTTGGTAAAGTTTTCGAGATAGCACTGCAAATCCAAATTACTGAGCACTTGGTGATCATAATATTCTCGACTCCCAACAGTTCGGCTTCAGAAAGGGTTTATCTACGGCTTCAGCGATTCTTGCAATAACTGATCAAATTCAGAAAGGCTTCGAGGAAAAATGTTTCATCCAGGCTCAGTTTCTACACCTAACCAAAGCATCTGAATGATCACACGCAATACGTCACATATAATAATAATAATACATCTTCGAAACTACAAATAAAACATGGGGTACCCCAAGATTCTGTCCTGGGCTCTGTCCTTCTCTTAATCTACATTAATGATTTACCGAAGGGATATACCTTTTTCCAGGGAAATAAAAGCTTAAAGCTTGAAAAAAAGAAACGGTATCCAATGGATAAACCATGTGAAAAGCCGTGAGATGCATGGAAATATTAACTCACTTAAGTTCAGTGAAGAACTTGTCCGTGAGTATACCTCCATCTTTCATTTCTTTGTATGGTTTGAATATTTTTCAAAGGATACAGGTATATCATTAAAGTTTTGGTTGAATATTTTTCAAAGGAATAGCGCTGGTTAAGAAATAAAAACAAATATAAATATAAAGAACCTGCTTATAAAATTACAGAATGTCTTTCAGTTAAAAACACAATATTTACATAAAATTACATTTCATAAGACACATGATAATAATAGTAAAAAAGTAGATACAGTAAATGACATATTCGGAAAGGTTTCAATGTAGTGGAATGAGGGAGATAGCAAGTATTATGAATCAACAGGTGATAATGCTGTGAATTATTGTTTTATCGGTATCCAGGATCCAAAGTTTCAATCTTCTCTTTAGTAATGATTTTGAATTGATTCTTTGAAGTTCATCAGGTAATAAACGGAGTAAGCGAGGAGCAAGGTAAGTGAAGCATCTCTGGCCAACTGACTTATTTGCTTTGGGCATGAACACATTGATCCCTTTGTTGTTTCTGGTGGAATATTTATGGTTCACTGAATGGATATAAGTTTTATTCCCAGAAACGAATTGAATAATCGTTTTACAGAACAATTGTCTCATGTCGAGTAGTCCGGATTCAGAGAACAGTTGTTCAGTTGAGTAAGTTTTCGGTTTACCCAATATTATTTTGATGAACCATTTTTGGAGTACCTCTAATGGTTTTAGATGACAACTTAGAATGCCTCCCCAGCCAATAATACCGTACTGAATGATGGATTCTACTAAAGCATGGTACAGGATTTTGAGATGTGTAAACCCTAAAAATGTCTTGAACTGCCAGAATATGTATATCAGTCCACGGGTTTTCTTTACTACATTAACAATATGTATGTCCCACCTAAGAAACGAATCAATATGAATTCCTAGATATTTCACCGACCTCTCTAATGGGACATCCACATTGTTCAACGTGAGGGTATCGTAATGGGGTAAATTATTTTCGTATGACGTAAATGGAATAACTTTGGTTTTCTCTACGTTTACTGTTAGGACATTACATCTGAACCATTCGAATATATTTTTTAGATCGTTTTCAGCTGTTTCCCTACTTGTTGCCATGATTCCCCAGTATATATTAACGCCGTATCATCAGCGAACGAAATTATAGTCCCAGTATTTTCTTTAGTGAGTATTTCGTTTATATAAATTATGAACAGAACTGGGCCAAGCACGGCCCCTGGAGGGACGCCAAATGTTATATCCATTTCATTGCTTACATCGTTTCCTATTTGAACACTTTGTTTGCGGTTAGTTAAAAAAGATTTCAGTAAATTATAGGTAGACCCATGAAACCCTAAACACTCCAGTTTTTTCAACAACAATCTGTGACAAACAGTATCGAAAGCTTTCGCTAAATCGATAAAAATTCCCAAGCACGCTTTTCTCTTATCCATTGCTTGATTAATGTCATAGGTAATAGCAGCAATGGCGTCCTGAGTGGAGAGGTTATCTCGGAACCCAAACTGTGCTGGCGCAATCAGTTTGTATTTATCGAGGTAGCTTACCATCCGCAACTTTAGGATTTTCTCAAAGATTTTAGAGATTGTAGAAGTTAGTGATATAGGTCTGTAATTGTTAACTTTTCTCTTGTCGCCATTTTTGTAGATTGGTATGATAATCGCGTTTTTAAAGTGGGCAGGGACGTCACCAGTTGAAAAACATTTATTTATTATGAAAGAAAGGGGTCGTACTATATGTTCAGCTATGGATTTCAAAATATCGCAAGTGATTTTATCTGGGCCAGGTGCCTTTTTAGATTTTAGTTCTATCATTATTTTTGTCACTTCAGACGGATTTGTTTCAGTTAGAAACATTGATTGAGATTGTGTACGGGTAGTTGGTTCGTTTATTCCATATTTTTTCTGTTTAGTTGCTAAGTTCTTGCCTAGATTCGTAAAATAAATATTGAAACATTCTGCAACATTTTTCCTATCACAGACAAGGTTGCCGTTTCCCAGGCATATTCGAAAATACAAATTCCATATTATTTGCTGACGACACAACCATAGTAGGCAAACACACTAACCTAATAGAACGCAATAAATGGATCACCGACGCACAGTCGATAGCGAACAAACTTTGCCTGAATGTTCAGAAAACTGAAAATCTAACTTTCACACTGAGATCATCAGAAACTGATAGCGAAACTGTGAAATTCCTTGGGGTTATATTCGACAGAAAACTAAATTGGTTGGATCACGCAATGTACACCCAAAGAAAGATATCAAATAACCTATTTCTTCTGAGGAAACTCTCCAAATGTGTTGGTGAAGCTTGTCTGAAAACCGCCTATTACCCTCTGTCATAAGCTACTGTATAATTGTGTGGGGCCACTTTCCACATACTGAGCTAGTATTCAAACTCTAGCGGAAAGCACTTCGTATTATAACACATATTGGCTACCAGGATGATTGTAGAAATGAATTCACACGACAAAACATTATAACTCTACCATCAGTCTATATATTACAATGTCTTCTTCACGTAAAAAAAATGAGAATAAATATATTGCCCATCAGCAAGTACATAATTGTGATACTCGTAATCGTCAAAATCTAGTTACAGAATTTCTCATGCTGAAAAAAACTAAAAATGATGGTAACCATTACTCCAATGACTATGAAATCTTCTTCTCCAAACTAACCCATATGTTGGATATCCTAACAGCTAAAAGGTATGATTTTTTCATTGCAGGACACTTTGAGTGAAGCTAAAGAGTCTAAAGATTTCATTGACATTCTACAATCCTATGATACTGTCCTAACAATAAGGGAAGGTACTCGCCTAAATTGTTGTCTCGACATCATCACAAATGCAAATAAAGAAAAATATGCAATAAAAAATGTTAGCACTGGCATATCTGACCACTGTGCACAGTTCTTAACTTACATAATAAAGCCACCACCCCATGAAACCATGAGAAGAGTGAGATTCTTTCCTAAACAAGCCGAGGATGATTTCTGTGAAGATATATCCCAAGAAAATTTTAAAATGATTTACTCCACAAATTGCGTAGATGAAAAATACAAAAGCTTCATTAATACCTTCCTTATATATTTCAATAAACACTTCCTGTTAATAATGAAACTGAAAAAACGCACAGGAGGAAATTATCTCTTCAAATGCCCCAATATAACAATGACTTTCTTCATGCCAAAGAAAGATACAATGAAACTTTAAAGAAAACAAAACAAGCATCCCTGGAGAAGAGACTCCATACCTCTCAAAACAAATCTAAAACCTCCTGGAAAATTGTCTCCGAAATAACTGGTAAAAATAAGAACGGCGACGCTCAACCCACTCACACAAGTTCCGAGGACTGTGCAAACTCATTAAACGAATTCTTTGTAAACAAAACACAACAATTAATTGATAAAAAACTACCGACTGCCAATGAATTTGACTGCAATCTATTATATAACACCAACTCCATCTTTTTAAAACCGGTGACTGCAAATGAATTACTCGAAATTTTGAATAAAATGGAAATCAAAAGAAGTTCAGGGTACGATGAAATCTCACCCTTCCTACTGAAAAAATGTTTTCATATAATTGTCGAACCACTCTGTGATATAGTTAACAAATCACTCGAAACCAGAACCTTTCCCTCTATGCTCAAATTTACCATTATAGAACCCTGTTTAAAAAAAGGTGATAAAGATTCCTTTGAAAATTATCGACCCATCAGTCTTCTCAATACCCTATCAAAATTTTTCGAAATAGTCATGTTCTCCAGATTAATGAGCTTCCTTACTGACCAAAATCTACTCAATTCCAATCAACACGGATTTATTAGTGGCAAAAGTATTGAGACAGCTCGTTATGAACTTACGAGCGGAATCTACAATGCTTTCGAGCAAGGCGATATTGCCTGTGGAATCTTCCTGGATCTGTCCAGAGCCTTCGACTGCATTCACAGTCTTACTCATCAAACTTGAACATTATGGAATACGTGGAATAGCTTTGGATTGGATAAAATCATACCTAAAAGATAGATGCCAAGCCGTGAGAATCAGAAACGAAATTACAGGCCAACATGTACAGTCATCATAGACGAAACTCTTAAATTTGACTATCATATAGATTATCTATAAAAAAAACTCAGTACAGCCTGCTACGGACTGAGAGTTCTATCAAACAACTGCAATTTAAGCAACACTAGAACCTTCTACTTCGCAAATTTTTACTCTCGCGCCAGGTATGGTATAATATTATGGGGTGACAGCATAGAAATCCAAAGAATCTTTAAAATTCAGAAGCGAGCGATCCGCACCATGAACAAACTGGGATACTTCGAATCTTGTAGGAATCATTTAAAAAAATTGAGATTGTTGACTATAGCCGCATTGTATATTTATGAATGCATTAAATTTGTCTTTAAAAATGGAAGCTACTTTGAAAAACATAAGCCATCAGGAGTATATACTACAAGACAAATAAACAACTATAATGTACCTGCTCACCTTTCCAAAACAAAACAAGGTGCACTCTACTCCACTATTCGCTTCTATAACCACCGACCAGAAATAATGAAAAAAGTAGAAAATTTTATTGAAATCAAGAAATTATTGATAGACACACTCATAAATCTGGAGCCATACGAACCTGGCGATTATATTAATCATACCTTTTAGCTAATTTTAAATTTGTTTTACTCGTCTTATTTTATCTATACAAACCTCAACTGATACCTTTGTACGCTTCTTCTATCATTGATAGACACACTCATAAATCTGGAGCCATACGAACCTGGCGATTATATTAATCATACCTTTTAGCTAATTTTAAATTTGTTTTACTCGTCTTATTTTATCTATACAAACCTCAACTGATACCTTTGTACGCTTCTTCTACAGAAGATCTTCTGTATGATTCTCTCATGTGACTGGCTTGTAATGTTCCTCTTTTAACATAGTGCAATAAATTTATTATTATTATTACTATTATTAATTATGTTGAACGTTCTACCGACCTCAGTCAAGGTATTGAACATGAAAACCTTTGTACTTAATTCGAAATGCATTCTACCTATTCGAAGAATTCCAGACTGCTGATTTTTCTTCTATATGTGTTTGTTGAGTTAACAGTCTATTCATCATGTCAATGTATTGTCTCATTTAATGTTGGTTTACCCGATTTTAGAACTTTTGACTTGTTTCCCATCTACTGTCTTATGTGAGTACTTCACTGTACATTAACATCAATAAATATTATTATTATTATTATTATAAAACAAATATTTCATAACATCATTTATTTGTGAATATACATTATAATTTCAAAATTTTAACAAGTTTATTGTAATAATTTATGTACGAAGGCGTAGATACGAAGGCGTAGAAGGGCCAACAACAAAATATTTTTTTTAAACATTTGGAATTGCCACTTTGAACTGACAATTGTCACTTTGAAGTGACAATTGTCACTTACAAAATCATTTTGAATTGCCACTTTGAACTGACAATTGTGACTTTGAAGTGACAATTGTCACTTCGAATTGACAATTGTCACTTCGAATTGACAATTCTCAGTTCGAAGTGACAATTGTCACGTGACAATTGTCAGTTCAAAGTGACAACAATATATTTTTTTTAAACATTTGGAATTGCCACTTTGAATTGACAATTGTAACTTTAAAGTGACAATTGTCAGTTCAAAGTGACAATTGTCACTTCAAAGTTACAATTGTCAATTCAAAGTGGCAATTCCAAATGTTTAAACAAAAATTATTGTTGGCCCTTCTGCGCCTTCGTATTTATGTCCTTTGAATAATATTCGATTTTCGGAAAAATAGTATGTTTTCCTCGTAGGAAAAGCCACATTCCCAGACTCCGTATTGCCAGTCTCGGATTGCGCCTCGGCAGGCAATCTTTACGGTCGTCTGGGAATGTTCAGCTTTTCCTACTAGGTATACAATGTACTATTAAGTATCCATTGTTGTTAACTGCCATTCAATTCTAATGCTAGTCCTAACTAATCATTGGAGTCGATTTTGAAAAAATATTTCGATAACACAATTTTTTTTATAACTTATTTTCTTCCATAATTTTTAATGTCACAGGTATATGGAAATGAATCTCAACCATCAAAACGAATTCCGAAAATGTGCTTTTGTGTTGAGACCATGAAAGCGGAATACTCAAAAGTCTCCCTAATAGTTTGTGAAAGATACGCAGAGCAAAAGAGGTAAAACTACATACCAACTTCCGGCCGGCTGGAGTTAACTTCCTCTTCACGAATGATTTGTTTGCCTCTAATGTTGAACCAGCACAAAAAATCACTAAGCATAATAGTTGCGAAGCGAAAAAATGTCGACACTGGCCTAGTGATTAGATTAGATCATAATCTGTACGCATTTATCTGCATGATTAGTTTCTCTAAGCGCAACGTTCGTTTTTTAAATAGCTTTATCTGTTTTGTCATAAACTAAGTGGTAACTATATCATATCGGAGATGTTCCCGAGTTATCTTTCTTCTTTCGCAGAAATTAACAAGTGCCACCAAATTGAATTATGTAATCGGATAGACATTGGGAAAATATACAAAATGAACTTTTTTCTAATTGAGTGGGCATTCCAGGAAATATATCCTCCTCCGTCTTCAGAATCTGAAGAAAGCATTGAAATCATCGATTGCTTTCCAGTATACTCACAGATTTCTCTTCTTCTCTCATGACATTAATCGAAGAGAATATCTCTGCCCCTCGGGTTGGCAATAATTTATATTTTGATTTTTAAGGCTACCTTATTCACAATAAAATGAACCCATCTCCATGTTGCTATTTTTTTGTTCCTTTCTAGTTAAGGTGTCCGGGCAGTTTTCACATAACAATTGTCAAATTTCGAATCATGAAATATTCTCGAAGCTGCCAACATGAAAAAACTCAGTATTCCTCATGTTCTACAAAAATGCTTTTCAATAATTGCACATTTAACTTTAATTGATAATACCTTAATTTCGTGTATTCAAAGCAATGAAGAACATTTTTGCATATTTCTTGGTATCAAGGTTTATTAAAATATTAAACGTGAGTAGTAGATTATCATAGAAAAAGTATAAAAAGCAACACGCACAAAATGAAAAGAGCACGGATAATATATATTATGATAATGAACGTCATTCATATATGAAACGAACAGAGTCAGTACCAAGATAGAACCTTGAGACGCGCCATGTATGATTTCTTCAAGATGCAAAACACACTGGGATCTACCACATGAATAAGTCTTAAACACATTGGAGAGGAAGACCACGAATACCACAATTAAAACCTTCTTGAGTAATACATGGAGTGAACTCATATAATTTGGATGATAGATTCATTAGCAGCAACAAATTAATTGTTGGTTACAGCGTTCATAGCGTTAGTCATGTCATATGTCATGTCCATATGTATTATCGCTGCGATCTCTTATTGGAAGTGGGTAAACACAGAAGTTAATTTCCGCTGTCCAGTAATCATATTTAGATGTGCAACATGTTGATATATTTGGTGCAAATCAAAAGTCACTAAGAATTGTATTGTTGAAGTTGGAATACAAATAAATGTGTTCTCCTATTATGAACAATGAACAACAGAATTCAATAAAAGAGCTGGTTCATGCAGTAATGTGTCTCTGAACTTTATGACACACTGCGTTTTAAATTTCTGATTCTCAGTTTATTTTTGTATCAACAGATGATGTCAAACATACAAGGTTTATCAAAATAGTGTCACAAACTTCCAGGGCATATCTTGGAAGCATATAAACCACTGGCATCCACAGAATAGGATATGTCTTCAGATTCTTGTATAGCTTCGTGTGTTCTGGGTTTGCTCTTGTATCAGCATGTTAGACCTTGCTTCTGGATGAAGATATGTCTTTTCCTGGTCATGGTGGCAACAGTGTTTTTTGGGATTCACTAATAGTTTCTCCAGTGGTAACAGTGCTCGGCAAAAATCAAGCTGCAGAAAGTGCAGCGGTTAGTCTGTCTGGGAATCACCGGTGATATATTCACGTGCCCCCCCTGCAGCACTAGAGGTAATGCTGAACCTTCCGCCACTGCACTTGTGTGTTATGAAGAAAGCGGCAATGATTGCACCAGACATCAAACTTGAAAGCTAGAAATCTGATTGGACACCTGAACATTCTGGAGAATATTCCTCTAGAATCCAGGTACAAGCCATCAGATATTATGCCGCTAGGCACGACGACTCTGAAGTGAATTATGGAGTGGTTATAAATAACCACCATATATTCACAACGAACGGGCCTCAACTAGAAAGGAATGCAAGATGATTCCAAGATGGACGAAAGGGCTGGAATGAGCGTAACGGGTCCTAGTTTTAGGCTTTTAAAGCCCCTAGGCAAAGACCAAATACATTTTCAAGCAGAAACCCATGCTATAGAAATTTTCGCCCAAGACTGCATTGAAGAAGGCTCCAGGAGGGCAAAGATTAATATCCTATCAGACAGCCAAAATGCACTAAAAAGTCACACACTTGTGAGTCTAGACTGACTTGGGACTGCAAACTCTCCCTAAGACAACTGTCTACGAACAATCAGGTTAGTCTGATGTGAGTGCCAGGTCACAAGATAATCAAAGGCAATGAGGAAGCGTACATCCTTGCCAAGGAAGGGGCAAACACTCCAAAGCCTACATAAAGAAATAATTTCGGCGCTGGGAAGAGGGACAAATCAAAGCCCAATGGAATAAGGATCCAGGGTAAAGACAAGCGGAAAGGCTTCTGAGCCCATGGCAAAAGGAAGATAAACAGCACCTCAAGATGGACAAGAAAGACTTGAAATTGGCTAGAGATTACTGCGAGAACTTCGCTGAAACTGCAAAATACCTCCTTTGCGACTTCCAAGCGCTGTTTTGCAGAAGGTGTTTCTCGAAGGGGTTTCATTAATGCCCTCAGACATCAGGAACTCAGCTCCCAGGAAATTGATACGCTTCGCGAGAGGTCTGGAATAGATGAAGGCTAATTTAGAAAAGACTTTATAAGTCGAGGATCGGAGAGGCTGGAGTGCCATATCGACCCTACAATCTACAATAGTTCCTCCTGCTCACAGCATCTGCTTACCATGTCGAATGTCCCCTGTGAGCATTCTGCCATATGCCTGCAACTCATCCTTTAACGACTACCTCTAGGCGATCTGCTTATCCTAGGCAATGGTTGCCCAGAGCAGTGGCGATAGAACACCTCTCTGGGGACACCTTACCCGGTTTCGCATCTAAGGATATCTTTCCTAGACTGGCCATTATCGTCCTCTTTTCTACTCGGCTAATATCATTATCAATTTGATAACAATGTTTTCATTTCTCGAATTCAACATGCTCTCTATAATGTAATAGTTATTTAATCAACTAGTGTATAAATGTTCGAGATCATTAATCATGGGATGTGTTTGAAGTTTGACTAATCGGAAATTGACGAATGTGATTAGCCTTTCTCGTGTGATACTTAGGATGATTCCACAGCTATTTGTGGAGTGGAACATCGAAAAATATAATGTTCTGAGTGTAGAAAATTATTTGAAAACGTTTTCAAGATAAGCTTTTCTACAAATGCACTAAAAAGGAAAACATTGTTTGACTTAGGTTATTCTGTGAGTAGTAAATTCAAAATCTTGCCACGCAAGAATACCTATTTTATATTCGCGGCAATGGGCACTGGTGGCTGGTCAGGTTGAAGAGAGTCTTATCGATGTCTGAGCCAAGCAACATCGGGCGCGTTTAGTACTTGGATCACCTGACAAGGAAGGTACGCTTTGAAATGCCCTAACAACTGTAGCGTAGTAGCATATTCGCAGCTGCAGGCGTCTTATCATATAATATATATGCCGTCATTCGGAGGGGACGTTAAGATGGCGGATCCGAGTTCATAGATGTTGAACTCGTAAAAGAACCCTACCTCTGAAACAACAGAAGATTCGTCAAAATTTCCGATTGGGGAAAGTGTGGTCACCGGCGTCGGTGTTTAGCCCTGGTCGCAGAAATAGGCCGACGTTAAATAAAGCAATACCAAAAAAAATCGTGCCAAGCTTTTGAATCTGCTACTTACAGAATAACCTAGGTCAAACAATTAAATATATAATTTTTTCTTTTTGGTGCATTTGTATAAAAGCTTGTCTTAAATTTTGTTTTTATTATATTAATTCAATTACTTTTATTTTTTATGAATTTTGACAAAAACATTATGATGTCCGACTCCAAAAACCCACAAACACCCATTTTGAATGGAATCGGGCTATAATCACAAAACTCGTCGCCATCTTGAATTCGTGGATTTTGACAGAATAATTAATCAAAAACCGTTTTAAAGACAAGCTTTCATTCAAATACACTGAAAAGTAAAAAATAATTGCTGTGGATGTGTGACATAGGTTATTCCGTGAGTTATAGATTCAAAAGCTCACGGAATAACCTTTGTCACGCATCCAAAGCAATTATTTTCTTCTTTTTAGTGCATTTGAATAAAATATTATCTTTAAAAAGGTTTTCAATTAATTATTTTACAAGGGAGAAATATAGCGTCTGTGAGTATATATAAGTAAATGAAAATTGTAGCATTGCAGACAAATTTTTAAATTAAAGAAAAAAAAACATCCTCGAGCAGGAATCGAACCTGCGACCTTTGGATTTCTAGTCCATACTCTAACCATCTGCGCTATCGAGGCTACAGATTCCACTGCATTTCAAGGATTTCGCTTTTCTCTAGAATTCAATGTTAGTTGTTGTGGGAATGGATTATGAAGGTGAGGGATCTCATGTATTCTCAGTGGCCATCAAGATCAATTTTATCTTTTTCCTAACATCGCCGTGGATTGACGGCTTCAGTCAAGGGTCAGGTGTTGATCTCCGACCACTGAACAAAGTTGCCACGATAGCTCAGATGGTTAGAGTATGGACTAGAAATCTAAAGGTCGCAGGTTCGATTTCTGCTCGAGGATGGTTTTTTCTTTAATTTAAAAATTTGTCTGCAATGCCACTCAATTATTTTATTTTGTGCTTTTTAGTACTTAAGTACGGCTTAATTCATGCATTTCTGTTAAAGCATCGTTATTATGAGGCCTTTTTCCTGTATGTTCTGAGCTTTCTAATCCTTCAATGAGGAGACCATCTGAAGATTTTTTTAACTTTAAATCAATAATCTTCGACTAAATTCATAATCTCCGACCTCGAAAACCCCCACATACCAATTTTGAATAAAATCGGACCAATACAGAGATCATCGGCCATCTTGGAGCCGCCATATTGAATTTATGAATTTTGAAAACAAAATTAAAGCTCGTAATACAAAAAATTGGTGAAACACTTTTCAATTACCGTAATGGAATATAGTGCTAGATAATCTGCTGCTCAAGTGATCGATATTACTTTTCCAGCTTAGTTTGTCATCTATTGTTATCCCTAATAACTTTGCACTATTCTTTGATTCACTGCTAGTACCACTAGGAGTCATTTTTGTTGGAAAAAAATTTCAGTGATTTATTTCTTTTTATTTTCGAATTATTTGCTGAGAACCACTCACCACTCCTATATTTTCTATTTCTTCTGTTGAGTGTATATTATGAGGTTATGAATGATGTACCATTTACTGTGATTCAAGTACTTACAGATATCGTTGTTTACATAGATGACGAATAATTCGGGCCCAAGCACTGAGCCTTGAAAAACCCCTTACTTCACCATTTTGTAATCAGTTTGACATGATTCAAACTGACACACTGTAGACGGTTACTCAGATGGGATATTATGAGAGATAGAGCAATTCCTCGAATTCCATAGAAACCTAACTTTTCTAGGAGAATTTAAGGGCACTTATTTAATAATCAAGTATAAACAAAATTAAATGGTTAGAGATCATTTGTCGTAGGCGGTTGCCCAACTATGATTTCATTCATTTATTCAACTCCCGAGGGAGGGGGTGGTTTCATATAAAAACTTTTTAACAAAAAATTAAACCGACGAAATACGGAACTGAAAAGTAAATAATAAAATAAACCTTCTTAGTCTCAATCACTAAGCTCCTAAACTAATGTAAGTCACTAATTTTGAGTCGGCGCCAAACAAACAAGCAAATGAATTAGGTAAGGCGTAAAATGATGGTATCGAGTTGTGCGGTGACATTCTGATAATTTTTTTGAAGTAATTTAATGATGTTCGTTGATTGTTTGTTTGGCGCCGACTCAAAATTAGTTACTTGCTTATTTGGAGCTAGTTATTGAGACTAAGAAGGTTTATTTCATTATTTACTTTTCAGTTCCGTATTTCGTCGGTTTAATATTTTTATTTTTCAATTTTTTGTGGCTGAAATCTACTAATTAATACCTACTTGTTTTTTTATTACTTCCAAAATACTTACTTACCCACCTTACTTCAACTATTACCAGTTAAATAAAATGATTATCTACTTTTACTATTTGTTGTAATATAAATTATTTTTGTTGTTCTGGTTAGTTTATTTCATTACTTTGTATATCATTCCATCCTCTCATAGAATATAATGATTGTGACGGATGTAGGAGAACAAAAATAATGACATTATCGATCTGTCATTGTCAACCACATATGTGTGCCAATGTTCACAAGTGAAAAATCAATTATTCCCTATTTTTCTACCCGTAAGGGTGGATAATTCCATTCGAAATCCAAATATGATCAACTAAGAGGTATACCCTATCTAATAAAAAAAAAGAATCATCCAAATCGAAGAACCCAGTACAAAGTTATGCCTGATAGAATCGGTTAACGGACCAGAACTCAGAGGGTGAGTGATCAATATCCTTCATTTTGCTACCCTTAGGGGTGGATTTCATCTTTTAAATTCAAATGGGACCAACTTCGAAGTACACCCTATCCACTGAAAAAAGAATTATCGGAATCGGACGTCTCAGTAAAAAGTTATGCGTGATCATACATAAAAAAAAAATACGCGTCGAATAGAGAACCTCCTCCTTTGGTCTCGTCGGTTAAAAAGCGAGACACGCCGTATAATCTGTCAGGGTATTATCGTTGGATGGTTGAATTATGTCCATATCCTCGTAAACAGATACACAACGAGCTTGTTTCGCATTTTTTCCTTGAAGTTTCCAGCTCCCCATAGAACAAACATAATTAATAATTCGAGCATTTTCAATTTCTGAAACTCCTCCTCCTATCGCGGCGCGAGGGTGGAAAACTCAGCGAAACAATTCGCAATACAGCGTTACACGAAAACGAGTATGAAATTAGCACAAAAGTAGCAGAGGCCTATTGAACCCTTTCAAGGATTTTTCCTAGCAACGCGAGTATCCGCGCTCCCTCCAGGTAACGACGACAAAAAGTACACTGAGTGAAACAGACAACTATGGCAAGGCTCTCTATTAGGCCAGTAAAATATCACATAATTTTGACGGCGATTGAACTAATAAGAAAACTCAAGTCCATTGGTGCCACAACATTCATGACTCTCAAAGTTTGGACCAATTACTAAAAAATGAATTGGCACACAGAAAATAGAAATATTATTAAATTGTAATTGTCAGTTTGTTTGTTTGAGCATCACGTATCTCGCTACGATAATGGGAACCGGAGATGTAATAGTAAAACCACATTTTTTCACAACCAAGTACAACCAATATGAAGTGAGCTCCCATTTCAAGTATGTCTTCTCGTTGTATATATATATATATATATATATATATATATTTATTTCCTCCAGTTTCTCAGAATAAAGGTCATTATCAGTCAAAAGCTTTATTTAAAACGACGTTTCGACATTTGTATTTGTCATCTTCAGGTTAAAAGAAATAATCAGACGTTTTATTCATGTATTATCATTCTCTTGTTACTCGTTCGAACGTTGTTGAATGATCATACATGAATAAAACGTCTGATTATTTCTTTTAACCTGAAGATTACAAATACAAAGGTCGAAACGTCGTTTTAAATAAAGCTTTTGACTGAACTAGCGAAAAAAATAAACATGGTCAAGAAAATAAAAAAAGAATATATATATATATATATATATATAGATATATACAGGGTGTAACCTAACCTCTTGCACACCCGTGAATGACGAGTGTATAACGCCATTTTATAACGAATTACAGTGGTTAAAAATCTGAAAAAAAATTGAAAATAGGTTTTGTTCTTTGTAAAATTCGAAAAAAAAATTGGTGACCTACTCAGAGGAAAACTTTGGCAATTGCCGAATGCAATAAACATTTAAACATTCAACTCGACATTTAAATGATGTAAAATGTTGAACTGTGTGGTAAATGTATACATTGCAGCTAGATATTCAAAGTAGAGAAAACATCTAACTTTGTTATATCCAAACTGGTGATGGAGTCAGAAATAGTTTACTTCATACTCTGCTTTGAGGCACCTATCATAATTATCACTGGTAAGAAACAAACGACACAAATACTATTAGAAAGAAACATTCGCAGTTGTTTTGAAAAATCACGGCCATTGTAATGATTCATGATTCAGACATCGGGTGAACTCATCACTGTTGCCAAGCAAGATTCTCGCACAACAAAAGTTTGTTAGATTCTACTAGTATTTTCTGATTGGCTGATAAATAAAAGATCGTACTTAGCAACCAATCAGAAAACAGTACGCGATGTGCAGGAGAATTAATTTGTACATTATCTTCTTCGTCTTTTGCTAGCTCTTAAAACTAAACACCGAGCTGTTCCGTGTGTATTTTGACGTGTAGAAGACAAGATAAATCACTCGTCGCATTTTTGAATGAAGTAGTGAATTTTAATTCTGGTTGGATTCCGGAGTCGCCAATCACTGTGCGTTCACTATATATCTAGTACGAAAACACACATAGTGATTGGCGACTTCAACCAGAATGTAAATTTACTACTTCATTCATAAATGCGACGAGTGATTCATCTTGTCTTCTACTTTTCAAAATAAGCACGGAACAGCTCGGTGTTTAGTTTTAAGAACCAGCAAAAGACAAAGACATATTATCCTGCACATGGCGTACTGTTTTCTGTTGCTAGTTAGGATCTTTCATTCACCAGCCAATCAGAAAACACTACTGGAATCTAACAAACTTTGTAAACCGTGCATATGAGAATCTTGCTTGGCAACAGTGTTCAGTTCACGTGTGCTGTATGTCTGAATCACTACAATGCCAATGGTTGTGATATTATTCTTCAAAACAATATCCAATTGCGAATGTTTTCCTTTTCAATACTGTTTGGGTCATTTGTTTCTTACAAGTGACTGTGATAATTATGATACCTCAAAGCAGAGTATGAAGTCAACTAGTTCTGACTTTATCACCAGTTTGGATATAACAAGGTTAGTTGTTTTCTTCACTTTGAAATTGAATATATATCTCAGGCAGCCTGCAATGTATACATTCACCAAACAATCAGTTCAACATTCTACATTATTCAAATGTCGAGTAACATGTTTATCGCATTCGGCAATTGCCAAAGTTTTCCACCTGAAATTTTGTCGAATTTTACAAAGAACAAAACATGTTTTGAAATTCTTCATCCACTATGCTGATGATACGTCTGTAGTGTTCTAACAACGCTAATAAAAATGGAAGAATGTTTTGCTTCGAATCCCCTCTTGATGAACATAGAGAAAACACAATCCACTAGGTTTAACACAACAGAAAGAATGTGAACAACTTGTCATTCCTGAGTATATAATTGAATCAATGTTCAACATGGAGATCTCATTGTGAATATCTGATCTCTATAGCCTATCAGTAGAGTAATCTAAGAACCATATTGTATATGGATATATTGATACAATTTTATTATGGTTAGGTTGAAAGTAGAATTCGGTAAATTTGTATTTGGGGCACATATCCATCGGTAAATTATGTTTTCATTGCTCAGAAGAGGGTACAGGAATGAGGAACCGAGAAACATGCGTCGATACCTTCAGAAAATATAAAACTCTAACTGTTCCCTTTTTATATTATGAAAACTTGTATGAATGTTTTCAAAAATATGAGAGATTCAAAATTTATCAGATATCCACAATGTCAACACCAGACAAAAAAAAAGGATATTTTTGTACCTAATTGTAAAACTTGTTTAAATTCTTCTAAGATTGGGGGACCAACACTTTTCAATACAATACCTGATGAAATGAAATATGAAAATTGTGGTCTTCATTCAAGAGCCTGTTGGAATTGTACTTAGTTGATATGTGTTTTTATAATATGAACATGTTCCTACCGTAAATGTATACCGTATGCTGTTGAGTCGTGCTTTATCGTCGTGTTTTATTTTATTTGCATCTTTCTCTGTAACTCTATTTGCTACTTTTATTATACAACCGACTAATTTACCTTTTCTTATACAATTCTTATACAATCATTTCTTGTCTAAAAGGAAAATAAAGGAATTTAAATTACTTAACCGATAACTTAAATGTTTCCATCAGTGATCCGAGTTCCTCAAGAGGTGTTCAAGCCACGAAAGATTAGAAATGTTGATGATTTAATGATAAACAGTCCATTTTGCCGATATTTTAAGAATTGTATTCCATGAGGTGGAAAACACACCCCATTTTAATAGCGGTTCTACCACACCGTGAAATCTTGCAGCGAGGGTTGTCCTACTAGTAGGGGGAAAGGCATTTAAAAGACCATATATCAGAATATTGGAAATTGTTTAATTGATATAATAATAAGGAACTCTTTTTTCTCAGAATTGTTTTTATTGTGGCTTTTTCTTATCAACTATTGACCTTAGTTTTACATAAGTGGTGTTTTTGAAAAGTATTTTCATCCTACGAGTCAATACCTCGAAAAACTCAAATTTGCCGACGAAATATAGAAACAATCTTAAAGAAAGAAAAAATCTTAAATTTTGATTTTTATAGATAGATAAATATATTTATTTGACCAAGTTACGAATATGTTTTTGGCAATACTAACGTTAAGTAATATGACATAGTTGAAAATATTTAACAGTTTAAGTAAAATATTAAAAGTAGTATAAACAACACAAATAAAATACATCGAAATATATAGAAAAAAGTCACAGATTATCACTAACAAACATTATTGAGACATACCACTATATGTTGTTCTATGGAACTTTCTTGAAAACAGCCAGAGCTGTGAAAAACGAACGAGCCTAATCGCCATTCATTTGTCAGCCAATAAATGTAACTTTTCGAGTAGCCACGCCATTGGTTGTTTTTGATTCCATGATTGTTCTATGTGTTTATTTTCTCAATGAACTTTCAAACTTGCCGAGTTCATTCAAGTTATTACTTGAAACAACCACATACAATCATTTTTTAGTTTTATCTATTTCATATTTGCTAAATTTGGAGTAAGATAACAAATTGAAGTACATGTTACGGCAAAAAAAAAAACAGCTACAATTCGATTCGGACAGTAGTAAGCTACCGAATACTGAAATCAAAGGCTTCTTTACTGTATCGTTGTTATTTTTCAGTCACATCGCGTTGAAGGCAATTGAGAAACGACTATTTATAACGGTCACACCGATCTAATTTTGATAAACTAAATCTCTAGGATAATGGTTCAAAACTCCTCGAAGGACAGACACAAACATACAGGTTATTTTCCTATTTTTTTAGCCTCCATAAATGGTATTCAATCGTTTATTGATCGATTTTATACCTACCTTACTTATTTAATTGTATTGTTCATTATTTTCAGACAATAAAGTACATATTGATTAATTGATTGATTCCTATGCAAATCTCTATTTTGAAATTTTGGGTTGATTACAATTTCTAGCGAGCCGATTTCATTTTCAGAATTATTCTTTTTCCCAAAATTTCAACAGGAAAAATACTCTGGATAAAACTTCTGTTAATTTTTTTTTTCGACAAAGTATGTATTCTAGGATAATTGCAACTATTAATTCAAGGGGAATGATATTAAACAATAAGGACAAAAATAGTTGGAATCCGTAGTTTGTATATAAATGAATTCAATATTTGCTTGGAACAGCGAGCGACACGAGATATTAAAAGAGAAGATCCAAAAAGTAAATTTTTTTTAAACGGACCTCAGAGTATAAAATAATAGGTGGCATTATTTTATACTTTTCATACAGATTTCCTGAAAATGATTTCCTGAAAATTTGTGATTGTGAATTTTTAATACGTCACTAACAATTTTCTTGCACGTCAAATGATATGAAGTGTGGTGAGTTCTTTCAACGACAGCTACTCTCTACTCCTTACTATTATCTATTGTATGCGTTCCACGTTTTTCGTTTTAAATCTTTTTACAATCACAAATTTTCAGAACAATCTGTATGGGGTTATAACTCTGTAATGGGGCTAGAAGAAATTATTTTATACTTTTGTTCCGTTTCAAAAACGTGGTATATTAAAAAAATAAAATAATTAATAAAAAACCTATTTAAAGACAAGCTTTCATTCAAATGCCCTAAACAGTAAAAAATAATTGCTTTGTGAATCTATAACTCACGGAATAACCTACGTCACACATCCAAACAAATTATTTTATACTGTTTAGGGCATTTGAATAAAAGTTTGTCTTTAAATAGGTTTTTTAGTTAGTACGCCTTAATCTATGCATTTTTGTTAAAGCATCGTTGAGGCCTTTTTTCTGTAAGTTTTGAGCTATCTAGTTCTTCAATGAGGAGACCATCTAAAGATTAATTCGTCCGCCATCCTGGAGCTGCCATCTTCAATTTATGAATTTTGACAAAAAATCAATAATTTTCGACTAAATTATAATCTCCCATCCCAAAAACTTCGACATACCAATTTGAATATAAAATTTAAAATCTCGTCCGCCATCTTGGAGCCGCCATTTTTATAATGCATTGTCACCGGAATTATGAACACCTGCCAAATTTCACGTTAATCTGAAAACTAGATGTGGGTTAAAATTCACTTGCAAGATTTGTGTTTTGTTGTGTGAACTAAACATATAAATGTGAAGTTAATATAAAGCTTTCAAATATATTTGAATATTTATTTTATGGTTTTCAGTCTTGTGTGTGTGAAATTTTGCAATCTATTCCAAACATTTGACGAGATTATGACAGAGACATGTGGCAAATTTCAGGTTTATTTACAACAAAAGTCAAACAATTGCAATTGGAAAGGCAGACCTTTTGAAGGTTTTGTTAAATTGGCAACTTGTGCTAGACTCCCTCTTAACATCATAATCGCCACCTATTATCTGTATTCTAAAACAGCGAGATGGTAACCACAAACCATAGGGAAGGAAATTGACCAATGAGGGCGCCACTGTTTTCCACAAATGGCGGCGAAATGAAAGTATCATTAATATTTGAATGTTGTGCTTACATTTATATGTGTGTGTTTAATTTAGTGAAGTGGTGAATTTGTTATAAAATAATATTCACACAGCATATCGTGAAAATAGCACAACAGTCATAATTGAGATACATTGTTTGTTTGTTTGTCATCCAATTCTGAGCTATGTTAAAAGTTTCAAGCTCATCGGGAAGTCAATGAACAAATAATTGAGCCCAAAGCTGAGATTAAATTCTTAGGGCTACATATTGACAATAAATTGAGATTTGAAGACCACATCAGCAAACTATGCAGGAAATTATCCTCAAGTTGCTATGCCATAAGGACAATATCATCCAACATGGATTCTCTATCAGCAAGAAACGCATACTTTGCGCTTTGTGAGTCTCACTTGCGCTATGGTATTTGTTTCTGGGGTGCAAGTTCTCAAACTTTAACCAACTCAGTTTTTATGCTCCAAAAAAGGGCGCTGAGATATATACGTCAAGCAAAAATAAGTGATTTCTGTAGACCTCTTTTTTTATCACAACAAATTAAACCCCTTTCCTGCCTCTTTATTTTAGAATCAGTTTGTCTAATTCATAAGAACTACAAGGAGAACATTATGCCTCATCAATCGAACTACGAAAGCAGACTCATATATAATATCAGTCTTCCTATTCCCTCAACTTCTCAAATCAAAGCCTCAAATCAAATGTTTTATAATGGAAAGAAACTATCCAACCATCTTCCTCTTCCCATCAGGAAAATAAATAATAATTACAAATTTCGTAAAGAGGTTAGAAAACTCCTTTGTCTATTACAATGTAGATGAATTCCTCATTGACAATTTCACAATTTACAATAAAAATTCCTAAGGAGATAGTTACATTGTGGATGCTCAAATATACTTTTAGCTTTTAAATACATACATATATATTTTTTAATGTGGTCTAAACTTTGTTACTGTGTTTATATTTTTTATTTATTTAAACTTATACAGTGTGCTGTTTTTTAAAATTGTCTATGTAGTAACTTTTATCATAGGTTTAAGTAGCTTTGTCAACAAAATTTATGTTTTTATGACAATAAAGCATTTCTGATTCTGTTAGTTTAAAATCGATTGCTCCGTACTATTATTATCACAGACAAGAAAACGAGTTAATATTGAATTGTCATCCAGTGCTGAGCTATGTTCGAAGTTTCAATTCTCTAGCTCATCGGGAAGTTAGTTTGAAATCGATTGCTCCTTACTATTATTATTATAGACAAACAAACAAACATACAGACAAGAAAGCTAGATAATATTGCATTGTCAACCAGTTTGAGCTATGTTCAAAGTTTCAAGCTCATCGGAAATTAGTTTAAATCTTCCTTATTTTAACAAAAAAAAAAAAAAAAATTAATATTGCATTTTCATCCAGTTCTGAGCTATGTTTGAGTTTCAATTCTAGCTACGGAAATAAGTGTAAAATCGATTGCAAAATGTATACCGAACAGACAAGCAGACAAAAAATCGAGTTAATAAAAACGTGGTAAAAATGCCAAATATCAAGTCAAAGCTCGGAATGATTCAAAATAAGTACTTTTCCACGATTCTCTGATATAGAAACAAAATATTCCATCATCTCCGACATTCTAATACCCCACCAAAAATCTATCTTTTCCCTATATCCGGGTTAACAAGCCATTCTACCGGCCTATATGTAGAGTTACGAGAGGGGATGCTGGAAATAAAGATGAAAACATTGCAGGTTTTATTGCGGTATTGATTATAAAATCAATAAAATATGGCCAGGCAAAACGAAACGGGAAAAATATAGCTGATTCACACAACTGTATATTTATTCTATGGGAATTAAAATGTTCATGCGCAGCTCTATAACCTCCTATCTACCCGCGAAGAATGTAATGATTTTTTGGGGGTAAATTGGCGGAGAAGGGTGACAGGGGAGCCCTCATTAGCATAGGCGGCGGCAATTAAAAATAGCCAACCCTCCGCAACTATAGAATCAGGCGCGGAAAAATATTCTAATTCCCGACGCCGATCGATAGAGGTCTCAATTAAAAAAATATTATTGCTTTTTCTCAGTTGGGAATTATTGGGGGTGAGTTATCGAGGGTTGGGTGGCGGCTACTCTGATTATGTATGCAAAGCACCTTCCCGTATGTAGAATTATCGTACTCTCTACATTCCTCAACAGGAACTCCGAGTTCTGCGAATGGGTGATGGAAGGAAGACATTATGGGGGTATATTAGGCTCATTACTTTAGTGTTACGAGTTTTCATTCATTATTTAAATGAATCTTTTGATATTATAGACAGTGCTAACAAGATGGAAAATGGAATTAAGATTAGATCGAAATTTTTGCTTCCGGATTTTATGAACTGATGTCGACATTAAGAAAAGACCAAGAGATAATCTACTTAGCCCAGCCTCCTCCCAATAAAATGTGTTTTACAGCCATATGAATAATTTTTCTGAAGAGTAAGCTTATGAGAGATTTGAAACTGATATACCGATATACTGATGAAACCGAAAAGAGTAACTTCAAACATCTTTAAATTCGAACATGACTAACCCGGATAGAAAATATGGTATGTTTACGTTAGAAGAGAATGACGTCATTTTTGGTAATTTTGTATATCCAACCATAACAACGTTGAAATTCCCATTGAAATGCGTTAAATATCGATGAAACTAGTAAAATATAATTTTTGAAAGTTGCCAACCTGTAAACTTTTAGACGTTGCCCAACCAAACGCTCAGGAAAACATTCGTCTCATTCGTCTGACAGGTTTGACTTTTATTGTTCAGTTTGTGTTTTATTTCGTTTGATTCTTCAGTGTTCTCTGTTTGATAATAAAAAGAGTTATTTTCAGAACTAATCAATTCTTTCAATAAGACCTTAAATTTCTCGGAATAAAGGTCTGATTCAGTCGATTCGTATACTTCCTTTTAACGACGTTTCGACATAGTATTTGTCATCTGGTAAAAACATATTTATAATTCTGTGTTTGCATCTACGACCTTCAAAACGTTCTACGATGCAAACACAGAATCAATAATTTGTTTTTAACCTGAATTCGAAAACTCTTTGAAAGAATTATACGTGACTAATTAGATCTTTATTCGAAAATGAAAAAATAATTTTATATATATATATATTTATATATATATATATTTTTTTTAATTTCTTGAATAGTTATAGTCATTCATATAATTTCTCTTAACACGTTCGACATGTATGTCATTTCAGTTAACTAAAATTAAAATATGAGTTTGGAATATTCAACTTAACACAATATTGAAATGTATGCACTAAAATAATTCTTTAACATCATATGATTCGAAATATAACGCGTTATTTAACTCAATATAAAAATATCTGTAACATTTATGAGTACGATGCGAACGCAGAATTCTTATAATATAAGTGAATACTCATAAATGTTACAGATATTTTTATATTGAGTTAAATAACGCGTCATATATTCGAACCATATGTTGTTAAAGAATTATTAGTGCATAATTTAATTAGTTAGTTGAATATACTCAAACTCCATATCTTTAATTTAGTTTAACAAATGACTATCAACGATAGCTATAGTTAAGAGAAATTATATGAATAGACTGAATCAGACCTTTATCCCAAGAAATTAAAGAAAATATATATGTGGTCAAGAAACTAAAGAAAAAAAAAATATATATATATAAAATAATGAAGAAGATAGCGTCTGTAATTAAATATCAATGAAAATAGTGTTTGTGGCATTCAGACGAGAAAATCGTAAACATGATTGACACCGGCGGATAGACCAATATAATTTTCATTAGGTGTGCATGCGTGAATGTTTTCATGCATCACATTAACCTCCATCATCTTCGTCACTAACACAGAACTGAATTTAAAGGTGTGAATCATCGGTTTCGAACAAGGACCAGTGGCTCAGGTGGAAGAGCGTACGACTAGAAATCGAAAGGATCCAGGTTCGATCCCTGGCTGATCCACATTTTTATTTTTCAGTTCTAGTTTTCATTTTCTCGTCTGAATGCATTGATATATAAATATATACATATATATATATATATATATATATATATATATATATATATATAAAATGGAAGAATTTAATGGACATATCCCTCAAAGAGAAGTGTAACCGTAGACACGGTTTCGGGCTCTCGGCCCTCATCAGTACGGTGAAGAAGTGCAAGGATGAATAACACTTGTAGAAAACGACAAATCAACGGAGTCAACAAACAGAAGACAGCCGCACATTTGTGGTTTCGGTTAGCAGATCCTGAATTCCAGGGCAACAACCAACGTCACCAGGAGGCAGCTATAGCTACCTGCGTGAATCCGAGTCCAGGATTATAGAGTTGGCTTCTGTTTGTTGACTCCGTTGATTTGTATAAAGTAGAGAACATTCTATAAATACAGGAAAGCGTTAATAAATACTTAATATGTATTATGTGGTAGAAATAAAAGATATATCTTAATCATATCAATCATAACTATCATATCATAAAGAAAACAAGTACATATATACACATACACACACATATACATATATATCACGTCCAAAAAAAAACAAACATATATCATGAAAATCTACGAGACACTAAAATCGAAGCTGAAATTCATCGAGAGTGTAGCAATTTTTTTCGACGAGGGCAGTCTTTATTCTTGATTTAAAAACATCGATATTTGGCGCAGTTTTGATGGAATCATCGAGCTTATTATAAAGTATGGGCCCCAGATAAAGATGGCTTTTTTGATATAGGGTAGGTCTGTGCGTTTTGGGTATCAGTAGGTCTCTAGAACGTGTCAAGTGCTGATGCTGGTTTGGTGCGAAGTTGAGTCTATTCTTATATACGTGTATACAAAGTTCGTAGATATAGATGCTAGCAATAGTAAGTATTTTTAATTCTCTGAATTTATTTCTACATGATTGTCTCCACCCAATTTGTGCAATGATTCTGACTGCATATTTTTGTAAAATAAAAATTCTTTCCGCAGAAGACGCTGTACCCCAGCTCAAAATTCCATACCGTAAATGACAATGTATGGTCGCATAATACAGATTTAGCAACACTTCTTTACCACAGTGCTTCGACATAAAACTCAATACGTATTTTTTCGCATAGAGTTTCAATGTGAGCAGTCCATGCAAGTTTGATCTAAAGTAAGACCCACATTTTAGTTGAGAGCATGATTCAACCAACGTCATTCTCATGGATTTTGAAATTTTCTGGGATATTGTGCAGGGTGAATTTCATCAACGCTGTTTTGGATATGTTGAGAGTCAAATTATTTTTGTTCGCCCATGTTATAACTTGATCGTAGAAAGTTTGTGTCATTTCTGTGAGAACTGTCACGTTTTGCCCTTTGACAAGAAAATTTGTGTCATCTGCGTAAGCGATTACATGAGTTTCTGATAGATCATTGAAGTAATTCATCAGATCGTTAGCGTATACAAGGAAAAGTAAGGGTCCGAGTATAGAGCCTTGAAGGACGCCCTGTTCGATAGTTGCAAGTTGGCTTTTGGAGTTCTGAATCAATACTCTTTGGGTCGTGCCTATCAAGTATGATTTCATCAAACTCAAAGCTGTTCCTCTCACACCAAATCTATTCCCATCCAAATATCCAATAATAGTCTGGTTCAACCTCAACTTACCAAAGGATTGAAACACAAAAAAATACGAAGTACGACTCTAAGGAATTTATTGATTTACTATGCAAACAACAAAGATCAACTAAATATAAATTAACAACAAAGAAATAAAATTGATCTAAGCAAAAAAATTAAGGTTAATACAACAGTAGCATTGAAAATAAAATTATCAAGTATCGAACTATCAAAACATCAATTATCAAAATATCAAATTATTGATGTATCGAAAATAGACAAATGATCAAGTATCGAATTATCAAATATAAAAAAATCAATTAATGTCCAACGGTAGACACTATACAAAATTCAGTAAGCGCCAGCCAAAATCATCATATTCATACCTATATACTAGGATCTTGGCAAAATATCAAATGGCAAAAGCACATAAAATCACGGAGCGACTGCAGAAGCGATCGCGTGAGCTCAGGCGTCGCGCATGCGTGGATCTAATATCACCAGATAATCTCCTTAGGCCATCTCAAATTCCGCTTAACAGTGGCCGCAGCAATAATAAACAAAATTATAGGACTGCTAGCAAATAAACCATACCGCAGGTGGGATAATATCTAAGTATAGCATGCACAACAACGCAAGTGAATACAACAATAATTAGAGCATACATCGACAATAATACGCCATAAATGCAGTGCCTTTTAGCATTTGAGCAATATCGCATGCGTGATAATATCTCAGTCAAACATGACAACAAGTAATTATAAACAACAAATCATAGACAACAAGTGTGTATAACCAACATTTAACTTGTGTGGTCTAGTTCAAAGATGTAACTCCATGCTGTGTTTCAACCTTATGAGGCACAATCGTCCATCGTCTTGAAATCCTGGTGATCATTCCCTTGTGGAATGACTCTGTAGATGGAGGAACTGCATGCTACCAGCATTCGTGATTGGTCACCCTGTAGACCATGAACTGGGCTACCCTGTACACCCAACTACTCAAAAGGACCATTGGCCTTCCTCAAGAAGTATGTGGAAAACCAAAACCAGGAACCAGAATCCAAAACCATGAACCAAAATCCAAGTCCTAAACCATGTCCAGAATCCAGGAACCCAAAGGGACAATTAGCCTTCCTCAAGCAGTATGTGGAAAACCCAAACCCAAAAAAAAGTCAAAAAGGTCCACAAAAAAGATCCAAAAAGAAAAAAAAGCCCTGGCCGAGAGGGGTTTTTCACTCAGTTGTCACAATCAAACTGCTTTGGCAATGGATGTATTCTATTCGACCCCATCTCAACTGTTGAGTTTGATGTACGATGCCCTGGAGTCTGACAAACAGGTCAACGTGGTGTGTAGTCTTCCAAATCCTCCGCAGAGTGCGAATCCAGATAAATACCAAAAAATATGCCCACAGGTCCAACCAATGTATCCTGAATTAGCCGAGTTTGGTTCGAAAAGTATGATGCAAAGATCATAATTTTTCAAAACCACTCACCTCCAGGCTATTCGACATTTTTCGGTAAACCTGCAGCAAAGTGAAATGTCACCGATTTTGACGAAATGTTCACAGATGCTTTAGAACACGATAATAAAAGTAGATCTATCGAAATTTTTCCGCGGAAACTGTTATTTTTGGAATTATGGCCCTTGAAAGATTCAAAAAGGTCTATTTTCAATCATAATTTCCACTTACTTGGGACGGCTCAATTTCCTTATTCTTTCAGCAACACACTGTAGGGAACCCTCAATTTCTATTCGATACCTTCTTCAATGCAATTCATAACATTTTATTTTTCGGATTCAGGACAATAGTTAGTTTACTTTCAGAAAATTAAAAATCGTTTAACATTTCACGTTATACATCTCATCTGTCAAAGAGAGAACTATAATCTTTTTTTTTTCAAGCACTCGGGCGTGGTTAGTACTTGAATGGGTGACCACCGAACAAGGAAGTTCCGCGTTAAAATGCCCTAACAACTGTACGTAGTAGCATATTCCAGCTGCAGGCGTCTTATCAATGAGCACGAGATAAGACGATAGATATGCCGTCCTTAGGAGGGGACGTTAAGATGGCGGTTCCGAGTTCATAGATGTTGAGCTCGTTAAAGAACCCTACCTCTGAAACAACAGAGAATTCGGCAAAATTTCCGGTTGGTAGGAGTGTGCTCACCGGCGTCGGAGTTTAGCCTTGGTAGCAGAAATAGGCCGACGTTAAATAAAGAAGGAAAAAAAAAACTATAATATTTGCATCTGTTTTCTACATTGTGCCAATTATTCATTCTTGATAAACCTTCATATATTGGTAGAGCACTCCTGCTCTCCGAAAATAGCTGAACGACTTTTCTCACGTGTTTTTGCCCCCTGAACACGAATCCGGCGCTCTCGTACCCTACCTGATTTAGAGAGCTTTCTTTGATCCAGAACACAAGTTTTTCAAGCATGTTTTCTCGCGCAAAAATCACTCACAATGCCTTCTTTTTACAATGTAAAAATTCTCGATTTTGGTAATAGCGAAATGTCCCTAAACTTAATTTTTACACTTACTTACACTTTTGCTGAAATGTCTGCTCCCATTGAAACCTAATTCAGTGTATTTCCCTCTCGCGACTGACTGTCACTATTGTGCCCAAAATAATTATTCGTAAAAAACGATAAAAATCACCGCTATCGAAGTGCCCGCGAAAAAGTTGATTGGCTGGCAATGAACTTGGATAGCAAGGTTAGGTTAGGTTGTGTTCTTTTCTTTTACCATTACTTATAACACATTTGCTGAAATGTCTGCTCCCATTGAAACCTGATTCAGTGTACATGCATCTCCTGACTGACGGTCACTATTGTGCCCAAATAATTATTCGTGAAAACGAGAAAAATCACCGCAAGCGAAGCGAAGCGTGTTCTGAAAAAGTTGATTGGCTGGCAATCAATTTGGATAGGAAGGTTAGCCAAGTTAGGTTAGGTTGTGTTCCCTTCTTTTACGTAAGACATTGACTAGATTTTAAGAGCGGACCGAGACAGGCCTTAAAATCCCGTAAGATTAGATTTATAGAGCAGACCGAGACACGCTGAACTTATAACGCATTTGTTGTAAAATCTGCTCCTATTGAAACCTTATTCAGTGTACTTGCATCTCGCCACTGACTGTCACTATTGTGCCCAAATACTAATTAGTAAAAAACAGATAAATACCGCTATCAAGTGCCGCGAGCGAAGTGAAGCGTGTTTTGAAAAAGTTGGATAACTAGGTTAGCCAAGTTAGGTTGGGTTGTGTTACCTTCTCCTACGTAAGATATTGACAGAATTTGGCTATATTTTATGTGAAATTGTGCCGAAAATGAGTGATTTGGTGGTCGTAGTTAATGCTGGTGAGAAGAAAGAGGCATTGTGAGTGATATTTGCGCAAGAAAACGGAGCTTGGAAAATACATGTTCTGGATCAAAAAATTGTATCTAACTCGGAAAGGCAAGAGAGCGCCGCGTTCATTCGAATCGGTGGCAAAAACAAGTAATAAAAGTCTTCCAACTATTCTCGGAGAGGAGTGCTTTCACTGGATATCTACCCAAAATATTTCCGCGTAAACGGTTATTTTCGGAATTATGGCCCCAGAAAGGTTGAAAAAAGTCAATTTTAACTTTTACTCATTGAGACGGCTTGTTTTCTTGATTTTTTCAGCAATACACAGATAAAGCCTTAATTCACATAATTCTGATTATCACAATAATAATTTAATTAATGTTAATTGGTTTTTTTTTGGAATTTTTTAATTGTCATTATTGACAATCATCTCAAATTTTATTGCCTGTTTACTCAAATAAAAACACTTTCAAATAGGAAAACTATGTTTAGAGTGCTTGTTTCGTGAATAATTGTGAAATAATCCTTTTCAATTACAACTGTTCATTGCCATGGAGTTGGACATTTTTAAATAAAAAAATATTTCCGACTCTTTTCGCAGAAAAAATTTTGGTTGCCAACGAAGTTTAGTGCATTCTGAAGCTCTGTGAAAATTTCGTCAAAATCGTGACATTTCACTTTGCTGCAGGTTTTCCCATTTTTCAGAACAGGTGACAGAAAATGAAGTTTGACATCGAACAAGTGTCATAGTTGACCAATCAACTACGTCCACCTAAAACATAGTTTGCACACTCGCCTAAAGATGCCGCTTCTCCAGAGATTTCCTCAGGACCCTTATGGAAATAGTTCAGGAAACAGTATTCTAGAATCCAACCTTTATAAATAGTGAAATGTAAAAAAATTCCTAGCATGGAATTGAAAGCCAAGTTTTTGTGATCGTCCAATGAAAAAGTATTGCTAATATTTACTCCAAGATATTGACGATTACATATTGATTGATCTACCAGAAATCGTTATATTGGATAGGCTTTTCTCTAGAGAAAATACAAGCTTGTGTCTTTGTTGTATTGAACATAATAAACTTAATTTTCGCAAGGTACAATAACACTGCAGTAAGGTGAAGTACCCTTTGCTTATCATATTTGAATAAACACCAGTGATTCGTATTATGGAAAAATACATATCTCCTAATTTTCCAGTATCCACATAAATAATATTTTCTCAGTACAAAATTGATGATGCGAATAAAATAGAACTTTGAATTAAAAGTTGTGGAGTTTCTCACCGGATGTATTTTCAAATGATTGCCAATCAAAAGTATTGAAGGTGTGGGCCACTAAGAAAAACTCCAATGTGTGCCAAGCTTTCATTTGTTGTTAAACTTATGTACAAGTTTTACCAAACTCCGGCTTGTACCCATATTCCCGACTTTTACCACAATATTTTTGTATCTAAAACCAATTATCAGAAATTCCTTTTTGACGATGTTTGTATTTTTTTTTATTTAACGTTGGCCTATTTCAACTACCAGAGTTGAACCGCCATCTTAACGTCCCCTCCTAATGACGGCATACCTCTCACTATATCCCGTGTTCATTGCTATAACGCCTTCGAACTGTGGATATGCTACTATGCTGCAGATGAACTGGCTTTTTAATGCGACTGTGAAGAAGACTATCGTCAACCTGAAGTTATTGATATATAATATAAAAACGAAAATGAACGATTGATTTTGAAATCAATTAGATTCAAGAAACCAGCACACCCCAAACAATTGACGGGGTCTATCTTCGTGTTCTCGAGGTATTAACTGATGTTCCTGTATGAAAATTAGAAAGGCATCTTTTTTCATCCCAAAAATATATTTTTTGTACACACTCCACAAAATGCCTACTTTGAATACTGAAAATAGTCCGCAAAATGCCACTTTAGCGGACTTGTACTTAAAGTCGTCATGGCAACACTTGAAATTTGTTTATTCAGAAAACTTATAATTAATATCCTAAAAACGTTTCATGATACGTAATAAGCTATAGATTGAAAAGGGAAACATTCTCAATTGAATAGAAATATTTTTCTGTGAATTGAAAAATCCACGATAAAAAAGTAATTTTTTTATAATACCTAACAGAAACCAATTACTTCCTTGGCTAAAGCCACGCTGGACATTGAACTACATCTGATAGCTATTGAGAAAGGACCGTAATCTAAAAGTGAAAATTTGAATTTTCATTCAGACAGTTTGATTTTTACTCCAGTCTTAATTAAGAACTCATTTAGATGAATGAGGCAGAGAAGAATGTTTTCCAAAAGAGAAAAGTACTCACCAGAAATCATTTGTAACATTGATGCAAGAGAGGCATCTCACTCACTAGGTCATCAATTCATTTTGGTCGACGAAAATCTATTTCACGCTTCCTCGATCATCAGGAAGACCGGAAGAAATAGGAAACACATTTTCAAGAATCAATCTCACTTTGCATAGATGGAAAAATGTAAGAAACATTTCTTTTGGAGAGACACTTTGAATTACTTTTTTTTGAAATTAAAACCTGTCATGGGGTATGATAGATTGATTGTTGACTGTGTTATTTTATTCACGGTATTTTAGAATCCTTGTGAAATACTTGTTTTGACTATATTCCCGTGTTTACAAAGTGTTTTTATAAACAAAATGAAATAGTTCTTGTTTGTTTCACTACATTAATCCATGGAACTTGGAATATCATAATGAAATTATTCATCTATACGTGTTCTCAATTAAAACTGGCAAAAAATCAAAGAACTATCTAAAAAAAATGTTGAATTTCCTTGTCAGATTTTTTTTTAAGTTAGGGTCCTTCCACAATATATATATCAGATATATTTAGACGCCCAGCATTGGTATAGTACGAATGAAGTAGTTTTTTCTCTTAGATAATACAAATAATGCTTTATTTTTTATACAATGATTTTCAATTTCCCGAGAAAAAATCCCTCACCCCAGAGTTCATAAAAAACCCAATAAATTGTGAACATTTTAAATTCAAATCGTAATACTTCATTGTAATGTCTTTGAGAAATTTGATATCATTCATTAGTGTACTATAAGCCCAATTATAGTATATTCATAACTTTCTAGAAATTTCGACTATAATGCTTTCGCTAATTTATTTTCGAGGCACTCTTCATATTTCTGTTTACCATCCATTTATACCTAATATCATGTTTTTGATTCCATCTTCTGGTATATAAATCTTCCACTCATAGAGAAGTATATGTGTCACCTTTACTCAGAAGTCTCAATCTATTGATGGAAACTTTCAAATGATGCCTTTTCATGAGGGGGATGTTGGAGCAAGCCAATTTATTGAAAGTTATTAATAAAAGCTGTCCAAAGAACCCCGAAAGTTCGAGATGGCTGAATTAGGGAAAATGTGATTATTACTTTCCCTTAATGCGAAATATAAAGTATGCCTTGACCGGCTTTTTTGTAGATGTTTCTTCGGCCTGAAATTAATTTTTGTATAGAAATTGAAAAAGATTTACGGGAGGTCGTTCAAACACTCGGCTCCCACGCTTGTTTTAGAGAATCAAAGCAGAATTGATAATTAACATTTTCCTCGTCCCAAACATTTCCAGATTTTCTTTAAGGAATTTCTCTTAATTAAAAATGTTTTAATTCAATATTAAGACCCTGCAAACAAAATTGAAGGAAAAGCTACCTAGCGCAAGTCAAACGAAATGAATTATTGACAATTCGGTTGATTTCACGATATTTAGGAAATGGCGTTGAGTGCAGTCAACTTGAACATTGAATATTAATGATTTACAAAGCACGGGTGATTTTATTTTTTTAAGTATTGATCGAGCGCGAAGTTTGGAGAGAATTGGATGAGTTAGGGTAGATATTTGATTCGGAAAGAACAAAATATGTTGCTTTAGTAACCATCAAACCATCACTTATCATGAAAACTCAACGAATAAAACGTTAAAATAAGGTGATATTGACTTGTTCCCAAGATTACCATTAAACATCCGAAAATTTCCGACATATGAATAGAATAGATATAATGAAGGGTGGCCCACCATCTTGGGAGTGTAGTTGCGAATATTGCATTTTATTTCCTACCCAGACGCTATTTCTCCTGTAATATACAACAGAAAACAACTATTTCCGCGGCTATGTTTGTCGTTGAACTAGATCTGATGGAAATTGGGAAAAAATTCCACAAAAAAAGCTACAATGTGAAAATTATATTCATCAATTCATCCAACTATCGAGAACTCATATAGAGGGTGTTACCAAATGAGTGCGAAAGTTTCTCGGGGGTGATTCCTTGTCGAAAATTAAAGGGGGTTTTTCATGTAAAGAAAAGCTCTTAGGCCTACCCTTGAAATGTTACACGCTTCCAAAAATGAGAAAAAAAGTATTTTTTTTCTTGACATTGCTGAAGTGTTGAAGAAACAACATTTTTGGACATGTTCTACCAATAAAAAAGCTACCTATGAATATTTTTTAAATTTTGTTGTGATCTTTTAAAGTGGTGAAACATGCAACCCCTATTCCATTTTTTACCAGAACTTTTTAACAAAACAAAATTTCTTAATTTAAAAATATGTGTTGAAAAGAACAATTCATTGCAAAACCTTTTTAACTCCTTTGTTGTGTCCGTAGTTTCCTATTAAAAAGATAAAACACACAATTGTGCATAAACGGATCTTCTGTAAATGGAATCGAAAAAATCTAGTAGGTGGCTGTCACGTTTTGTTTGCACAACTTGTGACTTCAATCGTAGTATTTTGAAATCGAAAAAATCTAGTAGATGGCTGTAAAGTCGCTTTGATTTTTTCTATGTCGTTGTTGAAAGTTCAATTGTGTCTGTTGAATCTTCATTATGAATAATTAACTAACGCTGAAATGGTTCATATACATTTTATGTATGGTCGTGCCAATGGAAATTCTGTGGAAGCTATACGGCTCTATGCAGAGTTGTATCCTCAGCGCGTGATACCTCATCACACAATTTTTGCACATCTTCACCAACGCCTCTGTGAAAGAGGGACTTTTCAAAAACGAACAGCTGATTGTGGTCGTCTCCGAGTGATAAAAACGGTGACACTGGAAGAAGAGGTTCTCAATATGATTGAAAATCGTCCGGAATTAAATTGCTAACACACTTAATGTTAGCAATAAACCAATCTGGAAAATTTTAAAGGATCACCAATTGTATCCTTACCATATTCAACGAGTCCAGGCACTTTTGCCGCGAGATTTTCCCCATCGAGTAGACTTTTGTCAATGGAGTCTTCAAATGATTACCCAAACTGCTCAATTTTTAACCGACGAAACCAAAAAGGAGGAGGTTCTCTATTCGACCAGTATATTTTATGTTTTTCCATAATATTTTTTTATGTATGATCACGCATAACTTTTTACTGAGGCGTCCGATTCCGATAATTATTTTTTCAGTGGATAGGGTATACTTCGGATTTGGTCCCATTTAGATTTAAAAGATGAAATCCACCCCTAAGGGTAGCGAAATGAAGGATATTGATCACTCACCCTCTGAATTCTGGTCCGTTAACCGATTCTATCAGGCATAACTTTGTACTGGGTTCTTCGATTTGGATGATTCTATTTTTAATAGATAGGGTATACCTTATATTTGGATTTCGAAAGGAATTAGCCGCCCTTACGGGTAGAAAAATAGGGGATAATTGATTTTTCTCTAGTGAACATTGGCACACACATACGTAGTTGACAATGACAGATCGCTACTGACATTATTCTTGTTCCGTCAAAATCAGTATATTTTATGAGAGGATGGAATGATATACAGAGTAATGAAATAAACTAACCAGAACAACGAAAATAATTTGGATTACAACAAATTGTAAAAGTAGATAATCATATTATTCAACTGGTAATAGTTGAAGTAAGGTGGGTAAGTAAGTATTTTGGAAGTAATAAAAAAACAAGTAGGTACTAATTGGTAGATTTTAGCCACAAAAAATTTAAAAATAAAAACTTCTTAACAAAAAATTAAACCGACGAAATACGGAACTGAAAGTAAATAAATAAACCTTCTAGTCTCAGTAACTAAGCTCCTAAACTAATGTAAGTAACTAATTTTGAGTCGGTGCCAAACAAACAATCAACGAACATCATTAAATTACTTCAAAAAAATTATAAGAATGTCACCGCGCAACTCGATGCCATCATTTTACGCCTTACCTAATTCATTTGCTTCTTTGTTTGGCGCCGACTCAAAATTAGTTACTTACATTGGTTTAGGAGCTTAGTTACTGAGACTAGGAAGGTTTATTTTATTTTTTACTTTTACTTTCAGTTCCGTATTTCGTCGCTTTAATTTTTTGTTAAAAGGTTTTTATGCTCATTCAGTTGATTACTCTTATTTTTTATATATATATATATATATATATATATATATATATATATATAAATATTTTTTATATAGTACAATTTGGATAAATACCTATCCGATATTTACGATTTCCACTATTAATAAATTCATACCGAATTTTTTTATATTACAACACCATTCACAAGACTTGATCGAGGCTTTCGACAATTGCCTGAAATCTCTGTAAAGGGAAGATTGAGATTAAAATCAATTTCTAAATATTTTTAATTATCGGTCCCCGAATCCTAAAGAAAATTTGTATTCCAATAATTCAATACAATACCTATAAAACTGTTTTTTGAGGAGGTAAGTACATATGACCATTCATTTTGAGTTTTCTCTACTTTTGAAGTGGAAAATATATCAATTATCTGTATGTATAGGAACTTCACTCGAAATGGGACTTCCTAATGAACAATAGTTCAGAGATATACAAGTAGGCAAACTCTACAAATAACCGTAGGAACAAATCAAATCACAAAAGTCTGAAGTCATATCCTTGAATGAATTATGGATATTTTCATGAATGTGCACACATTTATAATAGGTATGTCTGCTGCAGCCTCTCTGATACTTGATTTTCGAATCCGTAAGATCTTCTCGGTTGATTGCAGCTAACCATAAAGCTCTTCTCTTCCTCGATAAGTCATTTTTACTAGACAAAAACTTATGATTTGAAACTGTAGGCACCGAGTAAAACCCGACTCTATCCCTGCCGTGAAGAGACCCACAGTCAACTACAATGCAAGAAAGGGGCATTTTTCTTCAGGTGAAGCACGAACTATAGTCCAAAATTGAAAAAACTACTCAAATTCGCACAGAAAATCACAAAATAAACACTTTTACCACTATGGTCGCTTATGACGAATTACAATGTGTGCCAACAACCGCCATATTGCTTTTGTTTTGACAGGTCGTTGGATTGCCTACTAGCAGAAAAAACCTTTATGCCTTAATGTTCAAGAGGACCCTTACTGTGACTAGGAAAAAACGAACGAACTGTATGACATTTAATTAATATTATATTTCCCATTGAATTTCCGTAGAATATATAGAGAAACATTTACATTCGTCGCTGCAGAGTTTACCTGCAGCTAACAAGTTCATATACATAATAAGTTATTAATCTAGGGATGTGAGTTGTTAATAGCAGTGATTACAATAAAACACTTTGAAACGACCTGAAGCTTCTGTTTTACTAAACGACCAGTCTATTAAACCAAACAGGCCGACACACGCGATGTTGAATCTGACATTTCTGATGGTACGTTGGGAGGAATATTGTTCTATAACAATAGTTACCAGTGACGTATCCGGGACTGTGTCAGATAGATCACTAGTGAAAATAATGCAGCGGCGAGCGTAGGAACCCTTTATCATTTGGAAAAAGAAAAATTATATATTTATTAATAATTTTATTATACAAACAGCCCACTTAATAAATAAGGGTAAACATTGATATTACTTAAAGGTTATGAAATTATATTATAACGTTGAAACACAAATCACAGATATAACTTCTTTATATTTACCTGAAAAAAATCAATATTATAATTAATTCCATCATAATATAGACACTTCTTAAAATTTGGGGTATTTCAAAACTAGTTCTAGGACAGCAAGCATATAGAAGAATTGCCTCTGCTAGTAGTTTTAACAGAAATCAGAAAAAATCCGAAGCTCCACATACTCACTTATCATACTTTCTTTTAGTTTCAAGGATACAAACCTTTTAGCGATTAAATAAACCACAAGTTTCATGTTACCTTGGAATTCATATATCTGATAAATTGGTTCCGAATTCTTCAAAGTCTTGTTAAACATTAGCGATCAAATAATTCGACCAAAATTGAACCTACCATAAAGGAATGCATCATATATCGATATTAGAGCTCTTGCAAATCTAAATTTCCAAACATTTTTTACATGGAGAATGGAGAGCACGCTGGAAAACAAAGAAGTGCTTATAGCGGCCTTCCTAGATATAGAATAACATTCTCCCATAGACTCAATCAATCATCAGGTATCTTGGACAGAGAGGGGTCGAGGAACCATGCGTGACTTGGATAGACTCAATGCTGACAGGATGATTCACACAACTTTAATTTAATGAGGGAGACTATAGCAGCACGGGCGACCAGGGGATGCCCTCAGGAAGGAGGTATTTCTCCAGTCCTGTCATAGGGGAAACACACCACCAACAATGAATCCTCAATAATCCACCATATGATATTCACCTAGGGAGAAACTCTACAGACTTAGGAAGAGGTCAATAATCTCGGAGTAATACTGGACTCGAAATTGACCTGGAACCAACATCTGACAAATGGACCAGAAATGCAGAGATCTCACTAATTGTGACCAGACGCGTCTTTGGAAGAAAATGAATCACACATGGTACACATGTTGCGGCCAAAGGTACAACGAAGAAGCGATATAACGAAATTAGTCAAAATACAAATACGCCAGTCTATATATTACAGGGTCAAGAGATCAACGCCCACGGCAGCTATGGAAAGAGTGCTGGGACTGCCTCCCCTCCACTTGGTGGTATAAGGTGAAGTAAGGCGAGGCTGGGTGACTACGCCGACGCATTCCAGGAGACGGACACCCACAGGAACCCATTGATCCAGAACATCCACGGAGACCTGAACCTGGACGATCCCAGGTTCAGAGAGAGGGACAAATACACGCGACCAGTCTATCAGAACCAGCGTCCACCGCCAAGAGTAGCACTCCACCGCATCAGGTGAATAACAAACTCAAACCAAAACACGTTAGATAGCACAACCACCACACACTACACTTACACACCCATCAGGTACATCACCACCATGCACACACAGTATCACGTCAGGAAACACAAAATATACGATATGAAGGGGTTTAAAGCACTCAGAGGCTGACTTCATACCGAAAGAAGTACGATATCAATCTTGCAGACGTGCCAGTTTGCGAGTTGAGGACCGCTCCAAGGGGAGCGAGGGAGGATGGCAAGTGGATAGTAACTCTCATTCACACAAAAGCGTGAAGGGGATATATGATTATCCATGGGCACTCAACTTTCAGGGGGGCATGGGGTCGTGCTGGGTGACTTCAGTTGGTTCTCTGGTGTATATTTCCACAGAGTTTGCATCGAGAATATCTAGTAGTTTTGGTAAGTTTTTACTTACTTTCATGAAATTTTTGTTAAAATCACTTACATATTACAATATTATGTTGTTCATTTTCGTCTTTCAACAAGTTTATTGCTTGATCTAACTTCTCTAGAAAAATGTATATATCCCCATCAGGACTCCTGTACATGGACAAGATAAAATGGACTTATCAAGATTTAGTTTAGATTTGAGTACAAGACATTCAAAATACTTCTCCTCTGATATATTTTTAATATGTTTAAGTAGGCAGCATTCAGTGTTGTTCCTAACCCTATCGTATATCAAAACTATAAATGAAATCTGACGAGCCCGAGAGTTTTTCCCAGGAGAATTAAGTTTAATATTTAACGAGATTATTTTATTACTACATTACAAACGCACTCTATGTGTCTTCACTGGACAATAAATATGCGTCAAGACAAATAATCTTGTTCCTACACATCCCTACTTTCCTGACGGATTCATTCTTTCAGGGCAGATCTGCTTATTACACTTAGTGTTGGTTCCTTCTATATATCACTTGCTTGGCGGGTACAATGTTTTCCGGAATTCACATCAACCAAACAATTTCTTATTTACCAAAATGTAGTTTAGTTTATGGTTTTGGAGAAATGTATATCTCATGGAATGTGACTGTAATGAATTATAATTTATCTAATTCGATGTCAGTCCATAACTACAATTTAAACTACTTTATACATTGTAAGTTGATTTACTGCACAATATGAAATTAAAGTACAGCATTATTTTATCTTTATTGGGTTTCCTTATCATTCGCACTCACGGTTTGAAGGACATCACTTGCAAAATATAGAATACATCATTATAGTTTTGCGATTTTTTTAATCAGTCCTTATCTTGATGCGGTAGGTTTTGCTCATTGAAGATTACAAGGTTGAATTATCTACACCGGTGTTGATAGAGTGGTAGCCAGCTACATTGTTGACACATTTGGTTCGACTGTACGAAACGAGGTTTATTTTCCTCGAAATACCGTTGAAAAATGATCCTCAAATATGATTTTATCAGAGCTCAAATTTATGAATAGCTGAATTTATATGTTTTCGGTTGGCGATAGTTTTCTTGAAAATCTTTGTTTATATGAAGCTGATTTTTCATCCCCAGGAATATTTGATTTAATGTTATTCCTGATTCCTCTTTCGAATTTATCCCACTGCAGGAATTTTAAATGTTGCCAAGTATATTTATACTTTATTCGTGATTGATATTTACACATTTCCTAAAAAACCTTTGTTTGTATATTTTTGAATAAACCAACAAAACATTTGTCTTCTTTCCTATTCCAATGTTTCTGGTGACTATAATCCATTGTCCAAGTCATTACTACAAAATTAACCTTCAAAATATGCTGTTTTAATGAGCCTCTCGTTAGTGGCAGGTGTTCATGAGTCTGGCCTTCCACGGAAGTAAAGAGCATCTTGGACGGAAACTGTGCCACCAAGGGCGGATCTAGGCAACTTTTCTGGGGGGGGGGACATCAGTCATATTCAGGGGGTGCGCCCCAATTTTGGAAAAAAATAAAAATACATTGTTTTATAATACCTACATATTGTAGAACGCGGAACATAAAAACCTTTTATTAATTTATCAGTTATCGTTTTTTAACACAAATTAATACATTTGTGTCTGCTACATTTGAACATTGAATACATTTTAAACTTTAAACCAAACTACGAATAAAAAAATGGCTCATTACCTTTGGTTTTCAGTAAAAAAGGAACTTGAAACTAACAACATTGATCAATAACAATCAGTACGAAACGTTATAGGAACAACACTAACTAAAATCGTAATTCTAGAGGCAAATTAAAACCATATTAGTGAGACAAAATCTTAATAAAAAAGTACAATAAACTAAATCTTTGTTGAAAAGATTGGAATCACAACTAGAGGACAAACTCAGTTTTGCGTTTCTTTAAATTTGCGAAACAATCTATTACTTTCTCTATATCTATTAAAATATTGCGGTGGATGTGCAAAAGGCCAAGACCAGCTAAACGTTCCTTAGTCATGTTTGATCTAAGCCACATTTTGAACCGATTTAAAGACGAAAAGGACCTTTCTGCAGAAGCTACACTACAAGGCAGAGTTAGCAAAAGTTGTTAAATTAATTTTACATATCCAGTATACTCAAATCCAGGAGGTTTTCGTTTTACATTTATTTTGCCAACATTTTAGCTCTGATTCTATTTTTAAGTTCATCATGGCGGAATTTCCATTATCAGATTTTTTGTAAATGTACTTAACAGAACTATATTCAAATTTAGTATATTAAAAAAATCACTATCAAATCCACAGTCTAAATCATTTATTATTTTATCTTAAAATAGGAATGTATATTGTAATTCTATAATAGTCCCCTGCTATAGTAGCCAGAAAACAAGCATATTTTTTGGAATTATAGTATTTTTCAGTCTAGGGGTGGGAGGTAATTACCCCCATTACCCCCCCATAGATCCACCCTTGTGTGCCACATCAATCAAATGTGTATAAAAAACAGCAAACCTTTAAAAAACTCCCATTTCCCTCGGAATACACTTTTCTCAGTTCTCACATATTGATATTTACGCAAAATATTTAATGAACAAGAATTTCACTGTATTTTTTGGTACTTTCAATGAAATTTAGTAATGAAATAATAACAGGAAAAATGCCTCTTGATAAACTGAGTTATTTCGACTTTGATATCATTCGTGGAATATGTATTATCTCAAATTCAATAATGAAGGTCATTTTTTTGACACGGAGTTAAACTCGAACGTGGGCAAATACTTTTAAAAAGATAAAAGACAATAGCTAATGAACTGGGCCGAATTTTCTCGATCAATATGTTATGTAATTGATTTGGAGTTTAAATTTTTCATTGCCTTTATTTTAAACGTTTACGTTCAACTCGGTTTTTGCTTCAAAGTTTATTTTACATATCTCCTCCGACAATATCGAAAAAAAAATCTGTGAATTGAAAAATCCACAATGAAAATGGAGTTATTGTTTGTGAATATCTAACAGAAAACAACTACTTCCCCGGCTAAAGCCACGATGGACATTGAACAACATCTGATAGATATTCTGAAAAGACCCTAACTTAGAAGAAAAAAAATTAAATTGAAAATTTGCATTTTCTTTCAGTTAGTTATTTGATTTTCCATTCCATCCTGTTCATATTTTCGAACAAATCAATTTATTAAATTATGTTTACCATACAGGGTGATTCACGACGAATTATACATAGTCCAACCATAAATACTATGGACCGAGGCCATTTCATATCTGGTATTAAAAAATGCCTTGTAGCGTTTTGACGGATATACAGGGTGATATTTGAAAATATGTGAATTATTCTACGTTAAATATCTCTAAAAGTAAAAGACATATGAAATTTTGCACACTGAGCTCAATAAAATGGGTTTTTGAAAAAAATATATTTCAGGCCCGAACTTAGTTTTATTTTTATTTTTATTGGTTTTTGAAAAACAACACTGGTAAACCATTCATATCTAACTTATTCAAGCAATTTTGGAAAGTTCAAAACCTTTTTTTACATCATCATTTTTGCAAAAGTTCACTTCGAATTGATTTTTCAGTTAGTTATTCGATTTCAGTAATATCAACAGAAAAAAAAATAAAAAAAAACATTTTTAAAGACAAGCTTTTATAAAATAGTACTGAAAAGAAAAACATGATTTATTTCATTGTTGATCTAGGTTATTCTGTGAGTAACAGATTCAAAATCTTGCCACTTTGAATTTCTACAAAAAAATCATAATCTCCGACCCCGAAAACCAATTTTGAATGGAATCAGATCATAATCACAAAAATTGTCCGCCATGTTGGAGCCGCCATTTATTTTTTTTCCTAACAAAAATTTGATAATGCATTGTCACCGGAATTATGTACACCTGCCAAATTTCAAGTGGAAGTGGGTCAAATTCAACTTGCAAGATTTTATTACAGACAGACAGACACCGGGACAGGTAAAACTAAAAATAAAAGTTTGTAAAAAAAATCTTCGAACCCAAAAACCCCCAGATACCAATTTTGAATGGAATCGGACCATAACCACAAGACTCGTCCACCATTTTGGAGCCGCCATGTTGAATTTTGACAAAAAAATCATAATCTTCGACTCCGAAAACCCCTAGATATCAATTTTGAATAGATTCGGACCATAATCACAAAAATTGTCCGCCATATTAAATCAGCCATTTTGTTTTTTTCATAACAAAAAATGCATAATGCATTGTCACCGGAATCATGTACACCTGCCAAAATTCAGATCAATCGGACGATTAGAAGTGGGTCATATTTAACTTGCAAGATTTGATTACAGACAGACATACACACACACACATAGACTGACAGACACCGGGACAGGTGGAACTAAAAAATAAAATGAAAATAAAAGCTTGTAATAAGAGGGTTTCATATATTTATAGTGTATCTTCGGAACTGAAACGTATATACATATAATGAAAGATTTTTTCTCCTAAAAGTACCGGAGTAGTTTGTAAGGTGTACAGATCTAGTTCCAAAAAAAAATCAGATATTCATTAATGCATTTCTAACCTACGAAAAAAAGGAGGAGGTTCGCTAGTCGACGCTTATATTTTTTTTATGTATGACCACGCTCAACTTTTTATAAAGTAGTCCGATTTTGATTATTCTTTTTTTAATGGATAGGGTATGGTCCCATTTTGATTTGAGAAAAAACCACTCCTAAGGGTAGGAACATGGGGAATGATTGTTGGTTCACCCACTGAGTTTACTTCTTAGCCGATTCTACCACTCATAACTTTGTACTGGGTTAACCGATTTAGATGTGTCTTTTTTTATTGTACCTATAGGGTATACTCCGAAGTGGATCCAACTTGAATTTGAAAAAAATACACCCGTAAGGGTAGAAAAATAGGGGATAATTTATTGATTTTACATCTGTGAACCGATTCTGTTAAAACTTGGCACACATATGTAGTTCTGATGACACTATAACATAATGGAGGCCCGGAGTTAATTTGATGATGGGGTGAAAAGGTGGATGAGAAGGGGGGTGAAAGTTGGTTTTGAAATTAGAGTAATTGAAATTGGTATTTGGGTTGGTATTTCAGGGTTTTAGAAAATTCAATCCCAAAGGGGTGAAAGGGCATCTGCTCCTACTGGGCATGCAGGAGAGCCTTCGGTAAGACGTGGGGCTTGACACCAAAAATCCTACATTGGATATATAGGCGATAATTCGCCCGACGCTAACGTACGGGTCCATCGTTTGGTGGACCGGCACCACAAGAAGCAAGTCCAGAAATGAACTAGATAAAGTACAAATACTGGCTTGCCTAGGAATGACAGGTGCTATGATGACGACGCCTACCAGAGCTCTAGAAGATCTGCTAGGTCTGCCACCTCTGCACCTAGTCATTGAACATGAAGCCATGCGTACTGCCTACAGACTCCAAGGTACATGCCAATGGATTGGCACGGAGGCAGACCATGGACACTGTCCAATACACAAATGGAAAGAGATAGCATCCCGCCGGTTCTGAATTTTAAAAAGGGACCAAAAATAATTATCCCCACGAGGGATGAATGGAAAGACGCTGCGATTGGCAGACCCCATGTCTACGGATCAACCTGGTATACAGATGGATCAAGACTTGGGGGAATGTCTGGCGCAGGAGTATACGAGGAAGGCACAAAGAGAGAAATCTCAGTTCCTCTAGGCAAATACGCCTCAGTGTTCCAGACCGAAGTATATGCTATATTCACCTGCGTTTAGGAAAGACTCGACAACACATGTCGTGGACCTATTCTCATCTACTCGGACAGCAAGGCATCAATCATGGCGATAGGATCAAACAAGTTCACTTCCAAATTGATGTCCGAGTGTAGAAACGCCATAGAAAGTTTGCAAAAAACAAGGAAAGTCAGCCTCATATGGGTACCAGATCACAGATGATCCCTCATGCAGATGGTGCCTGGAAGATGACGAGATATCGTCGCACATCCTTACTGAGTGCCCCGCTCTGGTGCACCAGAGAGTGATCAACCTGGGTAGCATAATTCTGAACCCAGAAGATGTCAAAGAGATCCAGCTGAGGAAACTGCTGAGTTTCGTCAGAGAAATCGGCATGCCCAGCTGATTCTCACAATGGGCCCAAGTGAAGAGGTCTACGTGCACGGGTTCTACGGAACAAGCCCACCATGTGCACAGAAGAAGGGGTAAAATGGGGTTTGAAAGTCTGTATAGTTAGTTTTGAAGTTAGGATCATGAAAATTGGTATTTGGGAGTCTATGATACAAATAAAAAAATAAGTGTTTTGGTGTTTTTGGAAATTAACCCCTAAAGGGGTGAAATGGGGGTTAAATTGGGATTGAAAGTTTGTATAGGAATTCCGTTAGTTTGCAAGTTGAGGTTATAAAAATTGATATTTGAAGTCTTTGTTACAAATAGAAGAAATATATCTTTCATGTTTTTAGAAATTCAACCCTTAAAGGGGTGAAATGGGGGCGAATGTTTGAGATGGGGATTCCGTTAGTTTTCAAGTTATAATCATAAAAATTAGTATTTGAAATCTTCGTAAGGGATAAAGAAATACATGCAGTGTTTTTATAAATGCAACCCCTAGGGGAGTGAGAGTTTGTGTATGGGTTCCGTAAGTTTTGAAGTTAGGGTCATAAAAATTGGTATTTGAGGTCTTTGTTACGGATAAAGAAATACATATTTCAGTATTTTTGGAAATTCCGCTCCAGAAGGGGTGAGTGCATTTGTAATAGTCGTCACAAAAAAAACAAAGTTCAACGCGGACGAACTCGCTGGTACCAGCTACTTATAGTATATAACAGTTAATAGTTAAAGTAAGGTGGGTAAGTATTTTAAAAGTAATCCAAATTAAGTAGGTAGCAATTAGTAGATTTTAGCCACAAAAAAAAAACTTTTTGACAAAAAATAAAATCGACGGAAAAAGAAACTGAAAAGCATAAAATAGAATGAACCTTCTAATAACTAAGCACCTAAACTAATGTAAGTTACTAATTTTGAGTTGGCGCCAAACAAACAATCAACGAAGATCATTAAATTACTTCATAGAAATGATCATGAAATAACATAAAATTGCAACGTGAAATCTCCAGCGATAGATAAACAATAACATTAAAAAAACCTCTCCGCACGACCCCTCGCAACGACATGTGCCCTCACGTGTGTGGTCGTTCGGGTAGCTGTCTCGCTGATATTAACTTCGAGAACGCTCGTCAATTTCCGGCAAAGGGACGCGCGCCGCCTCGCACCCCGCTGCCATCAATTTAGGCTCACGTAATTAATTTGCTTGTGTTTGGCGCCGACTCAAAATTAGTTTAGCAGCTTATTTATTCAGACTAAAAACGTTCATTTTATTTTTTGCTTTTCAGTTTTTTTTTCGTCGGTTTAATTTTTTGTTAAAAAGTTTTTTGTTGGAGTCATTTATCACTTTGGCACTTACTAGCCAACTTTGAAATACGCTCTAGTCACCTAGAGTGGCTTTCATGGTGTCAACATTTTTTTTTGAGTTGTATTATTACCATCAAATCCACGGGGATAGATAAATGAACGTATTTCTTTTGTTTTCAATTTACAATGAACCTTGGATGTCGTACCATTTCGTGGCAGACAGAAGGTAGTTTCCTGGGAACAACGTCAAGTATATGAAATACCCACCAACAATAAACAAATAAGTTCAAGGTAGTCTATTCTGAATTCGCTAGAACGTTCACACAAACAAAGCCATAACAAATGTGCAAAAAGACGAAAATGTGGTGGATGGAAAGGTGTGATGACGAATATGTTGATTTGTTCGTCAACATTCAGGATCATTATTCTAAAAATGGTGCATAATTTGGTGTATAGTTTCTATTCCCCAAAATGAAATTTTTTATACAGAGTATACTTCGTTGGTAGCTTTCTATAAACAGCGGTCTAATTGGAGATTATTAAATGAGTTCAATATGGGAGAAAGTTATCGAAAAATCATAATATATGATTTTTGCCTTATCGTTATTTTCAGTTGTTATATCACAAGAAAGTGAGAATAAAGTGAAAATAGTTCGACATATTTTCGAACTTGTTGCCAGGCAATAGACACGAGAGCCCAACGGGCTCGAGTGGCTATTGCCAAATGGCAACAAGTCTGAGAAAGAAATCTGGAGAATTATTTTCTACTTTATCGAACTCTCGTGTGGTATTCTATAGATTATTTTTTTATGTTACGACAAATTTTCTCGCAAAATGTACTAAACCGGTTTTGATTCATTTCTCACTTTTCATGCGAATTGATGACAGACGTCAAATTAAAAATATACGTTGTTAGACAATAAAAACAAAATTCCTCAAATTATTCCCGCGGCAATTTTCTAGGTAGAATATTGTCACTATAATGTTTTTATTGGCCAAAACGTACATGAATGATTTGAATTGAAAGTTTCCATTGGTTTCTAGAAATGTCTAAAAATAATCATGATTAATTTCTCATTAATGGAATTGTTTTCCATTTATCGGAATTATGTTTTCATAAATTTCCTCGGATAATTCATTCTATATTCTCATAGGTATACTACCTATTATTTTTTATACGGATTCTCATCGCTGAGGATATCCTGAGAGAAGCTTCTACTAAATTATTGCTGTGAATCTTCAGCGAATTTTCAGGTGTCCAAATCAGTCTAGCTTTCGATATTTGAATTTTTCGCATGCTAAAACGTGACAATAATGGATAACTATAATCTATTTTGGATTCAAGGACACCTTTGGAGTATTTTCAATTGGATACGCAATTTCAGATTATGTCAGAATAATTGAATGCGTGTAACAATTGACTTGTTGATCAAATTATGATAATTATGATATCTCGATAAAATCCAGGGCAAAATAATATCGAAGGGAACAGTGGAAAAATTATAATTGTCTGACGATTTCAGAAATCAAAGTATACATTTTATTTTAGTTTGAAAATGGGTCAATACCTTAAATAACACATTTAAAAATCTGTATGAAGAAGTAAGATGAGCCTTTGGAATTCAACAACCGCTTTCCACATGGATATCCTTATTGAAAGATTGGTAAAAACGTTTTAACTAGGTAGATATAAATTTGCATTGGCAACTAATACGTAAAATATTTTTTAGTGGAAGAATTTTCGTAAAAAAAAATCTGAGAATAAAAAAAGTGAATGAAATCGTTTTGCAGGTTATGTATCAGTACTGTGATTTGGTAAAAATTCCAAACTTCGCATGTATATCTCATCTTTCCCTTATGTTTTTGGAGAAAAGTACAGATTTATTCTCATGTGCTATGAATACATACTGAAAGAGTTGCATATATATGGAATTTGTGTTTTTCCATATGTTTCCATCTTTAATTGTCCGAAGACCTTACAAGTTTTATATCTTCAATAAACAATGAAACGATGAGGAATAATTATAATCCCATCAAATGTTTCCAAAATGACTTCTTTGTTTAGGGTAATACTCTGAATCAGAGTTTAAATACTGAATATGACTTGGTTAGCAGGAAAATAATTGGGTTTGAGGATAAATATACATCGTTTTGAAGTATTTGTTTTAAGGAATTATTATATTTTGAATAAAAGAAGATGATTAATTTTTAGGTTTCATAATGCAAAAGAACCTGATTGGAACAAGATTTTTCGATTTATATGTCAAATTTATACAAATAGATATCTTCTTCGATGAATATTTGGCCAATAAAAAAAAGCAATACGAATATTTCAGTAAAATTTTTCATTACTGAACAGCTATAAATTTTATACCATTACCAGTCAATGATTTTCTTTCGTGAACTATCGAGTACCTACTGAAAGAGTTGCATTGATTTAAAATTTCTATTCGTCTTCTTATTTTCAATTATTCGAAGACCTGTTACGTTTTCGGTTCTCCACTAAATAATGAAATGATGAAAGAACATTACATCTTCCAGAATGACTTCCGTTTCAAGGTAATATTCCAAATCTGAGTTCAAATTTTGAATGTTTCTTGGATAGCAGGAAACTAACTCAATTTGTGGATACATTTTTTAAGCATTTTAGTTTTAGAATGATAAGCACTTGTTAGTTTTCATAACGAAAAACATTTTTGGAAAAACGCGCTTTTGATTCATTTGTCAAACGACAATCTCCATCAAATATATATTTCTTCAATGAGTGCTTGGCTGATAAAAAAGGCAATTCGAATATTGCCGTAGGGAACAACTATAAACTGAATAAAATTGGCTATGCATACTACATATACGTGCAATCTGGAGGGAACAATTTTTCGCATCCTATCTATCATTTCAAATATGTTTTCGAAAAAAAAAACTTTCCAAACTAATTGAAAAGAAACAGTCATATTCTTATCTAACAATAGTACAGGTATTGGCAGGTGAGAATTGCAATGATTTAAAATTTAAATTTTCTAGTTTTTGAATGTTTGAGGATCTAGCAAGTCATTATTTTTTCAATGAACATTCAAACGATGAAGAAACATCACAACTTTCGCTTTTGGTTTTTGTGAATATCGGTTGGCTAGCAGGAGAATCATTCGATTTGAGGATAAAGATGAAAAATCGAATATTTACATTTTGGATCACAAGAGATCCAAAATTCGTTATATCTTTCGATTTTTGTTTGAAACGTCGATTTTCATCAAATATATATTCCTTCAATGAACAATGAACTGAATATTTGACCAGAATTTTTCAGTATGAGTAACAGTTTATTGAATTTAATCATTACCGCAGATGTATATCAACATATACTTGAAATACTATTCCACATAATCTTCTTATTTATATTCATTTGCGTATTTCGAGAAAATTGTTTCCAAGAAAATAATCATGAAGCCAATAAGAAAATGTTTCCAGTTATTGAGCAATAGTAAGGAAGAACGATGACTTCCGTTTTTGGGTAATCATCTGAATCTGAGTTAAAATATTGAATATCGTTTGGTAAGCAAGAATATCATTCGATTCTAAAATAAAATTTCGTTTTGAGCAATTGATTAAAAAATATTACATTTTGAATCATAAGTGATGATGAGCTCTTTAGTTTTCATAAGGCAGAAAAATATTTTTGGAAAAACGATTTTTCGATTTATTTCTCAATTGTCAATCTTTATCAAATATTTATTTTTTCAATGAAAATTCTGACTGAATACAAAAACAGAATGCATATTTCACCAGAGTTTCTCGAAAATACTTGCCAATTTTGACATATTGTACCAGTAAAAAACATTTGATTTAAACTCATTAAGTGTACCTACATTTTATTGAAAACATGTTTCCTAGTATTTCCTGAGGACAATCATCTGAATCTAAGTTGAATATTGAATATCGTTTGGTAAGCAGGAAAATCATACGAATCTAGATTAAAATTTTGTTATAAGCATTTGATCAAAAACATATTTCATTTTGAATCATAATTGATGATGAGCTCTTTAGATTTCATAACGCAGAAGAATATTTTTGGTAAAACTATTTTTCGACTTATTTCTCAAATGTCAATCTATATCAAAGATTTATATTTTCAATAAGAAATCGGGTTGAATATAGAAACAGTGTGAATGTTTTGCCAGAGTTTCCCGAAAATACTTCTCATTTCGACATAGTATCGTTGTACCAGTAAAAAAACGTTTGATTTAAACTCAAGTGTTCATTTTATTGAAAACATTTTTCCCAGTACTTCCTGTCGACAATCATCTGAATATGAGTTAAATATTGAATATCGTTTGGTAAGCAGGAAAATCATAAGATTAAAATGTTGTTTTAAGCATTCGAAAAAAAATTTTAAGCTGAGCTCTTTAGATTTCATAACGCAGAAGAATATTTTTGTAAAAACTATTTTTCGACTTATTTCTCAAATGTCGATCTATATTAAACATTTATATTTCCAATAATATATAATATAGAAACAGTATGAATATCTTTCTCGAAAATACTTCTTGTTTTGACATATTGTTGTACCAGTAAAAAACGTTTGATTTAAACTCATCAAGGGTACATTTTATTAAAAACATTTTCCCCAGCATTTCCTGTCGAAAATATTACATTTCCGTATAAAAAACACTTCTTTAAATGTATTGCCTCAAAAAAAAAATTATTGAACACTTTTTCGAAAATAATATAATAAAAACTGAAAACTCACGTAAAATAACAGCAGAACCAAAACAAAAAACAATAAACCAAACGGAAACGTCGCATTAATTCAAAGCAAGAAAAATCTCCCAGTGGTGGACATCATCTCCATGGGCGCACCAAGACCTTCACAGGAAGAGCACTACACTAGCGTCTAACCCGTCGTAGAGTCTAGTAATACTCTAACATCACAAATGATCGTAATACTCCCGAAACCCCTAAACTTGCAGGACCACTTTTTATTTGGTTGCAAATTCATAGGTACCTGCAAGCACACCTCAGCGGGGCGAGAGGGGGGCGGGCGAGGCAGTCATGCCCCCCTTCTAGCGTCCGCCGAAAGCACAGTACAGTTATGCGAAAATCAAGATTTGCAACTTGAGGTTAGTGCACATCCCAAATTTAAGAGCGTGGTCCATCTGTGAGCCAACCCTACGTTAGCGCTTCGATGGTTGTTGACCGGTTGGACCACTCGTTCTGAGGAAGTCGCGGGGAACGAACCGAAGAAAAAACATAGGCGTCTTGGATAGCTGATAAATGAAAATTAAAGGGACGAAAAATGCGGAATTCACAATAGTACTCACGAAGTGTTGGAATATTCTTTTTTCTATAATCGTTCCGAAAATTTGTGATTTGGCGTCATTTTTATGCATCTTCCGTAAATAAATACATTTCTTACTAGTACGAGAGGGATACATAAAAAAAAGAAGGAGCGGCCAGTCGGAAAGGTAGATTTCAGATTTTATTTATTCATTCTAAAATCGCCATCAATCAAGCCAACGAATCATGTGTTAGAAAAAATGGAAAATTTTCATTGGAAATAAAAACGGCATTTCTTTTTTGTGTAAACTTAAAACTTTTCAATCATAAAGTTGGAGAAGGATTCGAATCTCCTTAAATGCTTCCTAATATTTCTATGTAATCTGACTCAAATCAAAAGAAAGAAGTATAACCAGCACACAAGGATATCATAACTAATATTGACTTATACCGGGTGACAATGGGACTAGGGCCATGCCTATATCTCCTTCACTCATTAACCGAACTGAATGAAATTTTGTACATATGAGACACAATTTCGGATTGTTGCCAAATTTTTATTTCACAATTGAAAAAAAAATCTTATTTTTTTCAGCCCAGGAGGCCTTGATCAGGTTAAAATCTATACTAATTTACATCAGTAACTCATAGTATTGGTCATTTCATCGATAAGATCAATAACAAATCGTACAGCAGGAATTAAAATTTTCTAAACGCATTTATAACGAAAAAATTGTTTTTTTCAAATGGTACCTTCCGGAGGCCATCTTGCCATTCGATATATAATTTAATTACCAACTCAATGATATACATTATGTACCACTTTTTTTTGTTCAAAACGTAGAGACAAAATGAAATCAATCTGAAAAAATGACATCTATTCATTCTTTCAAACTTTACTTCAGAATGGTAATAATGAATTACCAAAAATAATCGACTTGACAATATGTAATGATTATAAACCCATTACAGAAAAGATAACTTTAATATAATCAAACTGTTTGAATAAATCTAACGACTGACACAGTGAAACATTCAACGGACAAATTATTACTCAAAATACCATTATCCTGTTTTCAATAAAGGAGTTTCACAACCTTCGAAAAGTCATTTTATTTATTAATGACCAATGATAAGTTCGAAGTGTTGCCCGTTTTCCATAACACATAGACTAGTTCTATTTATTGTACACCTCATCACATTTATCAGTTCATGAACAGAAATTTCCTGAAATGCGCGCTCAACTCTATCTCTCAGTAGGGGTTAAATCGGGCGATCTAGCTGGCCATCTGATTGGACCATTTGTTCCAATCCATCTCTGCCCATAGGTATCACTAAGATATTGCCGAACAATATTAGCATTATGTGGTGCTGCACCATTCTGCTGAAAAAACATATTTTCCCTGATGTTCTCAGGTAAATCTTTGATATTATTTTGAATATCGTTCTCTTAGAATTGTAGATATCTTTGGCCAGTCAAAGGCCCGTCGAAAAGAATTGGTCCAATGATTATTATCCCTATGATTCCTACCCAGACGTTGAATCCAAATCTTTTTTGAAAATCACCTTCTTCTTTCCTTAGCATCATTTCCAATTTCCTGAAATAGGTTCTCGATGGGTGCCGTCTTAACGGATAGCTAACAGCGTACAGCATGCTATCATTGACAGCGTTCTTCTGACATTCTACGTTTATCTCAATATCATATCCATTTATTTTCACTTTTGACATGACATTAATCACCTACTGTTTTCCATGATTTCACGGCTACCTTCCATTCCATCAAACCTAAACGGATAACTCATTGGAATTTGTAGGCATCGTATAAAATATTGTACAAATTCAATAATTGATCGTTTTTAGTTTTGAACAAAAAGAAAGTGGTACATAATGTATATCGTTGAATTGGTAATTAAATTCTCTATCGACTGGCAAGATGGTCCTCGGTAGGCACCATTTGAAAAAAAAACGATTTTTTCGTTGAAAATGCGTTCAAAAAATTTCTGCTATAGGGTTTGTTATTGATCTTATCGATGAAATTACTATCATTATGAGTTACTGATGTACATTAGTATATATTTTAACCTGATCAAGGCTTCCTGGGCTGAAATTTTTTTTAATAATTATTTGTTTTCAATTGTAAAATGAAAATTTGGCAAAACTGTCGTATGAAATTTGAGCCGTAGAATCCGAAAAACATCAAACATACAGGGTGTTCTATTTGAAAAATCGAAGTTGGTGGCTATTCTGGCGAAACCGGCAATTGGCCATTTTGTTTCCATATGTCTGTCAACTCGTAATTGTGTCTCATATCTATGTACAAAATTTCTTTTTAATCGGTTCATAAGTGAAGGAGATATAGGCATGGCCCTAGTCGCATTGTCACTCGGTATATAGTTTAACTTTGAAATGGGGAAATGTTAAAATACAGCCAGGGCCGGATTAAAAGGTGTTGAGGCCCTAGAGCAACAAAGGAGTGGAGGCCCCTAATTATTTTTCAAACAAGTTAAACAATTTTTGTTCTATTATGGAATGCGCACAGGGCTCTTATAAATAATTTGTTACAATCGTGTTCATGAATTGAAATATTATTTTCTTTTGCTTATGATTATTGAGTTTCATTAGTTGCTTGTGTCGTTCGAAGAATACATCAATAGAAAATCCCCCATTTAATAAAAAATGTATTCAATCAGCTAATTTCGATACGATATAATATTTTTCTATTTTTCGATGTGGATGAATTCATTTCTTTAGTGTTTAATAGTATGATGATTTACTTTGCGATTGTTTCCTGCATATACACATGATTTATAGGATCGAAGATTGATATTGACCATTAATTTTGACAAGAATACGAAACGACAAATGAGTGGAAGAAGTGGGAGGACTGCTCTTCCATTGTCATATTTTTTTTTTATATATAATCGAGAACACCCATGATTTTTTTTTCTTTACATCAGTTCAGTTCTCAGAAATTACACTTTGTCAAAATAATTTCTCAAATTTTCAGTCTCAAGTCAAACTCGATTTGACCTTCACTGGAATAACTTCCCCCAAACACTAGCGCCAAATGTGATCATTTCAGGAATATTGATAGAAAATACTATTTCTTAGAACCCAAACATTAATTCAACCTCACTTTCAATGTGATGTTTCAGTAACAATTGAAAATACTATGATAATATAAACGAAGACAGATGAAATTATAGTTGACACTTCGAAGCAACTAGCAGGAAAAAATTGATCTGTGTGAAGTAACGATACATACGTCCATCAGGGGCGCTAGGAGTACATTTTTGAATGAGATGAAAACATTGGCACTTTCAATTTCAAATTATGAAAAAAATTGAACATTTCTTCGATTTCCAAGTTTGTAACTGAACTTTCTAAGTGGTAATCTCTATGTGCAAATTAAAATATTTTGCGTGTTCCCTATTTTGCATATCATTCGGTATTAGTTGGGAAATGTTAGTTATTATTTAGTATTAGTTAGTTATTAGTTAGTATTAGTTAGGAATGAATGGTAATTTACAGCGATCTTTTATTTGTGTGTACATCTTTGAGAAAAACTTTTCGAATAAAAGTTGTGGAGCTCTATCAAAAGACCTATAGTTTGCCAATATTTTCAATATATCAACAGCCGCCATTTTGAAACTACTTGACCGATTTGACCCATCTTCGAACTCATCTTAGGCATTGACAAAAAGTATTTTTGTGCCAAATTTTGTTCCATTCGGTTGGAAAATGTTGTCTCCACTTTCTTAACAATTTCGTTATATGTATCAACTATGCGTGGGTGGACGGTAGCTGCTTCCCTATTTGAGAAAAAATTAAAAAAGATCTCAAATTAAAGTGGTAGAGAATAATGAACGCTATGTTCAGAAATAACTACCAACATACAGGGTGTGCGATAAATGTGGGACTTATCAAAGTATGTTTTTTTAAATGAAATATCCTATATATTTTCTCAAAAATATAAGTTTGTATGGGTTTATACCTGGTGATTCGGAAGTTATGGTGGGATTTATGTCACAAAATGGGTTCATTCAACACCAAATATCTCAAAATCAATAAATTGGATTCAGTTGATTGTTTCACCAAATATCCTCGAAAATTGTGTATTTTCAATTTCCTATTCATAATTTTACCGAATGGCGCTTTTCCCATGCAGGTTCAGGCTGGTAAGATATTTGTTTTGCAAAAAAAATTTATAAGGCTCACGAGTGGAGCAAACTTCAGGTATCACTGTCGTCCACTTTTCGTTAAATTGAAAGTCATGCGCATTCCAACAATCTTCATTTATTCTACTTTATTAGAAATTCATCTCAACAATGAAAGTTTTGAAACTGTTTCTGTAAATCACCGGTATCCAACCAGGAAAGGAAATTTGCTAAAAAAACCAAACATAGACTGACAATATCTGATAGGAACACATTAAATATCGATATCTACAATAAACTACTAGAAAAAGTTAGACATCTGAATGCTCACGAGTTCAAAATAAAAATGAAGCAGTTTCTGCTAAACCACTGCTCCTACAGTGTGGAGGAATATCTCAACTTAAACTGTACTGAGATCTCATCTGATTGTGGTTTTAAATGAGGCTCTATTTCCTTTTTATAGCCACTTGCAAAGTGTATATCCTATTAGTTTACTATTGTCTTGAATCCTTCATGATCATTATCATGATATAGGAAACGTCGGACAACTAATAATTCACATTCAGAACTACATTTACATGAATAATATAACAAAATGTGAATGAAAAGAAATCCGATGGCGCAGCCAGTCGGAAAGGTAGATTTTAGAATGTATTTACTGATTCTGAAATTGCCATTCCATTAATCAAGGTGAAGAATCATGTGTCCGATAACATGGGACTCATCTTTTAGGGAAAACACAAAACAGCATTTCTAACTTGAATTGAAATTAAAAATCCAAAAAGCGAATGAACTTCTGACCTGACATTTACTGAATTAAATGAAAGCAGATTGACACGAACGAAAGAACCTCAAATAAAAGGAGCATATAAGGCAAATACAAATTATGAATTCCGTGAAAAATATCAATAGTAATTTACTGCGATTTTCTGTGTGTGTTTTTTCAAACGACACATTGGCTATGTGCACGACAGAAGCAACGCCTAGCGAACGCAACATTTCGGGACTCGTGAATTATTTGACAGTTTGATAATGTCATGTTTTGATGATTTCTAACAAAATCAAGTAAAAATCTTGAAGAAATGTGTAACATTGTCGATATCTAAGTGCAATTTAAAATAATAATGAGTTAAGCAAATGGATATTATAATGATTTGAAAGCATTAAACATAATACATCTTTCCAACCTGAATCTGTGATGATGTGAGAAATGTTGAAGAACTGCCAAGTTATTTAATACAAGCCCATATTATTAACCAAAGTTCGGTGACATTAACACCCTACAAAACATCTTCAAATGTAAGTACCCTGCGTTGTTATTGTTGTTGAGTTGAGCTGGATTCATTTCAGTTACTTTTTTAGTTATTGGTTGATTTGATATGGTTAGAGAGACTTCTGTGTTCCTTCCTGCCATGAAACTTTTGTTTAAACTTGTGAACTTATAATTATCGAAACAACAAAATTGATTCAGTGAAATCGAAATTTCGATCGAAGTTGTCACTTACTTTTTCCTTTTTACATCAGCTATCCATTTCTTTCTTCGGTCTAATTTCCAAGCCAATTTTGGAAATGTATAGAATTTGCAAACTATTTTTCCATTATTTGTGCAGTTCACAACACAACGAATTTAACGTGGAATTATCAAAACAAATTTTACAATCCCGATATATTTCAAATTTCTGCTACAGCGTGTCTGCCTCCACCAAGCACTTTGCACATAGCCAAAAGTCAAAGATAATAGTTCTATGAACAAGATCCCGCACAGAACAGTTGGCGCGAAAATGAGATGAAATCCTTGAAATTGACTACAATGTTTACATCTATCTGTCAAAAGTCAGATGACTGCTCGACTTTTCTTGAAATCTACCTGCCGATTTTTCCAAAGTGATTTTTCTCGAATGGCCTCTTTGGGATCATGGAAACTTCGACGAAGGAAGGAGAAACTGATGTCTTAGCGATGAATTGACTTGAAAATTAAGGGGATTGGGAAATGTCCCCGATGACATTGTTCCATTAAACTTTCCGATAAAAAACTTCTACCAAACCATTCACTGCCCATCTCTGCCGGACTTTCACCTCTCTAACAACCTTCTGACCTGAACAAAATCAGAGAGTTCATTGAGGTATCATAAAATCTGTTGATGAAGTTGATACATCGATGATTCCTGGTCTGCGACAGTCTAGGTTGTTTCCAGCTATCTTAGAATAACTTATCCGGAAAAGGTGAACCCTACTAACAAAGGTGAGAAGAGAAAACAATAATCTAAATCAGCTTGTCTTTTATTTTTCAGTAACACCCCGCATGAGATAATCGGAGAAGGAGGGCGATCTAAACCAAGCAGTTGGTCGGAAGAACAAGGCCCACTCCCAAGAACGATAAGGCTAATGACTATTATCAGTATAATTATCACTTTTTAATAAACACATGAATTTCACAAGCAAGCGTGGACTTTTCATTGTATGAAGATATCTTAATTATGGCTAGTGAATTCCGAACCGTCACAGAAGGTCCTATGGCTCTTTAAAAAAAAATATCCACCATATTTAGAATATTGCATCTCCAAATCAAATATACTTATAGTTGGAAGATCGTAATCTCATGGGCAAATTTTTGTATAGTATTTCTAATCTCAATTGGACCGACATAAAAAGTTTTGAGAAGGAATTCTCTTCCAGACGACAGAACTTTTTTATGTTTGTACCAGGAACGCTTTGAAAGTAAAACCACTGGTAGAATATAAATTTCCCATTTGCCGGGCATTGCATATGAACACTCCTCGTGGTGCTCTTATTTTTATTGCCGTTCCAATTGGGATTAGAATAACTATACGACATATATATGATATAAAAAATAAATATAAAAGTAATAATGAGAATATTTGACTTGCTAGTTACTAGATAAATTACAATCACAAGTTGAAAAAAATTATTACAATGGGCAAAGTTAGTACAGAGAAGATACAAATTAATTTAAACAAATACGAGTCATTTTACTAAGTAAGGTAACTTGAGTTCTTGCGATAAGATAGTCGTGTTGTCTGCCAAAATAGTGAACACCTCTTAATTTGCCCAGAAGCCAAGAGAACCCATTGAAGTTGTAGAGATGAAGCTTACGTAACAGTCAAAAGCTTTAGATCTATCACAAAACACTGCAGCGCTCACTTCCTTCAGACTAGAATATATATTTTTCAGAAAGCGAAAGATTGCATCACCCGAACTTTTATTGGTTTGAAAGCTAAATTAAGTGATTGTATGTAATTTACAGCACTTCATAAAACCATTATCAGCTCCATCATAAGATTTTTATCACAAGCAAACGTCCTTTGTAATTGTGGATCCATCATGTATGTCGAATTTATCAAAATATTTTCAATGTTGAAATTACTAGCACATACATATTTATCTATTCCGATATCATCACTTACTGAAAGGATTTTCCCATGTATTGTATATTCATAATTAACAATCAACTTATTAGCTATGTGCAAAGTGCTTGGTGGGGACAGACGAATCGATCGCTGCGCACCCTGTGGTAGAAAATTGAAATAAATCGGGACTGTAAAATTTGTTTTGATAATTCCACGTTAAATTCATTGTGTTGTGAACTACACAAATAATGAAAAATAGGTTGTGCTAATTTTATACTTTTCCAAAATCGGCTTGGAAATTGGACCAAAGAAAGGAATGGATAGCTGATGTAAAAAGGAAAAAGTAAGTGACAACTTCAAATTTCGATTTGACTGAATCAATTTTATTTTTTCGATAATTATAAGTTCACAAGTTTGAACAAAAGTTTCATAGCAAGAAGGAACATATAAGTCTCTCTAACCATAACTAAAAAAGTAACTGAAATGAATCCAGCTCAACTGAACAAGAACAACGCAGGGTACTCACATTTAAAGATCTTTTGTAGGGTGTTAATGTCGCCGAAGTTTGGTTAATAATATGGGCTTGTATTAAATAACTTGGACAAATTCTCAATTCTTCAACATTTCTCACATGTGCTAAAACATTTTTAATGCTTTCAAATCATGTTCTTATTGTATTATGCATTTGCTTAACTCATAATTATTTTAAATTGCACTTAGATATCGTCAATTTTACACATTTCTTCAAGTTTTTTACTTGATTTTGATAGAAATGATCAAAAATGACATCAAACTGTCAAATAATTCACGAGTTACGAAATGTTGCGTTCGCTAGGCTCCGCCTCTGCCAGTATTCCAAAATAAATATGGACAATGATGATAAACAATCGAATAAACATACTGATTGTCAATCGAATGCATTACGAATGCAGTGATCACCATAAAAATATATATAATATGTGAAATTTTCAATCAAAGGAATCTCGGAATTAATTTTTTGACTGATTATTACAATATATAGTCTCATAATATATTTAATTACACCCAAAAACAATTATTTTATTGGTCTTGCAAATACGAAAATACCCGAAGCGTTTCCTCATTCTACAGTCTGTCACATGATGTGCTATTCTGGCTCGTGATTGGCTAAACCAGAACTAAACCAGATCTCGAATTTAATCAATGGATCGAGAATGCTAAATTCAAGAATTCCAACACAATTTTCCTATTTCATTCATGAATAGGGCAAGTGATTTCTCTTGTCCTCTACTCTTTAATATAGTTTCTCAATATTGCTATGAAATTGAAAGATTGAGAATTTTTTTCAATGTGTCATTTGCCATTTCGAAACCACTTTACTGATTTGGTCCATCCTTGAACATAGCCGAGGTATTGATAAAAAGTATTCCGTTCCATTCCGATTGAAAAATGTGGCCTTTGGATTCTCTACAAATATCGTTATATCCCATTTTGACTTTTAAACAATTTTGTTTTGTAATTTTTGTTTGTCCTAACTTATTATTTATGGGGCAGTTGGTTTAAAAAAAACTTTTCCGACCAAGCAAATAATTGTTATAATCACCGACATTATGCCATGCTCTGCGCAACTATTATCATATAAACCCATATAGCATTACACTAGGAAAAACAAAAATACTATAAATTTCTTAATCGTCTATATGTTCCAAGTATATTTTAGGAAGTTCTTCAGGTCTGTTATGCCAATAACAACTACCACTTAAAATAACATACGTATGTAAAAATTGTATTCATAAGATTTTTTGCCTTTATTATTGATTAATCATCAGCTACCTAAAAAAAGATAAAAATACTGAAAACTCTGATTTCATTTAGACTTGCCACCGGAACTCTTCCATTTCAGGTAAATTTGCTGTCTCTAGGCTCCACCTCCGAACTTAATGATTATTTTTCTGCTGAACACGAATCTGCACTCTCCAATACTTTCGGAGTTATGGCCCGGCAAAGGTCAATACGGGTCATTTTTTATCCTTTCTTTTTTCACAATAAAAATAATTCTAATTACATTTCTCCATTATTTACCATTTTCTTCTTTCATATCGTTGTATTTATATCCTACTACATTTGGAAAAGAGATGCCTTGATTTTGGAGGCTGATTTGGGAAAGGTGCCGAAAATTAGGTCGAACCGAATTTTGATGAAACTTTCACAGATGCTTCAAAGTATGATAAAATAACCTCAGCAATTGAAAATTTGGCGTGAAAAAACTTCTTTCAAATGACGAAAAGTGTGATTGTATGAACTTATCCAACTCACGGATACCATTCAGCATTTTGTGTATTTAACCACTTCAAATGCATTGTATTCAAATGTAAACACTGGAAATTATACAGGGTGTAATCTAACCTCTTGCACACCCGTGAATAAAGAGTGTAGATGTTAAAAATTCTGAGCTGGAAGAAATAATTTAGTATCTCCCTGTAACTCAAGATCGAGATAGATGTTGACAGTTAATCAATAAAAGTTGTCATGAAAAATATTGTATGAGATTTCTTATTTTGAATTAATATAGTTTCGTAGTCAGTGAATATTCGTTAGTTTCCAATCAGTTCAATAAATAATAAGTCATTGAAGTGTTTTACGAACCCCGGCTATTAGTTATCATAGTTTATTACAGTATAATGCCATTTTATAACGAATTGAAGTGGTTGAAAATCTGAAAAAAGCTTTTGAAAACATGTTTTTTTATTTGTAAAATTCGACAAAATCTTGGGTTGCGCCACCCGCCTGATTTCAGGTGCCCTACTCAGAGGAAAACTTTGGCAATTGCCGAATGCAATAAACATTTGAATAATGTAGAATGTTGAACTGATTGTGTGGTAAATGTATACATTGCAGGCTGCCTGAGATAGATATTCAATTTCAAAGTGAAGAAAACAACTAACCTTGTTATATCCAAACTCTGCTTTGAGACAGTTATCATAATTATAACTTGTATCACATTCCTTTTCAACTCCTGCATACCTACAGGTTGTTTTCCTAGCTGTTTTAAATTTGCGAAAGTTTTACCATTATGGAAAAAAGGTGGTAAGGCTCTAGTAGACAATTATCGTCCTATTTCAATAATTCCGGTTCTGGCTAAGATTCTGGAAATCATCCTGAAGAACAGGTTGGTCCGTTATTTTGTGATAAGTAACTTTTTCAGCGATCATCAGTCCACAATTGATGCTTTATTGAAAGTAGTGAGTTGTATTGTTGATGCCCTTGAGAGAGAGGATCTCATGTCAATCACATTGTGTATCTCATGCCTCTCTTCTTGATAAGCTGAATCACTATGGAGTGAGAGGACTTCCCCTGGAATTATTAAAATCATATTTGACAGATAGAACCCGGTCGGTTTATGTAAAAGATGCATTTTCTGGTGTTAGAAATGTTTTACATGGTGTTCCTCAAGGATCTGTTCTGGGGCCATTGTTATTTTTAATTTATGTAAATGACTTCCGCAATTTTATGTCACCAAATAGATGTGTCCTTTTCGCAGATGATACTTCCTTAGTGTCAACTGGCGCAAATTTGAAAACGTTAGGGGAAAACAAAGATAAAACACTCAAACTGGCTTCTCGTTGGTTTAGTAAATAGGTTGAGATTAAATGAAGAGAAGACCAAGGAAATTGTATTCTCTACAGTCAACACTAACATCGAGGACAATAATGGAAAGTTACTTGGCGTAATTCTTGATGCGAACTTATCTTAGTCAACTCATATTAATGTTTTGAATAGGAAACTCTCTAAGAGCATTATCGCTCTAAGACAATTAGAAAAAGCAGTGGACCTCGATGCTTTAAAAAGTGCATATTTAGTCAAGTTCCACTCTCTTATAAATTACGGCATAATTCTATGGGATAATTCAGCGTATTCCATCAAAATATTTAGGTAACAGAAAAAGGCTCTGAGAATAATGGGGAACGCTGAGTACAGAGCACACTGTAAACCACTTTTTAAAGACATGGGAATTCTACCTTTACCTTCTGTTTTCATCTACCACACTGTTCTTGAAATCCATAACAACATATCACATTTTTTTACACATCTGGATGTTCACCATCATCATACAAAAAATGCTAAGCTGCTCATTCAACCTCGTTACAGATTGTCAAAGTCTCAGAAAAACTCTCTGAATATAAATCTTTACAATCATATACCTGAAGTTACTAAATCACTCAACCACACATCGTTTAAATTCAAAATAAAATCATTTTTGTTGAAAATAGTATATTAAAGTATAAGTGGATAAAAAGGGCTTTAAAACACGCGCGATTTTTCGAGCACGACGGCGCAGCCGGAGTGCTCGAAATAGAGCAAGTGTTTTTAAGACCAGTTATCCACGAATACTTTACGTTATTTTTTTTTATTGGTGCACTTTGAAATCATATATACTGGTATTATTACTACAAAAAATAGAAATAAAAACTAATAATGCAAGAAGGTTGAATTCGTGATGTGACATCAGTATACCTTTCGTTGTCATGGAAATGAGAAAAACTAATTTGCAATTTGTTACCAAAGATCAATATTTGTTGTCACCAGAGCTCAAAAATGAATGATTCTAATAGCGATTTTTTGAATAGTGAGGCAGAATCGCGGTTAATACCGCGAAAATCCAGTGATATATATAAAAAAGAATATGAAAAGTTCATCAAATGGATGGAGGAGCACATATAAATGAACGAATTGTGAGTCATATTTTATCTGACGTTACAAGGTACTCCTGTCAGATCAATAATCAAAAATTTGTCATTTAGACTTCACGTTTCTCGATTTGTTGATGTTGTCATGGTTACCTTTAAAAAACGCGCGTTTTTTAAAGTTCGATTTAAACACGCTGAGGCGTGCTTTAAATGGGTAAAAAGGGGCACCAATAAAAAAAACTGTTTTTTTTTCATCAGAATTGATTAACGGCTTGACCGAACTCCGCTTTGCGTCGTTCGGTTATCTGCCGTCACGTGCGGAAAAGTACCACTTTCCGCACTTGTTAGGTAATAGTATATTACATTACTGGTGCGGAAAGTGATATTTTTCACACGAGTGGAAAATATTAGTGGCTACGAGGCGTAAGTCTTCGAAGTGCTTAGGCGAATATATTACAGTTGCGAGTGTGAAAAATCACTTTCGCGTGAGTAATGTACGCTATTTTTCCTACGACCACCTATTTTATTAAACAATATGTAAATATTAGATCGTGTATACTGAGTTACCTGACTAATCTTACGTTATAAATGTGACAGTCTTTGTTTGAATATTGTTTCTATAAAAAGTGCACATGAATTTAGAATGACTTTTATAGTGAAATAAAGAAATAACGATAATTAACGTTTATTTGAAAAAATTACAATAAGTAAGTACTTATTAGATACAACTGGGGAACAAATTGAATTATTTGGAAGCTTTCCGTACTTTCCGCACTAGTGCGGAAAGTACTTTCCGCATGCGTGAGAATAAAGGTCACTTTCCATGGGAATATAGAGTACGATATGTGTTATTTTCCTATGTGGTCGTAGGAAAATTACTATTATATGTTCTTTTTATTGCAAAAAGTGTAGTGTAATTCAACAAAGGTGGAAATAAGGTAAAGGTACCCATTATTAACAGTGATCCAGTAATTGACACCTTGGGATATTTTATCCTAAAATAAAGACCCCTTAGTGCAAAACAGTAGATCCCCTTGCAAATTTAATTCACTACTACAACCTGGCGAAAATATTGACTTTGATGAGCTGATTACAAAGTTCGTTAACATTTGTAGAATGTTTGTCATGTCGATCTTTCAAGTGAAACTTATGCAAATTCTTAAGGTAAGAAGAAAAACAAAATATTGTGATATTTATATTCACGTTTATTTATATAATTTTCATTTATTGTAGCAGTTAGCTTAATATATAAAATTCGATTTTTGCAATTATTTGGAAAAATAAAAATTTTAAACTCATAATTTTCGATTGTCAATAACTAGATAAAAACACATTTGTTCCAGTGTTTGTTCATAAGAAAGTTTATCTCAAATTCTGATTTCAAACAAACAAATGGATCCTTATGGACAGGGGTGTCAATTATTGGTGAAGGACAAGTCAATAACTGGTACTATTAGTTTTTCAGAATGGCGCACAAAATGAATGACTCAAAAGAGCAAATGAACCAAGCTCTTGCAGCAGTAAAAAGAGGAATTCCAGTAGCTACGGCTGCGATAACTTACTCCTTTCCTAGAGTGACTCTGCTATATTAATCAACTGGAAAACTCCCAGAAGAATGTCAAATGGACCCAAACACAATTTCAACTACAAACAAGAAATTACTGCTAGATAACTGAATATTATCACTTGCTGAAGCCCATATTCCTGTCTCCAAAGAACAGCTTCTAGATAGGGTACAACTTCTTATTGAATACAGCTAAAATGAGAAGAAGTTTATAACCCTCAAGCAGATTTTTCTGGATATGCACATAGAGAAAAGCCACCAAAATCGACAAAAATAATAATGATTATATGTCACGCCTAAACAAGACGAGAATTCAATTTCAACTCATGAAGCTGATGATACACAAACAGGTTATTCTGCATTAAAAGTGCAGAAAGTGAACCCTGCAAATCCAAAATCTCTAGGTGAAATAATAGTCTACTCGACAAGTTGAAAATGGTCTAAAATAGAGATACTGCTCTTAAAATTATGTGTGATAGCTCATTGGATCCGGAATAACGCTAGGAAAATGTGCCAAAATCGTGTATTAGCACATACAAAATTGCAAAAGTTATAAACAATTGAAGATGAAAAAAATGGCATTTCGTTTTTTGCCAATATTTCATGAACTATTGATATTTAAGAAATTTCAAAAAAAAGTTCTGAAAGGAGAAAATTTTCAATAAAAAATGAACAGCTCCCTGAACTCTATCTCCATTATTTATGATTCTAATTTAACGCTGAAAATGGGTCTCCGAGCGACATTTTTAGGTTGCGCGCGCGTCGTCAAAAGCGAGTACGACACATTAATTAATTTATTTAAGGTATTAAATATATTTTTTTTAATTTGAACAAAATATGGTGTATTTGGAACACTATAAATAATTTACTCCTGTTGGAAATTTTACTCAAAGTTGATTTTTAAACAAGTTAAACGATTGTTAACTAACAAAATTTTCTCGAACTTCTGTCTTAATTGTAAATGAAAAAAAATGTTTAAATAATTATCGTAAAAATTTTTCGCTTCGTAGAGCCTTTCTTATATACATACTAAAATAAAAAAAAATTTGTTAATTAATCATTTATTATTATTTTATTAATTCAAATTAAAAAATTTAAATAAAAATGCCATTTGTTGATAATTTTTTATAAACAAATTGATTAATTAATTTTTTTTTTTTAAAACTTCATTATATTACGAATATTATGATTTTTGAAAAACAAATTTTTTCTTAATAACAATTTTTAATTGTTTATATATTTTTTTATATATATTTTAAAATTTATTTATAAATTTTTTTTAAAAAATTACCAATTTGTTATAAAAAATTTTTAATTTTTAGATTTTTAAATTTCATATATAACAATGTATAGAAAAAAAAAATCCCAATTTCTCCCAATTTTAATTCCCAAAGTACAATAAAACATTGGGAATTTTTTTTTTCTATACTTTGTTATATATGGTTATTTTTGTAAATTTTGGAAGTTTAGAAAAAAATTAAAAAGCAAAAATTTTGTTTATAAAAATTGGTAAGATAAAAATGGAATTTTGATAAAAAATTTTTCTGTTACATATAAGGTTTAATTATTTTTAAAAAAAAAATATAAAAAAAAAACTATTATAAACAATTAAAAATTGTTATTAAGGAAAAAAAATTTTTCCAAAAATTATATTGGTAATATAATGAAGTTGTGAAAAAATTTTTTTAAAATATTGAAATAATCAATTTGTTTATAAAAAATTTATCAACAAATGGCGGGATTTTTTGTTTTTGCAAATGAATTTATAACTTGTATTGATAAAAAAACGATAAATGATGACTAAGGAAACAAATTTTTTTTTAACAACTTTACTTGGATTTTTTGTTTTTGTTTAAGTAAAAAATTATTATAAACAAAGTATGAATATTTTTTTAACTTTTATGACGTGATCTTGTTGAGTATGTATATAAAAAAGGCTCTACGAAGCGAAACATTTTTACGACAGTTATTTAAACATTTTTTTCCATTTACAATTAAGACAGAAGTTCGAGAAAATTTTGTTAGTTAACAATCGTTTAACTTGTTGAAAAATCAACTTTGAGTGAAATTTTCAACAATAATAAGTTATTTATTGTGTTCCGAATACACCATAATTTTTTCAAATTAAAAAAAAAATATTTTATACCTTAAATAAATTAATTAATGTGTCGTACTCGCTTTTGACGACGCGGGCGCAACCTAAAAATGTCGCTCGGAGACCCATTTTCAGCGTTAAATTAAAATTATAAATAATGGAGATAGAGTTCCGGGAGTCGGAAGTTTTTTATTGGAAATTTTCTCCTCTTTTAGAATCTTCCTTTGAAATTTCTTAAATATCAATAGTTTATGGAATATTGGTAAAAAACGAAATGCCATTTTTTTTTCATCTTCAATTGTTTATAACTTTTGCAATTTTTTATGTGCTAATACACGCTTCTGGCACATTTTTCTAGGCGTTATTCCGGATCCAATGAGATATCACACATAATTTTAGACCATTTTCAACTTGTCGAGTAGACTATAATAACACACTCTCTTCAGACACGTACAACATTTTGAAAATCTTTATCATATGCAAATATATTGCCTGTGCAACATTCACCTTGAGTGTGACAACATCACCAAAAGAGCAAGTTCCAACGCCATTTAAAAAGGCTTTATTTTGGCCAAACGCCAAAAAAAGAAAATTATAAAAATTCCCTCTTCAATAACTTTTAAACTTTGGCAGCAGAAATTCATTATAAAAGAGAATGAGAAAACTAAGAGAGAAGAGGAGAAGCAGAGAAAAGCAGAAGGACGAAAAAGGAAAAAAGATATGGAAGATACTTATGAAAATATAATTTAAGGAAAAAAAAATTTTTGTATATGAGTATTAATCTGGGAAAGAATGGGTGGTGTGGAAAGTGGGGACAGCCTAGACGACATTGAAGAACTACAACTAGAGTTCCAGGATATTCAAGTTGTAAATTTTAGTGAAATTGAAAAACTGTATTTTAAAGATACATCTGCGTTCTGAGAGAAATATAATCAGAGAGTGACAAAGAAGTGGTCTTCCTCAAATCTGTAAATGAACAATGTGTAGAAAATGACGCTTCTAGCATAAGATTTAATATTATTATTGAAAAGTTACTTGAACCAGAGGTACAAGTAATAGGCGATAGGATTAAATATGTTTTCTCACATGAAATATATGTTTTCGAGGTGAATAGTTCAGAATATTTATTTGTTGTATGTTTTATTACTTATTATAATAGGTTTTATGTTTCTGTTTAACTTCTTTCTGAAATAAAAGCATTTATTCATATTTCCAGTCTGTCAATTATTGATGTCTCAATCAACTGGATAAAAAGTTTTTAACAAAAAATTAACCGACGAATACGGAACTGAAAAGTAAAAAATAAAATAAACCTTCTTAGTCTCATAACTGAGCTCCTAAACTGATGTAAGTAATAATTTTGAGTCGGCGCCAAACAAACAAGCAAATGAATTAGGTAAGGCGTAAAATGATGATGATTTTGAAGTAATTTAATGTTCATCGTTGATTGTTCGTTTGGCGCCGACTCGAAATTAGTTACTTTCATTAGTTTAGGAGCTTAGTTATTGAGACTAAGAAGGTTTATTTTAATTTTTACTTTTCAGTTCCGTATTTCGTCGGTTTAATTTTTTGTTAAAAAGTTTTTTCACTTTTCAGTTCCGTATTTCGTCGGTTTAATTTTTTGTTAAAAAGTTTTTATTTTTCAATTTTTTGTTGCTGATATCTACTAATTACTACCTACTTGTTTTTTGATTACTTCCAAAATACTTACTTACCCACCTCACTTCAACTATTACCAGTTAAATAATATGATTAACTACTTTTACTATTTGTTGTAATATAAATTTTTCTTTTTGTTCTGGTTAGTTTATTTCATCACTTTGTATATCATTCCATCCTCTCATAGAATATGATGATTGTGACGGATGTGGAATAAAAATAATGACAGTAGCGATCTGTCATTGTCAACTACATATGTGTGTGCCAATGTTCACAAGTGATACGGGTGGACAATTTCATTCGAGATCCAAATATGAGGTATACCCTATCTATTGAAAAAAGAATCATCCGAATCGAAGAACCCAGTACAAAGTTATGCCTGATAGAATCGGTTAACGGACCAGAATTCAGAGGGTGAGTGATCAATATCCTTCATTTTGCTACCCTTAGGGGTGGATTTCATCTTTGAAATTCGAATGCGACCAACTTCGGAGTATATCCTATCCACTGAAAATAGAATTATTGGAATCGGACGTCTCAGTAAAAAGTTATGCGTGATCATACATAAAAAAAAATAATGAAAAAAAAAAATACGCGTCGACTAGAGAACCTCCTTCTTTTTGGTTTCGTCGGTTAAAAATGATGTCAATTACTGGTGACAATAAAGATAGTTTTCATTAATTCCGTTACAGGGAACATTTCTATTTTTGAACAATGACAGTAAGTGGCTATGGTGCCTAGAGATAAGGTACTTTATCATAAAACAACCAAAGTACTAAAAAGTCAAATATTAAAAGTAGAACTTTTTCTTTCAGAATTTCTCTACTAATAGTGTCAGTTACTGGTGCGTTTACCTTATCTGCTGTATTATGTTGAAAAAACAGACAGACTAATTTTTAGGGTAGCTGAGTGTTACATCATTACTACAATTCGGTGCAAATGAAAGAATTCATTCTCACGATGTTGCCAGCCTCACCTCGGATGTGTTTTCTTGACCAATATTGTGACATCATTCATTCACTAGCCAATCAGAAAACAGAGAGCTTTCAAATCCACCGGTAGAAGTGCGTGCGAGAATATTGATAAGATTACCTGGCAATGCTGCTTATCTGTCAAGAAGTCAATAGCCGCCAAATTGTTTAGTTTTCGTGAGGATTGATTTCGTGTGATGCTTGAAACGCTTACAATAGTTATTTGTGTAACTAGTGCAAATAGTGTATATTTTTTGCACGATATATGACGTTTGCAGCTCGAGACGAAGTCGAGAGCTGCAATCATGCTGAGGGCAACAAATATGCATTTTGCACATGTTGAACACAACATTTTTTCTACGATCACATTAAATTTGTTTTTATTTCTAATTTCATTGAAGAGTATTTTGCAATACGAGAAATATTACTAATTCTTAAAATAGTTCTTACAATATATGAACAATTTAAACTACGTAGTTTTTATAAAATTAGTCATTTACTTTTTTGAGTTGATTTCAATTTAATATTGCAGTAAGAGCAATTTACTATGGTAATTGATGGACAAACTTAATTTTCAGTGATTTTTTGAATTTTGTTTTCGTTTTTGCTTATGGAGGTCTCGGCTCTTCACTTAAAACTTTTTTTCGGATCGTTGTGAAGTTTCTGGTACTGGTACTTGGTTCACCTTCCAGAATTCGAGCCGCTATCCCAGTTTTTTTTATTAACTTCTAAATGTAGCCCTCAGCTACAGTTGAAGATTTCTATCCTCCATAGCGTTTTAATGTTAACATGTCTGCCCCTGATTCCACAAGCAATGTTGCGAAAACAGTGTCCTGTGTATTTCATCGGGTTCAATATCTAAGTATTCCGCAATTTCACTTGGAACTTTATTAAAAGTATTAACAGGTTGAACTGAACATTTTCCGGGTAAAGGTCAAGAAAATGAGATCACCCAGTATCTTCACGGAATTTCCACAGGCGCTTCAGAATACTATGAAAACAGTATAGCAATTGAAAATTTAGCGCGAAAAAAATAATTTTAGGAGATATGGGCCCCCGAAGGTCCAAAAAGAGAGGTTTCACTTTTGGAACTGCAAACTGATATAAGTAATTTTACACTAAAATAGTAACTATACACTCATTTAACGTTTAAGTAATATTAAAATCAATTAATGTTCGATAGAGTCATGAAAAAACTCGGATTACATTACTTTTCATTTTTCATATGAAATGTCAAAAATCAAATATTGGTGGTTGCATTATGCATTGATCTTGGCGTTTTTTGGACATGCCATGTTGCCAACTATTCAAGTGAATTGGGCCAATCCGGATTTTACGAAATTATCCAGGTGCCTCAAAACTCGATAAAAACACTTCGGCAATCGAAATGGCCTTCTAAAAGAAAGGTTTCGCTTCTTCAATATCAGAATGTGTAGGCTTCGTCAAGTTAATTAGCTTGCATTCAACTTGGATAGCAATGTTAGCCAAGTTAGGTTGTGTTCCTTCTTTTTACGGTTTGTATGGTTGATTAGCATGCTTTCAACATGGATAACAAGGTTAGTCAAGCTAGGTTAGGTTGCGTTCCTTCTTTTTACGTAAGAGAGTGATTGTATGTTTTCTCGCAAGCCAAATGCGTTTCGTGGTCTGGTTTAAAATTACTTAAAACAAAATAATCTGAAGTCACATTATTTTAATAGGTTTGGTAACTTTCCAAATGCGGCACATCAACTTGATGCTTAATTTTCAAAAGGTACTCCCAAGAAACGCGGTGATATATTATTTGCATTTTAAACTTCATTGATACATATATCCATCAGAACTATCAGATCGTCTTCTCATAGTGTAATAGTTATTATTTATATGCTCAATATGTATGTCGCATTTAAAATCAGTACTTTTCTTCTTTTGGAAACATAGGCAACGTTGCATATCAATAAACTTCAAGATTTAGGAGATTCTGATAAACATAACACAGTCACCAACGTTTAATTTTTGACACTTCTTTGTAAAATTACATGAAAAGTAATCCATTACTTCATCGATAATTAAGTTACTTTAATATTACTAAAACGTTAAATGAGTGTGCAGTTACTATTTCAGTGTAAACAGAAATTGTTTATGTCAGTGTACAATTTCCAAAAGTGATATCCCAAAACTTCTCTTTATGGACCTTCGGGGGCCCGTATCTCCTAATATTATCTTTTCTGCGCAAAATTTTCGATTGCTATACTATTTTTATCATGTTTTGAAGCACCTGTGAAAATTTCGTGAAGATACTGGGTGATCTCATATTCTTGACCAATTCCCATTTCAACAAAATTAAAACATCTAATTTTACTGCTTATTACAAATGATCGAGGTTTGTTTGTCATGCTATCGGGAATTCTCACAGTTATGATAGAATCCATGTCATTAATATAATTTAATATCAGTTTCTGTAACTCGTCCCTGCGATGCCAAATACTGCAACTATCTATAACAAAACATAAGTATAAGTTAAAGTTAACATCTTTGCATGTGTTATCTTCATCATTAGGTGATCATTATTTGGAGCTTCAATTGAAAATTTGTCAAATTCCTGTCGGGTAAACATTTTTGATTTCCTGGGACGGTATCCTACCGACTTCTCCAAAAATGTAATTGATTTGGTAAAATGTCGAATTTCCACATTTTTATTAAATGAAAGTGTAGCCTTCGAGGTCGATGGCCTTAGTATCTCCGATTTTTCTTTCAAATACGCTGGGAGGACGTCTATAACAAATTTCATACACTTTTTTAGATTTATCGGGTAACACCAGTCTATAAACCGTCTATAACAAATTTCATACACTTTTTTAGATTTATCGGGTAATAAATCTGCTGTAGCTTCATTTGCTGTTTCAATAATATCTGGAGGAGTACAATAGTTTCTACCACTATCCAAACTCGACATTTTTAACAAATTTACATAAAAATATAAAAATTTAAACTGACAACTTGAAATTAATTACGGAAATTGTCATTGTCAGACGCCATCCATAGGTAACTATGAATATGCTTTCGTTAGTAACAAGATTTGGATTAACCAAAATTAGAGTAAACAATTTTTCTTTTAAATATCAAACAGTAACATTTAATGGTAAACTCGTAATCAATAGAGTATCAAAATATTTTTTGCACTAGTGCAGAAAGTAAATTACTTTTTACACTAGTGCAAAAAAGTTAAACTTTTGGCCTAGTAGATAATGCAAGAAGAAGTTCTAAGCAAGATTCTCGAATGCACGGTTTACAAAGCTGTCTACTAACGAAAGTTCGTTAGATTCTACTAGTGTTTTCTGATTGGCTGAAAGAGAGATCTTAATTGATAACTAATCAGAAAACAGTACGCGATATGCGCGAGAATTAATTTGAACATTCTGGAACTAAATAACATACAGTGCTTCTCAAAAGTCCCCTCCCCCCCTCTTATTTTTGGAACGATTATACATAAACAAGTGAAATTTGGAAACTGAATATTAAAGATTGTAAACTTCCCTACTAGTGATGATAGATGACGAAATCGTCAACGATGACGTCACAAGGCCATTGTAACCAATGATTTTAAATGGAACCCTACGGCAAGCGACACCTCTTTCAGAAGGTATCGAAAAAACCTATTCAATGATACTAATTTTGTTTGTGTTTATGGCAGTTTTAATGGCTCATTAGTAAACATTAAAATTTAAATTCCATTCAGTATGATATTAATTACAGATTTAAGAATCAGTATCTACTTAAAGAAATTGCTCGAAGTGACCTCCATTTACTTCCTGACAGTGAAATATCCTATTTTTAAACTATTCTCGTACTTTTGCAAATGTGTCTGCGGAAACAGCCTCACATTCTGCAACAATACGTTGTTTTAAAACGTCAATATTGTCAGGTTCAGTGGCGTAAACATTCGATTAAGGTACCCACACAGAAAAAAATCCAAAGGTGTGAGGTCCGGTGATCGAGCTGGCCATTCCGTTGAACCTCGTCGTCCAATCCATCTACCACGATACTCCTCATCCAAATACCGTCTTACTGCACCGTAATAGTGTGGAGGAGCACCATCCTGTTGGAATGTTATTTCCAAATTGCCGAATTAATCTGGATTATCTTCCAAAATTTCAAGGATTAACGGTTCTATTGCGTTTTGCAACAGCTCCAGATAAACCTCACCAGTTAAATTAGTATTTACAAAAAGAGGCCCAACGATGTGGTTTCCCAGGATACCTGCCCAAACATTCACCTTCTGGGGAAATTTGGGTATGTGTTTCACGAAACAGGTGAGGATTTGTGTCACTCCAATACCCCACATTCTGTGTATTTACATTTCCATTCAGATAGAAAGTACTTTCGTCACTAAAACAAATTGTTTTGACATAGTCTGGCTGTTGGTTAATTTTAGTTTCCATATTTTCACAAAATTCTAGGCTTCGGTCTGGGTCGTCGTCTGAGAGTTGATGAACCATTTTCAATTTGTATGGATGAAATTTGTTTTTTTTCAACACCCTGTGTACTGTACTTCGACTGACTTCACAGGTAGATGCAACGTGAGTTGTTGAAGAAGTAGGATTAACTATTACTTCTGCCAGTATATCAAATTTTTTTCTCATCAGAAATTTGTGGTCTGCCAGATCGTTTCGCATCATTAATACAACCCGTTGTTTCAAACTTACGAACTTACTTAAATAAGTCCTCGAAACGGGGCGATCGGGAAAACTCTCATTAAAAATGCGTTCTGCTGCATGAATATTTTGTCCAGTTTCACCAAGAATTAGGATCGCTGCTACTTTATCACCTAAAGCACGTACCATTTCGCTTCTTGAAGCACTTGAACGTTCGGCTCACAACAGTTTAACAAATTACTAAAATGTACAAAAATATTAAAAGTACCAAAAGCTGCTAAAACAGTTAAACGTTCGATCAACAATACACAAATTATTAAATGTACAAAAACTTGGACAATTACAAAAACGTCGAATTAGGGAGACTAACAAAAACGTCTGCTTATTCGACAACTATCCAGAGGCAGAGCTTGAATTTGGAATTTCAGTATTAACTGATTTAATTCATCACAGCTTTGCGTTTTTTAAAAGCGAGTTGCCAAAACTGCCATAAACACAAACAAAATTAGTATCATTGAATAGGTTTTTTCGATACCTTTTAAAAGAGGTGTCGCTTGCCGTAGGGTTCCATTTAAAATTATTGGTCACAATGGCCTTGTGACGTCATCTTTGACGATTTCGTCATGTATCATCACTAGTAGGGAAGTTTACAACCTTTAATATTCAGTTTCCAAATTTCACTTGTTTATGTATAATCGTTCCAAAAATAAGAGGGGGGGAGAGGACTTTTGAGAAGCACTGTATATCAAAATCATTTTTACCCCACCTTTTGTAGGGCAGACGGCCTTTTTAGTCTCTATTGATTGGATTATGATCTTTGCTATCAAATGTATTTGTCATTGAAAAGTAGAAAAATAAAGGTAAGGTTAGAGTTTGGAGGGGGTAAATTCCATAGGAAGTCGGGTTTTATATTTTAAAACTTTTTAACAAAAAAATTAAACTGACGAAAAAAGAATCTGAAAAGCAAAAACTAAAATGAACCGTTTTAGTCTTAATAACTGAGCTCCTAAACTAATGAAATTAACTAATTTTGAATAGGCGCCAAACAAACAAACAAGCAGATTAATTATGTAAAGCGTAAAATTATGGCAGCGGGGTGCGCGGCACCGGCGCGTCCCTTGGCCGGAAATCGCCGAGCGTTCTCAATAACTATCGGAACGGGCACACACGTCGTTGCGAGTGGTCCTGCGGAGAGTGCATTTTTGGAATGTTATTATTTATCGCTGGAGATTTCAGGTTGCATTTTTATGTTATTTTTAACCGACGAAACCAAAAAGGAGGAGGTTTTCTATTCGACCCGTATATTTTATGTTTTTCCATCATATTTTTTTATGTATGATCACGCATAACTTTTTACTGAGGCGTCCGATTCCGATAATTCTTTCTTCAGTGGATAGGGTGCACTTCGACTTTGGTCCCATTTGAATTTAAAAGATTAAATCCACCCCTAAGGGTAGCGAAATGAAGAATATTGATCACTCACCCTCTGAATTCTGGTCCGTTAACCGATTCTATCAGGCATAACTTTGTACTGGGTTCTTCGATTTGGATGATTCTTTTTTTAATAGATAGGGTATACCTTATATTTGGATTTCGGAAGGAATTAGCCACCCTTACGGGTAGAAAAATAGGGGATAATTAATTTTTCACTAGTGAACATCAGCACACACATACGTAGTTGACAATGACAGATCGCTACTGACTTTTATTCTTGTTTCACATCCGTCAAAATCAGTATATTTTATGAGAGGATGGAATGATATACAAAGTAATGAAATAAGCTAACCAGAACAACGAGAATAATTTATATTACAACAAATAGTAAAAGTAGATAATCATATTATTTAACTGGTAATAGTTGAAGTAAGGTGGGTAAGTATTTTGGAAGTAATAAAAAAACAAGTAGGTAGTAATTGGTAGATTTTAGCCACAAAAAATTGAAAAATAAAAACTTTTTAACAAAAAATTAAACCGACGAAATACGGAACTGAAAGTAAAAATAAAACTTTTAACAAAAATTAAACGACGAAAATCAACTGAAAAGTAAAATGATGGAGCGAGATGCACGGCTGCGTTTTGATGACTTCTTTCAAAAAAATAAAATAAACCTTCCTAGTCTAATGATAATTGAGCTCCTAAACTAATGTAAGTAACTGATTTTGAGTCGGCGCCAAACAAACTAGCAATTGAATTAGGTGAAGCGTAAAATGATGGCAGCGAGATGCACGGCTGCGTTTTGATGACTTCTTTCATAGATAATTATCTTCGATAATTGTTTGTTTGGCGCCGACTCAAAATCAGTTACTTACATTAGTTTAGGAGCTCAATTATCATTTAGACTAAGGTGTCTTTTATTTTTTCTTTTCAGTTGATTTTTTGGTTTAATTTTTTTTAAAAATTTTTCAAGACTAAAATGGATCATTTTATTTTTTGCTTTTCAGTTCCTTTTTCGTCGGTTTAATTTCTTGTTAAAAAGTTTTTATTTTTTTGTGGCTTAAATCTACTGATTGCTACCTACTTAATTTGGATTACTTTCCAAATACTAACTTACCCACCTTACTTCTACTATTAACTGTTATATATTATAACTAGCTGGTACCAGCTACTTCGTTCGCTATTACAAATTCATTTTCCCCTTCAGGGACGGAATTTCTAAAAGTACTGAAACACGTATTTTTTCATTTGTAACGGATACCTCAAATAACAATTTTTATGCCCCTTACTTCAAAACTAACGGAACCCAACACAAACTTTCACCCCCTAGGGGTTGCATTTATAAAAACATAAAACAGTATTTCTTTATCCCTACAAACCTCAAATCAATTTTTATGACCAACTAAAACTAACTATACAAACTCAATCCCCATTTCACCCCTTTAGGGGTTGAATTTCCAAAAACACCGAAACACGTATTTTTTATTTGTAACAAAGACCTCCAAATACCAATGTTCATGATGCTAACTCTAAAACTAACTATACAGACTGTCAATCCTCAGTTTCCCCTTTAGGGTTGAATTTTCAAAAACCTTGAAACACATTTATGTTTATTTGTGAAAAAGAGCCCAAATACTACTCCAATTTAAAAACCAACTCTACTTCCCCTCCTTCACCCACCTTTTCACCCCTTTAGGGATGGAATAACAAAAAATAATGTAAAAATGTTAGCTCTTAGGTCCAGCGTATTTCAGTCGATCAGTGTAATATAATTATACAGGGTGAGTCAGAATAAGACCGACAAACTCCGACTACAGATTCCTCACTTCATTTCGAGGTGAAAAGTTGCTATCAAGGTATGTCCTAAAATGCATCCCCTCTGAGATACAGGGCGTCGAAAGTACGAAAAAAAATCAGATTTAATTTGTTTTCTCCGAAATTCCTGAAGGAAAAAATTTGAAACTTGGTACCCTAATCAAGGTTTATCAACGTGCTAATTTGAAGTTATAATTTTGTAATTTTCGTAAACCAATGGCGTAGTTACGATGGTATGTGGTCATATGTTTCTCCATATTTTCTTGGGACAAGTGAATGGACAAATGAGCATTTGACAACAGTTCGGTTCATCGATACTCAACCTTAAAGTCATAACATTCTATGTGCCTAAAAGTGGAGGTATCTGAGACATAATTTCCTATGTGCACTAATCGCATAATGCTAATTTCTTACAACATATCGGAATATGTGTCAACCTCCTGAACATTTTTTAATGTTGGGAGAATCGGAAACATAGGACGGGTGAGTCAGAATGAGACCGATAACTCCATTTTTTCATTCATCATATTATTTGATCGAATCGATGTCGCGGATTCACTGATATGTTACCATACTTTTCTTGCATATGATTGTTTTGACAGACTGACAAACAAACCCAACCTCAAATTCATAATACTCCACGTAGATAAGAGTTAAGGTCTGAAATATTTTTTGCAAAAAACTGAAGATAGGTAGGTACTCTTAATTTGTTGAACTTTTTGTTGGAGTATCATTATCAAATCCATTTGAATTATCTAGGAAAATATTATCCAAATAACATGTTTTTGATGAAGAAAAACAATTATTGTGTATTAATATCTACTTAAATGATAGAAACGGTTTAGTGGGTACACTACATAGAAACAAACAAGGCATTAAAGCAAATGTTCAAATGGACCACAATTTTTCTTCATCAATCAATCAATCAATATCATTTATTATATCTGAAGAATATTCTCATTACAAGAGAATTGGTTCCATGGAATTATTATGAACAAAAAAAATTAATTGTTATCACTCAATGAGTGTGCTAAATACATTTCAATTACAATTCAATAGTGATACTTATTATGAGTATACAATGATATTTCTACAACTAGTGATGAGTACCAACCAGGAGATTAGCAAAAAAAAATTGTTATTAAGTATTCAGTGAGTGCGCATAAATACATTTCAGTTACAATAGTGATACTTAATATGAGTATTCAGATATTTCTACAACTAGTGATGAGTACCAACCAGGAGATTAACACAGTAGACATGTAAATAGACAAGAACAATGTTTGTGAATTATTCATTGATAATGAATGACCGTAGTTTCAGTATATTCATTATGAAAATAACTAGTTGTTTTAGGATCATATATGAGTGAGAGATTAGTATACCTATCAGATCATCCATATTGCATAGTTGTACAAATGTTTCACTAGGCCATATGCTGGAATAAACAGGACAGTCAAATAGAATACTAGAATCTCTCTGTGTTGCAAGTTACAGATTGTACATAGTTCTTCTGTATTAATGATGTGGATCCAGAGAAGGACAATTTCAAGCGTGACTTGCTACGAGTCCTTCTTTGCGCAACGATTCTGCTAATGTGTATTGGGCAAGGAATCTGCAAATATTTTTGACTGGTGCCATAAAGCATTAGCGACTGGTAGATCTGTGGATAACTTGAATGGTTCAGGCTTTCTAGGTCATTTCTGAGAGTGTTTCCTTATAGAATTTGATGATATGGCTGGTTATTTTTCTCGATGGATTGCTCATAAGAGCAGGGCCTGCAGCGATTACATATTCCTTGACTTGGAGAAGCCAGTTGTATCTTGGGTCTAGGTACGTTATTTAGGAGTGACAGCCGTAGTAGACAAACTTTAGGTAGCCGAGGGTTTTCCATATTGTTCAAACTAGCAAGCCAAGAGGGGGCTGCTTTCATGATAATTACACTAATTTTATAAGAGCCTGTTTCCAAACGAACAATATAATCAGGAGTGATTTTTGATAGCGATAATAGGCGCTTGAAAACCCCTACTTGGACTCTTTCTATTAATTCCGCATACCGTATACCCCACACACCGATGCCATATGATGAAGACGATAGCAATATGGAGTTATATAATTTAATTGTAGAATCCCACGTGTTAATTTTAGAGCGACACATTAAATTCATAACTGCACCTATTGCATGAATACTCTTTGCCGACATTTCCAAAAACAATGGAGATGCCGAGAATACCGTGCCAAGGTAAGTGAAATTTTTAACAACTTCTATCGGTTCGTTGTTGAAGTAGAATTCACTCTGGTAGTTTGAATGATACCCGCCTCTACTGTATACCATTATTTTTGTTTTAGCCGTTTTCACTTCAAGTTTATTTTCTGAAGAGTATGATTCTAGGGCTCTGAGCTTTTCAGATAAGATCACTCAGAATTACAATGTCATGATATTTCAGTTTGAAAAAAATAGTAGTTTAGAAAAACTCATTGTCTACGAATTTACTATGAAGTACCCCTTTCCGCAGTCGTTAGTAAATATAATATTTTATACCAGCGAAATAATTTGTTGAACCGAGCCGTCAATAAAACATATAATGTTGTGAAAATTTCATTATATCGAGTACGTCTCTGCTTGTGGTCGGCCCCCGTTGAGCCTTATCGGCAATGAATAAAAATGAGTCTCTTAGATGTTTGGCAATATTATACATTTTAACTGACTATCTATACGGTAGTGTAAGGAAGCTGTGCAAAAATGTAGCAAGCCATTATTTATTATCGATCAATTAATCAAAACTGTGCTTTATTGTCCAAGAAACAGTCCTTATTGACAAAGCGATGAGAGTAATAACTTGTGGTAAGATCATAGTGTCATAATATATATATATATATATATATATATATAAAAGTTAGATGTAAACAATATGTGAGTATATAATGTAAAGTAAAAATATAGTTCAAATGTAGAAATAAATATTATTAATAACGCGTTTGTCAAATACGAAATATTAATATTTAATATTCCTGATATAAGTATCCCAAAAGAATATTTTGAAGAAAACATGTGTTGTCACTACAAAATTTCAAATAATCTATGGATAAACAAAACATCAGCACATCACGCTCCCCATCAATATTCACCCCCGCCAGTCCCTTGGAATGAAAATAGTGTTCCATATCAGCAAGAAAAAGAGAAATCAATATCGGGCTCAGCGATTCACCCTATAAAACGCCTTGTGTAATATCATAAGTTTTGGTAAATTCATTTTTAACCCTAACCGTCATAGTCGCCTGTAAACTCCTAATTATACGTATATATTTAGCACTGAGTCCTAAATTATATAGAGTGATTGATGGAGTCAAAGGCTCTCTTGAAGTCCACGAACGCAGCATATATATTTCGACCACGAAGTCCGAGATGGATTTGAATCACAGAGTTCAATATAAATATGTTATCAAGACATCCCCTATTTTTTCTGAACCCGGCTTGACACTCTGGTAATAGCTTGTTTTCCTCGACCCAGCTTGATAATCTATTCAGCAGGATAGATGTGAATATCTTGGTAAAATTATTGAATACTGATATGCCGCAGTAGTTGCTAGGATCAGTCTTAGACCCTTTTTTGTGAAGCATATATCATCACTGTGGCGTGCCAACTACTTGGGATCTTTTCACAGTTTAGAATATTATTAAATACCATGCACAGGTATAGTTTCCAGTTTTGTGGGAGATTTTTAATGAATTCATATGTAACTCTGTCCTTGCAGGGGGCAGGGCCGGATTTAAAGGTGTGGAGGCCCTGGGGCAACAAAGGAGTGGAGGCCCCTAATTATTTTTCAAACAATTTTATTTTTTATTTATTGCGGAACAAATCAAATTATTTTGACACGAGCATATGTAGGTATAATAAAATACAAGAAATAAATTAAATTACAGCGTAAACGAATGGATTCTTGCGAGCTTTTTTCGACGAAAAATCATTGATGATTTCGGTCAAATCCAGCATCCGGAGAGAATCATTCTCAATGCTAAGAAGCGATAACTTTGATAGGCGGCTTTGTATCATCGTAATTCGCCTATTTTTTTCATTTTGGAAAATGAGCGCTTTCCAGTGCAATTTGACATCATCACATTCTCAGTTGTAATATCACAAGAGAGTGAAAATAATTCGACAGATTTTCGAAAACTTGTTGCCAGGCAATAGACAAGAGAGACCAACTGGCTCGAGTGGCTATGCCAACAAGTGAGAAAGAAATCTAGATAATTATTTTCTACTATATCGAACTCTCGTGTGGTATTCTTTAGATTATTTTTTGATGTTACGATCATAAACACATTTCCTTGCAAAATTATATAATGTACTAAACCGGTTTTGATTCATTTCACACTTTTCATGCGAATTGATGACAGACGTCAAATTAAAAATATAGTTTGTCAGACAATAAAAACAAAATACCTCAAATTATTCCCGCGACAATTTTCTAGGTAGAATATTCCCACTATTGATTGGCCAAAACGTACCTATATGAATTATCTGAATTGAACGTTTCCATTGGTTTCTAGCAATGCCAAAAAATAATCACTGTAATTTCAATGTTTGAGAATGTAGCTCTGAAATTTTGGTTTTCAAGAATTTGATAGTAGAACATCTTAGATTGGTCTTTTTGATGGTCCTTTTTCAGAAGGATTCACATTTGTTGCGGAATGTCATCTTTCTCTTAGACTCACACTTTCAGATTTCGGGGATTTCTCTGTTACAAGCGTGCCACACTTGTCAACGCCAATAAATAGGAAAAACAGGTATAGACGGGCAAAGTGTTTGTAGAATCGGCAGAAAAATAGTCAACAGCATTTGAACTTTTGTTCTATTATGGAATGCGCACAGGGCTCTTATAAATAATTTGATGCAATCATATTCATAGATTTAAATATTATTTTCTTTTGCTTATGATTATTGAATTTCATTGTGTATCTAGATCGCTTGTGTCATTCGAAGAATACATCGACAGAAAATCCTTCATTTAATAAAAAAAAATTTTTTTTTTCAATTCCATTGTTCTTGTTTTTACAGCTAATTTCGATACGATATAATATTTTGTATAATAGTATGATGTTTTACTTGGTGATTGTTTCTCGCATATACACATGACTCATCAGATCGAAGATTAATATTAACCATGGATTTTGACAAGAATACGAAACATGTTTTTGAATGTTTAAAACGAAAAATTGAGAGGAAAAAGTGGGAGAACTGCTCCTTCGTTGTCAGATTTTTTATATATAATTTTGCATATCCTTCGGTATTTGTTAGGAAATTGTACCTAAAAATGTATATTGTGGAGGCCCCTCTCTTGTGGAGGCCCCGGGGCTGCAGCCCCGTTTGCCCCCCTCTTAATCCGGTTCTGGCAGGGAGCTTTGTCATTTTTACATTTCAGTAGACAGCTTTCCATCTCTTCGAGAGATATTGCTGAATCTAGATAACCATTGCCCGCATCAAAGTGAGTTAATTCAGAGTTTACTCTTGGGAAGTATATGCCATCGTAAAATGTTTCCCAGTCTTCAATCGAAACAGTGCTATCATTCTCAACACATCTAAACATTTTCAGGGTTTTCCAAAATACATTTTGATTTTCTCTAAGAATCCTCACGATTTTTTTTTCATACCCGTACTTTTTTTGTTTAACTATATATTGGTGAGTATACTTTGCCGTAAGGTAATTTGTTTTATAAGGCTCTCGAAAGTTATTTTTCAAATTTGGTGATTTGTGACGTGCATTTTTGCAAAATGACAGTCCAAATCGAACCAAGGCTTGTTTTTGAATGTGTTCAAGTATACATTATGCTTTTTCAGTGAATCTATGTTACCTGCACATTCCTATATTGTTGCAATGAGATTGGCACATAAATATCATTGTCGCCCCTGAAAACCACATTAGCAGATGATTGCATTGCAGACCTGTACAAAAGCGTTTGCTCATTCTTCCACTGCAATATTTCAGAAGAATACTGTGAGTCAACTTTTGCATCGAAAAAAACATTTGTATTGAGATCGAGATATACAGGGAATTATCTGAAAGGGTAACCATCTGGTTTAATACCTTTAGGTTATTCAAAATATCAAGCCTATCATTAATACAGAAAACCAAGACAATTACACTTTGTCCCGGCTTGCCAGAGATGGTGGAATTTGCAGGACAATCTGAGGCGATGCTGCCATTAACCAATGAGAAATTATTGGCAATCATGAAGTTGTGAAGAGTTCGTCCTCTTTTGTTGATTAATTTGTCAGAGTCAGCATGTTGGGGAACAACACGGAATTCTTCAGTAGTTGCTCAGGTATCGTGCCCATTTCACCAACTTTGCTATTAAAGTCTCCAATTATGAGGAATAAATACATGATTTTTGAAATTTTCATTATTATTATTCAAACTAATTTGAAAAATAAAGAGGGTGTCCTCGAGGTCAGTAATGGTTTGATGTATGTGAAACATAGAATAAATTCGATATTTTGGTGTTTGACCAAATATATGAGCCACCACGGAGTGCAGTCTATGATCGAAATTCGTAGTGTTTTTTGAATAAAATAGCCAGACCTCCACCTCCATTTTTCTTCATCAAAAACATGTTGATTGGATAATGTTTTCCTAGATAATTCAATCAGAAATAGCTTTGATAATGATACTCCAACATAAAGTTCAACAAATTGAGAGTGCCTATCATCAGTTTTTCGCAAAAATTATTTCAGATCTTAACTCTTATCTAAGTGGAGTTTTATGAATTTGAGGTTGGGTTTGTTTGTCAGTTGATCTGTCAAAACAATCATATGCAAGAAAGTATGGTAACACATCAGTGAATCCGCGACATCGATTCGATCAGATAATATGATGAATGAATAAATGGAGTTATCGGTCTCATTCTGACTCACCCGTCCTATGTTTCCGATTCTCCCAACATTAAAAAATGTTCAGAAGGTTGACACATATTCCGATATGTTGCAGGAATTAGCATTATGCAATTATTGCACATAGGAAATTATGTCTCTACTAAGGATATATCTTCAGTTTTTCTCAATTATCTCAGAAACCTCCACTTTTAGGCACATGGAATGTTTTGCCTTTTAGGTTGAGTATCGATGAGCCGAACTGATGTCAAACGCTCATTTGTCCATTCACTTGTCCCAATAAAATATGACCACCAACGCCACTGGCTTACAAAAATGAAAAATTATAACTTCAAATTAGCACGTTGATAAACCTTGATTAGTGTACCAGGTTTCAAATTCTCTCCTTCAGGAATTTTGGAGAAAATCCGAATGATACCAACTTCCATTAAAAATAGAATCATCAAAATCGGACTACTCTATAAAAAGTAATGCGCAGTCATACATAAAAAAAATATACGCGTCGACTAGAGAATCTTTTTTCCGTCGGTTAAAAATATATTCGTTACTACATTCTTACCGAACATGTTTTTCTATCATTTAGACTTCTCATTGATTTTTGGTTCATGCCCCACGACCCCTATGGTTCCCATCGTGAAAAATTGCCCGAACTAATTGACCCATACGTAGTTCGGCGATGTCTTTAATTCGCAGACAAGTTTCCTTCGCAAAGGGGCATGAGTAGTTTGCATTTTGCGTGTCTATTTAGAATTTTTACCAGTTTTTATTACGGTCAACTTGCTCTATTCGGAGGGAGACTAATTTTATGCGGGCCACTATGCTCGCGTGATCGTACGGCTTTTGGAGTTTCCTGTATCTCATGGTTCATGGTGGGAGAGTCTGTTTAGAAGTGTGCTGTCACATTTGAGGACATATCATTTAGTTTGATATTTTGTGAGTTGGTGAACATTTGTAGGTACCAATCATATAAGTACATAATTCGGTTAAGGCCCGGTATTTTTACCTCCGGTTATACTAGGAATAAATTATCCAATGGTTAGAATGTGCTTTTGTTATCAATAAATGTTTAACAAAAGCATATTCTAACCGTTGGTTAATTTATTCCTAGTATAACCGGAGGTGAAAATACCGGGCCTTAGCTTTGGAATTAGTTATTTCATTTCTATATTGCTATTCAATCCATTGAACTGCTATCAACTATCCAAACAACTAACATTTCAGGTGAATTATACGAATCAGTTAGGCAAAGTAACTTATTTCTACACGGAAAAAAATGATTTTTTACCAAATTTATTTGGTCACTCTTATTGGCTTGACCCGACTAAATGAAATTCATCCCAAATCACAGGTGTATTATATTGATAGAATCTTATATGGCAGTGACAAAATGGATTTCTCAATGCAGTACTAACATTTCTTTGATTTGCATATATGTTCACCTATTGAAACAATCCCCAACCCATATTGAATGAAAATTTGTTTCAACACAAATATAAGATTTATTGAATTAAATAACGGAAAGAGATTAATTCAATTACAAGAATTAGATCTGGGCGACCGAGCTTTGCTCGGCGTTTTTTTTCCTGTAAAATCGTGTTTTTCGGAGAAGATGCTTATTAAGAGACGAATATTTTGCAATCTTACCTAGTGCACAGGTAGGCTACAAAGACACATTTTGAATGAACCGTATGAGTTACTTGGAATAACCAAAGAAAACCATATACAGTGCTTCTCAAAAGTCCCCTCCCTCCCTCTTATTTTTGGAACGATTATACATAAACAAGTGAAATTTGGAAACTGAATATAAAAGGTTGTAAACTTCCCTACTAGTGATGATAGATGACGAAATCGTCAAAGATGACGTCACAAGGCCATTGTGACCAATAATTTTAAATAGAACCCTACGGCAAGCGACACCTCTTTTAAAACGTATCGAAAAAACCTAATAATAATACTAATTTTGTTTGTGTTTATGGCAGTTTTGGCAACTCGCTTTTAAAAAACGCAAAGCTGTGATGAATTAAATCAGTTAATACTAAAATTCCAAATTCAAGCTCCGCCTCTGGATAGTTGTCAAATAAGCTGACGTTTTTGTTAGTCTCCCTAATTCGACGTTTTTGTAATTGTCCAGGTTTTTGTTCATTTAATAATTTGTGTATTGTTGATCGAACGTTTAACTGTTTTAGCAGATTTTGATACTTTTAATATTTTTGTATATTTTAATAATTTCTTAAACTGTTGTGTTTGTGTTTATGGCAGTTTTAATGGCTCATTAGTAAACATTGAAATTTAAATTCCATTCAGTATGATATTAATTACAGATTTAAGAATCAGTATCTACTTGAAGAAATTGCTCGAAGTGACCTCCATTTACTTCCTGACAGTGAAATATCCTATTTTTAAACTCTTCTCGTACTTTTGCAAATGTGTCTGCGGAAACAGCCTCACATTCTGCAACAATACGTTGTTTTAGAACGTCAATATTGTCAGGTTCAGTGGCGTAAACCTTCGATTTAAGGTACCCCCACAGAAAAAAATCCAAAGGTGTGAAGTCCGGTGATCGAGCTACCCATTCCGTTGAACCTCGTCGTCCAATCCATCTACCAGGATACTCCTCATCCAAATACCGTCTTACTGCACCGTAATAGTGTGGAGGAGCACCATCCTGTTGGAATGTTATTTCCAAATTGCCGAATTCATCTGGATTATCTTCCAAAATTTCAAGGATTAACGGTTCTATTGCGTTTTGCAACAGCTCCAGATAAACGTCACCAGTTAAATTAGTATTTAAAAAAAGAGGTCCAACGATGTGGTTTCCCAGGATACCTGCCCAAACATTCACCTTCTGGGGAAATGGGGTATGTGTTTCACGAAACAGGTGAGGATTTGCGTCACTCCAATACCTCACATTCTGTGTATTTACATTTCCATTTAGATAGAAAGTACTTTTGTCACTAAAACAAATTGTTTTGACATAGTCTGGGTGTTGGTTAATTTTAGTTTCCATATTTTCACAAAATTCTAGTCTTCGGTCTGGGTCGTCATCTGAGAGTTAGTTGATGAACCATTTTAAATTTGTATGGATGAAATTTGTTTTTTTTCAACACCCTGTGTACTGTACTTCGACTGACTTCACAGGTAGATGCAACGTGAGTTGTTGAAGAAGTAGGATTAACTATTACTCCTGCCAGTATATCAATTTTTTTCTCATCAGAAATTTGTGGTCTGCCAGATCGTTTCGCATTATTAATACTACCCGTTGTTTCAAACATACGAAGATACGCATTAAAAATGCGTTCTGCTGCATGAATATTTTGTCCAGTTTCACCACGAATTAGGATCGCTGCTACTTTATCACCTAAAGCACGTACCATTTCGCTTCTTGAAGCACTTAAACGTTCGGCTCACAACAGTTTAACAAATTATTAAAATGTACAAAAATATTAAAAGTACCAAAAGCTGCTAAAACAGTTAAACGTTCGATCAACAATACACAAATTATTAAATGTACAAAAACTTGAGACAATTACAAAAACGTCGAATTAGGAAGACTAACAAAAACGTCAGCTTATTCGACAACTATCCAGAGGCGGAGCTTGAATTTGGAATTTTAGTATTAACTGATTTAATTCATCACAGCTTTGCGTTTTTCAAAAGCGAGTTGCCAACTCTGCCATAAACACAAAAAAATTAGTATCATTGAATAGGTTTTTTCGATACCTTTTAAAAGAGGTGTCGCTTGCCGTGGGGTTCCATTCAAAATTATTGGTCACAATGGCCTTGTGACGTCATCTTTGACGATTTCGTCATCTATCATCACTAGTAGGGAAGTTTACAACCTTTAGTATTCAGTTACCAAATTTCACTTGTTTATGTATAATCGTTCCAAAAATAAGAGGGGGGGAGGGGACTTTTGAGAAGCTCTGATTTGATGCCCAAATTCGGTAATGTCACTCGGTAAGGTTTTTCGTATCCGGATAATGTCATATAGCGCCATCTCACAAAGTTTGGAGGTACCAGTAGGCTAACATCCAATAGCAACAATACAAATACCTCAAAAATTTACGAGATTCCGCTATACTGTTAGCACGATTCGTAATTTTTTCTGGTGTAAAATCGCCTTTTACTCAGGAAAGACGCCTATATAGATAAATTTAAAAAGCAAAACCCTATCTAAATACAGAATTTCATCCAAATCGTTTGAGCGCTTTCCGACATACATGAAATATATACAGTGTCCGCCAAAAATATGTACCATATGAGAAAAAAGTTTATTATTGGAGTATTGGAAAAAATATTCTGGGGAAAAGTTTGTGCATGTCCGATTACCTGAAAATAGTTTTTGACACATGTCACGTGATCGCTAGTATGGCGTCAAATTGAAAAAAATTGCTATGAAAAGGCGAAAAGTGGGGTAAGATGGCAAAATATCAAAAAAGTTATTCGAAAAAGTTACTTAGAATTCAATTTTATGCACATAAACGTTTCAAGAGATAATGCAAGATAATTGGAAATAGCAATTTTTTTTTGAATATTTTCCCGTCTATTCAAAAATATCAAATGTTTTTCTTATGATTAGCTTGACTATACTGAAACATTTGCATTTCAATGATAATTACAGAACTTTATCATTTTCTCTCACCAGAGGATTTTGTCAGAAACCTTGCTGTTACATCGGTTCGTATCTAACAGTTATATCAGAATTCCACGACCATTGTGATGACATGACACTTCAAAAACATCGTGTTTTCTAGATTATAATCAAGTTTCGATGATAATCGTGCATGAACATTTCACTTCGTACATAAACTGGAAAACTATTCAATTTATCGCACTATTAATCTAAAATAGAAATTCTGAATATTTTCATAGTTTTCCAGCATTAATCGATGGCTAGTTATTGGTGTTAGATATAAATGTATAAATAAATTCAAAATGATGAGATGTGGTCCTGAAAAGACATTCTGCAGAACAGGTTTTTTTATTCAATCAAGTAATTCAAATATTATATAAACAAAAAATCAAATTTTCAACTTTTCCTATATAATAACAATTCATATCTCAATATGCCTCTCTTCTCTTCCTATACATAAAATCGTTTATGGTATATCTCTTTTCGAACGTTCAACAAAAAATTTGGAGAAATTTGTGCTGCACAATGACGGATAGTTTCTTCCAAGTGCTCAATATTTCGAAAAGGTCTGAATTTGTAAACAGTATTTTTTAAATAGCTCCACAAGAAAAAGTCACATGGGGTCAGCTCAGATGAACGTGGCGGCCAAGGAATTTCTGAAAACCTACCTATCCACTTTCCAGGAAAAGTGGTGTCCAGCCAATTCCTTATTGCCTAAGTACTATGGATGGGAGCCCCATCCTGTTGGAAATACATTTTTCGCCTTTCTTCGAACGTGAAATTGTCTAATTCATTGTAGAAATCGTTCCTCAAAAAATCCAAGTACGTTTCAGCATTCAAATTCCGACGAAAGAAAAATGGTCCAATTATTCTGTCATTAAAAATCCCGCACCAAACTTTCACTTCGAATGAATATTGATCACGGGCTTCTACTGCAAGATGTGGATTCTCATCCGGCCACCATCTACAATTTTGAGATGAAACAACACTATTTGAAGTGAAAGTTGACTCATCACTAAATAAAATAAATTTCGTAAATGATATATTTTCTTCAATTTGTCCCTGCAGCCAAAAGGAAAAATACAAACGTGGATCGTAGTCTCTCTCCTTAAGCGTGTGAATAAATTTCGGTTTATTGGGCTCGAATTTGTTTTTTTTAGCAATCTTCGCATAGAAGATGAAGATAAACCCAAATTCCCAGACAATTTACTAATTGATGTTCTTGGAGTTTCAACTACACTCTGTATAACTTCAAACTCTGTTTCCTCAGCAGTAACCCAGTGCCTATGTTATTCTCTGAATAAGTTTTCTATGGACCCAGTATTTTTGAACTTGGAAACAATTCCTCCAACAGTTACATGTGAAATAATTTTATTGGTATGCCTCTCGTTGAAAATCGCTGCGGCTTCTCTATAGCTTTTGTAATTTTCTCCTACAATCAAAAGAATTTCCATCTTTTTTTGCTGACTTAACTTCGACATAATCAACAAAAAATTTGCTGGTATTATCAACGTCACTATGTATAAATATAGAGTTCTTACTTAGACTTTTGTTGCAATAAGTTTACGTATTTTCTGTCAAATGAAATCCATGGATATCTTGTGGAATATGAGTGAAATTTTGCAATACTTAAACACTGACTATTTTCAAGAAAACAAAATTTCATGTTCTGGTGCATTTCATACTCAAGAAAGCATGTTTGGTGTACTACATTTTGATTTTGTGGAAAAGAAAGAATTTTACTATGCTCTTCTATTATAGAATCCTGATGCGATAAATAAGTATTTGTTTGAAAAGCACACGAAATAGTATTCTGGAAAGTGAATTTTGTGACATAATTGAGGAATATGTTCACGGACACCGATGTAGATCACTGAATGAACCTGATTTCATTTCAGAATGGTATATTTTCGATGTTTATATTTGCCAAAAAAATTGGAAAATATTCATAATGAAATAGTGAGTCAAATTTAAGAGACTTATAATTTACATGTTTATGTACGAAGTGAAACGCTCATCCACGATTATCATCGGAACTTGATTATAACCTTGAAAAACACCATGTTTTTGGAGTGTCATGTCATCACAATTGTCGTGCAATTCTGATATAAGTGTTAGATACGAACCGATGTAACAGCAAGGGTTTTGACAAAATCCTATTTTTTAAATATAGTGCCCCCTGGTGAAGAGAAAATGAGAAAGTTCTGTCATTATCATTGGAATGCAAATGTTTCAGTATAGTCAAGCTATTCATAAGAAAAAATTTGATATTTTTGAATAGATGGGAAAATATTCCAAAAAAAATTGCTATTTCCAATTTTTTCGAATTATTTTCTGAAACTTCGTTTAAGTGCATAGAATTGAATTCTAAGTAACTTTTTCAAATAATTTTTTTTGATATCTTGCCATCTTATTTCACTTTTCGACTTTTCATAGCAATTTTTTTCAATTTTCCGCCATACTAGCGATCACGTGACAAAATCGATTTTCAGGTAATCGGACATGCACAAACTTTTCCTCAGAATATTTTTCCCAATACTCCAATAATAAACTTTTTTCCTATATGGTACATACTTTTTGGCGGACACTGTATATACGAGAATTGCTCGTTCGAAGTAATAAGATGGCGAAGCGAAGACCCTGCCTTAGATAATGTTACCAAATAGCAAAGCCAACTTATCATCGTTGGCGACGTTTGGACTTAAATGTCTGGTGTAGGCTCTCATGTTCGGTTGCCATATTTGTCAATTCAGTGGATTAACAAAATGATTCTGATTTGAATAAATATTTTAATGAAGAGATCAGCTTATTTCTTTGAATTCATCAATTCGAGAAATACTTGTTTGCATTAATATGTTTTTTAAAGCAATCCGCAAATTTTGTAGATATGATTATTCAATTAACAAAATAATTTCAAGTACCTATAACAAAAAATAAAACCATTCTGTAGGATTTTTATTTATTGAGAATATCAAGCAAAATTGTTGCAATCGTGTCCACTCGTGTTTTTCCTTTCCCTACCTACCATTGTGTTGTCTCAATACTCAATTCACTGTAGGTGAACTCTTCACTAAATACAAATGCGATGACTCTTTCTAATATGAAGAGAGGTTAGTAGTATTATAATCATTTATACATTAGAAGGTCTTAAACATCGACAAAATATTCCAACTTCATACTAGTCATTTCTAGGTACTTCTTACTTATCAGTTTACCAAATCCAATAAATGGTACCTGATTAAGGTTGGTTAGGTTAGGTTAGGTTAGGTACCTAAATGGTACCTGATTAAGGTATTACAAATAAATGAATGGGTTATTATTTGGGTTGGAAATTGGATTATTGTATGCATTCAAAAACTGTACCTAATTAAGCTTTGAAACAAATTCGAAAATGAAAAATTATTGAAGCCAATGATCTTCCTCTATTGACCGATTTCGTATTACTCATCGCAATTGTGATTCCATAGAACAACCATGGTTGAATGTAAAATTGAATGACCTTTTTAACGATGTGCAACTCGACCTCTATGCCATTCGAAATTTTCAAGTTGATGTGCTCCCAGCGCCCTCTGTCGAATTCGGGAACAATATTGGATTATTTACAAATTATAATTGATACATCAATATAATAACATTCTCTACTAGATTTATATAGAAAAAAAGGAAACGAAAGAGAGATAAATTTATGTAAATGTGTCTATACATAATTTTCATTTCGCAACAAAACCTAATGCCATTATTATTACAAATATCCTGTTGTTTTCTACATATCTATACTATTATAAATTTGTACTTGTCAGTTTACATTAGTTTTTCCTCACTTATGGAAATTTCATGATTTGTTCATAGGAAAAATATTTTAATTTTCATTGGTCTATCTATTGTTAACGGTAGTGCAACGAGTTAGAATACACCCTGTATACGTTTTTACTGCCCAGGAAATGAATATGAAATGAAATATGGAAAATGCATGACCTTTCTAGTTTCATTGGTAAATATTTCAAGCTCCGCTGTGAATAATAATTCTGCTTCTTCCAGTTTCATTGATTCATTGTTATAATTCTGTCGTTCACACATGGTGATTTTTCGGCGTATAAAAATCTCTCTTGTTATGTTACATGGTTTCGGTTTTTTATAGCTATTGGAAAAACATTACAAATGAAAAGCTAACAAAAGGCTTTTGAAACTCCTGCATACTCATTCTGGCTTATTTGCGAATATCATGGTTTGTGTAATGTAATGATTATATTTACTTTGATATCGTTGGAAAAGTTTACATATCCATGTTGGAAAGGAAAACATTCTCAATTGAATATTGGATAGAAAGATTTTGAGTTAGGGCCCTTTCAGAATATCTATCAGATGTAGTTCAATGTCCAGCGTGGCTTTGGCCGGGGAAGTAGTTGTTTTCTGTTAGACATTAACAAGAAATAACTTCATTTTTATAGTGGATTTTTCAATTCACAGAAAAATCTTTCTATTCAATATTCAATTGAGAATATTTCCCTTTTCAACATGAATACCCACGCCTTAATCTATGCATTTGTGTTTTATTATTATGAGGCCATTCCCTGTAAGTTCTGAGCTATCTAGTCCTTCAATGGGGAGACCATCTTAAGATCAACTCATCCGCCATCTTGGAGTTGCCATCGTCAATTTATGAATTTTAACTAAAAACAATAATCTTACCATAATAGAATCTTACCATAATCACAAAACTCGTCCGTCATCCTGGAGTCGCCATCTTGAATTCATAGATTTTGACAAATAAATTCATAATCTCCGACCCCAAAAACCCCGATATACCAATTTTGAATCGAATCGGGATATAATTACAAAACTTGTCCACCATCTCGTATTTGTGAAATTTGATAAAAATCATAATCTCCGACCCTGAAAATCCCCACGTACCAATTTTGAATAGAATCGGACAATAAATACAGAGATCATCGGCCATCTTGGAGCCGCCATTTTGATTTTATGAATTTTGAAGAAAAATTCATAATCTTCGACTCTGAAAACCCCCACATACCAATTTTGAAACAAATCGGACCATAATCACAAAACTCCTCCGCCATTTTGTAGCCGCCATCTTGAAATTAAATTTTGACAAAAAATCAATAGAATCCGGCCCCAAAAACCCCCATATACCAATTTTGAATCGAATCGGACCATAATCACAAAACCGCCATCTGGACCGTCATCTTAATTTTAATTTAACAAAAAATTCCTAATCTCGTGCCCGAAAATCCCCATACCAATTTGGAATCGAACGTACTATAATCACAAAACTCGTCCGCTATCTTGGAGCCGCCATTTTGTTTTCTTCTCTAACAAAAATTACATAATGCATTTTTCACCGGAATTATCAGCTCAATCGGATATCGGCAAGTGCTCCAAAAATGGATTGCAAAATTTGAACCGGAAAAAATGACAGAATGACATACGAACAAAGCATGAATAAAAAATAAAAAATTAAAAAGGGAAACCTTCTCAAATAACATTGAATAGAAATATTTCTCTGAAAATTGAAAAATCCACGATAAAGAAGTTATTTTTTGTGAATATCCAACAGAAAACAACTCTTCCCAGGCTAAAGCCACGCTGGATATTGAACTACATCCGATAGATATTCTGAAGGGTATCTAACTCAAAAGAAAAAATCTGAAAGTAAAAATTTGCATTCTACTCACCAGAAATCATTTTTAACATTGATGCAAGACTGGCATCACATTTTCTAGAAGTGATTGGGAATTCAAAATAACGGATATTAACTCGGGTATCGATTTTTGGAACTATACATACGTACATTGTTTACTTTTACAAACATTAATGTTTATATGATTTTAGCCATTGTATACCTAACACTTGTCGAATCTCTGGTGACTGTTGACATTTAATGAAATTCTTGTTTTCCTGGTGAATGTTCTGTTGACTATTGTATAGTATAGTATAGTGAAAAAATGAGTGAATCCAAATCATTATTGTTGTGTTCCTCAATGTGACTGTTGGCAAAACGATACCGTTATACTGGAATAAGTTTTCATCATTTTCCGTGAGAAAATGAATGAACGTACTGGTGCAGACTAATCTAGGATTGAGAAGAAGAAACAGTTTCTTCCCAAAATGTTCCTGTATCGTGTGTGGCCGAGAAAAATAGTGAAAAAGAGAATCTTCAAAGAGAGTTGAGAAGAAAAAAAAAGTTAAGAAGAGAAAAAAGAGATATTATTCAACATACCGAAGATTATTCATACAGTATGGAAAAAGAGTGACTATATATGTATATCTTGGTGAAAGGGACACATTTTCACACCATCTTGTTTGTTTTAGATAAAATAAAAAAAACTGTTTTTGTTAGTTTTATTTTCAATTCGAACATTCACAAATAATGTGTAACATTTCTTCAAAATAATTCATAACAATAATTCCCGATGACTGCATTAAGCTGTCCAGAAACTTCGAAAAATATTTTTTTTGCAAGCAAATTAGAACTCACTTCATCTCCTTCAAAGTGAGTTTTCGCAAATGATAATGTCTTGAGATTTAAATACACAACTTCACTAGAGTCTTGAAATGAATAACACTACACAAATTAAATAATACCAAATGTAAATATTTTAAGAAAAATTCCAAACACAAGTGTATAACCTCTGAGAAAACCAAACAATGTACGTATGTCTGGTTTGAATTTTCACCACTCTAATTTTGAATTCCCAATCTCACTTTGCAAAAATAAAAAAAATGTTAGAAACATTCCTTTCGGAGTGACACTTTCAAATTTGATTTTATGAACACTTTGTTAAAATTTTCAAACAAATCAATCTATCATACCCCATGACAGGTTATAAATGTAAAAAAATCACTAATTCCAAACTGTGTCTCCGGAAGAAATGGTTCTAACATTTTCCCAGCTTTTCAAAGTGAGATTGCTTCTAGAAAATGTTTCTCAAATCTTCCAGTCTCCCTGATGATCGTGGAAGCGTGAAATAGATTTTCGTCGACCAAAATTTATTGAAGACCGAATGAATACGATGCTAGTCTTGCATCAATGTTACACACATGATTTCTGGTGAGTACAATTTTTTTTGTCTTATTCATCTACATCAGTTCCCAGTCAAGACTGGAATAGAAAGTCAACAATCTGAATGAAAATGCAAATTTTTCCTTTCATATTGTTTCTTTTTAGTTGAAAGGGATCTTAAATCCAAATATCTATCAGATGTAGTTCAATATCCAGCTTGGCTTTAGCCGGGAAAGTAGTTGTTTTGTGTTCACAAAACATAACTTTATTTTTATGGTAGATTTTTCAATTCTCAGAAAAATATTTCTATTTAATATTCAATCGAGAATGTTTCCCTTTCCTATATGAAATTTCCCGAAATTCATTCAGGACAATTCCTTTAATAGGTACATTATGATTTATCGAATCTGGAAAACAAATAGTGTATATTCTTCCACTCTTCCTTAATATAAACTATATACACCATCAATAAGTTTCATTTTGTAGAGTTATTTCCTTCAAGGGATAATTATTTTACTACGCTGCGGCAAAGCAGAATCGCCATTTAGAGCGTAGCTTGAAATATTCACTAATGAAAGTGAAAAAGTCAGGCAGTGAGAACGCCCTACCCACCCTCCTTCATTTTCTTTGCATTTCCCGGGCAGCTAGCGCGGATGCTTAGTTTCTAAACTTAAAATTTGTAGGGAAGAATGTCTTAGTTACGTAAAATCAATAAAGCTAGAGTCCTCGAGAACCAACTACATTTTAAAATACTCCTTGCCTGAAAGAATCTTTATGAGCTTTCACTGTGCCTAGCGATGAGCGGGGGATCTGAAAGCTTTCGCCTGCCGTTTCACAGCTATGCCATAGTGCAGTGAAAAGCGGAGGATAATGAGTGTGGATTCGTAATTTCTTAGTGATTTACATGAGTTTCTATGGTGTATAGTCGTCGATAACTCACGTGATAGCCATCACATGTTTCAATTTAGTACTTTGATTTATCTACTCCTATTAAATTATAGATTGATTATTCAACTGTTTTTGAGCAATTAATAGTATCTATAAACAAACAACGTGAGTTATAATAACTCACTACTATAACTCACTATGATAAATCGGAAAGGATTCTTGGAATTATTCACGAACCGAATATCAAGGTGGCTCTGTTCTTCTGTACAAGCCGTTTGGCCGAAAGGGAACAGTCCATTATTGTTATTGAAGGGAGTAATGTCACTTGAATAATCTTGACGTTTTCAAATTAAGTTAATACCTAATTATTCTGAATTTTGTGCTGAAAAAGATGAATTCAGATAGTGAAGATGAAATATTATGTACATCTCCAGAAATAAGTAGCTAATGTTACCATACAGAATTTATCGCCAGAAAAATCCCAAAACAAATATAAAGGTGTATACAAAAATTTTCAAGATTGGTGTAGCAGCAAGAACATTAAGTCATCGTTCACAGAAAAGGTACATTTGGCATATTTTTGTGAACTTAGCACTTAATATAAAGCATCGTCCCTATGGACTCTTCACTCCATGCTAAGAAGCACACTCAACATAAATAATGGAATCAATATAGAGAATTATTTGAAATTACGCTCGTTTCTTAAACGTCAATCAGAGAAACATGTAGCTAAAAAGGCAAAAAGTTTTCGGCCAGAACAACTCAATAATTTCATAAATGAAGCCTTTGATGAGAAATATCTGGCGACAAAGGTAGTAGATCTCAATATTCAATATTTTTTATCATCTAGTCAATTACATAATTTATTTTAGGTTGATTTAATAATGGGCATTATGGGTGCTTGTCGTGCAGCAGAATTGCACTCTATGCAAATTACCGATTTAGAAGATCATGGATCTATTTTTATAGTCAGTGTACCAAATACAAAAACAAAAATTGCCAGAGAATTCACTGTTACAGAAATTTTTTATACCATAGTTAAGAAATATTTAAATCTTCGTCCTACTGATATATCGCCAGCTATATTATTCTTTAAATTTTGAAATGGAAAATATCACTCACAAAGAATTGGCATTAATAAATTTGGAGCAATGGGGAAAGACATTGCTATATTTTTAAAATTACCACACTATAATTTATATACAGGGCATTGTTTTCGCCGCTCGTCGGCAACTTTATTGGTAGATTCTGGAGGGGATATAACGGCCCTGAAACGCCATGGCGGTTGGCGATCAACTACTGTGGCTGAGGGGTTCGTTGATGGTTCCGAAAAGAATAAGACAGATACTGCAAATAAAATATACAGTTCTATAACACCTCAACCAGTTAGTACATCAACAACATATATGCAACAAACCCAAAATGAAACAATAAACTTGCATAATTCAGTCCTACGTAATCATTTACTGGTTGTTCAAACTTTACATTGATTTTATTAATAAAAAAAATTAGTAATTAATTTTTTTTATAGCATTGTTATAGGTAACTATTAAGATTTGTGAATACAGTTCTTTCTCTGTACTTGTATCTTAGTATTTATTGTTATAGTCGTAGATAAAGTATAGTATTCAACTTGCGGTAATGGTCATAACTCACTTGATGAATTACAACACTCGCCTGCGGCTCGTGCTGCAAACTTCATCTGCGTGAGTTATGACCTACATTACCGCTCGTTAAATAATATACTATTATTGAAATATAGATACTTGGTTAAAGTAATATTCGTTTCAGTCAAACATGGTTGGTTTAATGATCAATTTAAAAAATTTATTGTTATGTTGAAAAAAATAACAGAAGCAACTGAAATTGTTACATCAAACAGTAGAAGGAATTATAAACCATGAATTACAGCAGGTTTGATAAGCTCTATCATCGTTTCAGTCAAACATGGTTGGATATAATGAAATGACTTGATTGGTTCAGATAATGCTCTTATTGCTATGTTGAAAAAAAATTAATAAAAGAAGCAACTGAAGAGGGAAATATTCTCAATTGAATATTGATAGAAATATTTTTCTGTGAATTGAAAAATCCACGATTAAAATTTTAATCGTGGATTTTTCAATTCACAGAAAAATCTATCTATCAATATTCAATTGAGAATTTTCCCTTTTCAAAATGAATACCCCACAAGAGGTTATCTTGACGATGGAAGATAGTGACTAAGGTTTATCTTTCAGTCGCAGATGATTCCACATCTGACTTTATGAACATCCTGTTTATATTTTCAACAAATCAAGCAACTGAAATTGTTACATCAAACAGTAAAAGTAATCATAAACTGAAACAATGGATTACAGTAGGCCTTATAAGCACCATCAAAACCAGAGATAATTTGAAAAGAAAAACTACCAAATAAGTACTCGGAAGATCCGAAAAACAATATAAAGACTATATAAACAAACTGAAATATATTCTCAAACAAACAAAAAATCAATATTATAAAAACAAACCTCAATAAAAGGGTAATTATGGAAAATAATGAAAGAAGTCTCTGAAATAATAATATAATCAAATAAGAACCATTTAGAAAATACTACTATTACCAAAGAAAATGGTGAATCAATAGTGAGTAATAAAGAAATATACGATTCATTCAATGAATACTTAACAAATGTTTGGCTTAACATCTCTAAACTTCCATCTGAAACATTTCCTTTTAACGACTGGAGAACTACTCGAGCCTTTTAAATATTTTCGTGGCTTCCGTTTGCTGCCTTTTTGATTTTTGTTTTCTGGGTGTATTATCTTCTATGGTGTATAGTCGTCGATAACTCACGCAATAGCCTTCTCATGTTTCAATTTAGTATTTTGATTTATTTGAAATATAGATACTCGGTTTAGGAAATATTCGTTTTAGTCAAACATGGTTGGATATAATGAAATGACTCAGATAATGCTTTTATTGCTATGTTGAAAAAAATAACAGAAATTGTTACATCGCTCAGTAAAAGGAATTATAAACTGAACCATGGATTACAGCAGATCTGATAAGCTCCATGAAAACCAGGGACAACCTGAAGAAAAAAACTATCAAATAAATACTCAGAAGATCCCGAAAAACAATATTAAGACTATAGAAACAAACTAAATTATATACTCAAATAAACAAAAAATCAATATTATAAACTTAAATGAAAGGGTTATTATGGAAAATAATAAAATAAGTCTCTAATACTGAATCAAATAAGAACCATTCAGGAAATATTAGTATTACCAAAGAAAATGGCGAATCAATAGTGTGTAATAAAGAAATATCAGATTCATTCAATGAATACTTCACGAATGTTTGACTCAACATCTCTAAATTTTCATCTGAAACATCTCCTTTTAACGACTGGAGAACAACTCGTAGAGTAGTTACTTTCTTCTTAGTGTTGAAGATTCACTCCGAGCCTTTTTAATATTTTCGTGGCTTTCGTTTGCTGCCTTCTTGATTTTTGTTTTCTGGGTGTAGTATCCGCTATGGTGTATAGTCGTCAATAACTCACGCAATAGCCTTCACATGTTTCAATTTAGTATTTTGATTTATTTGAAATATAGATACTCGGTTTAAGTAATATTCGTTTCAGTCAGACATAGTTGGATATAATGAAATGACTCAGATAATGCTTTTATTGATATGTTGAAGAAAAATTACAGAAATTGTTACATCAAACAGTAAAAGGAATTATAAACTGAACCATGGATTACAGCAGATCTGTTAAGCTCCACCAAAACCAGAGATAATCTGAAGAAAAAACCATCAAATAAATACTCAGAAGATCCTGAAAAACAATATTAAGACTATAGAAACAAACTAAATTATATACTCAAATAAACAAAAAATCGATATTATAAACTTGAATCAAAGGGTAATTATGGAAAATAATAAAAGAGTTCTCTAATACTGAATCAAATAAGAACCATTCGGAAAAGATTAGTATTACCAAAGAAAATGGCGAATCAATAGTGAGTAATAAAGAAATATCAGATTCATTCAATGAATACACAAATATTTGGCTTAACATCTCTAAACTTTCATCTGAAACATTTCCTTTCAATGACTGGACAACTGCTCGTAGGGTAGCAACTTTCTTCTTATAGTGGCAAAGACTCCTTTTAAATGTTTTCGTGGCTTTCGTGTGCTGCCTCTTTAAGTTTTTGTTTTCTGGCTGTATTATACTCCAAAAAGAAATCAAGATCAGTAACATAAAAATTAGCTCAAAAATAGAACATTATCTACCTGATTATCGGTAATTAACCGATAAGTAGACTAGCGCGATTTGAGACATGTCGTCGGCCAATATTTATGAATTCTTACCTCCTGAACACGAATCCCCAGTCAAAATGCGGCGGAAAGTATTTGTACTTTCCGAGATACGGACCTTCAGAAGTCAAAATAATGTAATTTCTCAGTTCTATTTTCGGCCACTGGAAATACTCAACATTCGTCTTTCTTTCAACCAAAACATCACACACACCCTTAATGACGTGTTTTTAGCACATGTTTTTAATAAAAACTGCATTTTTTTAATGAAATCATCCTTCTTCACAACGTTATGATTTCGTCTGATAAACATCAAACCCTTGATTCAGACTAAGAAGTCTAAAAACCATGGTGATTTCACTTATACCTGTAAAATATTGGGACAAACTGGGGGACACCAGCCCACTTGATAAAGGGAGTTATCTAGAGTTTCAGATGGCGCCGACGTCGTTTCTTGTTATAATTCAGTAAACTGCAATTACACAGGGTGGTGTTTTTGTGATTTGTGTCTCTGATCCGTTCTGTGATTGTGCTTTTGTCGCCTTTAAGGTTATGTCAATTCGTTGGGAAATATTTTGAGGTTGATCGATCGATGTAACATATTTTAGAACAAACTATTCCATGTACTTATGTCAGTCTTATCAGGGTTATTATATATATACTGACAGTATTATATATATAATAACCCTGAGTTTTATATAGAATTTTCGAGAGGTGTTCCGAAATAATTCTAATTATGAACCGTACCAATTTATTTTGTTGGTTAATTTTCTATTGATACGGCTCCACCGAGTTGGTACTTAAGTATTTCTGTCCCTGTTTGCTCATGATAAAAATCTTATGATGAAGCGTATAATGATTTTATGAAGTGCTGCAAATTACATACAATTACCTACTTTAGCTTTCAAACCAATAAAATTACGGGAGACGCTTTCTGAAGAATCTATATTCTAGCCTGAAGGAAGTGTTTTGCGACATATCTAAAGCTTTTGACTGTTACGTAAGCTTCATCTCTACAGCTTCAATTGGTTCAAATACTATATGAATGAAAGAACCTCTCAGCTTTTTGACAAATTATGAGGTGTTCACTATTTTGGCAGACAACACGACTATCTTATCGCAAGTACTCAAATTACCTTCATATAGCGGAGTAAAAATGGCTTAAAATCATGCATTATTTTGGAATCCTGGAGGACTCCATGGATTTTCCTAAAACCTTCTGATATTACTTAGAAATTGTTCGCAGAAAAAAGTTATAAACTTATATTCGTGCGCTGCTTGTTTATTAATTGTTTAAACAATGAAAAACAATTTTGTTAGGAACATTTTACCCAAGTTGATGCTATAGGGGTTTTTGAGGTCGCTGAACCAGAATATGAAATTGAAAAAAAGATGGCGTGGCCAGTCGTAAAGCTAGATTTCATGAATTATAATTTACAGCTACCTATTTGTTATTTATGTGTACATCTAAGAGAAAAAATTTGGGGTAAAAGTTGTGGAGCTATGAAGCTCTATCAAACGACTAGTTTGGATATTGGGTATGAAATAAATATTGGAATTTTTTCAACAGCTGCCATTTTGAACTATGGACATTTTCGAAATTAGCCGAGGTATTCATGAGAAGTATTTTTGTTTCATTCAGTTGAAAAATGTGGCCTCCACTCAACAAATTTCGTAATATCCCTTATATAAGTTTCAATATCACATTTTGAAGTAGAGTTTTTGAAGCATGGCCTCAAAATTCTAATTTGTAATTTTTTTAAATTATTCAATATTTTGAGCTCTGTAATTTTCGAAATAGATTTTTTTTAATTGTCCTTTTTTTATTTGTCATTTTGAGAGTGATTTGTAAAAATTTCAGATGTTCAACTTGAAAAAAAAAGACTTTAGACATAATTTTGCTTTGACGTAATTTCATTTACATACTATTCCTATACATATTTTTTCACTTTTAAAAACATAACTTCTCGTTAGCTGCATTTTTCCTCTTTCAGTTAAATTTTTGTTATGTTAATTTAATCAATTAGATCAAGTTATAACAAATTTAGTGGGAAGCGCTCGTGGCTGCGTGCTCCTCCAGCGCGCTGCACTTTAGAGTCGCCGCCTCACATTTTTTTCGCACGGTAGCGAAAAAATTGTGCATCTTACAGTTTTCATTTTAAAGAAAAATTTTATTTACCTTTTTGATGTAAAGTTTTTCATTTTTGCGAGTAGCACCATTTTTTTTTTAATATTCAATATACAATGTAATTCGGCAACTTATTTGTTAAATAATTAATTAAGCACATTATACGGCTGGTAACTTTTCATTTGTTGTTCCTCACATCATCACTAATGTACAGTAAAAAGTTCCCGCAGTCCCCTAACTTTCTGAAGCTAAAATCTAATATTACTCCACTACTAGTAAAATGACTCGTAAATGTATAAATTAATTGAATCTTCTCTGAACTCCTTTGCCCATTGTAATAATTTTTTTTCTTGTGATTGTAATGTATCTAGTAACTACCAAGTGAAATAATTTTATTATTACTTTTATATTTATTTTTTATATTATATATATATATATATATATATATATATATATATATATATATATTTTGTATATAAATTTTCTCATGAGATGACAATCTTCTGACTAAAGGTATTGGAAAATTCTAAATATAGTGGATATTTTCTTCCAAAGAGCCATGGGACCCTCTGTGACGGTTTGGAATTCACTAGCCAAAATCAAGATATCTTCATAGAATGAAAAGTCCACGCTTACTTGTGAAATTCATGTGTTTATCAAAAAGTGATAATTATCCTAATCATAGTCATTAGCCTTATCGATCTTGAGAGTGGGCCTTGTTCTTCCGAACAACTGCTTGGTTTAGATTGCCCTCCTTCTCCGATTATCTCATACGGGGTGTTACTGAAAAATAAAAGAGAAGCATTTAGATTATTGTTTTCTCCCCTCATCTTTGTTAGTAGGGCTCACCTTTCCCGGAGAAGTCATTCTAAGATAGCTGGAAGCAGCCTAGACTGTCGCACACCAGGATTCATAGATTTTTCAACTTCATCAACAGATTTTATGATATCTACAATGAACTCTCTGATTTTGTTCATGTCAGAAGGTTGATAGAGAGGTAATAGTCCGGCAGAGATGGGCAGTGAATGGCTTGGTAATAGTTTGTATCGGAAAGTTTAATGGAAAGTCATAGGCATTTTCAATCCTCAATTTTAAGTTAATTCATCGAGACATCAGTCCACTCTCCTACCTTTTCTCATTCCTTCCTGGAAGTTTCCATGATCCAAAAGAGGCCATTTGAGAAGAAATCACTTTGAAAAATCGCCAGGTAGACCTCAAGAAAAAACTGATTTTTGACAGACAGTTGTAAACATTGTGGTAAGTTTCGAGGATTTCATCCCATTTACGCGCCAACTGTTCTGAGCGGGATCTTGTTCGTAGAACCATTGTAGAACTATAATCTTTGTAAACGATCAATTCACAATTTTTTGCATGAAGTAATGTTGACAGAAAAAGAAAATTTCATAGGTTTGAAGTTTCACATTTTGCGTGACACAAACATTCCTTAACCGCGCCATCTACTAATGAAGTTCTAAGCAGAATTTAACGTTTTTCATTCGTTGTCCCCCGAAAATTCTAAACAAAATCGAATCAGTGAATACACCAGGGTTTTTAGGCATCTTAATTAAGACATCATGTCATGTCAAATTGAAGATGCGTTTTTTTGATCTCCAATCTTCGGGAAAATTTACTTTTTCGTTGTTAGATGGCACATTTCTTTTTCTGAATAGGTTAATATTATCGCAGATGAAAGAGATATACCTTTGAAACAAGTGGCCCTTCTTTTGGGCACCAATCGCTTTCAAATAAATTCGTAAAAGCTGAAAAAATCACCGCTACCGAAATGCCCGCCAGCGAAGCGAAGCGTAATTTGAAAAAGTCGATTGGCCGGCCATCAACTTGGATAGCAAGGTTAGCCAAGTTAGGTTAGGTTGTGTTCCTTTCTTCTACGTAAGATATTGACTGGATATTTAGTCCGCTCCACAGGGTGTTACCAAATAAGTGCAAAAGTTTTTAGGGAGTGATTCCTTGTCAAAAATTAAAGGGTGTCTTTCATATAAACAAAAGCTCTTAAGCCTTCCCTTGAAAAGTTACACGCTATAAAAATGAGAAAAACAATATTTTTTTTCTTGAAATTGCTGAAAAGTTGAAGAAATGGATTTCTGTGGGCATGTTCTACCAATAAAAAGGCTACTTTTGGATATTTTTTTAATTTTGTTGTGATCTTTTGAAGGGGTGAAACATGCAACCCCTATCCCATTTTTTTACAGGAACTTTTTGACGAAACAGAATTTCTCAATTAAAAAAATATGTCTTGAAAAGAACGATTCATTGCAAAACTTTTTTAACTCCTGTCTTGTGTCCGTAAAAGCAAGAGTTTCCTAATAAAAAAATAAAATACCATTATGCATGAACGGATCTTCTGTAAATGGAATCGAAAAAATCTAGTAGGTGGCTGTCACGTTTTGTTTGCACAACTTGTGACTTCAATCGTAGTATTTTAAAATTATTCCCCTTGTTTGAACTTTTAATGTAGGCATTTACCAGTACCATGTTTTGTTTTGATAGAATATCAAATTAAAAATACAAACAAAACAAAATTATGCGTATTACAACAGAGAAAAAGGCAACAAGATCAAACGGAGCGGAGTTATAAATATTGCTCGAAATGACCACCCCCAACCATTAGACAGGAATCAAGTTTTCGTCTCATAGACAGTCCAAGTTCAATCAACATCTCAAAAATAAATAAATCATTAAGTGTTTGATGGGATCCGACATCTGACCATGGTGGGTGGAGGACTGGAGGCGTCTTCGTGGGTTGGAAGTCAAGTTGATGTTTGTGATTGTCCAGCCGTAAATGTTAGTGGAGTTTAACAACCGAATATATTAGAAATCTGCTCCCTTCTTCTCTACGCCGGTAACCAGGCCGGATGACAACGGATTTGTCGGAAGAAGGGGTGACTTCAGGTAAGATAAAGAAAAATGTAGGAGTATATTGCCGTATACGTGCATTGAGAAAAATCAACGGGGTACTTGTGGTATCACTTCGAGTGAGACATCCAGGGTGCCCCATAATGACGAAGCCTTGATTACGAAAGATATTACGCAAGAGAGAGAGAGAGAGAGAGCAATGGCGAATTGTATACCTACTATACCTAATTGGTCAGACGCCATAACGATGGAAGAAGTGTTTGATGGTTATGAGATGGAATCAGATGATTTATTCACGTTGTGAAGAAGCATGATTTTATTGTAAAAATGTGCTGAAAACACGTGATTAAGGGTGTGTGTGATGTTATGGTTAAAAGAAAGACGAATGTTGAGTGTTTCCAGTGGCAGAACATAGAGCTGAGAAATTACATTATTTTAACTTTTAAAGGTCCGTATCTCAGAAAGTATTCGTGAACGCTGCGTTTTGACTTGATTCGTGTTCAGAAAGTAAGATTTCATAAATATTGACCGACTGCATGTCTCAAATCGCACGAGTCTAGTTATCGGCTATTTACTTGATTATCATCAGTAGCTGAACTACACTAAATGGATTTTCAGATGTTACTAGGTGATAGGAATTTGTTTTTGGAACGTAGTTCCTTATCGCGCGTTGCGAACGGGGGCTAGACGGAATAAATTAAGACCAAAAGTTGTAACGAGACTTTCGCTATGGTTATAAGCCGTGCGGCGTGCGCGTGTTTCTCTGTATGTCTCTCTCTCTCTCATAGAAAGCAAGCCAGTTATTTTCGTTTCGTCTTTCTATTTCACATCGAACAGTGTGGTGTCGCGACGATTATTTTTGTTGAGTGTATAAAGGTTTTTGTACATAATAAATAATTAAAAATAATAACAATAATGAATCCTGACAGTGTTTCTGCACAAGTTCCGGATATTGCTAATGGAGTTAGGTAAGTAGAGATTTTATACAGACAATAATAAATGCTTATGTATTTTTAGCAAGTACGCATTATAACCTCTCTTTACTATTGTGCTAACCAAGTCATACGCGTTATAATCTCTCCATTATTGTGTGTTCAGCAAGTGTACGCATCATAACTTTAATAAATTCAAAAGCAAATTATATTTTAATATTACAATATCAATGCGTATGTATTTAGCAAGCCGTGCGTGTTCTAACCCATACGCTGTTGTGTTTACGAAGTCGAGAGAGTATATATATATATATATATATATATATATATATATATATATATAAAATATTATTATAACTTAGAAAAAAATAAAAAATAATTACAATTCCTTCACTAATTAATCGAAAGGAACTTCGTTCCATCCGGGTGTCCCTTGACACCTCTCAAGTTTTTTTTTCTTATGTTTTTCTTTGTATTGTTCCATCTAGGTTATCCTGTGACTTTGACCACTTCCCGTTATTCCATTTTCTGTTATCCCGTTTAAAATTACAATCATATTAATTAGCATTTAATAAAAATCCGATTCGGCTTTGGCGTATAGCTCGTCCAGTATTGAAACGACCACTTTGGCCTTCCCCTACCTAACAACCAATTTTTCTCGAAGATACCCGAACCATTGTCAAACTGTAGCTATTAATAGAAATTCCATAGGCGTATCAAATTATTTGGTATAGGCGAAACATGAGAGGTAGTTTTTGGCGGACGAATTTTGTGATTATGGACCGATTCGATTCAAAATTGGTATATGGGGGTTTTCGGTCAAAATTTAATAAATAACTGCACTACCTATTTATTAATCAAACAAACCTAACCTTTCAAACGCTGCATGACGCGACACTGGTGAAGATTCGCCGTAGCATAAGCAGCAACATTAAATCGTGTCCACTCGTGTTTTCCCTCTCTACCTACCAAACGGTCGTTTCAATACTGGACGAGCTCTACCCCCCTCATTTCTTTGGAACCAACATGGCTGCACCATGAACCGTATAAAATCTTAAAAACTTACCGGAATAAGTGAATCGCTTTCCTGTCTCGCATAAAAATTGAACTACTATAATACAGCACTCCGTGCATTTTAACAGTATTATCACTTTTCAGAAACACAAATATTCAAATAACTTCTAACCTTCTCCAACAGAGAAATTTCAATTTGCTTGATTCCGCGCCGTTGGTCTGAGCGATTTAGCAGCGTGGGGGGAGATCCTATTTCATTGGCTCTTAGAGTGGGGAAAAAAGAAAGCCAAAAAGTGCCTTCAGACTGCACTAGGCATTAACTTGAAGGCTGGAAATTTGATTGGACATCGAGGATTATGGAAAATATTCCCCTAGAATCCAGGTACACGACATCAGATATTGTGCTAAGCACGACTTTGAAGTGAATTATGAAGTGGTTATAAGCAACCACCATACATTCACAGCGAACTCATCAGTATGGTATACTGATGGTTCCAAAATGGACGAAAGAGGTGGAGTGGGAGCAACGGGCCCTAAAATTTGAGGCTCTCAAAATTTCTAGGCAAAGCCCCAACAGACAACCTAGCAGCACTAAAAGCTCTAAAGTCACACACTTGTGAGACTAGACTGACTTGGGACTGCAAATTTTCCCTAAGAAAACTGGCTACGAACAATCAGGTTAATCTGATGTGTGCCACATCACAAAGGAGTCAAAGGCAATGAAGAAGCGGATAGCCTTGCCAAGGAAGGCGCAAACACTGAATTTTCTGGCACGGAACCCTTTTGTGGTCTTTCCAAAGCCCACATCAACGAAGAGTTTCGGCGCTGACCAGATTGAAACCCACTGGAACAAGGTTCCAGGGCAAAGACAAGCGAAAAGGCTTCTAAGCCCATAGCCAAAGAAAGCTGAACAGCTTCCCAGTTGGACAAGAAAGACTTGAAACTGGTGACGGGACTGCGCACTGGACTTTGTTCCTCTGAGGTATCACCTCAAAAAAATTGATAGAACAGACATTGAGAACTCGCTGAAACTGCAGATCACCTGCTTTGCGACTGCCAAGCGCAGTTCTGCAAAAAGCTTAAGTTCTTCGAAGAGGTTTCACTAACTGCGTCAGACATCAGGAACTCAGCTCCCAGGAAACTGTTACGCTTCGCAAGGAGTCTCGGAATCCCGGGTCTTGAATATATGTAGGGTAATGTAAAAAAACCTCATAGGTCGAGGTTCGGAGAGGCTGAAGAGCCATATCGATCCCCTACAATCTACAATTTCTACAATCTCAAGTGGGGACTAAAGGGAAAATGGTTAACCTGCGCGATGGTCAATGTTATATCTCCTGTTTTATTAATCTAAAGTGGAGAGGTATGTAATGAATCTGATGTGTAACACAAAAACAAGACACCAAATACCGTCCCTTGGGGAACTCCACTTTACACATTATAATAATCAGATAAAACAATCACCAGAAATGCCTGTTTCTAGGAAACTTCGGATCCACTAGTATATTCCAGGAGATCAAAATATTCCAGTTTTTTTGGTTTTCTCTCGGCCAAGTGCTTTGGAAAAGTCAAGATAAATAATGTCTATAGGGGTATTATCGTGCAACTGTTTTGACCAATCATTCACACACTGCGATCAGTCTGTTGTAGCCGATCGAATTAATTAAATAACTTTTTTTAATGATACTTGTTTAGTTGATTCCGTTATTTGTAGCATATTCATATGAAAGTAATATGCTAGTGGTAATGGGTAACTGATACCGACACAATTTTTCGAAAAGAAAAAATCTGACAACAATGGATCATTCGAATATCAATATTTTTGAACGACGAATTAAAAAAGGAGGAGGTTCTCTAGTCGACGCGTATATTTTTTTTATCTATGACTACGCATAACTTTGTACAGAGCCGTTCGATTCCGATGATTCTTCTTTCATTGGATAGGGTGTACTTCAAAGTTGGTCCCATTTGAATTTGAAAAATCCTCCCCTAACGGTAGCAAAATGGAGGATATTGATCGTTCACCCTCTGAAATTTGGTTCGTTAACCATTCTATCAGGCATAACTTTGTACTGGGTTGTCCGATTGGGATGATTTTTTTTTATTAGATAGTGTATACCTCAAAGTGATCATATTTGAATTGGAACTATGGGTAGCAAAATAGGGAATGATTTATTTTTTACTTGTGAACATTGGCACACATATGTAGTTGACATTGACAGATTGATATTGTCATTATTTTTGTTCTCCTACATCCGTCACAATAATAACATTGTATGAAAGGATGGAATTATATATAAAGTGATGAAATAAACTAACCAGAACTACCAAAAATAATTTATATTATATAACAATACATAATTAAAGTAGATAATCACATTATTTATCTGTTAACAGTTGAAGTAAGGTGAGTTTGTAAGTATTTTGAAAGTAATCAAAAATTAAATAGGTAGTAATAAGTAGATTTAGGCCACGAAAAATTGAAAAATAAAAACTCTTTAACAAAAAATTAAACAGACGAAAAATGGAACTGAAAAGCAAAAAATAAAATAAACCTTCCTAGTCTTAATAACTAAGCACCTAAACTAATGTAAGTAACTAATTTTGAGTTGGCGCCAAACAAACAATCAACGAGGATCATCAAATTACTTCAAAAAACTTATCAAAATGTCACCGCGCACTCGATGCCATCATTTTACGCTTTACCTAACTCATTTGCTTGTTTGTTTGGCGCCGACTCAAAATTAGTTACTTACATTAGTTTAGGAGCTTAGTTATTGAGACTAAGAAGGTTTATTTTATTTTTTGATTTTCAGTGCCGTTTTTCATCGGTTCAATTATTTGTTAAAAAGATTTCATAATACTCCTTGATATCTTCAAGAGAAAATGAAATCTAAGCCTCCTGGGATATAAACAAAATATGATTGTAGGATACAGTTTCTCCTCGCAGAAAATCGACAGAACATATATTATACAGTGTGACAATTTAAAAACTCACAATAGGCTATATATCACAAACAATAGATGATATCAAAAAATGCTCAGAACGTTTGTAGGATAGGAAGGGGGAACTAAAATGACATAAAAGAGAACTCACCCCCATCAAGCCCCTAGGCCCCACCTATCCCAACTAAAAAAGTTTAAATAGCAATCTCCCACTTGTGATACATCATTGAAAAGCCTATAAAAAGCTAGCCAATGGTATACATAATAATTGTACAGGATGAATCAATAATTGTGAAATCTCACCTTAAAAGGGAAAATTCAATGAAGTTTTTGTTGAATTACAAAATTGGTAAAAATGTCAATGAAGTAAATGTTCAAAGTGATTTCCGTTGTTTCGTGAACAATAATACAGCCTATTTTCAAATTCGAATTCACGAACTTTGGCAAATGTTGTTCTGGTAATAGCGCGATATGCTTGAGTAATTCTTTCCCGCAATTCCCCAAGTGAGTTTAATGAACTTTTATACTCTGGTGACCTCGGTGGCCACTCAATAGGACCTCTCCTTCCAATCCATTTGTTCGGATAATTAGTATTCAACCAGTGCCTAACTGCAATTGCATAGTGAGGAGGTGCTTCATCTTGATGGAAACGCAGCAAATCTTCGTCTAGAGCTAGATTGCCTTGGTCGTCCCTTTGGTTATCTACTTCAAGTACAAATAAGGGTTCGATGCTGTTTTCCAGCATATCTAGATAAGTTTCACCATTTAAATTGTCTGGCATAGCCTAATATCCCTGCCGAAACATTCAGTTTGTGTGACCTCCTCTAAATCCATGCGGGTCCGCATCACTCCAGTACCGATAGTTTTGTTCATTTACATTACCATTCAGCATAAAAGTGCATTCATCACCGAAACAAATATTTTTCAATAGTCTAGGTTCAACGGAATTTTTTCAATCATGAGTTCACAAAACTGAATTCGTAGGTCTGGATAATCATAGCCTAGTTCTTGAAGAATTTGTATTTTGTACGGGTAAAACTAATGAAATTTCAACACCTTCCTTACCGATTCGAGGGATAGTCCTGTCATTGCAGATACTTGATGTGTTGATGCAGTAGTATCTATTGCAAATTGTCCAAGGACCTCAATTTGGCTTGCTTCATTCAGTAATCTTGGGGATTCCCTTTTTTAATTTTGTACTGATCCCGTTTCTCTGAACTTTTCAACTAAATCGCGGATGTACATGTGACTTACATTTTTGTCCGGATGCCTCTCATTGAATATTTGAGCTGTTCGTAAATAACATTAGTTCTGGGACCCAAATATGAAAATTATCTCCTCACGTTCAGGTATACCGTAAAACATCGTGACAACTACAGCTGAATGACAGTACCGATCGTACAAATGATGAACACTAATGACATTCACATGTCTCAAATGAACAAAAAAATTATGGACTGCGACAAAACCCAAAAAACAGATGTTTACAGTTTACAACTGGTTTGGCAAAGGAAGCAAATTAAAGTTTTTATTCGACAACAAAAAGTACCTACGGGCACTCATCATTGAAAATAAAGTTTTATTGGCCTTTAAGAACATTGTATCTCAAGTAGGGGAGGTATGTTTGTTTTTAAAATTGTTAAATATTAATTTGGTGATTATTGATACCCCTGTACAATTATTATTTATACATTGATAGCATTTTTATAGGATTTTCAATAATGTATCACAAGTAGGGGTTTACTATTTAAACTTTTTCAGTTGGGGTAGGTGGGGCCTAGGGGGTTGATGGGGGTGAGTTCTCTTTTATGTCATTTTAGTACCCCCTTCCTATCCTACAAACAATTCAGAGCATTTTTTGATATCATCTTTTGTTTGTTTTGCCTATTGTAAGTTTTTAAATTGTCACACTGTATAGAGTATACGTATAATTAAATTTTTTAAACTTTTATGTAAGATCTTTGCGGAAATCTACCATTAAAATTATTTTGATAGGCCGTGTAATAATAAATCAAAATTTTGACAGTTGAATGGCCCGACCCAACTTTTGAATTATCTGTACAAGAACTCCCGACTCTTCTTGAGAATATCGATATCAAAAACTGAATTAATCAAGATTCAATATTGGACACCCTGCAGGATAATTATTCCCCGTTCATGTCGTGGGTGAAAATTTTTAGGTCCCCTCAAGAGTTTGTAGTTAATTGAGGATCAGGTGTAGATTGGAGATTCATTTCTGTGTATTCTTTCATTCAAGTTTTATCATCAGCAATTATCATTCAAGAACAGTGTTCAAAATTGATTTCTTTTTCATACTGAAATTGAAATCCCAAATGTTTTTCGTAGGAATCCTGGACCAAGGACCTGGAATTCACGTGAAACGACTGCGGGCTACGGCAGTGATTCTGGAAGTGAAACTTCTTTGGGCGCCATGAGAGTAAAATTTCATGGTCGAAAGCAACGTTTTCATGTAAGGTTTTAAAAGTTTTCAAAAAGAGAGAACTATGCTAAATACGGTACTGGCCTCGTTTTTGATTAATCGCTGTTAGCTACATAAATAATGATAAGAATTGGTGGTTCAGTGGTAAAATGCTCTGTTACACGGTTCGAATAGTAGCCGACGTAATTTTTTTATTTTTAAGTGAGGGATATATTTGTCAGTCGAATCAAACCTTAGGTGCCACCACTTCGGTATTTTTTGTTAAAAAGTTTTAATTTTTTAATTTTTCGTTGCTAAAATCTACTAATTGCTACCAACTTAAATTGGATTACTTTTAAAATACTTACTTACCCACCTTACTTCAACTATTAACTGTTATAGACATGTATTCCTTTATCGCTTACAAAGACTTCAAATACCAATTTTTATTACCCCAATTGAAAACTAATGAAATTCCTATAGAATAGAATATTTATTCAGCCTTTGTGTTCATATACATGAAATAGGACTTGTCAATTGAAATGTTGAAATAAATCTGAATATTAAACTAGAGTATAACACACATATAAATACATTAAAGAAAAAAAACAAACATACATTAGTACATAGTGTGGAATGGTGAAGATAGAACATTTACATATGGAAAATCATTATTTAAAAAACAAACTCTCAGTTCACTCATAACTAAGATACTCAGTGGTGGAGTAAAAACTATGAAATCAAGGAATTATCTAACTTTCTTTTTGAATAGGTTGTACGATTGTATATATTTCAGCTCGGGTGGTAGATGGTTGTATAACTTTGTTCCTGCCAGCGCAGGAGTCTTTTCTTATAAACTAGTCGGATGTTTCTGGATCTGAATTCCATTTCCATGCCTTGTGGGGTTAATATAGAACAAATATATATATATATATATATATATATATATATATATATATATATATATATATATATATATATATATATATATATATATATATATATATATATATATATACTTCTCACTTTGATTCTTGAACCATGTAGTTTTAGTAATTGTAGTGGGTTTTCTTGGGTTTTGGTTCGTTAGGATAAGTAACTATTTTTGTTTAAAACATTTTAATGGACAGCTTTTAATAATAATGACGTTTCTGAGGCTCAGGCTTCTTCAGATAGAGCTATAGAAAATTTATATGGTACAGCCATGTACAAATAGTGAGTGGCAATGTGGTTTTTCTTACCTGCCAAAACAATTTCATAGGGGTAAAAGTTCAAGGTTGTTGGGTCTTTTCCATTCTATTCTGATTTCTTACGTTTCATTATGATATTCTTAGGATATACTATCTCCAAACAGATGGAAATCAATGGGGCACAGAAAATTTCTCCTTCACTTTATTACGAGGACGTGATATCTGTTTGTCTGGATTGACATTTGACGGTATATACGGAACGCATGAACTTGTGTTTCTGTTTTTTGATGTGTTCGTTGTTGTTCTTATTTTTCATACCTGGTCTGTTCACTAACAAAAACGAACAGACCAGGTATGAAAAATAAGAACAACAACGAACACATCAAAAAACAGAAACACAAGTTCATGCGTTCCGTATATACCGTCAAATGTCAATCCAGACAAACAGATATCACGTCCTCGTAATAAAGTGAAGGAGAAATTTTCTGTGCCCCATTGATTTCTCATCTGTTTGGAGATAGTATATCCTAAGAATATCATAATGAAACGTGAAATCTAGAATAGAATGGAAAAAGACCAACAACCTTGAACTTTACCCTATGAAATTGTTTTGGCAGTAGAAAAAACCACATTGTCACTCATATTTGTACATGGCTGTACCATAAAATTCTTATAGCTCTAATCTGAAGAAGCCTGCCAGGAAACGTCATTATTATTAAAAGCTGTCCATTAAAATGTTTTAAACAAAAATAGTTACTTATCCTAACGAACCAAAACCCAAAAAACCCACTACAATTACTATATATATATATATATATATATATAATATATATATATATATATATATATATATATATATATATGTTGTTAAATAATTGAACTTATAATTATCATTATTATTATTAGTTATTTTTATTATCATCGTGAATGCTATGTTATTTTACAATTTCCTTTACCTTTTTTCACTACTATAGAACCTTATACTATGCTCCAGTCGATACATATGTATAGAGAGGGCATTCCTGAAGTAGTTCTGGTATCAAGAATATATATCCAACAATACATCTAACAAAAATCCACGATTAAAACATATCAAAATTGAAATTTATAGCAAAACATTGAATTGAAGTAAGATCAACGTATAGATAAGTTTTGAACATCCTGTATGGCAATTAACATCAAGAGAAAACCCACCAATGGGATTCGAAAGAGTTTGTGTGGGAAAAGTGATGATATACAATAAAATGTAATGGCAGAAATTGAAAAATTATAATTTTATAAGACATTGTAAATAGTATGTAAGAGTTAGAATTAGATATCATTCATAAAATCATTAATATTAATTAGAACAGCAAATAATTCGGTAGGAAGTGATACAAATTCAGAAATCTGTAAAAAATAAAAAAATTGTGAGTGTTGCTATGGAACAGAATAACAAATTTTTGGAGATTAGAAAAAGTTCAAAAAGTGAAACCACGTAGAAAATTTCAAGAGAAGCATTATAGATAATACAAGAAAACCTATTATTAAAATTTCCCGAACGAGAAAAATTCTCGAAAAGCAGAACTGAAGAGGTAAATAGTCAATAAAAATTCCACCTACCTGGTCTAGAGGATAAATTTTGGAAGGAGTGCATGTGAGCTGTCATTGAGATTGCAGAAATACGTCCACCGGACTGGAAACTCCAATAGAAAGGCAGCAACAAGGTATACTAATATCCGAACTCATCAAAGTGCAACTTTCACATTGAACCAATAACTTTACGTGCCTAAACCACTGGTTACTTTGTTTTGGGTTGAACTTTCATGAAATTCCATGCAAAAAGACTAATAATAAGTTCAAACTGTCTTCATCAATCACCATTTTATATCATTGTTTTGCTAGTATAAGGTAGCTATCGCAGAGTAGGGTATTTATAAGTTTTTATTTGAATAAAAACCAACAATTTCGATTATTCTTTGCAAACCTGTGTTTATTTTTCAATTTCTAACCTCACTTTTCTCCACCGAACATAATTTATTATCAAATCGTCAGTGCCATAGTAGGCAACACCGATTACAGGAAGCGGCTACTGAGAAGGAGTGATGTATGTTCATAGACGTACCTGACTGAGCTGGGATAAGGTAAAAGTGTTTGAAAAAGAAAAAGGTAACATAACATAGCCGGTATTTTTCATTTGTTATGATAGGGATTCAGAATTCAGAAATATAATCTATGAAATAAATTCACCAAAAATATATACAAATTTAAAATCATATAACCAAACCATCATAACAATATATATATATATATATATATATATATATATATATATATATATATATATAGGAAAGTATCTCGACCGGCTTATTATTATAGATACTCATTCTATATATATATATATATATATATATATATATATATATTTTACTTCTATTGCCGAGCAAATCATAAGCTCTCTACCTCTCATTTCCCATGAACCAACATCTTACCTAAAAACAATAAAAACTCCTGTACACTCGTTTGTTTTAAATCCGGTAACTCCTGCTGATGTTTATGATATTATTCTAGGCATGAAGAATTCCAACGCTTTTGATGCCTACGAGCTCAACAGTAAAATCATCAAATCTGTAGCCGACATCCTTGCCGATCCTTTGGCTATTCTAATAAATAACTGTTTTTCCTCTGGAACTTTTCCTAGTACTCTGAAGTACTCTGTGGTCCTACCGGTTCTGAAGAAGGGTAGCACAGATGACATTAACAATTTTCGGCCTATTTCGATTATACCGATATTGGGTAAAATTATTGAAATTATTCTCAAACAACAACTATATAACTTCCTTGAAAGCAACTCTCTCTTATGTCCTGGCCAATTTGGTTTTCGGAAAAATCGATCAACATCCCAGGCTCTTCTAAAAGTTGTGTCAGACATAGTCGAGGGCCTGGAAAAAGGCAAACATTCACAACTCACGCTATGTGATCTATCTAAGGGCCTTTGACTGTGTCTCACATGTTATCCTACTACAAAGATGTATTTCTATGGTATCAGAGGCCTGGCACTGGACTTCTTCGAATCTTATCTGGGTGGTAGAACCCAATGTGTTAGACTTGGTGGGATCTCTCTAATCGTAAGAACATTTCCCATGGTGTCCCTCAAGGCTCTGTTCTGGGCCCCTCCTCTTTCTGATCTATATTAATGACCTCTACTACTGTACCTCACCGATCAAGGCGTTTTTTCGCGGACGACACAACCTTTGTCTCCCAAAGTACTAACCTAGAAAACGTTAGTACTTTTAGCTGTTGATATATTAAATGTAGCTCAAGTATGGTTCACATCAAATAAACTGAAAATCAATATCGAGAAGAATCAGTCTCTCATCGTTTCCTCTAAAACAAATATTCCTCAGGAAATAGCGTCAAATTACTTGGCGTGCAACTTGATGATAGACTCAACTGGGCTCCTCATATAGAGTCTTTAACAAAAAAATTATCAAGTATCACCTTTATGATCCGACGTTTGAGGCATTGCGTTAGTTTGCACGTACTTAAATCATGCTACTTTGGTTTATTCCAAAGTCACATGGCTTATGGTATTCTATTATGGGGTGGCTCGTGCCACGCTCATAAAGCTTTCTTAGTGCAAAAAAGAGTTATTAGAGTCATGGCTGGAGTTCATCATCGCGAACACTGTCGCCCTCTTTTTGCTAATCTTCAAATTATGCCACTTCCTACTCTATTTCTATATTCATCCTTACTTGAAATTCATAAAAACAAAAACAAATACACTGTGCAATCAGAAATACACTCTTACTCCACTCGCAATGCAAATTCTCTCACGACTCCTAGATGCAGGCTCCTGATGTCACAAAAAAATTCTCTGAATCTGCAACTTTATAACAAATTACCTTCAAAGATTAAGTGTCTCAACCTTTATCAATTTAAAAACAGGATCAAAGCTTTCTTGATTCTGAGCATTACTGAACTCGAACTCTTGTGATAGACTCTCTCCCAGTCTGTCCTCATATCTCATATTTTACTTTATTCTTAGTGTAAATTTTACTTTATACATGTCTATATACACTTATATGTTATACATTGTACTATTTTGACGACCCACTAATTCTATGTTTTATTAGTTTGGAAATAAATATCTATCTATCTATCTATCTATCTATATGGAACAATTAATAGTGAATATTGCTTGAAGTATGATTTACATGAGTTAGTTCTTTTCAAGTTGAATAAAAGTCTAATAACTCTTTTCTGGGCTACCAATACTCTATTTATTCCAGTGGCTCCTTCCCATAAAACGATATTGTACGTGATATGTAAACATATAACAACATAATAAACATTGATCAAAGTTTTTTGGTCAAGTTGTTTTTTTAGCTGTAGCAGAGCGAAGTACCCACTTGATAATTTCCTGCACACATAATCAATTCGATATTTCTAGCATAATGCTTCATCCAGGTGATTACCCAAAAACTTGGTTTGTTCTGAAGGTTCGATAGTGGTACCATTGACATCAACTTTTTTAGAGTTATTATTTTTCTTCCCGAAAAACTGCAACACGAGTGTTTTTCCAGCGTTCACTACCAGTTCGATAGATTTACACCATGTAGTGAATAGATGTGCTACTTTATTTAACCTATACAAACTTCCAATCCCAATCGAACCCCCATTTCTCCCCTTTAAGGATTGCAATTCCAAAAACACCGAAACACGTATTTCTTATTTGCAACAAATACCCCCAAATACCAATTTTCGTGATTCTAACTTCAAAACTAACTATACAGACTTTCAACCCCCATTTTACTCCTTAGGGTTGAATTTTCAAAAACTCTGAAACACATTTATCTTTATTTGTGAAGAGCACAAATACTTATTTCCATGACTCTAATTTCAAAACCAACTGTACTTTCACTTTCACCCCCTTCTCACCCACATTCTCACCTCCTTCTCACCCACCGTTTCACCCCTTTTGGGGTGGAACATAAACAAAATGCTATCAAAATTGAAGCTCTTAGATCCAGTGGTTTGGTCTGGGCGTTGATCCTATATCAGTCAATCAGTGAGTCAGTTAGGACATGTAATTATATATGTACATATTACCCCAAACACAAGGTAGCTGCTGTGAACCTTTGAGGAGATCCCTCGACTGTCTTCCGTCTCCATCATTAGATTAACTCCGGGCCTCCACTATGTTGTAGTGTCATGCGAACTACATATGTGTGCGATGTTTCAACAGAATCGGTTCACAGGTGTAAAATCACTAAATCATCCCCTATTTTTCTACCCTTAGGGGCGTAATTTTTTTCAAATTCAAATGGGAACACTTAGAAGCATACCCTATATGATAAAAAAGAATCAAAGTTATGCGTGGTAGAATCGGTTAACCAGTTAAAATTCAGTCGGTGAACCAACAATCATCCCCCATTCTCCTATCCTTAGTAGTGGAATTTCAAAATCGGACTACTCTGTAAAAAGTTATGCGTGCTCATAACATAAAAAATATATACGCGTCGATAGAGAACCTCCTCATTTTTTTTCGTCGGTTGATGATAACATTCGATTGCTATATTGGCGTCTCCATCTTGAAATTCTGAACAGAAATTGCTAATACCCGACTTCAAATAGGGGAATTCATCTACCATCTCAAAGTCGACATTTTAAATAAGTGAAAATCGAAGTTCCTGATAACTCCTAATTACGATCATTTGTCCATTTTCCATGAGAGTGCAATTCAAGATTCGGATCTGCGAATGTGCGTCTATGAATTGCTCAGAGATTTATTTAGCTCGTTGATAGTTATCATAATTGCAATAAAATATTTGAAATGTTATGAGTATAACTGATAACCACTGAATTAAAAAAAAATCATACATTATCTATCCTCACTTGGATAACTCCATCACAAAGTGACCTAACAAAGATCATTTCCAATCATATCAGTGAATTCTCTATCTCTATTAGACGGATTTATCATTTTCTGCGCGGTTCTTTACTTTTGCCAATCTCACTCTCCACTGAACAAACAATATTTTTATGTCCCATATTGTGTATTTATTACATTTATAATTTTTATCGCGTTTTTTATTTATTATTTGCAAATGTTATTTGCCTATTCCTTAGATAACCTCCAAACTATTTCTTTGTTTGTAAATACTTTATATTTCTGCTATCTCCAACTGACTGTATAAATTTAGACTGCACTGACTTTCTTCGAACCATTTTTATCGTATAATTTCATTTCATAAAAAAATAATATTTATTTCTTATCGAAAGGAACTTAGTGTCATCTACATGTTCCAGATGAACTCTGATCTATAATCGTTCTAGATGAAGTAAGACTCCAAATTTGGCTTTTTGCGATAATGGCCAATAATCTATGCCGTATTCTCGCTCGGAATTTCTTACTACTAATCTGTCGTTTTTATCTTTCTCCTTCTTTTACTTTGAACATCCATTTATTGCTCAAAAGTTTTTTCCTTCGGCTTCAGTTGACTAAACTAGGCTCCATGTTTTGTTTTTTCTAAGGAAGAGTTTTCGCCTTAGATTGCTTAAAGGGCTCAATTGGGAAAAATGTTTGATTTCTATTTCTCCATTCCATATGAGAAATGAGATATTACCAAAAATTTTGAAACAAAACCCTTTCAGATGTGGAAATTTCAAACATATTTTGTTTTGGGGTACAAAAGGATTTTTTGTCACATTTTGTTCCATTCATGTGTTTATTTTCTCGGAATTTCTTACTACTAAGCTGGCATTTTTATCTTTCTCCTCCTTGTACTTTGAACATCCACTCATTGCTCAAAACTTTTTTTCATCGGCTTCAGTTGACTCAACTAGGCCCCGTTTTGTTTTTCTAAGGAAGAGTTTTCGTCTTAGATTGCTTGAATACAGTTTTAAGGGCTCAGTTGAGAAAAAATTTCGAATTCTATTTCTCCATTTCACATGAAAAATTAAAATATTACCAAAAAAACCTTTCAGCTGAGGAAATTTCGAAAAAAATATTGTTTTGGGGTACAAAAGGATTTTTTGCCACATTTTGTTCCATTCATGTGTTTATTTTCAGATCTTTCATTGGAACTTTCCACAAATTAGAAATATCTTTCATTCCTAACATACAGTGCAGTCCATAGCTATGGAATAAATTCATTTTTAGCGTTATTATGTATTTGTTTGAAAAACCTGAATTATGAGCACCCATCAAAAATTTTAAATGAGGAGAGGGGTCGTGTGGCACCTTGTTCGGAAGGGATTTCCATTTTCTGTTCAGCAATATTAAGTTTTTCAAGTTTGGTGGAATCATAACTGATAAAATGTAAAATTTTAGTACTTCATACGTAGAATGAAGGAAATAATGTCACATAATGTTTAGGAAGTATTTTTCAATTTATTTAACAATTAAATTAAATTAAATGTTCAAAATGACCACCATTCACTTCTTAACAATGATCAAGTCGATCTTGGAATTCTCTTACAACATTTTGTAGGACCTCAGGGGTTATGTTGTTAATTTCTTCCGTTATCCTAAGTTTTAAATCGGCAATATTGTCTGGTTTATTGAAATATACTATTGATTTTAAATGACTCCATGAGAAATAATCGAGAGGGGTCAAATCGGGGTATCTAGGCGGCCATTCAATCGTTCCACGTCTTCCAATCCACCTATTGGGAAAAACTTCGTTCAAATAATGTCTAACAATACGTTTGTTATGCGGTGGAGCTCCGTCTTGTTGGTACCAAATTGAACTATATATTGCAATTGGATCATTAACATCCGGAAAATGTCTTTTTAATTTATGCGGTAAAAAGTTCATCAATAAATCTAGATAAACCTCAACATTAACTGTGCCTTCAAAAAAATAAGGGCCAATAATTTTGTTGTTAATGATACCAGCCCAAACGTTCACTTTTTCAGGATATTGTGTGTGAGCTCACACATCCAATGGGATTTTCTCTGCTCCAATATCTACAGTTTTGTCTATCAACCGTTCCATTTAAATGAAAAGTAGCTTCATCAGAAAAAACAATTTTGTTTATGAACTGCAAATCTGCTTCCATCATTAGTTCACAGAATTGTTGCCTTCTTTCAGGATCATCCTCATTTAACTCATGAACCAACTGAACTTTATAAGGATGGTATTTTTCTTTATGTAAAGCTCTCAATATCGATGATTCACTTACATGATTGTCAGCGGCAAGCTGTCTACTTGCCATATGCGGATTTTCCTCAATCGCTAACAGTACATCTAATTTTTTTTCCTCATCCAATTTAACATTTCGACCTGGTTTTTGAATAGTTTTTACATGTTCAGTTTCACGATTTTTTTTTCTATTTTGCTAACTGTAGACTGTGAGACTTGTTGACCTGGGTATTTATAATCAAACATTTCACAAACTTCTTTTTGAGTTCTTGTTTTTTAACGCATCCAATCATAATTAAAATGTCTATTATTTGAGTTTCAGTTAAATGAGCCATATAGTTAAATCAAAAACACACAAATATTTTTCAACGTGTGTCAGCAACTTATAAATATAAAAATAACAGAAGTCTACTAGATGGACATTACATTATTTATGTGGGTTTTGTGAATAATTTTTTGGTGTCTTAAACGACTTTTTCCTGACGTTTAGCAAAACAGATAAGAAAATACCTGATTATTTCTTGTGGATTACTTAGAATCAAAAGTATATTTCAATAGACCATACAATATTGCAGATTTGAAAAGTTAGGATAACGGAAGAAATTAATAACATAACCCCTGAGGTCCTAAAAAATGTTGATGAATTCCAAGATCGACTTGCTTATTGTCAAGAAGTGAATGGTGGTCATTGAACATTTAATTTAATTGTAAATTAAATTGAAAAATACTTCCCAAACATTATGTGACAATATTTTCTTCATTCTACGTAAAGTATTAAAATTTTACATTTTCAAAAATAATTTTCTCAGTTATGATTGCACCAAATTCGAAAAATTTAAAATTGCTGAATAGAGAAATCCCTTACGAACAAGGTACCACATGACCCCCCTTCTCATTTGAGCACCCTCTCAAATTTTTTGAGGGAGTGCTCATAATTCAGAGTCGGTGCAAGAAGGGGATAATATTTGCATACTGTGAATTGTCAAATTTACAATAGAAATCGACCTGTTTCAGATTTTTTTAAACAAATACATAACGTTAAAAATGGATTTATTCCATACCTATGGACCACATTGTATAAACTCAATGTGGTTTTACACAGAATAATAAATCGACTAATCTTCAGAGGTACTTGGAACACTATACTGCAATTCAAATTTTGATCATAGCTAAGTTTTTCTTCTCTTTTAGTGATATTTTTTTGCTCATAGAAATCTAATGAAATTAGTTAATTTGGGTCATCTGAATGAACATATCCAATCAGATCAACATTATACAGATTCCATGGTCTGTTTTCACTCTATTACGTTATTAGGATACATTTGGAATTATTTCGAGTTTGACGTTTAAAATATTCAATAATTTCAAAAGTCACGATTTGGTTTTAATACTGACGAGAAGATTAATAAAATTATCAAATAAAATTAACCAAAAAATACTGTTTACATTAAAAAATTCGAATTTATGGACTTTTGTAATGTTAGAAAGTATCAATTAGATGGAAATCGGACGGTGGAAGAATTGGCGGCGATTTTAAAGGATTGGTACTGAGTTTAAAGAAGCTAAGGTCGAAACCATGTGGAACCTACCAAGTGAGCTTTTACAACAAAAATAGTATAAATAAAGAAAATTTATAATCGACCCGTTCAAAACTGTTGTATTTCAACAAGCACGAGCTGCCCGCTGCTGCTTGCTTGACTGACTTTTTTCGTATCGAAACAAATAAGATGGTTCTGTAACAAATAAACAAATCGAGTGAATATAACCCTGTATTCAGAAATGTGTACAGAGAGCAAATTTTCAGTAGATTATTAAAAAATTAATGTCAAAAAGTGGCCCAAATATTAAAACCAAAAGACTATTCATAAGAACAAATCGACACTGGAAAGCCGAAAATAATACTGATATGATAATATGCCCAATGGAAGAAATATGACTCAAAATTGTCTGCCAAAGCAATTGGCTTGAATACCAAGAAAAAAAATAGTAATCACTCCAATAGATCCACCGAGGTCAGTCAATTGGCCAAAAATGGTGTTCAAGAGCAGGAGTTCATAAAAAATACCGGTCATGACAAAACCAACTCCATGAAAACTTACTTAAATATTGATGAAGAACATCATAATCAAATATTAACAGCATGGTGTGGAAATACATCTTCATCAGTTATAGAAACTAACACGTCTAGATCTTCATTTAACTTTTCTTATTATTAATTGCACATAAAATTTTTTTGCTCGGTAATTTTTACTATAATTAGCAGAAATTTTTCTATTCGAATAACCCTCGAACATTGATGAATGCTCAAAAACAACTGTCTCAAGCTTGTTGCTTGTTGCGTTTTCACCCACTTTTCCGCACGCATTTCAGTTTGGAAAGTGCCACTTTCCTGCACTAGTGCGGGCAAAATTCACTAGAAAATAAAGATATTTAAATTTAAACATTATTACATACATTTCATTGATTTTATCTGTACTTATTACTATTGCTATTACTAATTTAGGTTTCAAAATTGAATCTGACCCAGACTTTGTCTTGTTTCTCTGGAATAAAATAAAAGTTGTAGTTGTTATAAATCTACCCTATACATTTTTTTTAAATCAATCCACATAACAATAAACTAAGATGCCTAAAAACCCTGGTGTATTCACTGATTCGATTTTGTTTAGGATTTTTGGGGGACAACAAATGAGTGGCGTTAAATTCTGCTTAGAACTTCATTAGTACATAGGAATGTTTGTGTCACGCTAAATATCAAACTTCAAACCTATAAAATATTTTTTTTCTGTCAAAATTACTGCATATTTTTATGCAAAAAATTGTGAATTGATCGTTTACAAAGATTATAGTTCTACGAACAAGATCCCGCTCAGAACAGTTGGCGCGCAAATGAGATGAAATCCTTTAAATTTACTACAATGTTTACATTTTTCCAAAGTGATTTCCTCCTTTTTGGGATCATGAAAACTTCTACGAAGGAAGGAGAAAAGGTAGGAGAGTGGACTGATGTCTCTTTACGATGAATTAACTTGAAAATTGAGGGTATTGGAAAATGTCCCCGATGACATTGTTCCATTAAACTTTCCGATACAAACTATCACCAAGCCAATCACTGCCCATATCTGCCAAACTATTAACTTCCTAACAAAAATTGACCTGAACAAAATCAGAGAGTTCATTGTAGATATCATAAAATCTGTTGATGAAGTTGAGAAATCGATGAATCCTGGTGTGCGACAGTCTAGGCTGCTTCCAGCTATCTTAGAAAGACTTCTCCGGAAAAAGTGAGCCCTACTAACAAAGGTGAGGAGAGAAAACAATAATCTAAATCAGCTTCCATTTCATTTTTCAGTAACACTCCACATGAGATAATCGGAGAAGGAGGGCGATCTACACCGAGCTGTTGTTCGGAAGAACAAGGCGCACTCCCAAGATCGATAAGGCACTTGTTGATAAACACATGAATTTCACAAGTAAGCGTGGACTTTTCATTCTATGAAGATATCTTGATTTTGGCTAGGGAATTCCTAACCACCACAGAGGGTCCCATGGCTCTTTTGAAGAAAATATCCACTATATTTAGAATTTTCCAATACTCTTAGTCATAAGTTTGTCATCAAATAAATAAGTGATAATAAAAATATTTGACTTGCTAGTTACTAGATACATTACAAACACAAGTTGAAAAAAAATATTACAATGAGCAAAGGTAGTTCAGAGAAGATACAAATTGATTTATGCATATACGAGTCATTTTACTATGAAGGTAATTTGTGTTCATGCGATAAGATAGTCGTGTTGCCTGCCAAATAGTGAACACCTCTCAATTTGCTCAAAAGCTGAGAGCTTCTTCCACTCAGATAGGACTGAACCAATTGAAATTGTAGAGATGAAGATTACGTAACAGTCAAAAGCTTTAGATATGTCGCAATATACTGCAGCGCTCACTTCCTTCAGACTAGAATACATATTTTTCAGAAAGCGAAAGATTGCATCTCCCGTGCTTTTATGGGTTTGAAAGCTAAATTGAATAATTTTATGTAATCAACAGCACTTCATAAAAGCATTAACTGCTCCATCATAAGATTTGTATCATGAGCAAAAGTCCTTTTGTAATTGTGGATCCATCATGTATGTCAAATTTCTCAAAATATTTTCCTTGTTGAAATTACTAGCACATACATATTTATCCATTCCGATATCACTCATTGAAAGGAATTTTCCCGTGTATTGTATATCATAATTAATAACAACTTATATTCCAAAATAATGGAAATAATGATAAACAATGGAATACACATACTGATTGTCAATGAGATAACCCATCGAATGCAGTGATCACCATAAAAATATATATAACATGTAAATGTTCCAATCAAAGGAATCTCGGAATCACATTTTTGACAGATTCTGACAATATAGTCTCATAATATATTTAATTCTACCCAAAAACATCAATATTTTATTGATCTTGCAAATACGAAAATACCCGAAGCGTTTCCTCATTTTACATCCTGTTTTTAATTCATTGCGAAAAGCATAAAAATCATGAGATTGGATTTGTAAATCAAAAATTTAAATCAAGTTTTTCTGATCATTTGCTGTTTCCAAAATAAAGGAGAAATAATTGGCTACCCTCGAAATAGATTAACAAGTGCCACACAGACAACAAAAAAAAAGTACATTTTTTACTTGATAATACTGTCAATTAAACAGAGGAGGATCATTCACCACTTCACATAATCTTACGGGAGATTTTGGTATTATTATTCATCAATCTGTCCAAAATTATTTTGAAAATAATGTTCAAATGAAAATCTCACCTACAATGGGTCTGTCAAATAAAGCAATTAACAACGTTTTCAACGATATATAAAAAAAATATTGGATCGGTATCTCTTACTGTGTCTAAAATATATGTTTAATTTGGCTATTTCAACAAGACAATAAAAACACACACTATTGATGGTTTTAGTGAAAAATGCTCTCATCAAGCAGCGACCACGCTTGATTGTTGTAATATTACGGATCAGTATTTATATCTTATTGTACTTTTATGTTCCCGTGGTTATTCAATAAAAAAATTTCTCTCTCTCTCTCTCTCTCTCTCAATTATTAAATTCATATCAATGTAACTGTAAAAATCCATCATTTGGTGGACTGGTACTACAAAGGGCAAGTCCAGAAATGAACTTGATAAAGTACAACGACTGGCTTGTCTAGGAATAACAGGTGCCATGAGGACCACGCCTACTAGAGCTCTAGAAGTTCTACTAGGACTACCACCTCTGCACCTTGTCATTGAGCATGAAGCCATGCGTGCTGCATACAGACTCAAAGGCGCAAGCCAATGGATCGGTACGTAGGCATACCATGGACACTCAGCTATCTGGAACAGGGCAAAGGAAGGATGTCCAGTCCTATTAATGGAAAGAGACAGCACCCCGCCCGTTCTGGATTTCAGAAAAGGACCCAATATAACCATCCCCACAAGGGAGGAATGGAAAGACAATGCGCCTGACAGACCCCCAAACCATGGATCAACCTGGTACACAGATGGATCAAGATTTGGGGGAATGTCCGGCGCAGGGGTCTACGAAGAAGGAACAAAGAGAGAAATCTCAGTTCCTTTAGGCAAATATGCCTCAGTGTCCCTGGGAACGGGATGCAGACAGATTAGCCAAGATAGGATCGGGAAAGACCCCAGTGGGACCTGAACCCATCTTGGTAATACCCAGCAGCCTGGCAATCTCAAATATGGAGGAACTGCTACAAAAGCAGTTCCTTAAAACATGGCAAGATGCGCCAGGCATGAGGCAATCAAAGCTCCACATAAAAGAGCCAAGGAAAAAAATGTCTAAAGAGATCCTGTCCCTTAACAGACGGGACATCAAGACTGTGACTGGGCTCCTAACGGGACATAATCACCTGAACAGGCACATGGAGCTCATCACAGATGATCCCCTATGTAGATGGTGCCTGGAAGATGATGAGACATCGTCGCACATCCCACTGAGTGCCCAGCTTTGGTGCACCAGAGGGAGATCAACCTTGGGAGCATAATTCTTGAACCCAGAGGACGTCAAGGAGATTCAACTGAGGAAGTTGCTGAATTTTGTCAAAGGAATCGGCATGCCCAGCTGATTTTCTCAGAACAAGTGGGCGCACAAAGGGCCCAAATAGAGAGGCCTACGTGTACGGGGTTCTTCGGAACCAGCCCACCTTGTGCGAAAGAAGAAGAACTGTAAAAATTGTAAAATTATTTTTAACCGCGTTCTTAGTTCTTTGACCAACCCTCAGAAGTTGACAACTTGTACGAGTTAAGATCACGGGGGCCTTACATTTTATAGTGAGATCCAAAACCAATCTTGGGACCTTGAAAAATTTTTCACCAGCTGTGGGAGTCGAACTGGCGCCGGGTGGAAACAGTGGCTACAACACTAAAGGCCCCCATACATGGAGAGGCCGAACTGATCAGGCCAAACTGAAACAGTTTTGCCTGACCGGATGCGTGGCCACATACAATCAGTTTTCTCAAGCTCCCGGTAAAAGAAAGACGTTCAATGGACGAAACGGTTCCTCCGGTCAGGCGAAACTAATTGAATTTCTTCAGTCGCTCCGGCCACCGGATTGGCGCATACCTCGAGACGAAATGCACATACACGGTACGGATTCGTATCCGCTCAGGTGGAACTGGAGGCAAAACTGACCATGTATGGGGTCCTTAACGCTCGTACCACTGAGCCACTAGCTCCGGTTAATTCCTCGGTTGGTGGTGTGTTTAGATTTTTGAGATAATGACCAATGATTTATGCTGAATTCTTGCTCGAAATTTCTCACTACTAATTTGAAGTTTTTATCTTTCGACATCTTTTACTTTTATTCAGCACCACCAGTTGCCTCAACTAGACTAGTTTTGTTTCTTTCTGAGGAAGTGTTTTCATCTTAGATTGCTTGAATCCAGTTTTCTGGACTCAGTTGAGGGAAATTTTGGCTTTCGACTGTAGAAATCTGAAACAAATATTGTTTTGAGTTACAAAAGGATTTTTTGTCACATTCATGTGCTTATTTTCAGATGTCATTAATTGGAAAAACATTTTTTACTGACCAGAAATATCGTTCATTCATAACATAAAGAATAAATCCGACAGACTTCAGAGGTACTTGAAAGGAACACTATTCCACGATTGAAATTTCATATAGTATCATCATTTGATAAGAGCCCTGGGCCTATTGAAATTTTGATCGGGGCTGATGTAGCGGGAAAATTATTGACAAGAAAGGGATTTTTCTTTGAGTTTTGGGTTGACGTCAGTTGATACCTCTTAAGGATAGGAAAAATTCCACAAACGAATATTACGAGCTATTTATCAAAGCAAGTTACATCTCTTCTTTCTGCCAATTTGTCACTTGCTGAATTATGGGAGTTGGATGTGCTTGGAATCACTGATCCCAAATCGGAGAAAAAAGCAGTTGTGACCCATTTTCTTCAAAGAATCATTGTTAACGATGCTTTGGGTCAATGGACATCCTTCGACACAGAGACATGGCAATAAACCGACTCGGAAATTTAGTAGTCAAACTAAAAAATTAAAGTTGTTATGAGAATGTCATGAATTAAAAAAAAAATTTTTGAAAAGAAATTACGAGAGTGGAAAGATTGAATAAACGTTTATTTGGAATTAAGAATAGACATATTCGATAAACGTAAATATATTGAAACTTATTGATGAAAAACAACGTTGGATAATGGTTTTGAAAAAATTACTACTTCCAAAGTTGAAAATCCCAACCAAATTTTAACGTTTAACTTTTCTACCGGAAACGATTATTGAATAACATAGTCGTGTTCATGGCGTTGGAACTGTGATTATGACAATGTTTAAAATAGAGAATTGTCCCATGGGCCAGCTTGAATGTATAGAGTAGCATATTTTGCACTTGTAAGGAACACTCATTGTACGAGGCTTGTACTTGACTGATTTTATTTTCACATAAGGATCATAATCACCCGAAAAGAATTTATGAGTGGATAAATCATAGAGATGAGCACTTTTTCGTTATCAAATATAGTCGAATGATGGAGTAATCATCTTGAAGGTGACCTTTATGTAGGTTAAGTATATTTTGTGAAACTTTGAAACTACATAATTTTTGCGAATAATGTATGATATGTAATGAATCATCGTCGTGTTTATAAACACATTCAATTCAAATTTTGTATGGATTTTGTGAACATGTTCAATATGTGGAAAGTTCCAATAAAACAGACAAATGAAAGTAAACGCATGAATAAGAAACAAAATATGATTAAAAAAATCCTGTACCTGAAAGCAATATTCGTTTGAGATTTCGACATCTGAAAGAGTTTTTTAAAATATTCCTTGTTTTTGTTGTTATTTTATATGAAATTAAGAAATAGGAAACCAAAATTTCTTCATATCCATATTTCTCCATAAAAAAAATATTCATTCATATTAAGGCTCTTTGGAATTCACCTACAGAAAAATTATATGGATATATTGCTCTTTTTTTTTGGATGATGGAGATTTTTTTTTATGGACACCTTGCTGTAGCAAGGTAGTGTGGTATCCGTGCTACCCACTAAAACCACCACTCAGTAGGCTCGTCTGGCCAAGACCTTTGAGCTTTTACACTGATTTTTGAAGTTATCAGCATCGTATCTAACAAGAAGTAAGGGAAAGCAAACTGGGGTGCCACAAAAATCCAATCTTAGTTTATAATTTCTTCTATTACTGATGTACGATCTGCCAGAGGTTATTCAGGACCTGCAATGTGTACTATTCGCGAATGGTTTCAAATTATTTAGGTAAATCAGAAATCAAAAGATGTGATTCTACTGCAAAAAGATCTGAATAGAGTTTAAGAGTATTACCTGACAAATCGCCTATCATTTAACGTTAACAAATGCTTCAATAAGCCTGGTATTAGGGGAAAACAAATAAATGTAAACTATTTTAAAAAGAAGAATCTGAAGATTTGGAAGTGACGCTAGATGAAAAACTCAGACACGGTGTATATTTACCAAAATATTCACATTAGAAACAATTTATGATGCATTTGTACGCAGTATCCCAGAATATGCTGGAATAATAAAAATGAAATTGAAGAGGTCCAGAAAAATTCTTAACCAGAAATGTGGTTAATATATTTCTGATCTTGGTTATCACATTTCCGTAAATGGATTTAAATTCACTCTTCTGCACTATTTTTATAATAGTTATTATACAATGAAACACTTATAGTTTGAAGTTCAGTATATGTTTCAATAATAGAGGAAGGAATATATTTGTTTGGCGCCGACTCAAAATTAGTTACTCACGTTAGTTTTGGAGGTTAGTTATCAAGACTAAAAAGGTTAATTTTATTTTTGCTCTTCAGTTTATTTTTTCGTCGGTTTAATTTTTTGTTAGGAAGTTTTTATATTTAAATTTTTTGTGGCTAAAATCTACTAATTGCTACCCACTTGATTTGGATTACTTTTAAAATACTTACTTATCCACCTTACTTCTAACTATTAACTGTTATATATTGATATTCTTACTTTATATAAACGATCTCCCACAACATTTGGGTATAAGCTCGATAACATTATTTGCCGATGATACTTCAATCTCAGAAGAAGCCGACAGTCCTGCGGAACTTCAAACTAAACTCAACATTATCAGTAAACGATTCACAGATTGGTGTCACAGAAACAGGCTTATAGTCAATCCAGATAAAACAGTTTTCATTCAAGTTTTTGGCAGGAAATATACATATCATGAACCTCTGAACATTGAAATTAGTAACGTGGCAATGCATCCATCAGAGACGACTAAATTTTTAGGATCACACATTGATTCTGGACTAAGTTGGAAATTCCATATAAACCATGTATGTTAAAGATTAAACAGCAGTTTCTATGCAGTAGTACAACTGAAAAAGATTTTGGATGAAAACTGTTTGAAGGATGTTTATTATGCCATGGTAAATTAAGTTCTGTCTTATAATGTACTCCTGTGGGAGATGGAACAAACATAGAAAGAGCGTTTGTAGCTCAGAAACGTATTATTCGTGTATTATATGGTCTTCGTTACACAGATTCCTGCAGACCAATTTTCAAAGAAAATAATATTTTAACATTACCCTGCATCTACATTTATAGTTGTCGGCCCTATGTGAAAAAAAAATGAATACAGGTTAGAAAAAAATTCCAAGTGTCACATATACCCAACTAGAAACGGAAACCTACTAAAATTACAACAACATCGTACTTCGTTGTTTCGAAAATCACCTTCTGTAGCAGGCATAAGGCTCTTCAATTGTTTACCACCAGCCATAAAAATTATTACAGAATTACCTTTGTTCAAACTGAGAATAAAAAAATATTTGTTGGCGAGAAGTTTCTATTCTATAAACGAGTATCTGGAATACTCTAGTAGAAAATAGTTATGACAAAGCTTTATATGTTTATTTTATTTGTTTATATTAATATTTCACACTGACGATTCCTGTATATTTATTTATTTATTTATATTATTATTTATAATGTCCCATGGATTATTTGATGTTTTCGAGGAATAATTTTGGTACTATTATATCACATCTTCAAGACCTCTTTACAGTCCTTTGTATTGTGTATGAGCTTATTTAAATGTGTTTATATATTTGCTTGTATATGAGTGTATATATGTGTGTGTTTATACAATTTATATTATCCTTCTTCTTTTTTTGACATGTCCAATACCATGTAATATGGTCTTACTGGAATAAAGTATATTTGTATTTTTTGTATTTGTATTTTTTTGTATACTACAACGAGCTGGTACCAGCGACTTCGTCCGCGCTGAACTTTGTATTTTTTGTGACGACTATTACAAATTAAATCACCTCTTTAGGTATTTCTAAAAATACTGAAACACGTATTCCTTTATTTGTAAAAAAGACATCAAATACCAATTTTTATGCACCTTACTTCGAAACTAACGGAACCCTCACACAAAGTTTCACCCCATAGGGGTTGCATTTATAAAAACACTAACATGTACTTCTGTATCCCTTACAAAGACCCCAAACACCAATTTTTATGACCCTAACTTGAAAACGAACCCCCCATACTAACTTTCACCCTCCATTCCACCCCTTTAGGGGTTGAATTTCTAAAAACACTAGAATACTTATTTCTTCTATTTGTAACAAGTTTCAACAAAGAATCTTTTATGACCTCAACTTGAAAACTTACAGAGTTCCCATACAAACTTCCAATCCCAATTTAACCTCCATTTCACCTCTTTAGAGGTTGAATTTACAAAAACACCGAAACACGTATTCTTTATTCCCCCCAATTACCAATTTTCGTGATCCTAACTTCAAAACTAACTATAGAAACATTCAACGCCTATTTGACCACTTTAGGATTTAATTTTCAAAAACCCTGAAAAACATTTATCTTTATTTGCGAAGAAGAGCCCAAATATAATTTCCATTACTCTCATTTCAAAACCAATTGTACTTTCACTTCCACCCCCCTTCTCACCCACTTTTTCACCCTTTTAGGGATGGAATATCAAAAAAATATGCTGTCAACATTTTAGCTCTTAGGTCCAGAGGTTTGATCTGGGCGTTGATCGTATATCAGTCAATCAGTGAGTCTGTCAGTCAGAACATGTAATTATATATATATATATATATATATATATATGTTGCAGAGACATGATTCAATAGGAAAAAACTTAACGATTCAAACATAGCAAATGAGGTTCTGTTGTATTCACTCTTCAATGAATGACTGTTACTTTTTGAAAAAAACTATATTTCCCTTATGTCTGTGTCATAAATGGAAGAGGTTGAGTAGAACTCTTCAATACTCGAGCCTTATTAAGTCCAAAGAGTTTTAGTACGCAGCCCCCTGGCCTTTACCTATTTGTATCAGTGTTCCAGTTTATAGCGGTCACATTAGATAATATATTTCTGTATTTTTTCACCTTTGAAAAACTAGAAAGAGAAAGTAGTAGCCTCTTCAAGCCAGTTGCAATAACACGAATTGACTTGTTTTTCAGATGGACGAGATGCAGCAGTTCTGTGGGCCCTTCACGGGTCTTTCGTTCCCAATAAAGTTATTGAAAAGGACATACATGGAAATTTCGAACGACCAAGTTCACCATACGCGATTCGCAGTTATCATTTTTGTATATAGGCAAAACCGTCCAAGAATCAGAGGACCGGATAAACTTCCTGCAATCCAAGAAGTCGTCGATTCAGATTTTTATTTTCGCCAGTGGAGAAGATATCACAAACATTGAAGAAATCCACACTTACTTTGATGGAATCAAATATACATTTTTCAATATGATAAGGCTGTGGATATCACTTTTAAAGTAATGTATTTTTTTTATTTGAATTCTCCAGAGGAAAGTATAATGTTGTGGTCTTTTATAGAATTTTTTTTTCTACAAAATAAATACAAACAACTCTTATTTCAAATGACACAGCTGGCAAGTTTTTTGGAGTAACACGATGAATTCAATTTTAATGTCATTCAGTAAGTTACCAAATATACATCTAGGTTATAATATGTTCAGTAGGTAAGAGGTTCTTGAAATATAACCATCAGCATAGGTACAATTTAATGTACTGCGCAGCACAGCTGGCATGTTATGAAGTCATAATGCATCTATTTACATACGTCTTACGAGCTCAATAAAACTCTAGTGTGTCTTATGATCATTAGACACAGTGTCTTATGAGTCATAGAAGATTTTCGAGTCATAGAAGAGAAACAAGAATTTCAGTTATTTATTGACCCCACTAATTCCTATCTACAATGAAAGCAATTATTGAGTCAACCTATTTATTTTTCACATTTATATCGATACACCTGCTTTGGCATTTGTAACATCCTTTCGTTTCGCATCTGCAAATGAAAATGTCAGTGGATCACTTTTAAACGGAGCTGCAACTGAAGGTCCTGCAATATTGTCACCGAGCGGTTTGTAAGCCTCACCTTTGATCTTCTTTGCTGTTTCAAGTCTATTTGACAGCGAATCCGCAATGTTATCTTCCGCCACAGTTGATGACTTCCACCCATAATATCTATATTTTTGTGATCTCAGATTGTTTTCAACAAAGAATATTTTGTCCATAATGATAAAGCAGCAAACCTTTTACTAGCAACAAGAAAATATGCCAGAAACAGATCTTCATTTATTACTGTAATGCCTTTTTTTTCTCTCCACTCGTTGAATTCACTGAATTTCCTTCTCGTTGGCTAACTTAGACTTTGCTGGAAATATTTCTTGTAAGTAACTGTTTTCATTCCATTATAAATAAGAAAAATTGTTCTTGGAATTGCAAGCAATCTGAACATAATAATAAAACCATTTATCATATAAACCATATCATAACTTTCTCGAACAACATATTTTATAAATGTTCAGCAACTATCATGAACATCTAATACGCACTCAATTTGGTAGTTTATAATATACCAGTTGTGGATGAAATGTTGTATTGGACTTCATGTCTTATTAGCATATAAAACACGGAAGAAAAGCAAACACTCGAGGTGCGCCCTCGTATTGCTTTTCTATCGTGTTTTATATAGCTAATAAGACACTCCCACAATGATAACTATTGTACTTTTTCAACTTTTTTGAATACTACATATTGGGGACATCACCACTTCTCGACTTTAATAATAATAATAATTATTCTCCATATGACAAGAAATGAATTGGAATAGTCAATAAAAAAAATACATATTTACAGAAATGAATTACATACATATATACGGAATAGAAAAATCACAGTCAACCAAAATATGTATGACACACAACAGAACAGACACATTTAGCGGTGAAGTCACGTATTTCCCTAGTTAGTAGTGAAATATTCCTTTGTTGCATAAAAGCATTTCGCATCCAGAAATTCCTCAAGTTTCCTTTTGAAAATAGGCAATGAGGAGAGCATCCTTTGATCTCCGTGGTAGCTTGTTGAAAGCCCGTAAGCCATTTTCATCTGGAGATTTGAATTCAACAATATTTTTGCTAAGTGGCAAATAAAAAATATCCAGAAGCAGGAACTCCACGGGTGTCTCAATTCCAAAAGTTAAGAGATCGGTTTGAACTCACTGGTTATATCGAGAAAAAATATTGTGGTCGGATCAATGAGAAAATGAGTTGCAAGTTTTATTGATGTCAGGAAAATCCTCACTTGAGCACTTGGAAAATAGTATGCAAACGGATATTTCACAAAGTAGTGTGAACAGAATAATATTGGAACATAAGTTCCTTCATTATCATCTGAACCTACATCAAGAATTGTATGGTAATGATTTTGCACATGAATAGTATGATTGACGAGAATTATGATACTTTGAACACAATTCTGTCATCTGATGAATCGAAGTTTATTTAAGAAAAAAGGGGTTGGTCAACAGACATAATATGCATCATAATACAATGGAAAATCCTGAGTAGTTGAGGACTGCTATTTATATTACCTTCACGGACATCTTTCCAGAATGTTAGAAGAAGTGGATTTGAACACTAGTAGGACCATATGGTTGCAACACGTGGTGCTGCAGTGCATAACCATAGGATAGTGCAAGGCTTTTAGATCAATAACATCCTAATCCTCGGATAGGCAAAGGAGGTACTATTCCTTGGTCCGCGCGATCCCCAGACCTCACTCCTATAGAAGTGTTTTCAGAGATCGTCCAGCAACTGGAGATAGTATGAAAAACAGGATTACGGAAGCCTTCCGTTCAATTTGCTACAGTTTGGGGCTCATTTACTAGAAGGCTAGCAGCTTGTGTGGAACATCATGTTGATCTGTTTGAGCATTTTTTAGTAGCCTTTCATCAAAATTTTCACATTGTTTTCTGTTAATCATCCTTTTCTGTTCTTGTAAATATTACTACAATTGTTTCCTTTGTGGTGTACTCTGTTTCTATTACAATTCATTTTGTTGAATATTTTTTTTCAGAATTTATGGATGTTCAAATTTTCCGTTAGCAGCCTATTCGAACAAATCATCAACATTTCTTATTTTGCAACAAATCTCGCAAATTTTACAAAGTAGATCCCACAAACCCTATTTTGGTAAAAAGCTCTTATAAAATGCCATGCAATGATGCAATAAAATATAGGGCGTTGTTGTATTTGAAAAGTCGAGTTATTGTCATTTGAAAAAAATCGTAGAGGCGATAGAACATCCCTTCTCGCTAAAGCCTTAGGAATCGACTGGGAAAAGTTGGTTGAGTCATCGTGAATGGTTCTGAAGTTTTGGTTCTATGAGTCTATGCACGACGCTATTTTGTCACATAAATTGACATAAGTCAAATACTATTGCATATAAGTTCAAAAAACCGGGTGCGTTATATCGATAATTTAGTTGCGAATCAAAAAATGTAACAAAATAGGGGGTTGCAATTTAAAAAAACAGAACTTAGTTGTGTATATTGTTTTGGGACATCCTTTATATAAATAGAAATATTTTGAGAATGTGCCTCATTGTCGGACCTATCGTAAAAAAATCAAGTCGATAGCTGTATATAAATTATTATGTATTAGTTGTTTTTCGTGACATTATTTTCAGTAAATATATTCTCAAATCTTTTTTTTCTTATTCTTTTGTAGTATAAATATTTTGTTTTTATTCGTTTAATCATCGATGACATGAATTATTCATCCAATTTCACGTATCTAGTTCGCCATTATTCTCATTGGACAAACTCATAACAAAAAGGCACAATCTTTGCCGAATAAACTTCCAGATTCCCCATACTCATCCTCCCCTGAATAATCTAGATATGTAATTTAAATACGTATGAATTCTTTCACTTCTAACAAAATCCAAACTGATAATGATGCCTGGAAGACTAAGAATCACCTCATCATGACATGAAAGTTACGTCCCTCATTATCAGTTTGTTTGTGCAACTAGACATATCAGTTTCCAAATATGTTTAACTATAATAACCCCTGGGTCAAGGATTTGTTTTCCGAATTCTAATGCAATATTTTCGAGTCAATAATTTTGATTAGGGAATTAAATTTCATTGGATCGATGTATCGATTATCACGTGGAAAATATTGAGTGTGGTCAAGGTTCCAGTTTGGGGAATCTGATGGAAAACAACATATTTTGATATTTTCCTTAATGATATCCAGCTATTCTTCCGTTGATTATGAAATATTTCATGTTTGGTATAATGAGTAATAGTCCGAACTCATGTTATTTATTCAATTTAGGATATTTTGAAAAAAAATACTAAAATAAGAGGAAATTTCAAAAAAAAAAGTTTTGACTCCCGGAATTCCATTATTTATAATTTTTATTCAACGCCGAAAATAGGTCTCCGCGCGGCCGTTACACCATGAGCGCTACACCGCTGGAGACAGTATATCACACAAATTTTATTTTTTTGTAATAAATATTAATTTAAAAATTTAAAAAAATCATGGGGTCATCAGAACACTTGGAAGCCCCGTTGAAAAAAAAATTATGTCCATTTTTCAAAAAGTTATACGATTGTTAATTAACTAATTTTTATCCAATCTCTGTTTTTACAAAAGTCGACATAAAAGTTTAAACAAATTGACCTATACATTTTTTGCTTCTTGGAGCCCTTCTTATATATATATATATATATATATATATATATATATGTACACATATATATATATATATTTGCATCTAACAATGGCATTAATTAAGGTAGGAAAAAATTTTTTCACTTAATTTGTTAAAAATTTTTATAAACAAATACACAAGTATAACACAAAACAAAATGATAATTAAAAAAAATAAACTTCAAATACATTTTTTTAATGTTTAAGGTTAACAAAAAAAAATATTTTCATATCATTAATTTAATTGTTTATTAAGTTAACAATTTGTTATAAACAATTTGTGACCCTAGTTTATTTTTTTCCTGAAAGAAAAAAAAATAAAAAACAGCCATATATAACAAATTGGAAAAATTTTTAATTTTTTAATTTAAAATTTTTTTTTTAAATTTTTTTCACTTTCAGGAAAAAAATAAACCGTGGCTGACAAATTGTTAACTCAATAAACAATGAAATTATTGAAGAAAAAATAATTTTTTTTTGTTAACCTATAAAGAAATGCCAATTATGATTTTTAAAGGGAAACAAATTTCTCCATTAAATATTTAAACAAACGAGTATGAATATAAGAAGGGCTCCAAGAAACAAAAAGTAATTTATAGGTCAATTATTTAAACTTTTATGTCGACGTTTGTAAAAACAGAGATTGGATAAAAATTTGTTAATTAGCAATCGTATAACTTTTTAAAAAATCGACATAAAAATGAATTCTGATGACACCATAATTTTTTTAAATTTTTGAATTGATTATTTTGTGTGATATACTGTCTCCAGCGGTGTTGTGCTCATGCCGTAACGGCCACGCGGAATAAAAATTATAAATAATAGCGATAGAGTTCCGGGAGTCGGGACTTTTTTATTGAAAATTTCCTCCTCTTTGAGAATCTTATTTCAAAAGTTCTTAAATATCGAAAGTTTTTCAGTTATTAATGAAAATCTGAATATATTTTTTTTTCATATTATTTTGTTAATAACAATTGCAATTTTTTATGTGAATCAGACTAGATAGGGAAGACGTACCGGCTCTTGCTGTTGAAGAAGAATGCGAAAATGAGGAGCTGACTGAACATAATGAGGAGCCTATGGAAACAGGTCGATCAAAAGAAGGGGGAAAAAAGAACGAATGGAGACCAAAACCGTGAAATGAGGAAAAAAATTATGTAATACCAACAAACCGTATATTTTTGACAAAGGAAAGGAAATTACTCCGAAGATATTTGATAATGATTTTAAATGCCAATGTGAAAAAGATGAACAGAGATTGTTCCCAGCGAAGAACGCGAAAAACTGTTCACCCAATTTAGAACTATAGGGTCATTTTCCGCAAGGTGTGCACTAATAAAGAGTTGTGTGAAGAAAACAATAAAAAACGCAGTTATACTACATATCAAAACGAAAATTTACCAGAAAATATTACATTGGCGAAAAAGAAATATGTAAAAAGGCATTCTTGAAAACACTACAAATACCACAAAACCGAATAGATATTGCTTTAAAAAAATCTTCATATAATATGGAAATAGCTGACGAAAGGAGACAGAAAAGTGGAGGGCGAAACGAATGTACAGACGATCAGGTTTCTGAAGTTATAGAACATATAAATCAATTTCCAAAGTATATTTCGCACTATCGCAGAAATGAGACTTAAACTCAACCAAAATGTACGAATTGTATGAATCTTTTTGCTCCAATTCTAGGCATGTTAGCGTGGCAACATATAAATCTATATTCTACTAAAATTTGACCTAAAATTCAAGCCATAAAGAAAACACCTATCTTACTTGCGACACATTGAAAATTAAGATCGCAAGTGTATTAGATAATGATGAAGACACTTTGCAAGCGGAACATGTTGCTCATTTACTAAAAGCTAAGCATTTAAGAGATCAAATGAAACAGGATCTTCGTGAGTCGCAAAATAATCCAGAAATAGAAACTCTAACTTTCAATATGCAAAAAACCGAATATTCCCACTGGAATTGCCTATTACAAAAGGCAATTAAATTTATAATATTTCAGAATTTATGTAGGCAGCCAAAATCAAGGAATTTTCAATGTATTGACTGAAAATGTTGCTGGAAGGGGGACGCAGGAAGTGGGATCCTGTCTTTTGAAGTAAATCAAAGAACACATACGTAGTACAGTAATGGAACTAAGGCTATGGTCTGACTGTTGTGGCGGCCAGAACCGCAGCATCAAACTTATTCTGCAATTAATTCACGCCCTACAAAATCATCCGACAATCGATAAGATTACAATTAGATTTTTGCTACCTGCGCACAGTTTTTTGCCGAATGATTTCGAGTTCGATGATGTTGAGTCGACACTAAAAGAACAAGAAAGGCTTTATACTGATAGTGACTATATGGATGTAATGGCAAAATGCCGCCGAAAACAAAAATTTTTAATCACCCGCCTTGAAAAAAGTGATTTTATATCCGTTGAGAATTTCACAAAGCCGTCACCAACCAAAAAATTTATGTAGCAAAACGTAAAGTGTCTTGGTTACGCTGTCATGAGATACAACTCATTGAAGAGCAAGCAACTCTTTTATTATTACAATTACAAGCTTTTATTTAGTTTCACCTGTCCCGATGTTTGTCATCAAATCTTGCAAGTTAAATTTGACCCACTTCTAGTTGTTCGATTAACGTGAAATTTGGCAGGTGTTCATAGTTCCCGTTAAAATGCATTATGCATTTGTTAGAGAAAAAAAAAATGGCGGCTCCAAGATGGCGGACGAGATTTGTGTTTATGGTCCGATTCGACTCAAAATTAGTATGTGGAGGTTTTCGGGGTCGGAGATTATGAATTTTCTTTCAAAATCCACAAATTCAAGATGGCGGCTCTAAGATGGCGGACGAGTTTTGTAATTATGGTCCGATTCTATTAACAATCGGTATGTGGAGGTTTTCGGGGTCAAAGACTTTGAATTTATTCTCAAAATTCATAAATTCAAGATGGCGGCTCCACATGGTTGTGATAATGGAACGTTTCTATTCAAAATTGGTATTTCGGGAGATTATGAATTTAGTCGAAGATTATTGTTTTTTTGTCAGAATTCATAGATTGAAGATGGCGTAGGAGTTAATCTTCAGATGGTCTCCTCATTGAAGCACTAGATAGATCAGAACTTACAGGGAAAAGGCCTCATAATGACTATGCATTGACAAAAATGCATAGATTGAGGTGTACTAACTAAAAAGCACAAAATAAAATAATTATTAAAAAAACCTTTTTAAAGACAAGCTTTTATTCAAATGTGCTAAAAAGTAAAAAATAATAGCTTTGGATACGTGACGTAGCTTATTCCGTGAGTTATCGATTCAAAAGTTTGTCGCTTCTGTATTCGAACTGAAAACTTTGCGCGATAAGCTTTTGAATCTATAACTCACTTAATAACCTACGTCGCACATCCAAAGCTATTATTTTTTACTTTTTAGAGGATTTGAATAAAAGCTTGTCCTTAAAAAGGTTTTTTTATCAATTATTTTTATGGAATCTGGGTTGAATCAAGAACATCAAATAGTGATCATAGGAAAGACGGAGTAAAGGGCGTAAACCTTCTATAAAAGATATTTCATAGTCTGTTATGTGGCCAGATGGTAGACCCCTCTCATCTGAAATAAAGGATCTAAAAGAGTTGAACAAATTAGCTCCTCGAGATGCCCAGGATTTTTATAAAGTTGTGTTATTGTCAAACACTGCACAAGTTGAGGATGATGTTGAGGGTTTTGGTGCTTCAATAGACTTTGATCCCGACGCAAGACTTCTTGAGGACAGCTGCTCACAAGGGAATGACCAAGCATCAGGGCGGCTATTCTCGAGTTTCAGAGAGTAGAAAAGCCAAGAGAAAACAGTGACTTTTCTCTTTCATCGAACGTGAGTGTATTCTTGAAATTGTTTTCTCTTATCTGTCAAGAGAAATTACTCTCTGATATTTCTCTTACTATTTTCAAAGAAAAAGTCATGGAATATAGATTTGACAAGACTTTTTTCAATTATCATTGTTCTGTACACTCCGAATGTATTCATTCTCAATTATTATTTTATAATTCATGTGATACGTATGTGAAATGGATTGAGTTAATCGACGATTTGATAGCCGATCAATTTTTATTGAAAAAAAAGGAACTAAAGTAATTCTACGAAAAAAAATGTTTTCTGAGGCTGCAACAACATTCACTGTATCTCTTTCAATTCCTTCAATATTTTTTTCTCCATTTCTATTTTCTTATTCGTTCTCCATTTCTATTTTCTTGTTCATAAATGTTTCCTCAAAAATCCAGCTGGAACTCTTTGTTCATCATCAACCGAGGTAGCGGAATAATTTGCAAAAATATTTGAGGCAACCAGCTGAAACTTCCCTTCGATGCCCCCAAGACTGGTAATAGAAATAACAGACATCGTTTTTTCCCAGCAAACAGTCCTGGAATACCTGAAAAAATTATCACCTAGAAAGTCCCCGAGACTCGACAACATATCCGGATCAGTTCTGAGCAACTGTGCCGCAATACTCGCTGAACCCTTAGCACACATAATGCAGACTTCGTTTGATACTGGAACCCTCCCAACATCCTGGCTAACCTCGTCAGTAACCCCCATATTCAAAAAGGGTGATAAAATCGACCCCAGTAACTACCGTCCAATAAGTCTCACTCCCATATGTGCTAAATTGATGAAAAAAATAATAGCAAATGTTCTCCTTAGTTTCCTTTGTCGAATGGAATAATACCTGATAACCAACATGGATTTCTACCTGGCCGATCCACTGGAACTAACCTACTTGAATGCCTACAACATTGGACAAGCCTCGTCGATCAAGGGCAGCCCATCGATATTATATACTTGGACTTCTCGAGAGCGTTCGACCAAGTACCACACGAACGAAACTGGAACATTTCGGTATCCGTGGATCACTATACAAATGGTTAGAAAGGTTCGTCAGCAACAGAAACTTCAGTACGACTCCTACTACACCTGGCACAATGTTCTCTCTGGCGCCCCCCAGGGATATATGTTATCACATTGGCAACGTACCAATCCAACCAGTGGAATATCAGACGGACCTTGGTGTGACAATAACCAAATCGTTGACCCGGTCGGAACATATTGCCAATATTGTAAAAAAAGCCAATACCACCGCTCACATTGTAAAAAAGTCGTTCCAATCCCCCGACGCCAGGCTATTTATACAACTCTACAAAAGTTTTATACGCCCGCTAGTCGAATATAATGTCGCGGTGTGGTCACCTGATCTTATCAGAGACATTACACTATTCGAGAATGTTCAGCGTAAACTCACGGAATGGGTGCCCCATCTCCACCAGCAGGAGTACCACAATAGACTCACTGCACTAATTTTGGCAACCTTGAAAGAAAGAAGACATCTAGGAGACCTCATCCAATGTTACAGAATCCTCAGTAATACCTTATCCGTGGATCTGGGCCACATCCTTCCCCTGAACGTTGACGAGAGACTCCGCGGCCACAGCCTGAAGCTTCTTAAGGAAGAATTCAGAACCTCCATCGGACAGCATTTATCCACCAATAGAGTCTTCCACGAGTGGAACTCTCTTACTGACAACATAGTCTTGGCTCCATCTATAAATGCCTTCAAGAACAGACTCGACAAGTACTACAACAGCAGTTGACCTAGTGTGTGTATCGGGCCTAGTGTGAGCTTCGAGTGCAGGTATGGTCTCTCTTTGGTTTGGTTCCAGTGCAAAACATGTGGGATATTTGACATAACTTGTTTTTATTTATCTATTCTTTTGATAAACTATTTCTACCCCTCAGTTACTCTTGTTGAACTTTTTCACTGCAACTCTGTTCTTGCCATGTGAAATTTGTAACTGTGTTCGAACTATCTTTTTATTGGGCAAAACCTCTGCACTTCCCATGTATTAATAATAATAATAATTCTCAAAATCGGTTTCTATTATTCCCAATTTTTTTGGTACAATAGTGCCCATGAATGTTAAACCGCATCTTATTTGTTTCTAATAATTCAACCCTATTTTTCATAATCTTGCTATTTTGGTCGATACTTTTTTTACGTCAAACATCATTCCCAAAGAGAAAACCATTTTATTCCATGGTATCATGTTCCATATTTTTTATTCTGCAACAAAACATTATCAGATTGAATAAAATTTATGATTATTTCAAATGTTCACTTATTTGAAGAGTCCAGCAATTTCTTTTTTCAATTTCACATCCACTGCTGCCAGCTACTGGGTTTTTATACTGAAAGATCAATATAAGATTTCATATCGATGTTATATCAAGGTGAATGGTTCCCAAAATATATATTTTCCAAATTGAAAGGCTATAGGACTTGTGTTCCATATTCACATTGCTTGTTTTCAAATCGAACTCTACTATCGGTTCTACTATTCTTTGATCTCCCGGTACACTCGTGGGGATCATAATTTGCAATGATTTCGCTTCGGTATCATCTGAAATATATTGAACCGATGGAACTCCACCTGTCGTTTCCCAGGATTTTCTAGTTTTTTTAACCGACGAAACCAAAAAGGAGGAGGTTCTCTAGTCGACGCGTATATTTTTTTTATGTGTGACCACGCATAACTTTCAGTGGATAGGGTGTACTCCGAAGATGGTCCCATTTGAATATAAAAAATGAAATCCACCCCTAAGGGTAGCAAAATGAAGGATATTGATCACTCACCCTCTGAATTCTGGTCCGTTAACCGATTCTATCAGGCATAACTTTGTACTGGGTTCTTCGATTTGGATGATTTTTTCTTTATTAGATAGGGTATACCTCATAGTTGATCATATTTGGATTTCGAATGGAATTATCCACCCTTACGGGTGGAAAAATAGGAGATAATTGATTTTTTACTTGTGAACATTGGCACACATATGTAGTTGACAATGACAGATCGCTACTGTCATTATTTTTGTTCTCCTACATCCGTCACAATCATTATATTCTATGAGAGGATGGAATGATATACAAAGTAATGAAATAAACTAACCAGAACAACAAAAATAATTTATGTTACAACAAATAGTAAAAGTAGATAATCATATTATTTAACTGGTAATAGTTGAAGTGAGGTGGGAACGTAAGTACTCTGGAAATAATCAAAAAATAAGTAGGTAGTAATTAGTAGATTTCAGATACAAAAAATTGAAAAATAATTTTTTTTAACAAAAAATCGAACCGACGAAATACGGAACTGAAAAGTAAAAAATAAAGTAAACCTTCCTAATCTCAATAACTAAGCTCCTAAACTAATGTAAGTAACTAATTTTGAGTCGGCGCCAAACGAACAATCAACGAAGATCATTAAATTACTTCAAAAAAATTATCAGAATGTCACCGCGCAACTTGATGCCATCATTTTACGCCTCACCTAATTCATTTGTTTGTTTGTTTGGCGCCGACTCAAAATTAGTTACTTACATTAGTTCAGGGAGCTTAGTTATTGAGACTAAGAAAGGTTCATTTTATTTTCCACTTTTCAGTTCCGTATTTCATAGGTTTAATTTTTTGTTAAAAAGTTTTTATCTCATTTAAATTTTGTATTTTTCCTCATATCAATCCAGCACTAAATAAACGTCAGTCATCAGAAAAAACACATTTTTCAGTTATTTGTGTCATAAATACCTTCCTTCATTGGTGCCACTTCTGGCTGGCCCCACGGAGAGGATTGTTTTGAGTTCCTCCCAAAGTTTTATACTTCTCTCCTTCGTATGCATCTTTGTCAGTATTCCACTGAACATTTCTGGCCTTTCATAAATGAATTCTCCAAGCAACTCCTTTTGTTTCGCAGTAATATGACCACTTGCTTTCGTTTTCATTATTGTAACAATTCATAATTTGAAACACTTTCTCGCGAAGTTCAAAATGGAACTGTCAATGTGAAATAGTTAAATTATATCGATTGGTGATTTCGATTTGTTGAACACTTGGCACTTCATAATATTTTCTCTTGGTATTTTCGTTTCCCAGGATTTTCCCATATATGCACCCACTGCGCCAAGATAAATTTCAGGGAGTATTTTCGACGGTCTCCTTTCTATCACGCTCGAGAATAGCACCCTAGAAGTGAATTAAAATGGCACAGTTACTAATTAGATTTTATTTAATGAGTCAACCAGCAATTTTCCCATATTTCCATGACCAGTCACATGGGTAACACCTTGAAATAAACCCCATCTTTGTACCCGGATACAAGTTTTTTGTTACCGAAAATCATTTTTTTCTGCAGCCGTCTCGGAAATAAAATTTTTGGTATGATTTATTAAATCGAAATACCACTTACACAATGGTACCGAAAGTAGCTTTTCGGGACGTTTTTTTTTTCACATTTCTTTACTTTCGGGACGATTCTTGTTACTTTCGGGACGATTCTTGTTACTTTCGGACGATTTTGGGTATCTATGTAGGCGGCTTTGACAATAACATGAACTTTGTATTTTATTATGACAGCGCTTGTCATGTAACATTGGTGTGTGTTTTTTCGCTTTTCAAATCCAAAAAATGGAAATCAGTAGTGAAAGTGAGGCTGAAATGATTCCACATGAGATTAGTGAATCTGCTAAAGCAGCTACTTATGAATTATTGCCGGTAAAGTCAAGAGAGAGGTATGGAGCAATGATAAAAATGAGCATACTATAAATGAACAAAGAATCCTTGCATATTTAATGGAAAAAACTAGAATCTTGAAGCCATCAAGCCTCTGGAGTAATAACTCGATGTTTAAGCCCACAATTAATATTAAAAATAATATAGATATAAGCTGCTATCCCAAAGATATTGCTTTCCTTAAAAGAAAATCCATTGGCTATAAACCAAAAAAATCAAATGTATTAAATAAAGAAGAAATAGATCACTTCTTATCAGAAGCTGGAGATAATATCTACCTAATAACAAAGGTAATATAATTAAATCTAATTCCTCTTCTTCCGTATGTTTTTTTTTAAATTTTAGGTTGCATTAATAATTGGTTTGGCTGGCGCTTATCGTCGTGAAGAGCTTTGTAAAATGAATTTGGATGATATAGAAGATAAAACAACCATGTTGGTGATTCAAATTCCTAATTCTAAAACGAATATGGATAGAACCTTCGTCGTCATTGGAGAAAATAATATTTCTTTATACAGAAAATATTTATCATTACGTCAAGCAAACACACCACATTGTACATTATTTGTTTATTATCAAAACGGAAAATGTACTATACAACCTATTGGTATTCACACTTTTGGAAAAATCGCCTGCACAATTGCTGAATTTCTTAAATTACCGAATCCCAAAGAATACACCGGGCACTGTTTACGCAGGAGCTCAGCCACTTTACTCACTGAAAATGGTGGTAGTATAACCAACTTGAAGAACACGGAGGATGGAAATCAACCATGCAGCAGAGGAATACATAGAAAATTATTTAAGAAACAAAATTTACATAGCTTCACATACTGAAAAGGGCCGTAACGAAATTAATATTTCGAAAACTAGTACAATTACTGATGCGTCTGATTCTAATTGCAACACTGCCACTTCTGTTAATAACCCTAATAATAGTAATATAAGTAATTCTCATAATTGTGTAATTAATATTCATAAGTAATGTAATCATAAGAGTGATTGTTATATGTAATTGTCCATATAAAGTTCATAAGTTATTATCCATCGATATCCGTTTTAACATACAAAACGGCTACAGAAAAAATATTGTACGTAACACGATCCAAAAGTGAAATATCACTTTCGGAACTTGTTATGTAAATTACTATTCAAAGGCTCTAGTAATCCCTATATTAAAACCACATAAATCAAAATCGGATCCAGACTCTTATCGCCCCATAGCACTAACATGCACACTGTGCAAACTTTTGGAAAAAATCGTCAATAGGAGGTTGATATGGTACCTCGAAAAGAACAGCTGTCTAACTAACATACAAAGCGGCTTCAGAACACACCGATCCACCAATGAAATCTAATCGTTTTGGAATCTTTCATACAAGAAAGTCTCGCTAATAAACAAGTCTGTGCCGCAACATTCTTCGACATCACTAAAGCCTATGATATGGTATGGAAACATGGGATTCTCAAATGGTCAGCATCACGGGGACTACATGGAAATATTTTCCAATTCATACGAAATTTTCTAGATGTTAGATATTTCAGTGTAAAAGTAAATGGCTCAACATCCAACTCCCATATCCAGACCAACGGTATACCCCAAGGCTCTATATTAAGTGTTACATTATTTCTAATGGCTATTAATGACGTAGCGCACACAATCAAATCCCCGGTCTACGCCAGCTTATATGCAGACGATTTGGTCATATATACAAGGGACAAAAACATGGACGCCGTCGAAAGAAACCTTCAGACATCCATTTCACCAGTCTCGTCGTGGTTTTCAACTAGTGGCTGGCAACTATCTCCTACAAAATCCAGATGTATTGTATTTTCTCGCTATCAACATCGAAGTCACCGAGAAATTGTCCTCAAATGGACAACAAAAGAATACAAGTCGTAGAAAACATAGGTACCTAGGCATGACCCTTGATGCAAACTGAATTGGCAGTCCCATCTGGAAAATACAAAGAAATCTTGCCTTCCTGGACTAAATTTATTGAAAATGTTATCAAACATTAACTGGGGAAGTAATCGTCAAACTCTGCTCCAAATCTACAAAAGCTTCATTGGATCAAGGATTGACTACGGATCCATAATATATCTAACAGCCAGCAAAAAGTCCCTAAAGAAACTCGAGGTCCTACAACATACAGCGTTACGCCTGGCAATCGGAGCATACCAAACCAGTCCGAGAGAGAGTGTCCTGATAGAATCTGGTGAAACCCCCCTGGTCCTAAGAAGAGAACTTTTGAGTCTAAATATCCACGAACATATTTTATAATCTCAACCATCCTGCAAGAAATTTCACATTCTCTGATAGATTCAAGCTGCTTTTCACTAATCACCCTCGGCTCATCCCCCCCTTCTACCAAAGAATAAACACACTCTGCCAAAAATACAATATCATTTTTCCTACTACATTACCTCTCCAAATTCGAACTACACCGCCTTGGCTTTTACCATTACCTAAGTGCAATACACAACTCGTGATCTTCAGTAAAACTGAACACCCATCTCAAATCATTCTAAACAGCTTCAGAGAAATCCTCAATGACTATAACAATCACCAACAGATCTATACGGATGGTTCTAGAGTTGATAACGGTACTTCAGCTGCTGTAATAACTAAAAATGTCAATCTTAGTTACAAACTACCACATATCTTCAGTGTATTTTCGGCGGAGATGTACGCAATTCATAAAGCCCTTACATTGGTGCACCGAAACCCAACATGAACACCACCTGGTTATCACCGATTCACTTAGAACCATAAAGAGCTTAAATCATCTCTACCCAAACAACCGTTTGTTACTTTTAATGAAAGAACAGCTAAGCACAATTCATGAAATGAACAAAGCTGTTGAGTTTATATGGGTTCCTTCCCATATCGGCATAGCAGGCAATGAAAAAGCAGATATCCTAGCCAAAGAAACAGCCCTTAACAACACAGTGCCCATTGCAGAGGACCCTATCCAACTACCCGACGTTAAAGCCTTCATCAAATCTAAAAGCAGTGAATACTAGCAGAATGTTTGGACATCCATCACAAACCAAACTCAGGAGGTCAGGACAACGACCACACCTTGGACTCGTCTACCAATATCCAGGAAAAAACAATCAATCATAACACGCCTGAGAATATGCCACACTCGATACACCCATGAACACCTACTAAAGAAAGAAGAACCCCCTGTTTGTGAATTGTGTAATACAGAATTCAGTGTCAAACATTTCCTACTTCAGTGTCCTAAATATACAACTAGTAGAATCAAATTTAACATCCCTAACTCTCTAGTGAACTTGAACGATGACTGCAACTTCCAAAATCTATTTGAATACCTGAAAGACATTAATTTATATAATAAAATATAATTTTATGTTATCTATATTGTACCACTGCTAATAACCCATTTGTGGTTGAAGCAGTTATTTCTAAATAAAAAAAAAAAAAAAAAAATTACTATTACATATTCCTTTTTGTCAAGTTTCCATGACCTGCCAAACTGTTTTGCCATTTTTCAGTCAGCTACTATGGCTTGACCCAGTATTGCATAGCACCATCCAAATGTAGTGTTGGGATTACCACCTCCAATGTCAGTTGTAGGTACTAGCCGATCGCTGTAAAATAAGACATTTGAAGTGAATTTAGCACACATAAAAAAATTGCATTAAAATTTTGTAATTGTTAATTTCATTTCCAATATAGGTATGCATTACTGAAGGCTGTTTTTCACTTAGACGACCAGATTCCCAAACATCCCAAATTCCGACCCAAAACTCCCCCTAGGCGTGACGAATGGGTTAACTGTACTGTGCCGATATTTTTTTAAATAACTTTTTTGAAACATACAACATGATTTGCACAGATTCTATGATACCCACTCTATACGGTGCCATATTTTTTACCCGTGAATTCGGTTGCAAAAAATATAAAAATTCGTAATTGAAAATTGACCCAAATCTCCCGACCCTCCTACTTTCTTGAAATAGACAGTGATATAATACAAACAATCTGAAACAACTATTTTGGCTAAACACCAATGTAGAAATCAGCAACCTCCAAGAGCATTATGATACCTCAAAAAAATTATACAGTGCTTCTCAAAAGTTCCCTTCCCCCCTCTTATTTTTGGAACGATTATACATTAACAAGTGAAATTTGGAAACTGAATATTAAAGGTTGTAAACTTCCCTACTAGTGATGATAGATGACGAAATCGTTAAATATGACGTCACAAGGCCATTGTGATCAATAATTTTAAATGGAACCCTACGGCAAGCGACACCTCTTTTAAAAGGTATCGAAAAAACCTATTCAATGATACTAATTTTGTTTGTGTTTATGGCAGTTTTGGCAACTCGCTTTTGAAAACCGCAAAGCTGTGATGACTTATATCAGTTAATACTAAAATTCCAAATTCGAGCTCCGCCTCTGGATACTTGTCAAATGAGCTGACGTTTTTGTTAGTCTCCCTAATTCGACGTTTTTGTAATTGTCCAAGTTTTTGTACATTTAATAATTTGTGTATTGTTGATCGAACGTTTAACTGTTTTAGCAGCTTTTGGTACTTTTATTATTTTTGTACATTTTAATAATTTGTTAAACTGTTGTGAGCCGAACGTTTAGTGCTTCAAGAAGCGAAATGGTACGTGCTTTAGGTGATAAAGTAAGAGCGATCCTAATTCTTGGTGAAACTGGACAAAATATTCATGGTTTCCCGATCGCCCCATTTCGAGGACTTATTTGAGGGAGCTTCTTCGTAAGTTTGAAACAACGGGTAGTATCAATGATGCGAAACGATCTGGCATACCACAAATTTCTGATGAGAAAAAAATTGATATACTGGCAGAAGTAATAGTTAATCCTACTTCTTCAACAACTCACGTTGCATCTACCTGTGAAGTCAGTCGATGTACAGTACACAGGGTGTTGAAAAAAACAAATTTCATCCATACAAATTAAAAATGGTTCATCAACTCTCAGACGACGACCCAGACCGAAGACTAGAATTTTGTGAAAATATGGAATCTAAAATTAACCAACAGCCAGACTATGTCAAAACAATTTGTTTTAGTGACGAAAGTACGTTCTATCTAAATGGAAATGTAAATACACAGAATGTGAGGTATTGGAGTGACGCAAATCCTCACCTGTTTCGTGAAACACATACCCAATTTCCCCAGAAGGTGAATGTTTGGGCAGGTATCCTGGGAAACCACATCGTTGGGCCTCTTTTTTTAAATACTAATTTAACTAGTGAGGTTTATTTGGAGCTGTTGCAAAACGCAATAGAACCGTTAATCCTTGAAATTTTGGAAGATAATCCAGATGAATTCGGCAATTTGGAAATAACCTCCCAACAGGATGGTGCTCCTCCACACTATTACGGTGCAGTAAGACGGTATTTGGATGAGGAGTATCGTGGTAGATGGATTGGACGACGAGGTTCAACGGAATGGCCAGCTCGATCACCGGACCTCACACCTTTAGATTTTTTCTGTGGGGGTACCTTAAATCGAAGGTTTACGCCACTGAACCTGACAATATTGACGTTTTAAAACAACGTATTGTTGCAGAATGTGAGGCTGTTTCCGCAGACACATTTGCAACAGTACGGGAAGAGTTTAAAAATAGGATATTTCACTGTCAGGAAGTGAGTGGAGGTCACTCCGAGCAATTTCTTCAAGTAGATACTGATTCTTAAATCTGTAATTAATATCATACTGAATGGAATTTAAATTTTAATGTTCACTAATGAGCCATTAAAACTGCCATAAACACAAACAAAATTAGTATCATCGGATAGGTTTTTTCGATACCTTTTAAAAGAGGTGCCGCTTGCCGTAGGATTCCATTTTAAATTATTGGTCACAATGGCCTTGTGACGTCATCTTTGACGATTTCGTCATCTATCATCACTAGTAGGGAAGTTTACAACCTTTAATATTCAGTTTCCAAATTTCACTTGTTTATGTATAATCGTTCCAAAAATAAGAGGGGGGAGGGGACTTTTGAGAAGCACTGTATAGGCTTAAACTACATGAAACCAAATACATGTTTCACCAGCGTTGTCTTCAAAATAAAACCCCACTACAAAAACAAAACAAAATCTGGAACTTAGTCGGGAAAAAAACAGGTAAATCCAAACAAAATATGGATATTGAGATCTTACTTAATGAGGAATGTATCCGAGATAAAAACAAAATTGTAAACGCGAGATTATTTTTCAACCATAGCACCTGATGCTATAAATACACATTCACACACACAACTATGTGTGCCTCAAACTTTCTTTTTCACTCCTATCCATCCAAGTGATACTTGTGAAATAATGTTATCACTAAAAAATACAAATTCTGTGGGAATAGATTGCATACCAACAAAACTTGTGAAAAAGACTAGAACTCTCATAAGTCAACCACTGTCATTCATGTTAAATAGATCTGTAGAAATGGGAGAATTCCCAGACAAACTGAAGATTGGTTTGGCAACACCACTTCATAAGAATGATGATCCAACTTCAATCGGAAACTATAGGCCAATAACAGTGATAGGTAGAATCTTTGAGAGAGGTGTTTATTTGAAAATGCTCTTATTTTTGGATCAATTCAGCATCATTAGACCAGTGCTGAAGCCTTTGAAAATGGTAAAAAGTGAAAAGAAATAATAGTAGGATGAAACCCATTGGAGAAGGAAAAAAATATAACAAAAATGAAAGGAAAACTAATTTACGGGCGATCTGAGGTCGGGAAGTGGAAGGGGGTGAGTTTTTAAGGGTAAAAAACGGTTTATCTCGATTTCCGGCAAAACTACAAGTCCTATGAAAAAATCTACAACTTTTGTATCCACACTTTTTTCACATAACCTCAAAATTTATGTGAAAAATTCAAATAACCAAGTTTTTGGTTTTTTATTTTTATCTTCTACAACAATTTTTTTTCCACGAAATTTGGTGAAAACCTCCTTTTTTATGTTCCAAACACACTGTAATTTTTTTGATTTAAAATATTTATTTTTTCATCTTATTTTGACTTAATATCGAAAAAGCACCCTAATTTTCAATCGAAAATTCTCCCGTCAAAATATCAGCTTTTTTAAAAAAGTCGGTGTGCTTTTTGTTCGTTGAAATCTTCACTTTTTGATGGTATAAAAAAAGTACATTACTATGGCAGAAAATGCAAAGAAACGAAAAAAACTCGAATCCGAATTTAATAAGACATCTACAATATTTTGAGAAAGTTGTAGAATCTTCTTTAAATTATATGCGCAGGTGCCTATTTATTGCTATTTTAAGAAAACTTATATACCTGAGTGACCTACGGAAAATTTTAGCCCATCAAAAGGTATTTCATAGAGAAGTGGGGAAGGGGCTAGGAGGGTCTGGGCCTTACTACCTGTTATTTCTTTGCATTTTCTGAGAACATTTATCATAGTAATGTATTTTTTTACACTATCAGAAAGTAGAGATTTCAACGAACAAAAAGCCCACCGACTTTTTAAAAAAACCTGATATTTTGACGGGAGAATTTCTGATTGAAAATTAGGGTGCTTTTTCGATATTAAGTCAAAATAAGGTGGAAAAATAAATATTTTAAATAAAAAAAATTACAGTGTGTTTGGGACATTAAAAAGTAAGTTTTACCAAATTTCGTGGGAATTTTTTTTTGTAAAAGGTAAAAATTAAAAACCAAAAACTTGGTTATTTGAATTTTTCACAAGTGTGTCAACTGAAGTTGTAGATCTTTTCATTACCTACAACTTTGCCATTCAACTTTTTTCCATAGGACTTGTAGTTTTTCCGGAAATCGAGATAATCCGTTTTTTACTCTTAAAAACTCACCCCCTTCCACTTCCCGACCTCAGATCGCCCGTAAATTATTGTTCCTTTCATTTTTGTTATATTCTCTTCCTTTTCCAATGAGTTTCATTCTACTATAATTTTTTTTGGTTTCAAAAATTATCGAGCCCAACACGGATTCTGTCCAAGTAGGTCGACGGAGAGTGCATCATGTCTTTTTCGATTATGTTTATGATTCACTTGATAAAGGGAGATACGTTGGTGCGCTTTTCTTCGACCTATCGAGTGCATTTGATATCATTGATCCCAAAATAATTCAGAGTAAACTCTACTCAATCGGTTTCAGAGACAACTTCCTTTCGAAGATAGTGTCATATTTGTCTCACAGAAAAATAGGCGTGAAATTGGAAGATTGTCAATCTTTTCCATTAAGCATGTATCTAGGAGTCCCACAGGGATCCATTTTGGGTCCACTTATTTTCCTGCTCTTTATCAACGATATGCCAAAAACGTGACTACCGATCATATTGTTTTATATGCAGACGATACTACACTAGCAGCTGATTCCGACGGTTCTGTGGAACTGCAAGAAAAGCTAAATCTGCTGTCACATGAATTTACCACCTGGTGTTGCAAAAACTCTCTGAACCGTGCTCATGCAGTTTTTGGTCTGAAATTAAAAAAAAAACATAATTTGGTTGGCAATGAATATGTCAAATCGTCAAATAGCACCAGATTTATAGGTACCTATATTGATAGTAAAATGACTTTCGAATCTAGCATAAGTCAGATAAGTAAAAAGGTCAATAGTGGATATTACGCGATAATACAATTAAAATCAACTCTGAGTTTACTATGCAACTGTACACTCTGTGGGGTGCTGTACTAATATAAATAAAATATTTATTTCACAAAAAAGGGTCATTCGCCTGATATTCAACCTGAGCTATTGGCAATTCAAAATTAGATGCCAGCGCCAGAGTGGCAAAAATTCAAACCAGACATACATTGTTTGTCTGTTTTCTCAGAGGTTATACAATTGTGTTCCGAGTTTTTCTGAAAATATTTCCATTTGGTATAATTTTCCAGTTTTTTTGCGTAGTGTTATACATTTTAAGACTCTAGTGAAGTGGTATATTTAAATCTTAAGACAATATCATTGCGAAAACTCTCTTTGAAGGAGACAAAGTGTGCTCTAAATTGCTTGCAAAAAAATATTTTTCGAAGTTTCTGGACAGCTTAGTGAAGTCATCGGGAATTATTTGAATTATTTTGAAGAAATGTTACACATTATTATTTGTTCGAATTAAAAATAAAATAAAAAAAACAGTTTTTTTAAATTTTATTTATAACAAACAAAATGGTGTAGGAATGTGTCCACCTAGATACACATATATAGTCACTCTTTTTCCATACTATATGAATAATCTTCGGTATGTCGAATAATAGCTCTTTTTTCTCTTCTTAAGACTCTTTTTTTTCCTTCTTAACTCTCTTCGAAGGTTCTCTTTTTCACTTTTTTTCTTGGCCACACACGATACAGGAATATTTTGGGAAGGAACTGTATTCTTCTTCAAGATCCCAAGAGCCCGTCGCGTCGTCTGTCTATAGACTCACTCAATCCTAGATTATAATAATAATATAATAATAATTTATTCACAAAATGTTACAAAATAATTCAACTACTTACAGTATGGTAGTGAATAAAAGGATATACCACGGAAGCAGTAGGTTCTGCTTGTATGTGGACGTATACCCAAGGGTATATACTGTAACGTAAATAAACTTAACTTGGTTTTAATAATTTATTTCACACTTAAATCTACAACTTAATTTATATTACGCCACTGTATAGCTTGATCGTATGGGCTCGTTCAGACTGTCCGACTCCACTTGAGGGTTGCCTATTTATCTCCGTCACAGAATTCCCGATCTTTCGAATTCCGGCAGTTGGCGACCAGCATGTTCCAATCGTTTCCAATATCGACCGTTGCTCTCCGCGGCAACGCGCGAGGCGACAGGTCCGGCCTAGGTTCGTTACAATACAAACAAACAAATATGATAAAGATTAGATTGAAATTATACGCATTGACAAATATTGATACACCTGATAGATACAATACATATTTCATTTTGGGTGATATTAAAATACTGATAAAACACAAATATAAATATATAAAATACAAAATGTAAAGATGTGAAAATGTGAATTTTTAATTGTAAAAGTATATAATGTAGATATAGTTGAATGTTAGAAATGGTATTATGTTAAAGAACATGGATGTCAAAATATAAGAGGACAGTATTTGTAATAATAATTTATAATAATAAAAATTCAAATTTCAGACTTACAGAATTTATCACCATTAGAAAGCTCAATGAAGACTTGAAAATACCCCTTCTAGGTATTGACAGGTGATTATTATGGTGGAAGATATAAATAAATATATGTATACACCTGTACTATTTCTCGGGTTCGTTCACAATTGTTGTCCGCATATTTAATCCCACGATTGGCGAATTCTAAAATCGGGACTTTTCGATAGAATTTTCAACCTGGTTTTTATGACATGTACTAAGAAATGTTTCTGAAATTTTTCAACAGATTTGAATTGGTCTATATTCACTTCTGTGTAGAGCTTTGCGTTCACTGTGTTCACACACACACACACATTAAATTAGTAACTAGTCTGCACCAGTAGGTTACATTCATTTTCTCACGGAAAATGATAAAAACTCATTCCAGTACAACGGGATCGTTTTGTCCGAGAGTCACATTGAGGTATACAACAATAATGATTTGAACTAGAATCACTCATTTTTTCACTCGAGGACGTACAATAGTCAACAGAATATTCACCAGGTAAACCAGAATTTCATTGAATGTCAAGAGATTCGACAAGTTTTAAGTGTACAATGGCTAAAATCATATAAACATTCATGTTTCGAAAAGTAAACAATGTGTCCTTATCACCTAGATATACATCACTCTTTTTCCATACTGTATGAATAATTTTCGGTATGTTGAATAATATCTCTTTTTTCTCTTCTTTACCATCTTTTCTTTCCTCACAACTCTCTTTCAAGGTTCTCTTTGTCACTTTTATCAGACGATACAGGAGGATTTTGGAAAGGGACTGGATTTTTCTTCAAGAGCCCATCGTCTGTCTATAAACTCGCTCAATCCTAGATTAGTCTGCACCAGAACGTTACGTTCATTTTCTCATTGAAAATGATGAAAACTTATTCCAGTATAACGGGATAGTTTTGCCCAAGAGTCACATTGAGGTACACAACAATAATGATTTGAACTTGAATCGCTCATTTTTTTACTCGAGGACAAACAATAGTCAACAGGTAAACAAGAATTTCATTAAATGTCAACAATCAAAGAATTCGACAAGTTTTAGGTTACAATGGCTAAAAGCATATTATAAACATTAATGTTTGGAAAAGTAAACAATGTAAGTATGTATAGTTTCCAAAATCGACACCAGAGGGAGTATCCCTTATTTTGAATTCCCAATAGGGACTCTTGTCAACAATATTTTATAGAATACGGAATCATGTCCCTGCCCTTTATTCACATTTACAAATGTGTATTGTTGCTGAAAAAAAATATAAACAAGTATGATCGCAACTCAGATGTTCATACTTATTCCACCAGAAATTGGAAAATTGTAAGAGCCCAAAAACATAAAACCAAATCGTTTGAGAATTGTCCATCATATGCAGGGGTGACATTCTTCAATAAATCTTCCTGGAGATATAAGAGACAATAGAAACACGTTTCGAAACCAAACTAAAGGAATTTCTACTTCAGAACCGCTTTTACAGTATTGGTGAATATCTTGGTAGGTGAGGTCACTCAAATTCTAATTTCTCAACTGATTGTCATAATCTGTTAGATGTTAAATATGTTTTGTTTTTAAATCTATTCTATTATATTTGTAACAATGTTTCATGAAATGTGATCGTTCTCTGTTAGTGTCGATAAAATGTTTATACATATTTATTTCTCATTATTGAATAACTTTTTTCATTATTGAGTAATTCAATTTTTTTTTCCTGACGTATCCTTTATCAATTATGTGATCTGAAAGGATTCAATAAATATTTTATTATTATGATTATTTATTATTAATATGTTTAACACCTTCATTCATGATAAATGAATCAAAAACATGGGCACCGGTGGCTGGTCAGGTTGAGGAGAGTCTGAGCCAAGCAACATCGGGCGCGTATTATTTGAATGGGGGATCACCTTACAAGGAAGGTGCGCGTTAAAATCCCTAACAACTGTAGCATAGTAGCATATTCGCAGCTGCAGGCGACTTACCAATGGGCACGAGATAAGACGATAAATATGCCGTCCTTCGGAGCGGACGTTAATATGGCGGTCCCAAGTTCATAGATGTTGAGCTCGTTAAAGAACCCTACCTCTGAAAACAATAGAGGAATCGGGAAAATTTCCGGTTTGAAGGAGTGTGCTCACCGGCGTCGGTATTCAGTTCTGGCCGCAGAAATAGGCCGACGTTAAATAAAGCAATAAAAACAAAACAAAAAGAGAAACAAATTGAAAAAAAAATGCTATAAAAATTAAAATTAATATTCGAGAATTATAGTACCTATATGAATCTGTTAAATAAAACCATAGAAACTCCAAAAAATGATTATTACTCTCAAGAATTATCATAAGAGAATGAACAATTGATTTGTTGAAAATATAAACAGGATGTTCATAAAATCAGATGTGGAATCATCTGCGACTGAAAGATAAACAATATTCAATTGAGAATGTTTCCCTTTTCAGAATGAACAATTTGAAAAAATTATATAACATAATTAATAAAGCGACAAATACCAGAGCTGATGCAGTCAAAGTTAATGATCAAATGGATAACTTCTGTAACAATTACAACATAAAGGTTGGTGTTGGGATGGTTCAGTCCTAACCTGGAAAGTTTTCCAAATTAGAAATGAACTGGTAACGCTTGTTGGTAGCTTAAAAAATGGCAGTGTCCCAGGTTTTGATGGTGTCACCTCTAAGCAGGTTAGAAGAGTAATATGCATATTCTCGACCCATCGATTCATGTTTTCAATTTAATTTTTCAAACGGGAAATATCTCTGACGTCTTAAAAAAATATAGTCATAATATCATTATCATATCAGCATAATACCATTTTTGCCAAATAATTGGAAAAATGTTTGAAAGACAGATTACACGATTATTTCGAGATAAGTAGTAATCAGTTTAGAATCACAAAGGAATTAGTACATGACGCAATGTTTCTTTTAGTAAATCAAGTTAAAAATGTAGATAAAAAATGAATTCAAACTTTCCGTTTTGTTTAGCTTGATATCAAACAATTGTACATGGGATTATGGTTCACATTTCAGTTCCTTTGTCGATGAAGTAAATTCAATTCTTTAAAAAAAAAATGTTGTTATGGCACACCTGATTTACTTAGGAATTAATGGAACATTCTGGCACTAGATTAGGCAATCGGTTAACAAGTAAACTGTTGACCATGTCAGTTGATATTCGTATACACTTTTTTCAATAGTGGTGATAAGATAATTTTAATTCCAATTTTGGTAATATAAACAGAGCGAAGTACACATAGATCATGTTGGATGATGTGCACATTTGAAGGTTGTATCCAAGGATTAGAATGCTCATTCGGAATATAGAAAAAAAATCACAAATTATTTTCAATTCTATAACGATTATAGAGAAGATATTCTTGAGCTTCTATAAGCCAACTCATGTAGAACGTATATGAGCGAAATAAAAAAAAGTAGTTTGATTCAATTCATATTTTTAAAATTTCACTCAAAAAATAAAATAATTTTGAAAACTAATTAGGGAACTAGAATATATATATATGTTGTATATATATACATATATATATATATATATATATATATATATATATATATATATATATACCTATACTCATTATTTTAATGAATAACTAATCAATAATCAATCCGATCAGTTTATAGATTGATATAATTTCGTTTTTAATTTTTTAATTCTCACCATAACATCACTAAATACTTGAACAAATTATCTCTGTGATATTTAATCAGATTTTTTTTCTGTAACGATATACAGGGTGGCTAGATAAAAATGAAACAGAGCCATTACCAGGAATATTTTAGGTCCCCCTTGCCAGAGCAAGGGGGACGCTCTTTTTCGGGATTTTTGAACGCACCACTTCAACCCCCCAAGTGATGGTATGATTCACCCCAAAATCTTTTAACGGCATTGAGGGTCGAATAAGATGTCGTTTCAAAGCCCTCTTTTCAATCGTCTTTGAATTTTGGTTTGAAATTTGGTTCTATACTTCTATAGAATTTACATTTTGAACCTCGAATTATGTCTAAATCTGCAGGTTATCAGAATTGTTGATCATTTTCAGTAATATCAGTTGAGGCAATGGCCGGTTACTGAAAAACGGTAAAACACATCAATTTTATCTATCATGTAAGGGTCAAAATGTTACTATTTCCACTTAAGTACGCTTTTAACATTTGATTTCTTGGTTTGCATTGTTTTTTATCACATTTGTGAAAAACACGATATTATGGAACACATAAAGAACGTCGAATTAGTGAATTGTAAATTATTGGGATGCCGTATTTCGAAGTATTGATATTTTGTTCAATTGTTGGCCGATCAATAGAGAATTTTTCGTGATAAAAATAGTACCAGGAAAACGACTGTGCCATCATACGGAAGACGATCCGTAGTAATATCCAGTTATATTTCCTGCTAACAACTATCATTGCTCAATTTGACATTTAACAACAAAAAATCGTGTGTTTTTTTTCGTTTTTCGCTTGTAACATGAAAACTAATGCAATCTAGATGGACGAGTTGTAGAGAATCAAAAACGGAGAAAAACCGATAAAACCAGAAAAATCAGCGTTTATTAAAAAACTCATAACACCGCCATTTTTCAAGTTGTTTCTCAGGCTCTCCGCGACATAGTAGTGATTGATTGATTTGTTGAAAATATGAACAGGATGTTCATAAAATCAGATGTGGAATCATCTGCGACTGAAAGATAAACTTTAGTCACTATCTTCCATCGTCAAGATAACCTCTTATGGGGTATTCATGTTGAAAAGGGAAACATGCTCAATTGAATATTGATAAAAAGATTTTTCTCTGAATTGAAAAATCCACGATGAAACTGAAGTAATTTTTTGTGAATGTCTAACAGAAAACAACTACTTTCCCGGCTAAAGCCACGCTGGACATTGAACTACATCTGATAGATATTCTAAAAAGACCCTAACTCAAAAGAATAAATCTGAAATTGAAAATTTGCATTTTTATTCAGATAGTTATTTGATTTTCTATTCCACTCTTAATTAAGAACTCATGATGTTCTTTATGCGTAAAAAACTCAGGCGATGTCGGATCATTCGTAGTGCACTCCATCGGAGCAAACCTGGGTGCATCATAGGTGGTCAGATTTCAATTTTTCAATAATATTCTGAAAGTAGAAGTGTACTCCAATAAAACATTCATTCTCATTTTGCGTTAAAATGCTGCGAAATAGTTGAGAAATACTTGCAACATGACAGAAAATGGGTCTCCGCTGATTATTTTTGAAATCCGAGTGTAGAATCAGTTTTCGCGGGTTCAGCTTCCCCAGACTACTGCCAACTGCCATTGATTATTTTTTTATAAACATTTGAAAGCTTTTTATTGAATTTTTCATCGTTTTTGACTTGTAAATTAAAGCAATCTCAAAATGCAAAAAAAATTAGCCCAGATACGACTCGATCGGATTATTAGTACCGGAAAAAAACCGAAAAACCCGAAAAAATCTGCATTTTTTTTTAATTCATAACACCGCCATTTTTCAAGTTTCGAAGTTTATGTGTGAAAAACTCAGGCACTGTTGAATTATTAGTTTTAGCATAATTACAATTTGATTTTTTTAATGCACTTTATTGCAGCAGACCTGGATATGTTACAGGTGGTCCGATTTCAATAGTTCTGGAATTTTGCGTTTAAATGCTGCGAAATGGGTGAGAAATACTTGCAAACATAACCGAAAACCGGCGAGTGCAATAAACCGGCTCAGGAGTGGGGGTAGAGCAGCAGATTCATAACGGGCGCAGCGCGCTTGTATTAATGTACATCAGAGGTCGAGAACTATCGATAGTTGTCACCATCGATAATAATCGATAGTTCGGTGTCTCACTACCGATAGTCCTCCGATAGTGTAGGGAATTAAGAGAAGAGGTTATGTATGAGAAAATGGATGGCGAAATAAATGCGCCTGACAGCTGACAGGATGCAACGGCACGGCCATAAAATAGGTATGAAGTATAAAGTAAAGAGAAAAAGGTATTAATTCACATTATTTGCATAAACAAACTAGATTTTAAAGTTTTTATTCAAAAAAACCATCATGTCAACATTTTTGGGTTTCAATCTTGATCGCCGATTCTCTATCAAATCAAATTTTCAATTTATATTTATTTCCGCATTCACTTTAACTTCTCTAAAATAAGTACGAACAATCGAACAATGCAAACGCAATAATCGAGTGAGTCATGTCATTACTAATGATTCAATCAATCAATCAATCAAACATTTATTAAAGAAGTTTTCTTTCACAATCATATTAGAAAATCATAACATCATAAAATGCATTTCATTAATCGCAAAAATGACATTAATGACGTGACAATTATGACAAATGACAATTAATAATGTAAATTTTGTTAAGCTTGGCGCTAACGTCGCTTATGCTGGGCTATCGAATACTATCGATAGTACCTGAGAAATTTCGATTGTTTTCGATAGCTCAAACTATCGATAGTTATCGATAGCGCTATCGATGGTTCTCGACCCCTGATGTACATACGCTGCCCCGCGACTGATGCTCTACCCCGACTATACTTCTACTCTCGAAATATTTTTGAAAAATTGGAATGACGCATCCCGGTCTGCTGCAATAAAGTGCAATACGAAATTCAGAATGCAATTTTGCCAAAACTAATAATGCGACACTGCCTGAGTTTTTCACACATGAAGTACATATTAGTCACAACTACGTCATGAAAAGCCCGCACTACAATTCTAAAAGTGGCCCAGTTTCAAATTAAAAAAAAATACGATTTTTTCCGGTTTTTCCGGTTTTTTCCGTTACTACTCTCGAAATATTTTTGAAAAATTGGAATGACGCATCCAGGTCTGCTGCAATAAAGTGCAATACGAAATTCAGAATGCAATTTTGCCAAAACTAATAATGCGACACTGCCTGAGTTTTTCACACATGAAGTACATATTAGTCACAACTACGTCATGAAAAGCCCGCACTACAATTCTAAAAGTGGCCCAGTTTCAAATTAAAAAAAATACGATTTTTTCCGGTTTTTTCCGTTACTAATAATTTGATCGAGTCGCGTTAGGCCTAATTTTTTTGCATTTGAATTCTCTACAAGTCGAGATTGCTTCAATGGTTTTCATGTAAGAAGATGAAAACGAAAAAAAATAAAGAAATTGCTTTTAAATGTTTATAACAAATTAAGCAATGACAGTTGGGAGTAGGAAACATAACAGGATTTAACTGCGAACCGTCTTTCGTATGATGGCACAGTCGGTTTCCTGGTAGTATTTTCGTCACATAATCAATAGAGCAGAAAATGTCTATTGATTGACCTACTAGTAGTTGCCTTGATAATCGAACGTGAAGATTAATAACTTGCGCGCAGCGCGCTTGTATTACTAAATTATTCTATGGTGGGTAGAGGTAAGGAAACCAATCTCATATGGTTGTTTAACTCAAAAAGTGTACACAAAAAGCATTGAACAATGCGTCAGAAGGTAGCCAGAATGGCGCTCGTAGCGCAGCGTTGGACTGGCCCAGTGAGATTGTGAGAAATCCATAAAGGAATCTAAGAGAATGAGCCCGGCTCATTAGGGCCCCCATTTTTCAAAATCTCACTTGACAAGATTGACCAGTCCGGAACTGAGTGTGTGGTATGAATTTTGTTGTTTATCTCTTTAAAAACGGCTGCTACAGTAACGCCATCTTAATTTAAAACGTTTTTAGGGACACTTTTTGTAACAGACAAAAAGTGTTCTCTACATTCCATATATATATATATATATATATATATATATATATATATATATATATATATGTATATATATATATATATATATATATATTGTTATGATTGGGTGAAATGTAATAATTTATATTTATATTTATTCTTAATAATTGCCCACATTACTTCGCTCCGCGTTGGAAGCTAATTATTATTATATGTTATAGGTTGTTTTGTTTTGAGGTTTATTTAAATAAAATTTGTAAAATTATTTCTTGCACCCAATACCATAACAAATTTACTAAATATTTGTAAAATTTTCATTATTTTTACTCTTTGTAATTCCCTTATATACCATTGCCCTATTGATTATCTAGAATTTCATATATTCCTTTTTTCTCCCTGTTTTTTATTTCCTTTCTTACCACGACTAAACTCAGTTGGAACGCCTATGGCTCAGGAGTCGGTACTGGCAACAGAGCCACTCTGCCTTTCTTGATGTCCATAGAACTATTTCAGTTCAGTGTTTATAGGTGAAAGATCAGCATATCAATGTGGAAAGTAAACCAGAGATCATCGAAAACAATTATTTCCTTTATTCAGGAAAACTTATATTGACCTGGCCTGCGATAGATAACTTGAACTATGAGCAATTGACAAATGTTTACAGAAAATAATGAAAAACAATGAAGTATATTATAAATATAACCTCACTTTTTGAAAAATTGTTTTATAGTTCAATACCAAAATTGAACAAAGTTCTTCAGATATAAGAGTTATTTTGCAAAGTGATTCAGTTTGTGATGTGCACTCAAAAAGTTTATACCTGGAGTTGGATTGTCGCTGATGTATTTCCTGGTGATTCTCTGTAATCCTACTTCATCTACTCCTCTCAGGAACTCTCTATTGCAGTGGAACTCTCCAAAATCCTTGAAATCAGTTTGGATAAGTTTTCATGTAGAAAACAAAAAAAGGTAATCTTCTTTTATCCTTGATGATTTTTTTGTCGAAATTTTCCAGAGGTTGAATTGATTTGTTATTGTTGGAAATCTTTCTTGTTATCAGTGAAAATCCGGAATTTATTTTCTCTCAAATTTTCAACAACTTTTTTCTTTTAAAAAAACTTTTTTTCCTCCTCTTGCTTTGTTTTTTTCTTCCCTGGATACGATTTCTGTTTTGTCATTCTATTTGAATTTTTGAAAATCGCGCACTTCCTTGTCGCATTTTCACTAATTTGGTGTTATTTGAGAAAACTTATTAACTACCATATTTTACATTGCTTATAAACTAAATACAAGATTTTATCATAATTATCTTTGACGTTTCTGTGTTCTTACTTTTCCACAATTTCAAATCTTCCATCCAACCATCTCTGTTCCCTGATTGGCTATTTTCATCAAGGAGTTTCTTGTTCTCCCATTGGCTATTTTAGTTAGATGCAATTTCATATACTATATGTTTTAACATTATAATTTTGTTGATCACATTTAATCCAGAATAATTTTGTAAAACTACTTTTTGTTGTATTTCAAACAATTATATTATAGTATTTGCATATATTTACCTATCAATGTTATACAGAGGCTTCAGGAAGTAAATAGAATCTCAAAAAAATTTAAAAACAATATCTCATGAACTACTAACTATTAAATATTTATTATTGTTTGTGGTTTTTTTTAGAAATTATCTATTTTTCATTTTAAAAATATATAACTAGTCCTTCTTAACACAACAATATATAAACAGGGTGTAATCTAACCTATTGCACACCCCTGAATGACGTATAATGTCATTTTATAACAAATTACAGTGCTTAAAAATATGTTTTTTTAACATGTTTTGTTCTTCGTAAAATTCTACAAAATTTCGGCTAGCGCTGCCGCCTAATTTCAGCTGCTTTCACTTTGACAATTTCCGAATGCAATAAACATTTAATTCGACATTTGAATAATATAGAATGTTGAACTGATTGTGTGGTAAATGTACACATTGCAGGCTGCCTGAGATATATATATATATATATTCAATTTCAAAGTGAAGAAAAAACCAACCCTGTTATATCGAAACTGGTGATAAAATTGGAACTAGTTGACTTCATTCTCTGCTTTGAGGCCCTTATCATAATTATCACAGTCACAAACGACACAAACAGTATTGAAAAAGGAAACATTCGCGAATGAATATTTTTTATAGTGATATAGTGATTCAGAACAACACGTGAACTGAACACAGAACACTTATCAAGCAAAATTCTTGCATGCACGGTTTACAAAGCTGTCTACGAATGAAAGTTTGTAAGATTCTACTAGTGTTTTCTGATTGGCTAGTGAATGAAAGATCCTAATTAGCAACCAATCAGAAAACAGTACGCGATGTGCAGGAGTATGAATTTGAACATATTTTTTTTTGTTTTTTGTTGGCTCTTAAAACTAAACACCGAGCTGTTCCGTGCGTATTCTGAAGAGTAAAAGACAAGATGAATCACTTTTCGCATTTATGAATGATGTGGTAAATTTCAATTCTGGTTGGATTCTGGAGTCACCAATCACTATGCGGGCGTTTTCGTACTAGATATTTCAATATAATATGAATTATTTCCATATTTTGAATGACAAATTTTTGTAGAGACAAAGAATAATGTTAAAATTCATTTTCTTATACATCGCGTACTGTTTTCTGATTGGTTGCTAATTAGGATCTTTCATTCACCAGCCCATCAGAAAACACTAGTAGAATCTAACAAACTTTCGTTCGTAGACAGCTTTGTAAACCGTGCATGCGAGAATCTTGCTTGACAAGTGTTCTGTGTTCAGTTCACAAGTTGTTCTGAATCACGACATACAATGGTCGCGATATAAAAATATTCAATTGCGAATGCTTCCCTTTTCAATACTGTTTTGTCGTTTGTCTCTTACGAGTGACTGATAATTATGATAAGTGCCTCAAAGCAGAGTTTGACGTCAATAGGTAGTAGTTTTTCTCTTCACTTTGAAATTGAATATCTATCTCAGGCAGCCCTGCAATGTGTACATTTATCACACAATTAGTTCAGCAATCTACATTATTCAAATGTCGAGTTGAATATTTATTGCATTTGAAAATTGTCAAAGTGAAAGCCGGTGAAAATAGGCGGGCAGCGCTACCCAAAACAGCAGCAGCGAATCGTCGAAGGACATCCTCAGCCCGGCTACAAGATTCATGATTTAAATTCCCACTATTTGAAGTAAAAATCTCTACCCTGGCTGAGGATTGATCCCAGGACCGTTCGATCACGAGACGAGTGCTAACCCACTGCGGTATCTCCTCCTATTTTTACTCTGATCTCCGTCATCTTCTTCAAAGAGCTTTCCATTATTTAATTTTTCAGGAGACTCCTCAACCAATTCTTACAAAGCTAGTCTACTTCCATCTTCAGTATTTGAAAAACGAAACACCTGTAATGTGCCAGTAAAAATATAGTGCTGAAACGTAATCAAATAGCACGTCCTGGAAATGATGTGATCCACGCACCAGTTAGTCAGTAATGAAAATATGCACGTTTTACAATTGTTGAGCAATTTTTAATTTTTACACTTTGCCTCGAATACTCCACTGTGCGGCGAATGTCTCCCGCCGACCACTCCCCACCCAACCGCCGCCACCGAATCTCCGAATTTGTGAGTTATTGAGTAATTTGAGAACATTTTATTGCTTTTTATTTGCGAGAAACTTTTACAATTCGTTCACGTGATACTTCAATCATTTGCCTGGACCTGGACCCCCCGACAAAAAATTCTGGGTACGTGCTTGTATATCCTTGTGTACTGGTTATGGACTTGGACCATTGGGAAGGAGTTTAACGTGCAGCGCCGCAGTGGCGGATTTGGGCGAACTCGTCCGTATAGTGTCAATTATCTGCATTTACCGCATTGATGAAAGGGGTGTTTACAAAATTCGATAGTTTGAATTTTTCGGTCGCAAACGTCGAAACGACGTTTGTGTTGTAATTCGGCGGATAAAAGTTTCGAATCAAAGAGACCCAGTGTCGGAAGAGCGCGTATAATAAATGAGCAACAATGAACGATTCGGCAGCAAATAACCTCAAATTAAATGTTTGGATGTCCCTCGGTGAGCGTTTATGTATGAAAATATTGCGTAAACCTGTTTACAGTCGCCACAAGCATTCGCTCTGCAAGTGCAGGAAGTTCTTGTAACATCTTTGTTACAATCGATCTACGAAAGGAAAAAATGTCAACTGACAATTTTTCAAGTTTTTTTTATAAATATTTCTGATAAATTTCCTTATAATATAAACAAATGAATTTTTTTTATTCATGTAATTTATTAATTATTTTTACTAAAATTCTGACACTAAACGAACAATATGAAAAAAAATATTGTTAAAATGTATATATGTAGGATCAAAACACACCAAAAAGAAAAAACTAATATTTTTAATAGTCACAGAATAACCTAGGTTATACAATTAAAGAATTTATTTTTTCCTTTCTAGTATATTTGTAGAGAAGCTTTTCATTCAATTCTTGTTAGTCATTCATGAAATACGTCATCTTATTGAATTCTGACAAAAATTGATAATCTCCGACCCCAAAAAAAACCACACACCAATTTTGAATTGAATCGGACCATAATAACTAAACAAGTCGCCATCTTGGAGCCGTCATCTTGAATTCATGAATTTTAACAAAAACATTATGATGTCCAACCACAAAAAACCCCCACAGACCAATTGTTATTGGAATCGGGCTATAACCACAAACTAGTCGCCACATTGGAGCCGCCATCTTATATTTATGAATTTTGACAAAAAATTCATGATCTCTGTTCCCGAAAACCCCCACCTACTAATTTTGAATAGAATCGAACCATAATCACAAAACTCGTCCACCATATTGGAGCCGCCATTTAATTTTTTCTGTAGCAAAAATTCCATAATGCATTGTCAACGAAATTATAAACACCCGCCAAATTTCACGTTAATCGGACAACTATAAGTGGGTCAAATTCAACTTCAAGATTTGATTACAAACCCACAGACATACATCGATACAGGTGCCTAAATAAAAGCTTGTAAAAAAACAATATTTTCAATATATTCATTTATATTTCTTTCAAATTTATTCATATTTTTTATTATTTTTTGGTATTCGTGTAATGTACTGCAACATTAGACATGCAAGTTTTTATTAAATTTTATCAATTGTTTCTATTTATTCACCTCTAATTCGACAGAGTACCGATTTGTTGTCCTGTTACTTGGTTAATCACTTTCGCATTGTATGCTGGAATAATCTTTTTTTTACTTCCCGCACCTAACGCACTAACGATGTTCCTGTTTTTACAGACTTATTCTCGAAGGAACAAAATGGCTTGTTATGCGTAAAAACCCAGTTGCAAGCACTTGCTCCATCACGAATATATAATTTACATGTAAACACTACGATGATAGGCGAATCACATGTTCGCAATGCGCGTGTTCAGCCCTTTATGCAGTCTTATGCGGACTCGTCTCAATCTGCTTTTTATTAATTACTAGCGCAATTTTCGAAACCGGGGCTCAATTCAATTTCTAAGTTTATTCACGCCGACTCACAACGCAACCGCAGTTTTCACGTTTGCAACAAAAAAAATGGAACTGTCGAACTCTAAAAATAATCTATTTATCAACGGGGCAAATGCGAATAAATTGCACTATACGGACGAAATCTCCCATTTCAGCCACTGCGGCGCCACTTATAAAGGTGCTCCAAGTCTATAGGTCTATCGTGATTTGATTCAGATTACTTAGAAATATTAGGAAGCATTTGGGAGATTTAATCCTTCACCAACCTTCGATTGAGAAGTTCAAGGTTATACAAAAATAGAAATGCTGCTTTTGTTTTAATGAAATTTTTATTCTTTTCTGACACATGATTTGTTAGCTTGATTGATGACAATTTCAGAATGAATAAATACATTCCAAATCTACCTTTCCGACTTGCCCCATCGGTTTTTGTAATTCATTATGTTTATTTGAGAAAACAAGTATCATGGGCACTTATTTCGTGAATATACGAAATTCACTGTAATATTTACAGAAAACACAAAAATTGGTGGAATTTCTGAAAATATCGGCAGACTCAGACTAGGCAATCCAGTGACAATATACAGGGTGTTAGTGAATAAGTGCGTCAAACTTGAGGGGGTAATTCTGCATGAAAAAATAATACAGTTTGCTATATAACTTTTGTACGCAAATGCTTCGTTTTCCGAAAGTTTTTCTCAAAAACTGACTATTTATTTATTGCTCTGAAACCGGTTCAGATATGCAAATAAAATTTGGTGAATTTCAATAGGTACTTATTGCGAATTTTTTTGATATGCAATTAAGAATTTTATGTTCATCATTGGCGCGCATACGAGTAATTATCTCAATTCTTTAAAGAAAAAAATGGTACGCCACTGAGATATTTCAAATTAAAAATCATTTTGAATTTCTTGTTCACTTTGTGATAAAAAAATCTCTCTTGCCTTTTTTTCGTATGGGGCGCCGTTTTTATGCAAAAAAATTAAACATCCCCAACGCGTATTTGTCATTACTTTAATACATTATGCTAGTAGGCTACTGTCAACATTCTGTTAACTACGAATATTTCAATGAAATGTCAAATCAGCATTTCTTTATTTTTAAGCTCTTAGTTTGATATAACATTAATGATAATAATAATTAATTTTTCTTATATCGAAAAGAATGGAAAATTATACAAATGCGGAATTGTTAGACATGCGTTTTTTCTATGGCCGAAGTAATGGAAATGGTCGACAAGCTCGGCGATTGTATGCCGAGTTGTAAAAAGGACGTAGGGTACCCATAACACAATGTTTGCTTGTCTTCACTAACGTTTGCGCGAAAATGGTACATTTAAGAAACAAACGGTTGACTGCGGGCGCCCTCGAGAAATACGAACTGTGCAACTAAAAGAAGCAGTTCTCGAGTTAATTGCGGAGTCACCTGAAACAAGTACTCGAAAAATTGCCAATATACTGAATGTCAGCAACTTCACTGTATTTGAAATTCTTATAGAACAGCAATTGTATCCTTTTCATATTCAACGTGTGCAAGCTCTACTACCTAGAGACTTTTTTCCGCGTCTAGTTTTTTGCCATTGGATTCTTCATTAAATCGCTCAAATTCCTAATTTTTCAAATGGAGTTTTGTTTACTGACGAGGCTAATTTTGGACGACAGTGTATACGAAATTTCCATGACAATCACCTCTGGGCTGAGGAAAATCCACATGGAATCTTTGAAGCTCATTTTCAGCATCATTTTTCAGTAAATGTATGGCTTGGGGTATTTGATGATCATTTAAATCGGTCTATATTTACTTCCACAACTACTAACAGGCGACTCTCACCTTAATTACCTACATGAAGAGTTTCCTGTTATTCTTGAAGAAATTTCTCTACAGCTGAGACAATACTTCTGGTTCATGAATGATGGCGCACCAGTCCATTTCAGCATTATTGTACGTAATCACTTAGATACAGTATATCCAAATCGTTGGATAGGTACGGAACATTGGCCCGCTCGATCTCCGGATTTGAATCCTCTAGATTTTTGCATTTGGGGTTTCCTGAAGTCATTAGTTTATTCCACTCCCGTCGAAAATGTTGAAGACTCGAGGAATCGAATGTGAGACAATAAGAAATATACCAGGAATATTTGCGCGAATACGATAATCAATGAGGCGAAGAGTTGAATCTTGTATCACGTCTGAGAAAGGTCATTTTGAAATTTGTTGTAGCTTTGCGCCTATTTATTTATTAGTGTTATTTTCTGTTATTTTTCTGGTTTAACGTTATTGTGTTAGATAGTTCTTGATTATGTATTAAGGAAATGAAATATACGCGCTAAGATGTTTTATTTTATTCCATAAAAATGGCTCCCCATACGAAAAAAGACAGGAGATATTTTTTGTCACAAATTGAACGAGGAATTCAAAAATTTGAGATCATTACCAGTATGCGCGCCAGTGATGAACATTAAATTCTTAATTGCATGTCAAAAAATGCGCAATAACTACCTCTTGAGACTCACCAAATTTCATTTGCATATTTCGGAAAATGAAGCATTTGCGGACAAAAGTTATATAGCAAACAGTCATTATTTTTTCATGCAGAATCACCCCCTGAAGTTTGTCGCACTTATTCACTAACACCCTGCATATGATATATTAAATATTTGTATTACAAAGATAAATATATATATATATATATATATATACATATATATATATATATATATATATATATATATATATCATATATTTTCTTCAATTTCTTGGAATAAAGGTCTGATTCAGTCTATTCATATAATTTCTCTTAACTACTACTAGTTTGAGACATATTTCACACAATATTGAAATTTGTACAAATTATATTATTTGAATTGTGCGTTGGCATCGTACGGACGTTATTGTGGATGTCTGACTTCGACGAAGTTAACAGGAATGGTTTGCTTATCTTTCATGCATTTTTACCCTCTTCATAAGTAGGTGCACCAGATTGTTTATATTGAGTTCTAGTATATGGGCCGGACTGTATTTTTTTTTGGCAGCATGTAAAGATCAGTTTTCATTATGATTACTAAACCAAAGTTAAAAAAGGTTGTTATAAATCTGGCTTAAGTTTTTGATATCATTTCTATTGTTAATGCTATTGGGGTCTTTTTTAATATGTATCATTTCAAGGAATGTTCTTACTCTTGGATTCCTTTCTTTGGTCAAAATTTCAACGTTGTTAGTGTCAAACTTATGTTGATTTTCTTTTTCGTCTTTGGATAAGGCTGTAATGTCGGTTTTTGAGTATTTGTGGGATTGTACTCGTTTCTGCAAATATTGTTTTTTTGACCTATATAGGTACTTTGACAGTCTTTACACGGTATTCTATATACTGTATGAGTTTGTTTGTTTTTTGGTATTTCTGGTTTTAATTTTGAATAAATGGTTTTGTTCGTATTTTTTGGTTTTTTTCCATTGTTTTATTAATTTTATTCGATAGTTTGTCTATGTATGTTGTTGTTTTTTTTACTTCATTATTATTTTTATTGTAGATAGCATGTATTCGTTTTTTTATTGTTTTTTCCGCAAAGTGGCTGGGGTAATTATTTTCTTTCAATATATTCTTGATTATTTCTATATTATTTTTCCTGAATTTTGGGTGAGCAAGCTTTATAGCTCTGTCAGTTAAATTTTGAATAACATTTTTTTTGTAACTAAGGGGTGCGTTTGACAAATAGTTTGTGTAACGATTTGATGCATTTGGTTTAATAAACCAGTTTGTGAAAATTTGTCCAGTATTGTCGTGTATTATTGTTGTGTCGAGAAAGTTTATACCTTGAGTCTTGGTCAGAATTTCAACTACGAAAATTGAGAAATCCCTACAGAATCGATAATTGCGAATTTCGAATCTGGAATTACCTATCAAACGAGCGAAAATCAGAATGAAATCAGACACAAAATCAATAACATCGTCACCAACTTCAAAACAAACAAAAAATTCAAAAAATATCTTCAACAAATTTTTAAAAAAGAATAAAAGTTTTTTAAAGGAACATACCGAATTATTTATACTCAGGGCTGATAAAACTAACAAAACAGTAATTATGCAAAAATCTGAATACAAAGAAAAACTAGAAAATTTGCTATTGGACAAAACCACATACAAAAAAGAGAGATTCAACCCCACAGAAAAACTTCAAGCGAAAGTTAATAAATTAGTAAATAATTGGTTCTCGTCAACACTTAGAGATCAGGTAACAAAAAACAAACTCAATATACACAACGCCCAACCTCCAACAATATACGGGTTGCCCAAATTACACAAAACTGGAATTCCCCTTCGCCCTATTGTCAGCAATATTCAATCTGCCACTTACAATTTATCAAAATTCCTCTCAGAAATTCTTTCAAATGTTATTGAAAAAAATGATTACTATGTGAAAAACTCATGGGAATTTGTGGAATTTATCCGCAATATAACAGTTCCACGAAATCATATAATAATCTCTCTAGATATAGTTTCTTTATATACAAATATAGATACAAAATTAGCGATAGATATCATAAGAGAAAAATGGCATGAAATACAAAGTCACACAACACTAACCTTAGAAATTTTTTTGAAAGGAATTGAACTATGTTTAACCTCAACATACTTTCAATATGAAAATGAATACTACTCACAAATATTCGGAATTGCAATGGGATCTCCAATTGCTGCAACAGTAGCAAATCTGGTTATGGAGTATGATGAAGAAAAGATCATCAAATCACTAACTTTCGAACCAATATTCTTCAAACGATATGTAGACGATTGTTTAACCTGTGTTCCTTCTGACAAAGTTGATGAAATTCTAGAAAAATTTAATAAATATCATCCTAGATTGAAATTTACAATAGAAAAAGAAATAGAAAAACAAATAAACTTTCTTGACACAACAATAATACACGACAATACTGGAAAAATTTTCACAAACTGGTTTATTAAACCAAATGCATCAAATCGTTACACAAACTATTTGTCAAACGCACCCCTTAGTTACAAAAAAAATTTTATTCAAAATTTAACTGACAGAGCTATAAAGCTTGCTCACCCAAAATTCAGGAAAAATAATATAGAAATAATCAAGAATATATTGAAAGAAAATAATTACCCCAGCCACTTTGCGGAAAAAACAATAAAAAAACGAATACATGCGATCTACAATAAAAATAATAATGAAGTAAAAAAAACAACAACATACATACCTTTACCATACATAGACAAACTATCGAATAAAATTAATAAACAATGGAAAAACACAACATAACTATCTCACACCGACTGCAAAATACGAACAAAACCATTTATTCAAAATTAAAACCAGAAATACCAAAAAACAAACAAACTCATACAGTATATAGAATACCGTGTAAAGACTGGAAGTACCTATATAGGTCAAACAAAACAATATTTGCAGAAACGAGTACAAGCCCACAAATACTCAAAAACCGACATTACAGCCTTATCCAAACACAAAAAAGAAAATCAACATAAGTTTGACACTAACAACGTTGAAATTTTGACCAAAGAAAGGAATCCAAGAGTAAGAACATTCCTTGAAATGATACATATTAAAAAAGACCCCAATAGCATTAACAATAGAAATTATATAAAAAACTTAAGCCAGATTTATAACAACCTTTTTTAACTTTGGTTTAGTAATAATAATGAAAACTGATCTTTACATGCTGCCAAAAAAAAATACAGTCCGGCCCATATACTAGAACTCAATATAAACAATCTGGTGCACCTACTTATGAAGAGGGTAAAAATGCATGAAAGATAAGCAAACCATTCCTTTTAACTTCGTCGAAGTCAGACATCCACAATAACGTCCGTACGATGCCAACGCACAATTCAAATAATATAATTTGTAAGTGAATACTCATAAATGTTACATATATTTTTATATTGAGATAAATAACGTGTTATATTCCGAACCATATGTTGTTAAATAATTAATTTAGTGCATAAATTTCAATATTGTGTAAAATATGTCTCAAACTCCATATCTTTAATTTTAGTTTAACCTGAAGATGACAAATACCATGTCGAAACGTAGTTAAGAGAAATTATATGAATAGACTGAATCAGACCTTTATTCCAAGAAATTGAAGAAAATATATATGTGGTCAAGAAACTAAAGAAAAAAATATATATATATATATATATATATATATATATATATATATATATATATATATATATATATATATATATATATATATATATATATATATATATATATATATATAATTCACACAGAAATGTGTCTCCTATTTTTTTAGCAGTCTTATTTTTTGAGAGCATTGAATGTTATTCTAATAAATAGTTCAGTAAAACAGACATCCTGAGAATTAATACTTGAAAAAATAAAGAGCAATGCTGGAAAATGGGACGAAACACATACAACTATTTTACTATTAGATATTTTCTATTGGGCTGATATCAAGTATTATTTGGAAAAAAAACTGCACATAAAAAAATGATTAAAAGCTTTAATACAAATGCACCAAAAAAGAAAAAATAATTTCTTTGATTGTTTGACCTAGGTTATTCTGTGAGTAGCAGATTCAAAGGCTTGCCGCACAACAATACCTATTTTATTGATTTGCTTGAAAATATGAACAGGATGTTCATAAAATCAGATGTGGAATCATCTGCGACTAAAAGATAAACTTTAGTCACTATCTTCCATTCGTTCAAGATAACCTCTTGAGGGGTATTCAACTAACAGAAAACAACTACTTCCCCGGCTGAAGGAAAACCAGTCATGGTTGTTTCGATAAAGAACAAGAAATTTATAGATAATATAGCAATGTGATTTATATGCAATTTCAAATAGAAAAGTTGATAGCACCTTTAGAAAAAAAAACAACTCTCGCAAGATTCGAAATATCCGAATTGCCATAGGAATCGATCAAGGTCTTCGTGAAACGCGACTCGCCCTGTATTTCGAGCTGCAATATTAATGACGGAAACCGACCGAAAACGGAACACACCACTGCTAGGTACACGCAGATAACAAAATTTCAGTTGTCGTAGGTTGATCAATTTGTTTATGATTTTTTTCCTGCGAAAACAGAAATTTTGTTATTCTATGTTGATAAAACTTGTGTTATTGGCTTAGACCGTCTGCGGTTTGTTTGTTAACCTACCGATAACAATGATTAGTGCTAAGAATTATCATCATATTTGATTTACTGCTTTCGTAGTTATTATTACGAACTCATGTTTAACTGAATTATTCATCAACAGAATTAAAAAAAATACGTAAGCATGAAAATATTTCTAAATTCAATGGAAAAATTTCGTGATTTGCTGAAGTTTCGGAATATTATATGATCTATAGTCGCTTTTTTATAAGGTGATCTCCCGTCTTTTTATTTCTCTGGTCTCAGTAGTTCTGAAAATGAACTGTAATGTTTTTAGTGATATTTGTAGAAGTCTTTGACAAAATGAAAAAAGTTTTGTAATTCTAGGTAACTTTTCCATACCCGACGTTATTTACAGATTGTTTTATACAAAATAGTTAGTTATGTAACAAGTGCGTAAAGGAGGTGTTTATAGACGCTTTTTACGCTCGAGAGTAGTGATGCGTCTTGGCAAGACAAGAAAATGCCTCTTCTTGTCTTGTCTCGTCTCAACCAATGGAAATTCCTCATCGAGACAAGAAACCAGTCTCGACAATAGGGGCTTTCTATTCTCTTATCTTCTCTTGTTGTAACGTTTGCTTTTCGCAAAACGTTAATTTCAATACTTTGGGCACAGTAATATAAAATAACAGCAAATAGATCAATTTTGAATCTGGTAACATTTCGCTGGTGAGATTACAGGTTATGACAATGCCATAAATAATCCTTTTATTTCCACAACTCGACGGATGCTCTGATTCTCCACCTCAGGATATTATTTGAATATATTTTGATATTAGGGCACATTTCGAATAATAAAACTGTCCGATGAAAATACAAAACAAACCAAATTCGATGTCATTTAGAAATGTCAAATATCCTAGGTGCACTTGAGTAAGTTAGTGTACCCCATAGACAAATTAAAATAAAGAGACTGTTTGAAACATTGGCGATCTTGACCCAAAAAGTGTAAACGATCTTGACCCAACAATGGTGACACTAATAGAAAGAGATGAAAAATCATTTGTGAGTCATAGTGACGTATATGGACATGTCATGGCCACCATTCTCTCTGGACAGTGGCGGACTAGCGCACTCCGCTCTTTGGTATAAGGGAGTTACAGGCTCTTGATGTATATTGGACCACTCTGTATGTTACGTGGGCCACTTATACTCATGTCCATGTACGTCACTATGACGGGTTAATGCTACAAGATTCTGATTGGCTAGAGCTCATTAGTGCCTCCTATTCAGATAACGTTTACTCTCTTTGATCTTGACCACCAAGTTTTTGGTACGGCCAGTCGCGCATGGAGGCGCTGCCCGCAATCCACAGACGACTGATGATATGATAATTTTCCAATTTCGACATTTTCAGAAAATAGAAGTTTATTGTTTACACATGTATTTTTTATTATGACCATCCACGCAATAATTTCAGAATAATTCTTCTACTGTTATTGCATCGAAAAATTAATGACAGAAATTATGAAATTATACTATGGACTTGAATTAAGAACCCAACGTCGAAAATAGAATGTTTTGTTATTCGAGTTGACGCTAAAATTCCTGGAAATATTCTTCTACAAGGTAAAATACACAAACTGATACTTATTTCCATCCATCAGTTGCAGAAATGTTTTCACAAACTGATACTTATTTCCGTCCATCAGTTTCCATTTCCTATCACCATTTGAGGAAGTAAGGAGATTATTATCAAACTGGAGTATTTGTTATACCTACTTGTTCTCCTTTGTGCTAATAAATGAACAAAATTATTGAAGGTTTGTTGTAAATGTAATTTGTTTTTATTTTGGTTGATCTGATGATAATATATTTTTATTATTGTTTTGTCTGTAGTTGTGCCTTGTCCTAGATACAATAAACTGCAATTGCGGTTATTATTCTTTTTTCCATTCCTTATTCCTATTGTAACGAACCTAGGCCGGACCTGTCGCCTCACGCGTTGCCATCGACAACGATGCGGTCATCCCCGGAGATATTCGAGAACAATCCAGTCGCTCTGCCGCGGAAAACAACGGTCAATATTGGAAACAATTGGAACATGTTGGTCGCCAACTGCCAGAATTCGAAAGATCGGGAATTCTGTAACGGAGATAAATAGACAGCCCTCAAGATGGCACGGACAGTCTGAACGAGCCCATACGATCGAGCTATACAGTGGCGTAATATAAATTAAGTTGTAGATTTAAGTGTGAAATAAATTAGTAAAAACCAAGTTAAGTTTATTTACGTTACAATATGATACAACCATTCATATGAAATACAGGAATCGATCACTTATAAAATATATACCACATCAATCATATAAAAGTAACACATTTAAAAAACCCGCCTCATCCCAATCGGTAACTGAAGATAAATCTGTTTTACCAACTGTACTATCTTTGTTCGGCCAGTTGCGAGATATGTCGCCACTGTCTAAACGTGGTGCCAACTTTTACTGCAGGTTTGACAACTCTCTTTATTTTTAGTTTCTCTATGGTGTACCCTGGTGCGACCTTACAGTAATAACGAAACAGAATTGACACTTTTTGTTTGATTTGACCACACTACAGAATAGTGAAATATATTGTTTCATGATTGGGATGAGTTCTGTGGACAGGTTTTTGGAACATACCTGAATCAACGGGAAATTTAAAAAATTTTAAATGGTGAAGTTCGATTATTTTCTTTGGGGAAGAAGGAAGTTGGAATTCTTCCATTTCTGTTCCTGGCTTCACTGAAAGAACTCGTGGGTGGTGATAGCCAATTAAGTATACCATCACAAAATTGCAAAAGTGACCCCTTCACCACACTTGTTCCCTTCACACCTATATGCGCATTTTGATAACTAAGTTATCATCATCAGTAGGTTAACTACACTGGATAAATTGTAACATTAGCAATCAATTAATCAAAAATTTATTTCTACTATCTACACAGTGTCACATTCTAATCCCACTATATACAAATAATTACAAAATATTTCATGATTCTTCCTCCTTGGAGAGTTGGGCCATCCCTCTTGCATCCTATGGAGGCGAAGGGGATTGGTCTTGCCGATGTTTGGCAACTTGTTCCAGATATTTTAGGATGAGGATCGCTCTCGATTGGTGTTCGGTTCTGGTAGCGGTTGACGTTAAAATGACATCGTCGTTTTCTGATTGGCTGGTGGGACAACTCAGCCAATCAGAAAACAACAATGTCATTTTAACGTCAACCGCTACCCGAACCAAACGCCAATCGAGAGCGGCTTAAATCTTAAAATTCATACCTGCTATTTCTAATTGGGTTATTTTATATTAATTACTGCTCCCCAAGTCGCTAGTGGGATTTTGATGGTTCTGGAGATCAAAGAAAACAGAGTTGAATACATAGGCCCATTATTCTCATTAAGTAAATTTTTATTTATATACTTTATTCCAGTAAGACCATATTTCATGGTATTGGACATGCCAAAAAAAGAAGAAGGATAATATAAATTGTATGAACACACACATATATACACTCATATACAAGCAAACATATAAACACATTTAAATAAGCTCATATTCAATACAAAGGACTGTAAAGAGGTCTTGAAGATGTGATATAATAGTACCAAAATTATTCTTCGAATACATCAAATAATCCATGGGACAAAGTCAGTTTGAGACATTATATAAATGAATAATAAATATACAGGAATCGTCAGTATAAAATATTAAAATAAACAAATAAATTAAACATATAAAGCTTTGTCATAACTATTTTCTACTAGAGTATTCCAGATACTCGTTTATAGAATATAAACTTCTCTCCAACAAATATTTTTTTATTCTCAGTTTGAACAAAGGTAATTCTGCAATAATTTTTATGGCTGGTGGTAAACAATTCAAGAGCCTTATGCCTGCTGCAGAAAGTGATTTTCGAAACAACGAAGTACGATGTTGTTGTAATTTTAGTAGGTTTCCGTTTCTAGTTGGGTATATGTGACACTTGGAATTTGTTTCTAACCTGTATTCATTTTTTTTCACATAGAGTAGACAACTATAAATGTAGATGCAGGGTAATGTTGAAATATTATTTTCTTTGAGAATTGGTTTGCAGGAATCTGTGTAACGAAGACCATATAATACACGAATAATACGTTTCTGAGCTACAAACGCTCTTTCTATGTTTGTTCCATCTCCCCACAGGAGTACATTATAAGACAGAACTGAATTTACCATGGCATAATAGACATCCTTCAAACAGTTTTCATCCAAAATCTTTTTCAGTTGTACTACTGCATAGAAACTGCTTTTAATCTTTTACATACATGGTTCATATGGAATTTCCAACTTAGTCCAGAATCAATGTGTGATCCTAAAAATTTGGTCGTCTCTGATGGATATATTGCCACGTTACTAATTTCAATGTTCAGAGGTTCATGATATGTATATTTCCTGCCAAAAAATTGAATTGAAACTGTTTTATCTGGATTGACTATAAGCCTGTTTCTATGACACCAATCTGTGAATCGTTTACTAATAATGTTGAGTTTAGTTTGAAGTTCCGCAGGACTCTCGGCAGTCTAATTTTCTAGTGTCCTTGACCGATTTGATAATTTTCAAATGATGAATGTTAATTTTGTGACAAGATTTTCTCATATGGTCAGCCACATTTGACTAATTCTCCCTTCGGTAAGTAGCATGGGCCAAATGTTCGTGGAACCTTCTGAGAATTGAACGTTTTTTTTCACCATAATAGACTTCGTCACAATTTAGACAACTGATTTCATAATTTCCCGACTTATCTGATATGTCAGTTCTGTCCTTCGGGTTTCCTGATAACGTTTGCAAGTTATTTCTATTACTATAAACTGCTTGGAGATTAACATCCCGGAATATAGTGTTGAGCCCTTTCGTGAGGTTTGGATGGAGAGGGATTCTCACGAATCTTTGGCTTTTCGTCGTTTTGGTATTTGTGGTTACTTTAACTTTCTCAAGAGATTATCAATAATGTCTAGTGTATATCCATCAACTATTGGTGTTTCTCTGATCTTCTTGATTTCATTTTGGAAACGATCCACATTCAATGGAAGTTTACGGCTCTGTGTATGAGAAAATTGATACAGGCTATTTTGTGTTGAAAGTGGTGTTTTGAATCGGCTGGGATGAACCTGTTCGTATGTGTAGGCTTTCTGTAGATGTCTATTTCCAAACGCTCTTCATTTCTGATGACCAGAGTGTCAAGGAAAGGTAATCGTCCGCTAACTTATATTGCTTCCGTGAAGTTAATTCGTTCGAAAACTGAATTCATGGATCTTAGGAAGACGTCGATGTTTTGATTTTTCGTGTCAAAAAACTTTTTAACAAAAAATGAAACCGACGAAATACGAAACTGAAAAGTAAAAAATAAAATAAACCTTCTTAGTCTCAATAACTAAGCTCCTAAACTAATGTACGTAACTAATTTTGAGTAGGCGCCAAACAAACAAGCAAATGAATTAGGTAAGGCGTAAAATGATGGCATCGAGTTGCGCGGTGACATTCTGATAATTTTTTTGAAGTAATTTAATGATGTTCGTTGATTGTTTGTTTGGCGCCGACTCAAAATTAGTTACTTACATTAGTTTAGGAGCTTAGTTATTGAGACTAAGACGGTTTATTTTATTTTACTTTTCAGTTCCGTATTTCGTTGGTTTCATTTTATGTTAAAAAGTTTTTATTTTTAATTTTTTTGTGGCTGAAATCCTATTACTATTACTACCTACTTGTTTTTTGATTACTTCCAAAATACTTACTTACCCACCTTACTTCAACTATTACCAGTTGAATAATATGATTATCTACTTTTACTATTTGTTGTAATATAAATTATTTTTGTTGTTCTGGTTAGTTTATTTCATTATTTTGTATATCTTTCCATCCTCTCATAGAATATAATGATTGTGACGGATGTAGGCGATCCAAATAATGACAATAGCGATCTGTCATTGTCAACTACATATGTGTGCCAATGTTCACAAGTGAAAAATCAATTATCCCCTATTTTTCTACCAGTAAGGGTGGATAATTCCACCCGAAATATGATCAACTAGGAGGTATACTCTATCTAAAAAAAAAAAGAATAATCCAAATCGAAGGACCCAGTACTAAGTTGTGCCTGATAGAATCGGTTAACGGACTAGAATTCAGAGGGTGAGTGATCAATATCCTTCATTTTGCTACCCTTAGGGGTGGATTTCATCCTTCAAATTCGAATGGGACCAACTTCGAAGTACACCCTATCCACTGAAGGAAGATTTATCGGAATCGGACGTCTCAGTAAAAAGTTATGCGTGGTCATACATAAAAAAAAATATATACGCGTCGACTAGAGAACCTCCTCCTTTTTGGTTTCGTCGGTTAAAAATACAATTTTTGAAAAATATTGACTTTGAAGTTTCAGATTCGTTTCGAATTCACTCATAAAAAGGTTTGCAATGAATGGGGATAGACAATTGTCCGTGGCAGGGCCTTCCTTCTGTTGGTAAAATTCATCTTGGAATATGAAATAGTTTTGATCAATGCATAAGAATGCCAATTTAAAAAAAAAACGACTTTCTTTTTTTTTATTCAAAGAAAACCGCATCAACCGCGAATGTTATTAGCGGTGGTGGTACAGTATAAATTATATTTGTTTTGAAATATTAATTGAGTCCAAAAACTTTAGTAAAAACTTGAAGTTATCCGGGTTCGAAGCATCGCTAAGTTTTCCGGGCAGTCCTGAAGTTATTCTCTCTCTGTAGTCGGGACACTCCGATATTATATGTTTCACGTTCAGTTCTTCATAACAGGAGACACATCTTTTGGGATTTTCTTTCTTCAGTAGATGCTGGTGTGTGTATCTAGTGTGACCAATCCTGAGGCGTGTTAGTATTATTCGATGTGTACGAGAGACTGATCCATAATTCTGGCGGCTCATGCAAGGGATAATTGTTCTGAGCTTGTTATTCTCAAGAGCTTGCCATCTTTCCCTCCATGTGGGTTTCCGAAAGGCATGGAAGTAATCTTCATGTGGCACTCGGTGAATCGGTTGATAGCAAGGATTTGAGCTTGTCTCTCTGGCAAGTGTATCTGCAGTTTCGTTACCAGCTATTCTTACATGTGATGGAACCCAAATAATTTCAACACGTTTTTTTAAATCAGATAGTTTTTTAAAGTTCTGTTTTGATTCTGAGGAGAAGGGCATTTCTGGGATAAAGCTGTTGAATGCCCTGCACAGCACTCAATGAGTCGGAAAGATTACAGTATCTTCTCCATATTCGCTCGACTGTTTCTGTTTCAAACTTTTTCGACTCTAAAAGTTCTTTTAAGTACTGCAAGGTTTCAGGAATAGGTACACTTGGAAACAGAGATATAACATCGTACAAACCAAAATTTCACCTTTCACCAACGTTAAGTTTTTTATTCTATCGATGAACTCATAAGAATTCTTGATGGATAAACTATTTGGCTGGATAGGAAAACTATTGAACTCGTCCGATAGCCATTTTGACAGGTTATACATGGAGAATTGATACCTGACACAACTAGTCTCATATATTACCGGATTTTTGAATTTTTGGAAAACCGATAATTTTGGAACTGTTGGGTTTGATATGCCCAACTTGAATTTCAAAAGATCATTCAATAGTATTTTGCAGTTATAAACAGTTGAATCATAGTTGCGAATCATCTTAGGTAGCGGTGTTCTTTTTAATTGTTCATAAGGACCTTGTGAAATATGTTGTTCATCAAAATACTCTGATTTATCTAGAATGACCACCTTGTTTCCTTCATCTGCTTTTAGATGAAAGCAATCTTTCTCTCTCAGATCTTTTATCACATTATTCGTACGTTCTCATGTCTTGTAGGCTGATTTGTAGAGTTCTCTGTCAGTTGAATTTCATGCGTTTCTAACATAACTTTTGGTGTTCTCGTTTTGATATTTCAAACAACATTCAATATCACTCATGATGTCTTCCATTGTGGCAATGTTACAAGGACTGAATTTCAAGCCTTTATTCAGTAACTCCAATTCCTCTGTGGAAATTGTCTGAGAAGAATGATTCTCGACAATCTCAATATTCTCCATTGGTATAACTAGTTTTCGACTCCCCAAGTCAATACTTAGTTGCTTCAATTTCTCATTATGCGTTTTATTTTTATTTTCCAATTCGTGGTTGGTGACCGATTTTATTCGCCTATGGATGAGCATTGAACTTTTCGAATTCGCTATTTGTTAGTTTATAGGTTCAATTTGAGATGTTATTTGTATGCTGATAATTCTGAATAACTACGTCTACTATACATCTCTTTTATTTCCAAATCAATCCATTTCATTTTTGCTGTTTCCACAAGTTTTTGATCCCAACGAGGATTCGAAGAATTCGTTTTGATTTTCATAAACATTGGGAACAACATATGTTATTTGCATTGTTCTAGAAATCTGCCCCAATAGTAGTATATTGTTTTACGATGACGAGAGTACCATTTTCTGAAGCGAGAGAACAGTTTACCAGCCGGTTCTGGTAATGTTCACGAGCTTCAAAAAATGTTTTCGACGAGTGAAACACTATACTTTTTCTACAACCCTGTTTAAATCATAATAATATGCTAAAAAAGAACGATGAACAAATATTTTATTTTAAATTAAAAATAACAGAATTTCTTTAAACATTACTTATGATTTAAATATTGGTTCATTGTTACATTCGAGCAATTATTCAAAATTATAGGAGTATTACAATCAAGATTTTTATGTATTGAGGTAGACGATGCCACATCTGTTATGTTGTTAACTGATGTCACTCCAGATGAAGATGCGCCGTAATCGGATAGCGTTGTATTTTGTATGGATTGTGAAATTTTGGTTTGTATTTGATTTTTGCTGCTAACTGATTCATCAACATATCCCTCCGCAACGTTACTAGATTTCTAGCTTTTTTAATCGAAGTAAATCACCTCCTGCATTCACTAATAGCGTTGTGGAAGTTCTACGCAAACAATGCCCAGTATATTTTTGGGATCAGGCAAGTTCAAATATTGAGCTATTTGCATAGGAAATTTACTGAATTTATTTATTCCTACAACATGTCTAGTACACGTTCCGTTCTGGTAGTTAATAAAGAAATTGAATTTATTTGGTCCATATCTAGTGGACGGAGGTTCATATACATTTTAGAAATCTCGTAGAAGAACCCAGAAATGTGGAACGACAAGCCCCCGAAATTCCAAAAACTAAGGCTACCTACAAACGTAGATATTAATATCATTAAGAATTTGTCGCAATAATAAAGTAATTAACTTACCTTAGTCATTAAGTATTTAGAGTCGGGTGCATTCTTCAAGAAAGTGTGTATCTCATCGGAAGAATTTTTTTTAGACTTTTGATTTTTAAAACCATCAGATTTTTGTTTAAAAAAAGAACGTAACTTGGGATATTTACTAGTATCGATATTATTTTCAATCGATAAAGTGGTTCTCAACATTGAACACATAGACCATAGCGTCGATGACTTAATTTTTTTTTAAACTATCCAAAATACGCAAGCAGCACCGAAAATGAATTCACGAGATTATCAACTCTCCAATCCATGAATTTTGCATATATTTCTTCATATCTCTTTTTAGATTCCACTGGTAATAAATCCAAAGAGGTTTCCTCAGCTTGATTTGCTATTTCTGGTGGTGTATTTGGAAAATCTAAATCACTTTCCGAATCAGAAATCATGATAACTTAAGAAACTAACAATGCTCTCAGTGCAAACTGACAAGTCTAAACAATCAACGAGGAACGTCAAACTAATGAAACCAGGCAACTAGATATAAATTGTTTTTAAATCTCACGGTATTTTTACGATTCTATTTCGCTTTTTAATTAAACAAAAGTAAAAAAAAAATGCATTCTAATTTCTGTCTTTGTTTATTAATAATTTAAAGTCATCAAAACATTATATACGAGGAGGAAATGATTGAAAATATAAATTTAACTTTGTCACTAGAAAGAAAGTTAACGTTATGAGAATTTCTCTCACTTGCGACGGAAATCACGTTTTTGCTGACGGTATTCTATTAAAAATGACGTCTTTTCGTAAAGGGTTGTAGAAAACACTATTTTTGTACTCACGAGAACCGTTTTTCGTCCCTTGACCGGAAGTCATATCCATGACGACTGGCTAGACGCTGTGGTGTCAATTTTGTGATTGTGTGACACCAAAGCGTCTAGTAGGTCTTCAAGTATACCATCCCTATACAAAGCAGGACAGCTTTGCTAAGAGGTGAATATAACTTCCTGATTTCTAAAAGAATTCAAGAAAATTGTGTTTTGGTAAACTTTGAACCAAAACTAATTGAAATTGGAAGTAGGTTCGTCAGACATGTTTTACAAAGATATTTTATTTTATTTGATGCTATAATTCTGCCAGGTCGTTAATCACCTCCAGTTAATCACAACTCGTAGATCACAACTCGTTAATTACAGATCGTAAATCACAGATTGTTGATCAGAATCATTGATCAGTTCATTGATCAGATTCCAGAAACAGATCTTAATCATCAATTGGATATTTAATCCAGATATGAGATCAATAAAAATACAATAATGAACATGACTAGTTAATTCTTTGTAGAAGATAGATCCCCAAAGCCAAGGAGATTTTGAAAGCCTGGATCATCAACTATTGTATTTAACCAAATATTGGTTATTGGATTGGGATGCCAAGGAAGATCTCAAACAAGACCTTGTGAACGGATCCGTAACAATGGAAACATGTTAAAATTTGAAAGTGGAAAATTATTTTGTAATATGAATCCTACAAATGTATTATATTATGAACAACGGAAACATGTAAGAATTTTAAAGTGGCAAAATTATTTATACAGGGTGAGTCAGAAGTACTTTGACAAACTTCAGGAGGTGATTTCTCACAATATGCTAATATGAATTGTCCAAATAAAAATATGTCCGGAAAAGCTTCGTTTCCAAGATACAGGGTGTTGAAGTTTTATTTTTATTTTCCTTTTTTTTTCTAAATAACTTCCGAAATATAGACCTTAATTTAACGAAAATTGATATTGAGAGGTTTTTTGAGGTGTCGAATTCGAACCTGGAGTTATTATTGCTCTTTCTCGTAGGGGGCGCCACCTACAAGTATTTTTCTCTTTTGAAGATTCATAACTTTTTGAGCGTACTTCTAGCACATTTTTCTTTAAAAAAATCAATTCTTTTATCATTTCTACGTAAAAAACTACCCTTGTTACAAGTCGCTATAAGCAACTGTTTTCTAGATATTTGGGCTTAAAAATTTCAAGTCGATTATTTGATAATGATGCGTGTTTTACCATTATTTTGCATTTTTCACAAAAAAACTAATTTGACGTTTAAGTAAGTAGTTTTGGTTTTTTGTAGGGGGCGCCACCTCGTTTGAAATAGTTATTTTTGTATCAAGGGTGCAAAATCTGTATTTGTTTTAATAAAATTTGCAAGCAATATCAACATTTTATTTCAAGTAATTTTGAATAAGTAGAATAAAATAAAATGAAGGAAAATAAATTGTTCAAAGTGTCCACCTTCAGCGAAGATACAGGCATTCAGTCTTCTAGTCATTGAATCTCGTACCCGCTCAAAAATTATTGGTGTGTTTCTTATTGTTTCACAGGCGTCTACTATTCGGTTTCTTAGATCTTCCTCGTTCGCTACTGGAGTTTTATAAACTAGTGACTTCAAATGTCCTCAAAAATAAAAATCTAGCGGGATTAGATCTGGGGACCTTGGAGTCCAAGCCTGATTAGGTTCTTCTACACCCCTACCGATTCATCGATTTGGATAGACAGTGTTAAGAAATTCCCTGGCTACAACGCTGACATGGGCCGGAGCCCCATCATGCATAAACCACATGCGGATACGAATTTCTAATGGTACATTCTGAAGTAGTCCCGGCAATTCATTCTCTAAAAAGTCTCTGTAAGTTGCGCCATTCAGTCGAAACGGAAGAAAGAAAGGACCTATCAGTAATTATCAATTATTGCCGCCCATACATTTACAGAAAATGTATACTGATAATGTCTTTCACTAACTGGGTGCGGATTTTCCAGAGCCCAAACATGGTTGTTATGAAAGTTTGTGATAGCATTTCGGGAAAAGTTTGCCTCGTCCGTGAAGAGTACATATCTTAAAAACTTGAGGATTTCCAGCCAATTTTCTCAAGAACCACTGACACATAGTAATGCGTTAGAGAAAGTCTCGTGGCAAATGAGCGGGTACCCTTGAATATGGTATGGATAAAATTGTTGATCGTGGATAATTCTCCAAACTGTGGTCTGAGTAGAATTGAGAGCTTCAGCAACTATTCTTGTACTTGTTTCTGGATTCTCCTCGAGAGCGTTCAAACAGCTTCTTCCAATGCTGGAGTTCGGACTGCTCGTGGTCTTCCAATAATATCAGCTGCCCTCTTAAAGCTACCTGTTTCTGCCAAACGACGGTGGAGACTGGTGAATGTTGGAGCTGAAGGCAGTACTCGATTAGGAAATCGCTCCTGGTAAATACGTCTTGCTTTGCGCGCATTGCCATAAACGAAATGCATATCGGCTAAATGAGCATTACTGTTTAAATAATCAATTTTTTCAAAATCAGTGTTTTAAAACTTACAGAAACTTCAACAAAACAACAAAACGTTTAACTGTCACATAATATGTATTTGCCAAAACTACTTACTCAAACGTCAAATTCATTTCCTGAGCATTCTTGCGAAAAATGCAAAATAATGGAATAACTTCAACACGCATTGCCAAATGATCGTCTTGAAATTTTCAAGTCCAAATATCTTGAAAACGGTTGCTTATAGTGACATGTAACAGGGGTAGCTTTTTTACGTAGATATGATAGAAGAATTGATTTTTTTACTGAAAAATGTGCTAGAAGTACGCTTAAAAAACTATGAATCTTCAAAAAAAGGAAAAGACGTGTAGGTGGCGCCCCCTACCAGTAAGAACAATAATAACATTAGGTTCGAATTCGACACCTCAAAAAACCTCTCAATACCAATTTTGATTAATTAAGGTAAGTATTTCGAAAGTTATTTAAAAAAAAACGAAAATAAAAATAAAACATTGACACCCTGAATCTTGGAAACGAACCGTTTCCGGGCATATATTCATTTGGACAATTCATAATAGAATATTGTGAGGAATCTCCCCTTGAAGTTTGTCAAAGTACTTATGCCTCACCCTGTACATATGAATTCTACAAATGTATTTGTATTATGAACCAGGAATTGAAGTATAATTTTAAAGGTTCATAGCTTATTGTGTAATTTGGATAATGTTTATCTACAGAAATTGATAGAGAATAAGTTGGGTGAAGTATTTTTAACTGTAGATGGCGTCCAAATTCTAACTTTACAAAACCAACTTCATTTTCAGGAAATTAAAATTTTTGGAAATTTTAATCACTTCATTAATTGAACCACGGCCCTTGCCTCCGCAATAAGAGTTAGCCACTCGCACTTTTTTAGGATTTAACAACTTTGAAAAATAAAATAGAAGTGGTTTTATTGTCTCGCCTTCTCTCGGCTCTGATCCGAACGAGACTTTTTCAAATTATTATTGATAGGTAATTAACAGCAGCTCGATAGTAATATCCAACCGATATTGATTTTAGGAGATTGTTCTATTCCTTGAGTATTGGAACATACTTTTGTATATATAATATAACTTGTAAGATCGTTAGAGATTCTAGAGATGAAACTGAGAATTCACTAACGTCTACCTGAGTGCTGAGCGATATACACTACACGCCAGGGCCGAGGACACAATCGATTTTCACGAAAAATAGTATTAGGAGGCGTGGAAACTATACGATATTCAAACACCCTCATATATTGCAGTAGAATTCTGAAGCTTTCAAAATTGTTAGAGATTCCGAAGATGGATATATGGATTCTCTGACGTCGTATTCGCTGCATAGCAGGGCGATTGAACTGTCGATTTTACGAAAAATAATGCATGGGAGTTGAATAGATTTTCAAATTAGTATTTAAATTTAAAAAATGTGATCTTACGAGGGTAGTCCCAGAATTACCCGGCCTAACAAAGAAAACACAAACATTTGGAAACATTTTTATTTCCCTACATCGTCTCCTTTTAGTTCGATAAACTTTTCCCAGCGACGTTTAATAGCTTCGATACCCTATCTATAGTGAGAATCGAGCACCTCAAAAATAGCCATCAACCGCAGACTTCACCTCTTTATTGTTGGCAAATCTTTTGCCACCGACACATTCGAGGAGGCTGAATCTAGCGAATCGGGTGCGTGAGGAAGCAATTCTAAAGTTCGATTTTGGCTATTGCGATGTTGGATGTGTGAACCGGTGCATTTCCTTGATGAACATTGTTTTTCGCCTAATATGGGCGTTTTGTTTTAAATTCCATCACTCAAACGCTCAATAAGATTATCCACAGTCAATTACTGCAAAGGCGATAGAACCCCGCCTTGGGGACAACCTTTTTCTGCTGTCATTCTGACCGTGATTTTACTTTTCAGCATTGCATGTATACATCTGATCAGTGACGTGTTTATATTCCTCTCGTCTGATCTAGTGATGGAGGTGTTATCGAAAACACCCTCTATATCTATGATTGCAAATAGAGTAATTTCTTTGACCGAGTATGTCTTTTCAATGCATTCAACCAGGTAATGTAGGGATAATTGTCGATTTGCCTGCTTGATAGGTGAACTATTTTTTGTGAAACGGTCTGTCCAAGAGGATTTCACTTCTTATATAGCAGTCTATAATTTTCTCCAATGTTTTCAGGAGAAAGGAAGTGACACTGCTATAAGACTCTGGTTCGTCTGCTGAACGTCTCCCAGTCTTTGGTATGAACCTCACGGCAGCTTCTCTCCAGGCTCTCGGTATATAACCAAAAATACTGCCTTTTCAGGAACGGTTTCATTGTCTCAAGACCATTTTGTAATAGAGCGGGAAATATTCAGTCCTTTCCGGGCGATTAAAAAGATTTGAAGCTTTTAATAGCCCATTCGATTTTTTGGTCGTGAACATTTTGGCTGGATCTATTGGGGTTTGTAGCAGCCCCTTCCAGGTAAAAACTTTGCGGTTCGTCTTCAGCAACCAGGAAAGTGTATACAGTGCTCGTCTAAAGCCCGTTCCCCCTACTAATTTTTGAACCACCTGGTATATTGCAACGAAATTTGGAGGGCTTACATAGGAGATGAATACATACATTTTCATGGAAAAATCATAGCTAAAAGTTTCAAAATTAATAGAACACCCCGTATATTATTCCATTTTCGAAATCTGCTTATAATTCTCAACCGTTTTCTCCTATACACTTTACTCCTAAATTCAATTGTTTTCGAAATATTAACGTTTGAAAAGTGACATTCCGGTTTAAAATAAAGTATGAATTTTGGTCACTTCCGGTAAAATATTTTGCTAACTAAACATTGTTTATTAATTTGTAGTTAAATATCCCAGTGAATTCGACTAATAAGAGGCGCAAAGAGAGTTTATTAAGGATAAACAATACCGCTTACCGGAAAATCTCGAAGCCTACGAATGTGTTCTGTAAATTCACAATCAAAACAAATTAGTTGGCTAAAAAATTATATTTTATTTTTGAATAACACTTTTATTTAACCCCAACAATTATTTCATCAAGTGAGTGTTCAATGTGACCCCCTCCTTAATCTTGACAATAAAGTGCCCTATTATAAATAGCTCCTCTCACGTTGATGAAAGTCTGTTCATCTATTTCTTCACATGTGTCTATTATTCTGCGTTCCAACTCTTCTATTGTTTGGCATTCAGTGGCGTAGATTTTTGACTTCAGATACCCTCAAAGGAAAAAATCTAGAGGTGTAAGATCCGGAGATCTTGGTGGCCATTCTGTACCTATCCATCGCCCAGGAAAGTTTGTATCGATGAACTCTCTAGCCCTGTTATCGAAATGGGGAGGTGCCCCTCCTGTGGAAATATGATTTCACAATTTTCAAACTCTTCCTGATTGTTTAATACAATTTGTCTTATTCGAGGTTCAATTTCAGTTTCTAAAAGATTTCTGTAAGATTGCCTCTGATGAAAATCGGTCCAACAACGCGATTGCCCAAAATCCCGCCCAAACAATCACCTTTTTAGGGAAATTGAGTATGTCCCTCTCTGAAAATATGCGGATTAATATCGCTCCAGTATCGTACATTCTGTTTATTGACTTTTCCATTAAGAAAAAACGTGCATTCGTCTGCGAAACATACACGTTTTAGGAAGCCCCTTTTTCTTGTTAACCACTCACAAAATTCAACCTTCCGGTCTGGATCATCCTCCGTGAGAGCATGCAGGATTTTCATTTTATAGGGAAGAAACTTTTCTTTTTTTAGGACTCTTTGGACACTTTTTGAACTTACTCTACAGGATTCAGCAACTGCAGACGTCGACTGAGTCGAATTGATTACCATTTCAGCTACAATTTCTACGTTTTTTTCTTCTGAAAGAGGCGGTCTTCCTGATCTTGGAGCATCTTTCAGCATTCCAGTTGCTTGGAGCTTATTCAAAATTTGCGCAAATATGACCTCGAAATAGGATTCTCGGGAAATCTATCATTAAACATACGGATTGCCAGATGATAATTTCTTCCAGCTTTTCCAAATATCAAAACTGCTTCAAATTTATCGTCTAAACTACGAGCCATGATCACACTTTTCATAAAAGGATTCAGGCTCTCAACGGACTATTTGACAGTTATCAGTTCAGTTTGACAGTGAACAAGATGTTACCGCAACATCAATTTTTTTCCGATGCAAACTTGATTGAAAGTGTTTTTGGTTGGGTTTGAAATCACCAAAATGTCAATATTTCGAAAAAAATTGAATTTAGGAGTAAAGTGTATTCGAGAAAACTGTTGAGAATTATGAGCAGATTTCGAAAATGGAATAATATACGAGGTGTTCTAATTAAAAAAAATATTGAAGATGGCGCTCAGCCGCCATTTTAAAACTTTTAGCTGTGATTTTTTCATAAAAAAGTGGGTTTTTAACTCCTTTTCAAGCTCAAGTATGTAGGAGTACACTTATTCACCTCCCTTAGTTTTCTGCATATTCTCCGTTCGGCTTTTTAATTAGACCGATACCGTTGCTATGTTCTCTGGAAAGGACTTTCTGGATATTAACCTGAGTAGTGGAAAAATTAAGATCCAAACTGCTCACCAAATATCTTAAAAAACTCGGAATCAATGGACTCAAATTTTTTTACCACCCTCTAATAGAATCACATATTCAATCTGGAATTTCGGTTTGGAGGGGGCGGGAGTTAGCATATAACACCACATAGAACAACTTCAAGCTATACAAAAATATTTAACAAAATATATTATAAAACAAAAAAGATAAACTTTTGGAAACATTTTTTATAAATAACTATAAAAATATTTTAAAAAAAACTGCAAAAACAATTGGTTAGGATCATTCTATTAAATGGCCACAAATTATCTGCCAAGTTCCCAATGTTAAAAGAAATGGCAATTCTAAAAAGGTAAATATTTTATGTTCCACTAATTATCTAAATGATATTTCACTAGTAAAAATCAATAAAAAAATATGGTAAAGGTATTCACTGAAATATAACACGATCGTCAAGATAATGAGATCAAAAATATTGTGTGAAGGCAAAATAAAAGTTTTATTAAAAAATCACAACTAATTACGTCGAAATTATTCACAGAGAAATGTACCAATATTACATTCAATCTTACCAAATATAAACTTCTGGACAAGTCATGAAATAGAACCGTTTCCTTTTGGTTGGTCGAATCAGGAAGAGCAGATCAAGGATTTCCTCAATTAATTCAAATGCTGCTGCGCAGAATCGTGCAATTAAATATATTTATATATTTGACGTCGGCCGTTTCCTACCACTATGTCTAATCACATACTCCGGTGAGCACAATTCTCCCAACCGGACATTCTGACAAATCTTCTGGTGTTTCCAAACAGAGGTAGGGATCTTTAACGAGCTCAGCATCCATAAACTCGGAACCGCCATCTCAACGGCCCCGTCGAAGGCCGACATACCTATCTCTCGCTATATCTCGTGCTCATTGATATAACGCCTGCAGCTGGATTCAGTTTACGATAGACTTTCGTCAACCTGACCAGCCATGCTGTGCCCCCCAATTAAATATTCATCAGAGATCTACATTAACTTGATCGATCGTATCGGTTCGAGATCAAATGCCTGAACTATTGACCGCTAGGTGACATCTAGCGGTCAATAGCTTAGGCATTTGGTCTTAATCTAATGATTCCTTCAGTACCTCGGTTTATGAACCAAATAAGTTAATCAAATCAGAAGTTTTATTTTTCCATTCCTAGATAATACAGGGGGCCCAGGAGTGCGTGCAAATTCCTTAAGTATTTTTCTATCCGAGCTATGGACTTTTTTTAAAGAATATTTCATTTCCTATATATGAATGCTCGGTTAGGTCACCATTATGTTTCACACAAGCTGCTTGATTTTTAGTAAATGAGCCCCGAATTCTAGAAAGCATTGCTCATTAGTTGAATGGAAGGCTTCCGTGATCCTGTTTTTCATATCATCTGCAGTTTTTGGACTATCTCTGAAAACCCTTTTTTTTCGCGTACCCCCATGGAAAAAATCTATAGGAGTAAGGTCTGAGGATGGTGCAGGCCGAAGAATATTCAACGTTGGATACGATTGATCTAAAAATTCTTGCACTTTCCTATGCACTGCAACACCATCGTGTTGCAACCACATGGTCCTTCTGGTGTACAAATCCACTTCTTCTTACATTCTGGGAAGATGTTCGCGAAGAAAATATAAATAACTTTCACCATTCAGCACATTGTCGAAGCTGTAGGGTCCAATAATGTGATTTCCAATAATTCCTCCCCAAACGCTCTTGGTGATCAACAGGCCTCAACCAGTGATAATTTTCCATCAGAATACAGAATTTTGTTTAAAGTATTATAATCCTCGTCAGTCATGCCATTCATTTGAATAGAAAACGCAACTATTTGCAAAATTATTACCATACAATTCTTGATGTAGGTTCAGAAGATAAGAGTGGAACTCATGTTTCAATATTATTCTGTTCACACTACTTTGTGAAATATCCGTTTCCGCTGCTATTTTCCTAGTGCTCAAGTGAGGATTTTCCTGAAGCATTAATAAAACTGCAACTCATTTTCTTCATTGATCCAACCAACAACAATTTCCTTTTTGGTATACACTCCAGTGAGTTCAAACCGATCTCTTAACTTTTAGAATGAAGACACCCGTGGAGTTCTCGCTTCTGGATATTTTTATGCTAGATTTGTTTGCCCAGTGGACCATATTCACTAATTCTCGCGAGTGAAATTCATTATCAACAATTAGACTGAAAATTATTGAAACTACACGGATGTGTCATAGGACTAGGCACAGATATAAGGAGGTTTTCTAGGCATCGATAGAATTTGTGAAATTTAGTAAGTTACACCTAGGATATTAGATTAATTCTACACGACCACGATAGCGATTGCATCAGTTGATACAGTGTGAAGAAACTTTCTATTACTTGTCATGTAATGAGCGATTTTATATAATACTTTAATGCGATTATCAATCATAATGCAAAATTGCTCTAGAAGGAATGCCTCGTGCCATATAAAAATTCAATCCACCCCCATTTAGGGGTAGTTTGTACCTTGATTTTTCTAATACTCTGGTGACCGGGGATTTCCAGCTAAGAATTCCATTGAAACGCTGAAATATAGATTGCACGAAACATATTTTTTGTGTCGCCATAAAAAAAATCAAATCAGTCCCCTCATAAGAGTAGTTTATATCTGCGATTTTTCGAGAAACTTTGTTGGCCGAGGATTTCCGGTGAATATATATCTTTGAAACGGTAGGAAATTATTGCATAAAACATATTATTTGTGCCACCATGAAAAATTCAAATCAGCCTCCTCATGGGGGTGGTTTATACTTGAGATTTTTGGAAGAACTTTGCTGACCGGGGTATAAAATGAATATATTTCATTGAAACGCTGGAATATGATGGCAGAAAACATTTTATTCTTGCCACTATAGGAAAAATTTACGTCAATTACCTTGTAAGGGTGGTTTACACTTGCGATTTTTCGAAAAACTGCTGACCGACGAAAGAAAATTAGAGAATAAATAATGAACAATGAATAATGAACAATTCAGCTGCTAGAACAAGACGGATAATCACGGATTTACTCTTTATGTACAGAATCATAAAAAATTGTTATGATTCTCCTAATTCAGTGTCTATGATTTTTTATCATGTGCCTCAAAGATACACTAGAAATAGACAATTACTTACCAGCCCCAGTTACAACACGAATTTGGGAAAAAATTCTCCAATCACCAGAATGTGTTACTCTTTCAACAAATATTGTAATAATCTAGATATATTCTCCATGACTTTCAAGTTTTTCAAAATAACTGTAAGACATATTTTCAATTCATAATGTTATAATGATTACAGTTTAGATTATTCCTGTACCTCTTAGACTACCGAAATATTTATTGTTATTATTTTTATTAGTGGATGCTTGTATGGGTTTCACCTGTTTGTATCCCAAACTTGAAATAAATAAATAAATAAATGAATTCAGTCTCTACCCTCGCGCTCTCGCTCATTTGAATCACGAGCGCTCGCTTGAGGCGTTTCCACGATTCTCAGCCTTCCCTATCTTGCACTTATCATACGCAATAATTTAGACACTTCTTATGGCAATAACTGTATGGCTACGCGTGTTTAATTTCTTCTATAAAATTTGTTACTCACCTTTTAATAATATACTAGTTTTTCAAAAAGATCTGAATGGAGAATTTTTAGTTATGCCTTAAAATGTGGTGTCCGCGGTAGCTCACTATAGGGATTACGTGTTAAACGTTGCAACTTTGAAGCCTTATATCTCGCTTTCGGTGTGGTGAATGATTCCAAAAATGTAATATGATACAGTTAATAATGTTAACTGAAAGTGGTATGAATATAAACGAAATCTGATTGGAAGTGGATTTCACGACAACTACCTCAAGTTCAGGTGAATGGTTATACTCATCTACGCCTTCGATTTATTTGGCAAAATAGACATCAATACATTTTCCAACTTCTAAATCACGAGTGAAATTTACATTTGGCAAATTGGTTTTCGAACTATTCAAATATCGATATGATATAAGCTTTACCTATACTGTTTCTTGAGTTGTTTTCTCATAAAATGTATATCGATCCAGTTGGAAGAACCTGACAATATCTAATCTCTCAAACATATTGCAGGAGCTATTCCGGCAGAAAAAAATTTGCAAACTAAACCGGTCTCCCAAATATACCATACAGTTTAAGACGAGCTTGAAGGTTAGGGCGAATTCTATAGTTTATTATGCGAGTACATTGAACGTGGATGATGAAGACAGGGGTGGATTTTCATCCACGTCAAAATGGACCAGGTTTTTATTCTCATTTTATATTTTTTTAAAAGAGGAACTAGTTTTATCATTGTAATTTCATAGGATATTTCATCACCAATCGATGATATCGAGACTTAGGCTAACACAATTATTTTTTCTCTTATACCTATGACACTGAAAAAAAATCGATTCAAAATCTTGAGTTCTAATGTTATCGCATAAACGCTCTCTGAAAAATATCTGCCCTTGATGTTTGAAGCTCACGGATCCTGCTATTACGGGACCTATTTCTAGTATTTTTAAATATTGAAATTATTGTGACAGCCTTGCAGTTGGGGAGCCAGTGACTATCCTTGTGACAGCCTTGAAGTTGAGTAGACATTAGATTACCTTGTGACAGACTTGTATTTGATAAGATAGTGGATGTTCTGGGAAACGAGAACCTAGAATACATTACAAAGATAAAATGAACATATGCAATGACGTAATAAGGCACATCATAATATAAACGGCAGAGACAACGACCTCTACTAACGGAGACGCAGAAAGAACAGACTTCGAGAGGAAAGTAATTGGGATTATACCCGGATAAAAAGGAGTTGAATACTGAAGTCAAATAAATATGGAATCAGACAACTGTTGAAGTAAGGAAATGTAGTGATATACATAAAAGCACAAAGAATAAGATGGTATCGACATATATACAGAAATAGAGCGAAGTGAGACAACGGATTAGATGGGAAGACAACTAGAGAAAGCAAAATAGAGAACAATCATAAATGAAAGAAGTTCATGGAGAGAAATGGGGTGTAAGACAAAGACACAACAAACTTAAAAAAAGCAAGGAAAATATGTGGAAAAATTCAATCTTGTTACAGAATTGCTGTTGAGGGTTATTAGAAATTGACTACTACTTTCTTAATCGAGAATGGGAAGTTTTATCAGTTTTTCGAAGAATATATTTTAGCATTAACAGGATTTACACAAATATTTAATAATTATATATGAGAAAACTAGACTGTCAACAAATATAACACACTATTCAGTATGTAGGTTATTCATTGTGCAGGGATGTTTCTGAAATCTGAACTGAAAGTGTTAAATATGTGAAAATATAAGCAACTGTAGAAGGGCAAACAAATTAGTTCGATCCTATAAGTAACTACATTTACCAATTGACGATGGTATTGTATTCGATATTTTTTCAGATTCAGGTAACAATGTATTATGAAATTTTTTAGGAAAAAAAAACAAAATGGCGGCTCCAATATGGCGGTAAATTTTTGTGATTATGGTCCGATTCCATTCAAAATTAGTATCTATGGGTTTTCGGGGTCGGATATTATGTTTTTTTGTCAAAATTCATAAAATATAGATGACGGCTCCAAAATGGCGGACGAATTGTGTGATTATTGTCCGATTCTATTCAAAATTGGTATGTGGGGGTTTTTGGGGTCAAAGTTTTTTTTACAAGCTTTTATTCAGTTTCACATGTGCCTGTGTCTGTCTGTGTGTCTGTCTGTAATCAAATCTTGCAAGTTAAATTTGACCCACTTCTAGTCGTCCGATTGATTTGAAATTTGGCAGGTGTTCATAATTCCGGTGACAATGCATTATGAATGGCGGCTCCAATATGCCGAACAATTTCTGTGATTATGGTTCGATTCATTCAAAATTCAAAAATAAATCAGATAGAAATTACTGAACTAGTTATTTGATATCATAAGTACCTAAAAAATTAAAAATGAATCAACGAAAAATGTTTATAAACAAGCATTTATTAATCGCTAATAAAAAAAAAAGTTAAAAATAAAAATCAAAGACAAGCTTTCATTTATACAAATGCACTAAAAAGGAAAAAATCATTTCTTTCATTGTTTGATTAGGTTATTCTATGAGTAACAGATTCAAGAGCTTGCCACGGATACAAAATAGGTAATCTTGCGCGGCAATCTTTTGGATCTGTTACTCACAGGATAACCTATATCAAACAATGAAAGACATATTCTTTTTTCTTTTTAGTGCATTTGTATAAATAAAAGCTTGTCTTTGATTTTCTTTTATAATTTTTATTTCAGTTAGATTTTATATACATTGATTGGAAATATTATATGGAAATTCTCAAATAGAGATGAAAAAACGCATGTTGCAACTATGACCATGATGTCGTTACTTTAAACCAGTCGTTATAATGCCCAAGAGAACTTTCAATCTGTAGTTGTCTGTGTGTAACACAATCTCTATAAATCCTGAAGAAAGGACACACCCTAACGTTACTATCCAAGTTGATCGCAATTCAATTAAATTAAAAATAACACAACTTCCATATGTTCGATTTCTATTGCATTATTGAACCATCTTCATTCCAATTGAACCAACTTCATTCCAATAGTAGATAACAGGCAATACTGTGACTGCATTAGGCTACTTATTGGCGATCTTTCCATCTGAAGACTAGACACTATACAAAAAAACTGATCTACTACGAACTATGGCGGGCAATGTCCCAATATCGGATCATGCGTGAATGTCCACGCTTGATGAGCCCCTCGGGCGGGACATACTTTGTAGCATTAAGAAAAAAAGAAATATTTTCTTACATCAAAAAATTATCAGTCTGTTGATCTAGAAATGAGCTTTTTTTCGTGCTATTCCAGCAGTAGATTTTTCAGTATAACGTACCGTTTATCAAATGAATAGAAACAAAGGTTCGCCAAAATCTAACAAAAATTTCAAAACAGCTGAAATTCTGGATTCAGGTAGTTGGATGTACAACTCCAGAAGTAATGGAGATATCAAAAAATGTCTTGCATAAAAGTTGTACTCGTTATTTTTCTACAAAAATGTATCCTATAACCTATCCTAAGGCCCGGTTGGAATTGCGCGGGACGAAAAATGGCCTCAATTTTTATATGATTGGACTAGTCAGTCGATGTTCTCTGCTACAAAGAGCTGCTTGAAAGAAGCCAAAGCACATGAAATGCAGAAAAACTCCCATCTTCCACATCAGACTAGTTCCAAAGTTTTAACAAAATCCAATCATAATACAAAGAGTGTTCAAAGATTTAAACATCTGTGAGTACACATTTTGGTTAATAAATTCATAAGGAATCATTGCCACGTTAATTCCTTGGGCCTTTGTGTTGTTCGAGGTGGATATATAAGCACTTGGCTTTGAGAATGGCATTCTAATTTTTTGAATAAGTATTGTTCTTTTCGAATTATTCTAATTTTCCTGGAGATACGTACAGAACCCGACTTTTTTCAAGAAAAATACCTCCGAATTACATGTTAAAATACTTTCTTCCGACGAAACTGAGAGTAATCCGATTGAACAGGGCTAATAAATCCACCTCCAACATGGAATTCAAGAAAATAAGCCAATATGTCCGGAAATGCATCGTTTCTGAGATACAGGGTGTTGAATTTGAAATTTTATTTTGAATTTTTTTAAATAACTTTCACTAAAGATAAAGATTTTGCTTTTCGCTTTAACTTTAAATTTAAATATTGTCTTTTATTTGAGGTTGAGGGTACTTCTGGCGTGAATGCGCCAAAAACACTCACAGGTACCAAGTACTTCACAACCTTTACACTTTCCAGTCTGTCCACTCCAGATTGTAGGAAAAGAAAAGCAGTATCAGAAACAAGATCAGCAAGTTCTAGTTCTGGATCTCTGTCATCTTTTGTCGTACGCACTAGCAAATCTACTAAAGACGAAATTGACAAACATATTGCCAGAGCCCTCTACGCTACAAACAGCAGTTGTATGGAGGAACCGGAAGTAAGAAAAACTATAGCTCTTTTACGTCCTGGATACATACCACCTTCTCGATATGATGTTTCTAATGAATTGCTTGATGAAATTTATAATGCTTTGAAAATTTGTCGGCAACATTTGTGTGTCTGTCACTCAACAGACAGAACAACCAGTCACTTAACAGACAGAACAACCAACACTATCGTGTGGCCCAGATGGAGTACCAGGTTTTCTGTTGAAAAAATGTATTTACTCTCTGTGTAAACCACTACACCCTCTGTTTAACTTATCAATAAAATACTGCTCCTTTCCTGAATACTGGAAAAACTCCTATATTATTCCCATTCATAAATCCGGCCCAAAGAATATTGTTTCAAACTATAGAGGTATCTGCAAACAATCTGATATACCTGAATTACTAGATAAATCAATTTCGGTACAAATTTCATGGGCTTTCAAACAAATCATAAGATCCGAACAAAGTGGTTTCTGTCAAGGTCGCTCAACATCGACAAATTCCTAACTGACGGAATCTTAACAGCAGCAATGGTTATTTAAGTAGAAGATCAACTTTTATAATGAAATAAATAAAATACTGTACAAGTTTTTTTATCTGTCTTAATCATATATACATTACAACCGAAAACAATAATCTACAATCTAGATATGAAAATATAAGTTCTGCTTTCCAACACTCCCACTAGAATTCATATTTTCCGGTCTTCAAATCTTAGTCCCATTTTTTCGGCATAATAAACATGTTTTCTTGAAAAACTGGTTTTGTAAGCACATCTGCAACCATTTCATCTGTACTGATTGATTTGGGGGATATATTATTCATCTCAATATTTTCCCGTATGAAATGATGGCGTAGGTCGATATGCTTGGTTCTTCCATGGTACGCATCATTTTTAGACATTGCAATTGCACTCCGATTATCACAAAAAATAACAGGAATATCAGTATCTAGTTCGAATTCAACCATGAAATTTTGTAACCAAAGAACCTCTTGACAACTTGCTGCTAGAGCCATATATTTTGCCTTCAACAGTTGATAAAGCCACTGTTGGCTGTTTTTTGCAATTCCATGTAATAGCACCACCCTGTAGAATGAAAACGAATCCTGACACTGATTTTCTTTCATCTATGTCACTTGCCCAGTCGGAATCACAAAATCCAACTAAGTTTGAATTTTCATTATTCGAAAACTCAAGTTTTGTTCCTGTAGTTCCTCGTAAATACCTGAAGATTCTTTTTACAGCATTCCAGTGACATTTACCTGGATTTTTGTTAAATCTGCTGAGATAATTCACGGCAAAAGCTAAATCAAGTATCGTAGCATTGGCTGCATAAAGAATGCTACCTATCGCTTCCTGATATGGCACTTTTTTCATATCTTCTCTTTCACTCTTATATTGGGGACCCATTTCTTTGGACAACTTCTGGTTTGGATCAATGGGTGTTTTGATAGGATTACAATTTTGCATATTGAATCGATTCAAAATTTCTTCAATATATATCTCCTGGTCAATCCATAATTTACCTTTTTTTTGTAACGGGTTATCCTTATTCCCAAACAGAAATGAGCCTCATGTAAATCCTTCATTTTGAATTTCATCATCAGCTGCATTTTACATGTTCCTTATGCTGCTTATTATTGGGAAAAATAAGTAGATCATCTACATACACGGCAATAAATAGCAAATGTGGATCAGCTATCTTGAAATAAATGCATGGGTCGACTTTAGATCTGATCAGACCAATTTCTTGAAGAACTGTGTCTAATTTCTGATTCCATGCTCTGCTGGCTTGCTTTAGTCCATATATTGCCTTCTTCAATCGGCACACCTTTCTTTCTTCTCCAGGAATAATGAATCCTTCTGGCTGAGTCACATAAATTTCCTCCTTCAAATCGCCTTGCAAAAATGCACTGACAGCATCCATTTGATCAATGTCCATGTCAAATCTGACAGCAAGTGCAAATAGATACCGGAGCGATTCGTAACGTACAACTGGTGAGAAAGTTTCTTCGAAATCTACACCTGGTTTTTGTGCAAATCCTTTCACAACAAGTCTCGCTTTGAATCTCTCTATGTTACCGTTTGCATTTTGTTTTGTTTTGAAGACCCATTTGGTTCCTATAACCTTCCTGTTCTGAGGTAAATCTGATAATACCCACGTATCATTTTCTTCCAGTGCCCCCATTTCTATTTTCATTGCCTCTATCCAGAAATATTTGTCATCCCTGTCCATAATTTCATCAATTGATGAAGGATCATCCTTTTCATGATGTTCCGCTCGAAAGCACACAAAATTATAAAATTTAAACGACGAAGTTCCGAAGGTTTTTCTTCATTATTCCTTTGAATGTCACTTTGTGTAGAATTGCAATTCATCGGTTCGGATTCCTCGAAATGTGTTTCTTGAATCTCCCTCTGTTTCGTTATTTTCATTCGTGAAAATTGGTGAAAATTCAGACGAAATCAACATAGGAACTGACTTTTCCTCTGACGTTTGGTTATCAAATTTATTTTCAAGAAAAATCACATCTCTCGATATCATTATTTGTTTTGTCGTCAAGTTGTATAAACGGTAACCTTTTATATTATCGGCATACCCCACAAAAATACATTTTCCACTTTTCGGATCCCATTTCCGTCTTTTTTGTTTTGGGATGTGAGCCATAGCTTCACATCCAAAAATGCGAAGATGGTTCAGATTTGGTTTCTTTCTGGACCAAATTTCTTCAAAAGTGATGTTTTGGAGTATTTTTGTAGGAGATCTGTTGATCAAATATACAGAGGTTGAAACTGCCTCGGCCCAAAATTATTTTTCCAGTCCTGAATCGGCTAGCATACACCTTGATTTTTGAACTATAGTTCTGTTGAATCTTTCGGCTATTCCATTTTGCTCTGGCGTATAAGTGACAGTTGTTCGGTGTTTTATACCAGATTTTTGGAGGAAATTTGCAAAAGATCGATTTTTGTACTCAGTCCCATTATCAGTGCGAATCATCTTGATTTTCTTTCCAGTTTCATTTTCTGCATAGCATTTAAAATGTTCGAAAGATTCCAGCACTTGGTCTTTTGTTGCAAGAAAATAGACAAACACCTTACGGGAGAAGTCATCGATGAATGTTAAGAAATATCTTGATCCGCCAATTGATTTAACTTCCATGGGACCACATAAGTCAGAATGTACAAGCTCTAAAATTGCTGATGCTCTGTTCCCAGAATATTCAGAAGGAAGCCGGTGTTGCTTACCTTTCAAACAAGAAATGCATGTTTCATTGCTTGTATTTTCTAAATTTACACCATGTACAATACCGTTTTTAAGTAAAATCATACTGTCACTACTTAAATGTCCTAATCGTCTATGCCACGTAGTTCTGTCTATCACATTTCGCGAAGATGTAACAAGTGCAGTGTCTATCGGTGCACAATCAAGTTCATACATATTATTGCTCATAGTTCCGGTTGCAACCAAAAATCCGTTTAGGTCAAAAATTTCACAACCTTTCGCGTCTAAATACACTTTATGTCCGTTTTTAGTGATTTGACTAACACTCAATAAGTTTGTAGCAATGTCTGGTACGAACAAAACATCTTTCACAACCACTGTGTCTCTAGAACCATTTGCATTCACTTCTAATGTTATTATTCCTGTCTTCAGTACAGGTATCCGTGCTTCATTGGCAATAACAATTTCGGATTTATTAAAAATTGATTTTTCTAACCAATCTTCTCTTCTGGTCATGTGCGCTGTGGCCCCTGAATCAATGTACCATTTTTCATTATCAGCATTGTTTCCCAAATGTCGAAAATGGAATGATTTCGGTACACCTGATTGACATCTCACTTTTGAACCATCACATTCATAGGACTTATGACCATATTTATTACATTTATAGCATCTCGGCCCTTTTGATTTGTATTTGTGGATAAAATGCTTTTTTCTATATTCCTCACTATTACTGATGAATGCACCATCATGATGGGATGCTTTTCCAACAACATTCGACTTGATATCTTGTAAAAGTTTTGTCTTGATCGAATCACCTGTTATGCTTGTGCCTGAACTTTCAATCCCCATAATCATTGGTCTGTATTCATCTGTGAGGCCAGCAAGCAGAAGAGTTCCAACCCATTCCTCACTAACTCGAAATCCAATAGGATTCAGTTTGTGAGCTGTTGAAATGATTGTATTGACATATTGTTCAACAGTGTCTGCATTTTCAAGTTAGGTTGTGATCAATGTTCGGAGAAGACCTACTCTTCTGGTTAAACCTGAATCTTCAAAAGCTTTGTTTAACTTCTACCACGCCTCTTTTGCAGTTGTGGTTTCTTGAATATGAACGAAAATGATTGGATCCACGGACAGGATTATTTTTGATCGTGCTTTCGTCACTTTCCTGGTATCGTTTTCTGTACCAAGAACACATTCCCACATACCCTCGTGTTCGAGATAAGACTGCATGGCAAATTTCCATGTTGAGAAGTTCTCACGACCTTTCAACTCGATTTGAAAATTTGAACTTGAACTTGTCATTTTCTCGGGAAAGTTTCTTCTCGGCAAAATAATTTCATCACTCTACTGGGCCCATAACCTGATGGAATCTTAACAATGGTTATTTAAGTAGAAGATAAACTTTTATAATGAAATAAATGAAATACTGTTACAAGTTTTTTTATCTGTCTTAATCATATCATATATACATTACAACCGAAAACAATAATCTACAATCTAGATATGAAAATATAAATTCTGCTTTCCAACACTAACCTACCAACACAAAATTCTAGAAGCCTTTTAAAAACGACAACAAGTTGATAGTATTTATACAGATTTCTCGAAGGCCTTCGACCAAGTAAACCATGCTATTCTTCTGGCTGAGTTAGGTTCACTTGGCTTGGGAAAAAACTGCCTCTAGTGGACTGAAAGCTTTCTGTCTGGCCGTAGCCAGTGTGTACGCATAAACAACTATTTCTCAAATGCCATATCCGTTACATCAGGGGTCCCGCAAGGGTCCCATTGCGGCCCTATTCTCTTCAACTTATTTGTGAATGATATTTATGATGTAATAGTTAATTCGGACATTCTAAGTTTTGCTGATGATGTGAAATTGTTTATGAATGTAAGTTGTTTTCATGATTGTCTACTCCTCCAGGCCGACCTGGATATATTCAGTGAGTGGGCATCAATAATTAAGTTCATGTTAAATGTTACAAAATGTTTTTCGATAACTTTTGCTCGAATAAAATCCCCAGTTGTTTTTGATTACAACCTCGGAGCAAAACCATTAAGCAAAGTGAATGAATTAAGGGATTTAGGCATACTCCTTGACACTAAATTGTCTTTTAAAAGTCACTACAACAAGCTAAGAAATAACGGAATGAAAAACCTGGGATTCATTTTCAGGAATAGTCATCATTTCTCAGTTGAAACATTTAAATTGCTCTACATATCACTAGTCCGTCCAAGTCTCGAATACTCATCAGTGGTGTGGTCACCCAGCTATTCATGTGATACTAAACTGATTGAGTCAGTACATAAAAAGTTTCTGAGACATTGCGCATTTAAAATGGGTATTGTCCGTGTGGACTTCCACATTGACTACGCATTCATTGAACAGTCATTAGTCATCCAGTCTCTGGAAATTCGTAGAACTTTTTTTGATTTCTGTTTTTTATTCAAAATTGTCAATGGTCTGATCGACTGTAATTCCATTCTGACACAGTTGAGGTTCAACACACACTTTAGAACTAGAGATCGGAAATTGTTTTCAATTCAATTTTATCCTAACAACTACACCGGTCATGGCCCCTTAGCAAGACTACCTCGTAATTTCAATGATATTCATGGTTCTATTGACCTATTTGATATTACGCTTACCCAATTCAAGAATAGATTGAGATCCGTATTAGAAATGCAAAATATATAATAATTTAAGGAAATTTATTTAAAATTTTTAGGGAATTCTATATAATATAATATATTTAATGACAACTTAGACCTAGTTATATTTATCATTGTACTTATATGTAAAAATGGTAGATCCGTATAAATAAATAAATACATAAAAACATGGATCTTCCTTCTTAGTAGATAATCTTGATACTTCTTGGAATCCACATACTTCTGTATATTTAACAAAAATTGCAACAGCACTCATAAATAATCTTAAAACCGAATATGTAGTTTTGTCACAGATAATGAAACTACTATGGCTGCAATGTGCAATGCGACATCAGATAAAAATATCTACTACTGACTTGAACCTTATTACTTATGGTTGTGCTACACATATTTTAAATTTACTATGTAAGGATTTGGAAATCGCTTATATTAAAGGACATGTTGTTCACATTGCGAAATACTTCCATAACAACCATTTTGCTTTTGCAGCATTTGCCAAAGGAGACAAAAAACTATAACTTTTGCCAAATGATGTCAGATGGAATTCGCTTGCCGACTGTTTAGACTGTTTCGTTGAGTCATGACCCATACTTTTCAAAATTGCTGAGGAGAACAAAAACGAAATTGACAATATTATAACAGGAAAAATGTCTAACATTCTCTTAAAAGGTTTAGTCGAAGATTACCTAACAATAACAGTGCCAATCTTTCAGATGTTGTGGAAGAATTTCAAATATTAGAAACCCATTACGACAGAACTGACTCAACTTCAAAATATCTGCAAAAATGTAAGAGGTGTTATGAACAGTGTATAACCCCTTATCATTTGTTGGCATGATGATATTCTTCAGACTGAACCCATAGATTGGTAGAAGTTACAACAAAATATAACTATTATTCAAAAAGAGTGCTTCATAATTAGACAATTATTTTTTGCTGCTGCTTCTTCCACATGAGTGGAGAGAATTTTCTCAACATTTGGTTTGTCTATTCCAAACTCAGAAGTCGATTAGAACGGAAAAGCTGCAAAATTATTTTTTTTGTATAAATACTACAATTAACAAAAATAAACATTATTTAGAATGCTATAATTTTCTTGATATAATATACCATTGATCAAAACTCAACATTTTTATTTTCTCTCAATTATAACTTATCAGAAATTTGATTTTATAATGTTTTAAATTGAAAAAATTATGTTATTTGAATCGCGATTTAATTATGTATTTACATCAATTGATTTAAATAAAAATAGTTTCATGTAAAGATGGGAGTTTTTTCTACATTTCATGTGATTCGTTTTTCTCAAGCAGATCTAAGTAGCGAGGAACATCTACTGACTAGTCCAGTTATAAAAAAAATTTTCGTTCCCGCGGACTTTCAACCGGGCGTTAGACTACAAGTGGGAAATCGCGTTTACTTCGTTAACGACATGATTTATCGCAAAATTTATGGAAACATTTTATAGAAAAAACAATGAGCTAAAACTGATTTTTTTCATATCTCCAATACTTCTGGAGTTGCAGCTGAAAATATGAAAATTGGAGAATTTTCAGATTTTATTTTTAGCGCCGTGACATGTGAAGAATTGCTTAATTGATTTGGAATTCCTGAATCCATGAATTCAGCTGTTTTCAATTTTTTGTTAGGTCAAAATCTCCATTGATTGAATAATTGAACGATGCGAAGTATCGAGAATTCATGTTCATGGACAGCAGGTTTCAATTGGACGAGTGCGGCTCTGGACGTAGACCCCTTCACATATGAAATTTGCGAAGGGGAGCAAGTCTAATGTCCTTTTGTCTAATAGACTGTTCTCCTGAGGCATTCACACAGGTCTATTCAGATACCTGTTTTATATATTAGCAAATATTATTAGCAAAGCATTGTGCCTTTTTCTATTCAAAGACTCGCACGCATTGTGCGAATTTCGAAACGGCGACCGGCGAGACGTTTGGCGATATTTTTACGTGTCCTTATTTGCATAGGAAATGCTTCGTTCATGACTTTTTCAAATCGGTTATGTGTCGTTTGATTATACGACCAGCCGGATGTATGCGGCAATATTCCTAATCTCTTCGTCTGTTTTGTACCAATGATACTAATAATGATAATCATTTCGTTTTAAGGAGTACGAACTAGACATTTTTTTTTACAAGCTTTTATTTAGTTTCACTTGTTCGTTCGTTTGTTAGGGTCAAATCTTGCAAGTGAATTTTGACCGACTTCTTGTCTTGAAATTTGGCGGGTGTTCATAATTCCGGTGACAATGCTTTTAGGAGTTTTTGTTAAAGACAAAAAAAATGGCGACTCCAAGATGGCGGAGGAGATTTGTAATTATGGCCCCCTTTGATTCAAAATTGGTATGTGGGGCTTTTCGGGGTCGTAGATCATGGAAATTTTGTCAAAATTCATAAATTCAGGATGGCGGCTTCAAGATACTGTACGAGTTTTGTTATTATGATTCTATTCGATTCAAAATTGGTATGTGGGGGTTATTGGGGTCGGAGATTATGAATTTTTCGTCAAAATTTATAAATTTAAGATGGCGGCTCCTAGATAGAGATTATGGTCATATTTCATTCAAAATTGGTGTGTGGGGGTTTTCAGGTTCTAGGATTATGATTTTTTTGTCAAAATCTATGAATTCAGATTGCGACTCCAGGATGGCGGACGAGTTTTGCGAATATGGTCAGATTCTATTCAAAATTGGGGTGTGGGGGCTTTTGGGGTCAGAGAACTCACAGGGAAAAAACCTTGTAATAACGATGCTCTATTCAATGCTCTTCTTTTCTTTTGGCATTCGTGAATACGACCATATAACCGAGCCGATGGAGAAATCAGGTTGGCTGAATCTAGAGAAACTTAGGAAATTACACCGTCTAACAATTACCCACAAAGTCCTAACAATCCAACGGCCAGATTACCTCTTCAGAAGGCTAAAAACATTTTCGGACCTGAACAGATTTTCCACTCGTAATAGAACAACTCTCATCATTCCAAAGCATAAAACTTCATTTTTCACCCGTAGCTTCTCGTATAGCGCACCGAAATGTTATAACTCACTATCCAGTGAATTCAGATCCTACTCATTGAGTAATTTTAAAAAAAGACTGAAAGTTCATCTTGGCAAATAGACTGTCTTTGTTCGAACTGACTGGCTAACCTCATTCACTGATCGATTTATTACTGGAAATTATTACTAGAAAGTTACTACTACTTTCATATTGTTAACATTTTGTTCATATTTATTCTTTTTTTCAACATAAGGTTGAGTTTAAAAACAGCTCTCGCTGACACTCCGCCTGTTCACCTTCACTGTTATATTTGTACTTATTATTATATTATTATTATATTTTTATGGTGAATAAAGACGAATTTATTATTATTATTATTATTAGAAATGAACAGATCAAGACGAACTAACTAAAAACTTTTATTAAAGCCGTGTACTAAAACGATAAAATAAGTTAAAGTCATCGCTGACAATGCTTTAATTATTTTTTCTTGAATTTTTTGGTTTAAAAAAGCTTGTCGGCGAATTGTAATGAAATTAACACTTCGAAAAATTGTTACTTACCAACCATTCATTGTCCAACGAAATTAATTGGTATCCACTTTCATGAATCCTTGTAAAAATCAAATACTTTGACAAGTTCTTACTTTCTAACCAATCACTGCCCAATCGAATTGATTGGTACCTACTTTTACTACCACTTTGCGCGACAAGATTCTTGAAACCAAATAATTCAACAAAAAATTATTAAATCATTGTCAGCGATGACTTAAACTTATTTTTTCTAGTTTTGACATTGTCTTGACACTTTTCAAAACTCGTTGACGTTATCAAATGTTTAACTTTTCATCACCAGTTGCGAAAAGTAAAATTTTTCGCAACTGGTGATTAAATAGTATATTATTCAACGAGCGAGAAATGTGGCCATTACTCGTGAGAATGAAGTTCGTCGTAAATCATTCGAGCGAGTAATGGCTATTTCTCGCGAGCAGAATACTACACTTTTTCTGTGAAGGAAATCCTGAAAGAGTGCAATTTATTTGATCGCATAATAGGAAGTTTTTATTGAATGGAAAAATCTATAAATATATTTCGAAAAATTTCATAACATAAACAAAATCATTTTTGTTAATTAAATTAATAGTGAAATTGGAACAGTTGGAAATCATAACCGAAGGTATCGAGTATTCTATATCCAAATTCACATTCCCATTTTTCATTTCCGAAGTGTTCTGTGCAATAAATGTTTGTGAGATGTTGCTGGTACTGGTAGACGGTTTCATTGAACCCAAGATTTTTTCTGCAGTATTCATTTTATTTTTCATCGAATCATCCGCCACAGATGTTGACTTCCACCCTCCATGCTGCCTCTTCAAAGAAGTGATGTCTCCACCCGCATCCACTAGCAGGGTCGCAGATGATCTACGAAAGGTATGCCCAGAATATAGTTCTGCATTTGGAGGTTTCAAAAATGTTGCGATTTGTTTTCCCATGGCTCCGAATTTATTTATTCCATTTCTTTGATTGGTGCATTTACCTTTCTGATAAAAAAAAAATTAATCTGTTAATATATTACTCGGTCGTAGCGTAATATATTCAATACAAATATGGCGAAAAGGCTCAGTTATGGTGAACTTCCGAACAATTTTTGTTTTGGTGTTTGGTATGGTGACCAATATAGCCGATCCAAGATCTTCCAAATCCCCCATTTTCATAGAGTGCATTTCATTCGCACGACAGGCTCCCATGATTCCCATGATCAGTGCATCCTAAAAAAAAAGATATATAAAAATATTTCCAATTTTCGTTATTTTATTCAATTTCAAACAGTTTGATAATTGTTAAATCAGTGGTTGGAAAAGCAAAAAAAACCCACCGGCGTGATTCGAACTCACGATCACTGGATTGAAAGTCCAGAGCTTAAGCTATGTGCTACCGAGGTGCTTGCAAATTAAAGTGATATGAAGCTATTCAAGTTCCTAACTAGGTTCTCGCATTTTGTTGAGTGAACTTTTGAGAAAAATATCAATTTCTTACCTTTGTCGCAAGATATATTTTGTCAGGTGCTTTGTTTATGAATGAATTTATTTCATCTGGGGTGAATGTTTGAGCCTTTCTCGGTATATAACCATCGGATTTGCGTTTCAAAAACGCACGTAATTTTGAATAACGTTCTATGTTGACGTCGTGGTTGATTAGAATGGTACTTCTTAACATTGAATATTGTGTCCAAAGCGAGGACGATTTATATTTTTCAGCAAATTGGGAAAAATATGCTGGAAGTACATTTTCCGAAAACGAATTCACATTATTTTTCTTTTGCCAATCCATGAAATTGCATATATCTTCTCAATTTTTTACTGGATTTATTGTGGTATGATTTAGATGTTATTTCCCGACTACAAATTTCTGGTGGAAGTACACTCGTTTGTCACTTCCGAATCCATCTTTTTCTTCTTGTTTTTCGTTAGAAACTATAATATTTCACATAACGAACTGTCAATTCAATAATTATGACGTTTGAGAACAATTTTGAAGTTGATAAATTCTCAAGGCATACTTGCGAAAGGAAACAATTCAAACCCATCTGCACAGTAATGTATATGCTCATCTGTGGTTGGCTTCAAAGTTTTGAGTGAGGAATCTGGTTCAACTGTGATTGGTTCGAACCTGTTGAGTAATGGATCATTACCTACTCGAGAACAAAACTAGAGTTCATTACTTATTAAGAAATGGTCATATAAATGACGCTTTTTTCAATAGTCATAGAAAAAGTAAATTTTACCACCATTTGCAAAAAATACAGGAATAAAATTTGTTATAATTTTGAGGCTAAGCTACTTGAAGTACTTTTTCATTGTTTTTATATTCTCTGTACATATTATGAAGAATACATTTTATTGGAATTCAATATATAATATGTATGGTAAAAACTAATTATAAATATTAATAACATAATTTGAACAATTGGTGATATTGACCCAAGCTGACAACGTAATTTTCTATGTAGGTTTGGCGTCAATGTCTAGGCTGGTATGGTTGGAAACAGAATAATTGGGTCAATATGGTTTCAAGGTCAGTTAACAGGGGTCAGCTACTTAGGTTTTCTTCAAAATAAAATCGAGGATCATCTTAATAATCTACCTTTTGCAGTTTTACGGCGAATTTACTGTCAACAAGATGGAGCACCCCCTCATAATACCAGAGAACTTCTTAATTACTCAATAGAATATTTTAATAATCAAGTTATTGCAACCAATGGTCCAGTACGGTGGCCTGCCTGCTCACCGGATCTCACTGTGCTCGATTTCTTTATTTGGGGATATGTTAAAGAAAAGGTTAACTATGCAACAGCCCAGCCATTCTTGAAATCTCAGGAAAAAGAATTCTGCGGGTATTTAGAAGAATAACGCCTCAAATGTTACGAAACGTCTTGAAAGAAACAATTGAACGAGCTGAAATGTGTCTTGAACAAGGAGGAATGCACTTTGAAAATTTACTACAATGAAAGTAAATAAATGATTATCCATGGCACACTCATTATAAATAAATTATTTATGTTCTAATTTTTAATCCAATCGCAAATAAATTAGTATCGTTCGATTCGTCAAAAAATCCTCCTTTCGGAAAGTGATTGTCAAAAAATGGTCGCCCTTTGAAAAATAATAGTTTGACACGAAAATGTAATTTTGTTAACTTGTCTTATTCCTATCTATCATACTAGTCACTAAAACTTTGCGATTGTAATTTTCTGACATCACCTGAGGTCCTCAGATTAGTTTACGTCCGATCATGGCCACCTAGATGCAATGTTAAAAGTGACTCTAAAAAAATTAAGTAGGCGTAAAAACTTTTCAAAATGTCACATTCTGATCCAGAATTGTCTCAGAAATCCAAAAATGTCACAATATACAGGGTGTTCCATTTAAAAATTCAAAACCGGAGCCATTTCCGGTGAAACCGGAAGTGACCGGAAAGTGAAAAATATGCGAAAACTCTCCTCTTCACATACCATTTACCTATACCAAATCTCATTTTGAAACACCTGATATTCTAGAAGTAATTACTTGTCTAATAGATTCGTTGACCCCGGTATATGACGTTTGGAGAAACATTGTATTTTCGATCTCTAATCGAAAATATTTTTCCATTACATTTCAGTTGATAGTTCTAATTGTCGAGTGATCGGTCTTGATTATATCAATAAACAGATCTCATGAATTATCGAGATTATTTATCCAACGAATTGCACCGTCGCGAAAAATCTAATTCGTGAGAAACAAATCGCGAAATCGGTTTGCTATATCAGCGCCTAGACGTCAAAAGATACTCTAATGGATATTTGTTTGTTTTATTTTCGAAATATTCGCTTGCTCAGATGGACACTCATTCAACTATAAGACCGACATCGGCTACAAGGCCCAAATGTAATCGGACCTCGCGCTATGCGATTTTAATGTGTAGAAAAATAATATTAAGCTATAATGTCTTGAAGGTGGTCGCCCTGCAACTCAGCACCCAGGTTGGTATTGGGCAGTGTTTTTCCCACACGGTTGAAACGGCAGCTTTCGATATTCGATATCGATTTATTCTCTTTGTTCCCGGATCAATTGAATTTTCTTGCTTGTTCAATTCAAATGAAATCAACGCACTCAAATGAAAGTATTCATTTTCACCCGATTAAGATAAAATTAAAATAATCCAGTCAAAACAGACATTTCAATATATTATAATTCGCATAGTGCTGAAAATTGGTACAGGTACAGTACACTATAACAAATGAATTAACAAAAATCCCCACCGATCCTACGTCTGCAAAAGAATGTAACCAATGTCAAAAGTCAAAAGTATCGGTTTTTTGCACTTTTCTCGTGAACGGTGAATGTTATCGTAAAAATAGATCAAACAAGTTGTAGATCATGCAATTGCCTACAAAAATTGCGCCTATATTTTCAACCGACGAAACCAAAAAGGAGGAGGTTCTCTATTCGACCCGTATATTTTATGTTTTTCCATATTTTTTTTATGTATCATCACGCATAACTTTTCACTGAGGCATCCGATTCCGATAATTCAGTAGATAGGGTGTACTTCGAATTTGGTCCCATTTGAATTCAAAAGATGAAATCCACCCCTAAGGGTAGCGAAATGAAGGATATTGATCACTCACCCTCTGAATTCTGGTCCGTTAACCGATTCTATCAGGCATAACTTTGTACTGGGTTCTTCGATTTGGATGATTCGTTTTTTAATAGATAGGGTATACCTTATATTTGGATTTCGAAAGGAATTAGCTACCCTTACGGGTAGAAAAATAGGGGATAATTGATTTTTCAATAGTGAACATTGGCCCACACATACGTAGTTGACAATGACAGATCGCTACTGACATTATTCTTGTTCCGTCAAAATCAGTATATTTTATGAGAGGATGGAATGATATACAAAGTAATGAAATAAACTAACCAGAACAACGAAAATAGTTTATATTACAACAAATAGTAAAAGTAGATAATCATATTATTTAACTGGTAATAGTTGAAGTAAGGTGGGTAAGTAAGTATTTTGGAAGTAATCAAAAAACAAGTAGGTAGTAATTGGTAGATTTTAGCCACAAAAAATTGAAAAATAAAAACTTTTTGACAAAAAATTAAACCGACGAAATACGGAACTGAAAAGTAAAAAATAAGAACTTTTTAACAAAAAATTAAACCGACGAAAAAGTCAACTGAAAAGCAAAAATAAAATAAACCTTCTTAGTCTAAATGATAATTGAGCTCCTAAACTAATGTAAGTAACTGATTTTGAGTCGGCGCCAAACAAACTAGCAATTGAATTAGGTGAAGCGTAAAATGATGGCAGCGAGATGCACGGCTGCGTTTTGATGACTTCTTTCATAGATAATGATCTTCGATAATTGTTTGTTTGGCGCCGACTCAAAATCAGTCACTTACATTAGTTTAGGAGCTCAATTATCATTTAGACTGAGAAGGTTTATTTTATTTTTTGCTTATCAGTTGATTTTTTCGTCGGTTTAATTTTTTGTTGAAAAGTTTTTATTTTTACAAGCACCATTTCTGAGATATCGCGATTTCAAAAGTTGAAGAAGTCGTATTCTACATAATGGCCACGTTTATACCGTGTCTTGGTGTGCTGACTAATGATTATATTCCAACCAAATTATGTTAGTCAGTGTGGTATAAACTGTGCACTTGGTCAAGTAACTAGCTTGGTTTGGTACCGAAATTTGTTGTCTACCAGACTATAATACTAGTTGACTGAGATTCGAATTAAAGCAACGTGTTGCAAATTTTGGTTTAAAATTCAAATGCAATCTGTCGTGGTTATACATTGAAAACCGAATGGAAACAAACGATTATAAAATGGTGAATTTGGTCAAAATATGTTTCAATTCCTAACTTTAAAGGGCTTATCCACATTTACCTGTAAGAGTTTATTTATATATTTTTCTAGTGGTTTTTTAATGGAAATAATTCTATGTGTTCAGAAATCTCCTATTAAGTAAAAGGTAATTGAATTGACAGATGGGAAGAACCAGGGGTTTCTCCAAATATTTTGGAAGAAGAATTCATATTAATTTTGGATGGCAAAAAATTTAAACACCTAGACATTTACAAGAGCCTTGAAGAAGACTTGTTGAGTAGGGGCTTTATCAAAACTGCTGAACAAATAAATTTAAAAATAACTGACTGAGCTCACTGACATCCAGACGTTGTCACTGACAGATGACACAATTCCGAATTAGATAGCAGAGTTTCAAACCTTTCTCTTGGTTACATACTAAATAAATACCAAACAGAACCAAGTTGGTTAATTAATCATTTGACAAAACACGATGTAAATAAACGATTACTAGAACATTTGGTTTGAATTTGGTCACATAGACTTGGTAAGGTTACAAATCACATACGGTATAAACGGGCCATTATGCACACATTTCCGCACCACCTGTTGGGTAGTTCATTTGGCGCATATTTTTCTAACGTGGTTTCCTCGGTAGGCACACTCCACGATCTATTGTGATTCAGTTTTATTGAAAAATATTCTATTAGTTAAAAAATGGTACCATTGGAAATTATTAAAGTGGAACGAATCATTGTTGATTCGGGAAAATTATAGAAGAATAATCCTCATCTGTTGCATTTGATTCAACAGTGGAGCAAAACTGGCCTTGACAATTGCTATACAAAATAATCCAACTTCATTACAGTCACAGTTTGCCCAACAACCTTTTTTGCAATTCCAAAAAATTTTGGCAAGTTTTTCTGGAGCAGGTGGGAGTAAAGTTTGAATTGGCTCCAAAGTATTATCTATTGGGTCCAGCTGACTGCCTAGCCACACTGGAACTTGATAGTATGCTCGATATAAGTGTTAATAAGCAGAAGCAGATGTTGTACTCTTTTATTGTTCCGTGTATTTTTTGCAAAATTTAAATAAGTATACTTGTCTATACAATCAATTTTTTTCGGAGTTCAATATACAGTGCGGTCCATTTGTATGAAATAAATTCATTTTCAGCGTTATTATGTATTTGTTTAAAAGACCTGAAACAGGTCGATTTCTATTGTCAATTTGACAATTCACAGTATGAAAATATTACTCCCTTCTTGCACCCCCTCTGACTTATTGCATCCCGTTCTTGCTCCCTTCTTGTCCCCTTCTTGCCCCCTTCATGCACTCCCTCAAAAATTTTAAATGAGAAGAGAGGTCGTATGGCACCTTGTTTGAAAGTCATTTTCATTCTCTGTTCAGCAATATTAAGTTTTTCAAATTTGGTGCAATGATAACTCAGAAAATTTATTATGAAAATGTAAAATTTTGATACTTTACGTAGAATGAAGGAAATAATATCACATAATGTTTAGGAAGTATTTTTAAATTCATTTTACAATTAAATTAAATGTTCAAAATGACCACCATTCGCTTCTTGACAATAAGCGAGTCGATCTTGCAATTCTCCTACAAAATTTTGTAGTACCTCATGGGTTATGTTGTTAATTTCTTCCGTTTTCCTAACTTTTAAATCTGCAATATTGGCTGGTCTATTGAAATATACTTTTGATTTCAAATATAATCCCATAATAAATAATCGGGTATTTTATTATCTGTTTTGCTAAACGTCAGGAAAAAGTCATTCAAGACACCAAAACATCATACACAAAATCCACATAAATAATGTAATGTCAATCTAGTAGACTACTGTTGTTTTGATATTTATAAGTTGCTGACACACGTCAGAGCATTGAAAAATATCTGTGTGTGTATTTGATTTAACTATGGCTCATTTATCTGAAACTCAAAGAATAGATATTTTAGTTATGATTAATGATGCGGTAATAAAACAAGAACTCAAAAGGAAGTTTGTGAAATGTTTAATAATAAATACCCTTGTCAACACCTCACAGTCTACAGTTAGCAAAATAGAAACAAAATTTCGTGAAACTGGACATGTGAAAACTATTAAGAAAACCAGGTCGAAATGTTAAATTGGATGAGGAAAAAAGTTAGATGTACTGTTAGCGATTGAGAAAAATCCGCATATGACAAGTAGACAACTTGCCGCCGACAATGATGTAAGTAATTCATCGATATTGAGAGGTTTACATGAATGAAAATACCATTCTTATAAAGTTCAGTTGGTTCAGGAGTTAAATGAGGATGATCCTGATAGTAGGCAACAATTCAGCTCCCACTTGGCGACCGTCTACGAGGAAAAACTTGTAAAAGCCCGTATAACTGCAGCGTAATAGCATATCACGGCTCGCAGGTGCGCTATATCACTTAGCGAGAAGGTATGCCGTCCTTCGGATGGGACGTTTTGCCGGCGGTTCAGTTCATGGATATCGAGCCCGTCAAAAGATCCCTACCTCTTTTTGAAAACACTAGAGGATTCGGCAAAATTTTATGGTTACGGGAAGTATGCTCATTGACGTGGGGCAATAGTCCTGATAGCAGAAATAGCCCGATATTAAATAAAAAAATCACATACTCAACTTTCACAAAAAAAGTTTCGAATTTTTTGTTATTAATTAAGGAATGTATTCGTGTTCAAGCAAAAAAAAATTCGCAGCATGCTGCTTTCTTCCCTTTCTGTAACTTTCATGAAATTGATAGATAATCGTGATTTTAATGCAATTTATCGACCACGGATTTCTCAAGAGCGAAAAAATCATTTTCCTGTGTAAGATTGAAAATTCAGATTAGTCGTCTGGTAATTTCCGGTTCGAATAAAAATGAATATTGGATTTGATAGATGAGTTATTGAAGTTTGCGCGTGAAGGGTTTTCAGATATCGTCCGACAACTGCAAATGAAATGAAAGACAGGATCACGAAAGCCTTCTGTTCAACTGGTGGAGCAATACTTGCTAGAGTTCGGGGCTCATTTACTAGAAGACAAGCAGCTTGTGTGGAACATGATAGTGACTTATTTGGGCATTTATACGTAGCCTTTTCTCAAATATTTTACATTGTTTCCTAATAATAATCCTTTCCTGTTCTTATACAGTGCGGTCCATAGGGATGGAATAAATTCATTTTTAGCGTTAGTATGTATTTGTTTAAAAAAAAACCTGAAACAGGTCGATTTCTATTGTCAATTTGACAATTTACAGTATTAAAATATTACCCCCTCCTTGAAACCCCTCTGAATTATGAGCACCCCTTCAAAAAAATCAAATGAGAAGGCGACCCCCCTTCTTCGAAAGGGATTTTCAAAATGTTCAATGACCACCATTCACTTCTTGAGAATAAGCAAGTCGATCTTGGAATTCTCACACAACATTTTGTAGGACCTCAGGGGTTATCTTGTTAATTTCTTACCGTTATCCTAGCTTTTAAATCTTCAATATTGTTTGGTCTATTGAAATATACTTCTGATTTTAAATAACCCCATAAGAAATAATCAAATTTCTGTTTTGTTAAACATTCTTTCAATACACAAAAAAATTATTCACAAAACCCACATAATTAATGTAATGTCAATCTAGTAGACTACTGTTATTTTGATATTTATAAGTTGCTGACACACGTCATTGTATTGAAAAATATTTGTGTGTGTATTTGATTCAACTATGCCTCATTTATGCGAAACTCAAAGTATATACATTTTAATTATGATTGGATGCGGTAATAAAACAAGAACTCAAAAGGAAGGTGAAATGTTTAATAATAAATACCCTGGTCAACACGTCTCACAGTCTACAGTTGGCATAATAGAAACAAAATTTCATGAAAACTATTCAAAAATCAGGTGGAAATGTTAAATTGGATGAGTGTTAGATGTACTGTTAGCGATTGAGGAAAATCCGCATATGACAAGTAGACAAGTTGCCGCGACAATGATGTTAGTAAATCATCCATATTGAGAGCTTTACATAAATAAAAATACCATCCTTATAAAGTACAGTTGGTTCAGGAGTTAAATGAGGATGATTCTGATAGAAGGCAACAATTCTGTGAACTGATGATGACAGAATGGAAGCAGATTTGCAGTTCATAAACAAAGTTGTTTTTTTATGAAGCTACTTTTCATTTAAATGGAACGGTTAATAGACAAAACTGTAGATATTGGAACAAAGAAAATTCTCCTTGGATATGTGAGGCTCACACTCAATATTTTAAGTTCGTTCGATATGCATATGCACGTAGACTCTTCCAACTCGTATTACATACCAGAGCAAGTCTACGATCGACTATGTATGTAGCAATCTAGATAAAAAATATATTTCATTTCTGTAGCTTCACCGGAATTCTCTGATCACGAGGCTATCCGATTCTCTGTCAGCATCAAACATACTATTGAGCATAATCGTTTCAAATATGGAAGATTGTATGGTACTGCAAACTATGATAGGTTCTACCAAAACTGCCTCCAAACAAACTGGGAATTTACCCCAGATAACAATAATCCTTTTCGTAAATTCTACAGTTGTCTCACCACTATTTTCAATGAATCTTTTCCTTCAGAAGATTAAAGATAAAAGAAATGGCTAACTAAAGGCATAAAAATCTCTTCTAAAAATTCACGCTCACTGAACTACATAAAGAAAATCACTAATAATGAATCTTTTCATAAATATGTCGGACGATTTAGGATAATTTATTGCAAAAAGTTAATTTTATCATGAAAGAATTGCTCACTCGAATAATTAATCAAAAGAAACGTGGTCCATGATAAACGACTCCAGAGGAAAGCAACACAGAAATCGAGTTGATCCCCCAATTCCCGCAGATGTACTAAATAGATATTACTGTTCAATAGCTGAAAAGCTAACATCCAACACCACAACTTTGTATGATCCACTAATACATCTCGAGAAACATGTCATAAGCGAGAAATTTGTCTTGTATCCGACATATGTCAGTGAACTGAAGAAGGTGATCCCTCTATAAAAAATAAAAAGGCTTCCGGAATGTGGCTCATTCCCGTCCCTCCTCAACACATCAGTTGTGATCCCGCTTCACAAGGGGAGTGATCTGGAAGATCCATCGAACCATCATTCCATAGCCCTTATTCCTTCATAGCAAAAATTATAGAAAAACTAGTGAAAATTCGTTTATCTGACTTCTTGTCACTACACAATGTAATTAGTTGTGACAGTTTGGATTCCAATCGAACAAGAACACCCATGATGCCATACTCTCTTTCTTATACCAAGTTTATACTACTATGGCGTCGATGGAACTGCTCATAAATGGTTCCGATCATACTTTACAGGTAGAAGTCAGATTGTAAAATCCTCAACACCTTCGGCGAAGGCCAATATAAATAGCGGGGTCCCACAGGGATCAATACTGGGACCTACACTTTTTCTGCTCTATATAAATGATTTGGCAACTATAGATATTGAAGGGAAATTTACTTTATTCGCGGATGAGACGACTATATTATGGTACGGAAAATGTACAAACGAGCTTCATGAAACTATCAGTTCAGATGTAAAAAAACATCTCAAAAACCAATTCAATATCCTTCCGATGCAGAAATGACAACATACCTTTAGCTCCAATAACTGCACGATAGAGAACAAAACCTACACCAAATTTCTGGGGGTATCAATAGATAACAAACTTAAATTTAATGACCACATTGTTGCGCTCAAAAAAAAACTCTCGTCAGGGTGTTACGCAGTAAGAGTAACCTCCAATGAATTGGGATCTTCTGCAGCGAAAACCGCTTATTTCTCGCTGATAGAATCGCACTTGCGTTATGGAATTCCATTTTGGGGAGTATGTGCTGAAACTCATTTACAGTCGGTTTTCGTTTTGCAAAAAATAGCACTCAGATATATTTTCAACGTCAAACGACGCGAGTCCTGCAGGCCCCTATTCGTTGAAAATAAAATCCTTACAGTACATGCCATTTTTATAATGGAAATGGTTTGCTTGATAAATAAACACAAATCAAAATATTCACCAGCAACTTCTGAGTATTCCACCCGTCAGACCGCTGATCTTAAACTCCCTATACCAACATCTACTCTCGTTAAAGATTCAATTGTTCACAACGGCCTCAAGATGTTCAATCACTTACCAAATCATGTCAGGAACATTATTGAGCCCACTCATTTGAGAAAGGGTACCAGAGACCTTTTTGGTGAAAGACCCTATTATAGTTTGCAAGAGTTTTACGAAGACATTTAAAAGAAAAAAAACATGTTTTTTCAAATCTTGATATTTTATTATTATATTTTTACACTTTGAGATGGGTTCCAAAATTGGACTGTTTGTGTTTAATTGTGTTTTATATTTTCATTTTATTCACACATACCTCATGTTCTTTATGTTTTTTATACATCTACATATATATAAGTAATATTTACTTCGTCAATAAGATTTACTCTTTGAACAATAAAGCATTTTATTATTATTATCCTTAAAACGTGAACGTTTGGACTGGAATCATTAACAATAAAATTATTGGCCCTAATTTTTTTGGAGGCACAGTTAATGGTGAGGTAAAAATTAGGATAACGGAAGAAATTGACAACATAACCCCTGAGGTCCTTCACAATGTTTTTGAACATTTAAATTAATTATAAAATAAATTTAAAAATACTTCCTAAACATTATGTTACATTATTTCCTTCATTCTACGTAAAGTATAAAAATTTTACATTTTCAAAATCAATTTTCTCAGTTATGATTGCACTAAATTTGAAAAACTTAAGACTGCTGAACAGAGAATGAAAATCCCTTTCGAACAAGGTGCCACACACGACAGCACTTCTCGTTTAAAATGTTTGAGGGGATGCTCATAATTCAGAGGGGGTGCAAGAAGAGGGTAATATTTTCATACTATAAATTGACAATAGAAATCGACCTGTTTCAGGTCTTTTTAAACAAATACATATTATCGCTAAAAATGAGTTCATTCCATACCTATGGACCGCACTGTATATATTACTAGTATTGTATCCTTCGTGATGTACTTACTCCTGTTTTTATTACAATTCCATTTTCTGAAACATATTCTTTTCAGAAATGTGTCAAATTTTACGATAACGGCCCACTCGATTCCTTTTTATTTTTCGGAAAACATCATCAATTTCTTATTTTGAAACAAATCTCGCAAATTTTACCAAGAAGACCCCACAGACCCTATTTTGGCGAAAAGCTGTTGATGCAATGTAATATAGGGTGTTGCATTTGACAAAGTCGAGTTATTGGCATTTGTAATTTGTCATTGTCAAAAAATCATAGTAGGCGATGGAACATCACTTGCATCTCAAAAGATGAGCTAAAGCCTAAGGAATCGACTGGAAAAAAGTTGGTTGAGTTATCTTGAATGGTTCTGAAGTTATGAATTTTCCTGTGGGTCTATGCACGGCGCTATTTTGACAAATAAATTGACATAATTAAAAAACGATTGCAGTCTAAGAAACCCTTGTGCGTTGTATCGACAATTCAGTCCAAAAATATAACAAACATAGGGAGGTTGCCATTTAAAAAAATAGAACTTAGTTGTGTATCCCATTTTGGGCTATCATGTATATAAATAGAAATATTTTCAAAATGTGCCTCATTGTCAGACCTATCGTTTAAAAAGAATCAACTCGTTAGCTAAGATAGAAAAAAAATTATGGATCTCGCACGCACTCCTGGGTCACCCTGTATAAGTGGGATGTTTCCCCACACAAGACTCAGAAAATGTCATTCTCCTAGCTACCCGAACAAACTCGCTAAACACGTACATTTCCAGACCAATAAATGCACAACGACCATACTATTGACGGGCTAAACATTCAAACCAGTGACCTCAATGTCAGCCAGAATATTGGGTCATTGTGCATTTGAATGCGCCTATGATGTAGCTGCATTAGAGCGTCTCATTTAAATTGAATAGACCCAATAAACACTTTCAATGACATCGAAAGTTCGAAGTAATGACCGAAAAATGTAAGCATTTCTATTTTCAGCCTTCTAAAAATTGCTTCGTTAAGCGATTCGTAGACTTAGGTGATATTTGAATGATCGTATGGAATAATTATGATTATATATTGAAAGGAACTTTATTAGAATGCAGCAATTTTGTTATGTGTAACTTAAGTTCTTACAGCTTATGTCCGTGTAGTTTCTAGAAGTGCCAAATAATTCTTCATACATTTTGAACAATTCTTTTTAAGCAAATATCTGAAAGAAATTGTCAAAAACTCGGAAATATCGTTTAACTAGAAAGTATGTGCGTGCGGCGATTGTTTTCCATTATTCATGCTTTCACAAAATATTGCAGAAAACCAATAAAAATGTTTTTATTGTTTTCAACATTCATTCTTTTCAAGAAGTTCATCTGATTTTATTTCTTTCTATTCGTCCACAAAACAAAATGAAATTCAAGTGAATTTTAAAAACTAAAAATGCATCAATTCGGACTATTATACATTTTGTATAGGAATATCGTATTTTTAACCTACGAAACCAAAAAGGAGGAGGTTCTCTAGTCGACGCGTATATTTTTTTATGTATGACCACGCATAACTTTCAGTGGATAGGGTGTACTCCGAAGTTGGTCCCATTTGAATTCAAAAGATGAAATCCACCCCTAAGGGTAGCAAAATGAAGGATATTGATCACTCACCCTCTGAATTCTGGTCCGTTAACCGATTCTATCAGGCATAACTTTGTACTGGGTTCTCCGATTTGGATGTTTTTTTTTTTATTAGATAGGGTATACCTCATAGTTGAACATATTTGGATTTCGAATGGAAATATCCACCCTCATGGGTAGAAAAATAGGGGATATTCGATTTTTCACTTGTGTGCACACATATGTAGTTGACAATGACAGATCGCTAATGTCATTACTTTTGTTCTCCTACATCCGTCACAATCATTATATTCTATGAGAGGATGAAATTTTTACACAAAGTAATGAAATAAACTAACTAGAACAACAAAAATAATTTATATTACAACAAATAGTAAAAGTAGATAATCATATTATTTAACTGGTAATAGTTGAAGTAAGTTGGGTAAGTAAGTATTTTGGAAGTAATAAAAAACAAGTAGGTAGTAATCAATAGATTTCAGCCACAAAAAATTTAAAAATAAAAATTTTTTAACAAAAAATCAAACCGACAAAATACGGAACTGAAAAGTAAAAAATAAAATAAACCTTCTTAGTCTCAATAACCAAGCTCCTAAACTAATATAAGTAACTAATTTTGAGTCGGCGCCAAACAAACAATCAATGAAGATCATTAAATTACTTAAAAAAAATTATCAGAATGTCACCGCGCAACTCGATGCCATCATTTTACGCTTCACCTAATTCATTTGCTTGTTTGTTTGGCGCCGACTCAAAATTAGTTACTTAAATTAGTTTAGGAGTTTAGTTATTGAGACTAAGAAGATTTATTTCATTTTTTACTTTTCAGTTCCGTATTTCGTCGGTTTAATTTTTTGTAAAAAAGTTTTTATATTCAAACATGTTTCAAATATCTCGGCACAGTATCTCATATAAGGTGCTTGTTACACAGTAGCAAATCTCCAAACTTTTGAATTTTCTACCGACCTTTCATACAAGTTTGTGATGTTTATTCGAAAAAAGTAACCATTCAATATTAGTGCTACGTGAGGATATGTCGGCTTGTAACTGTTACATCTATTGAGTAATATTTTCGTGGGTAACTATTACTTCTGTGGCAGAGCCGAACACTTCTGTTGATGTTGATGAAATATGTTTATTGTGTTTTGATTACCACAGCTGAGGCGTTTCTACTTGACGTCGGGAGACTCACTTTTATGTCCCAGCCAATTGCCTATATATACTTCCCGATAAACTGTCTCTTTATTGTCGAGGAATAATGCCAGGGATTTTATTTTGGGTTATTTGGTTTACCTTATGAATACCTAATGAAATAACGTAATTTGATTTTACTTTTTGATATAGTAGTTATTCGGTTGTCTTGTAATGGACAATTTATATGTATGATAAGTGAGGTAATTCCCCACAAGAATATTATTATATTACCTTGAATGATGACAACACCCAAATATATATATATATATATATATATTTAAATTTCACGTTAATATGACAACTAGAATGGGTCAAAATTCACTTGCAAGATTTGAACTAAACATACATACCTACATATGTGAAATTAAGTAAAAGCTTGTAAAAACGTTTCATTCTATTACTCGATCGGTCAGGTTTTCAGCAGCAAAACAAATAATTTTTCAATTTCGAAGGAAAAAATAAAAAAAAAGCTATCAGAGCTGGGGTTTGAACCCACCCACGCTCCCTTTTGTGAACCAGTTTAAATCTTGCGCCTTTGACCGCTCGGCCAACTGAAGAGATAGGTAAGTGTCAAAAGTATATCCAATATGTCATTGGTATGGTTGCTTTTTCCGAAAAAAAAATGCAATACACAACTTTTGCCCAGGCAGTCAATCATTTTTCTTAAGTTTGCTGTGAGAACTAACACTTAAGAATCATTTCATTCTGTTACTCGATTGGCCAGGTTTTCTGCGGCCCGCTCTTGGACTATATGTCGTCATAGAAATACGGTGTCAAAATTTCAGCTCTTTATGTCCAGCGGTTTGGTCTGGGCGTTGATCGTAGGTCAGTGAATCAGTCAGTCAGGATACGTAATTATATATGTACTAGCTGATACCCCCGACTTCGTCCGCGTGGAATTTATATTTTTTGTTGTTTCACTTTGTCTTCTTCTATCTAGCTTATGCCTGTGGCTTTGGCAGCTTCCCGTTATCTCATTCCTTGTTATCCACCTCACCCATTATCCCGTTTCCCGTCATTCCGTTTCCCGTTATCCCGTTATCCTGTTATCCCGTTTTCCGTTATCCCGTTTTCCGTTATCCTGTTATCCCATAATCCCATTATCCCGTTATCGCGTTATCCCGTTATCCCGTTTCCCGTTGACCCATTATCGCGGTATTCTGTTATCCCGCTATCCCGTTTTTGCTTTTCGCGTTATCCCATCAGCCCCTCATCCTGTGTGTATTTCATCCCGCTATGATGACGGGAATAGAGTATGTGACAATAAAACCACATTTCTTCATAACCAAGTGCAACCAATAGAAGGTGAGCTCCCATTTCAAGTATATTTATGTATATATATATATATATATATATATATATATATATATATATATATATATACTATAGTGCCGCTGGACCGTCATCGTCGCCACTCGGTTTGTCATCGTCGCCAGAATAGCTCGCAGAGATGGTAGATTTTTTCCTACTTACTTGACACTTATCGTCATATTTTGGACAACTCACACAATATCTTCATAAATTGTAGCCTATGTGTTATTCTGATGTATAAGCTATATTATTGTAAAGTTTCATAAAAATCCATCCCGTAGTTTTTACGTGAAAGAGTAACAAACATACTTACAAACTTTCGCGTTTATAATATTAGTAGGAAGTAGGATAGATAGATGAATGAAAATAAATAAAATCAGTTGAATTTTTTGCAGAGAAGGAAGATCAAAGCAATTGTTGTTAGTACCTTCCATAAATAATGAAACACAATCGCCGCATACACATACTTTCTCGTCAAACGATATTTCCGATGTACCCACTAATTCTCTCGAGATATTCATTCTAAAAGAGTTGTTAAAATGTATTACGAAGAATTGGGGACTTCTGGGAACCATATATATATATATATATATATATATATATATATATATATATAATTAGGCTTAGTAGGGTATTTACCACCCTTGCTTCGTTCTATTTTCTCAGACTTTGTGGACAACTATATTATATCCCCTGAAATATTAGAGACTTCAAAGACTATAAATCATGATGTTTCATTCCACACATTATTTCTATATGTTCCATTACTCCCAAGACATGTTAATATTTCAAGAAATATTACCGACACAACGGTGGTATAATAAATTAGGCACCGAAATACACCTTTTGCATTTTTTGTTTTCTTATTTGCACAGTTACTGGTTCGTGTAATAAACTTTATAGCCGTCTGTTTCAAATTAATAGGTGGCCACCTTGATAAACTTTCACCGTCCACCATTTTCCAATGTATTTGGTTTGAAATTTATATTTAATTAGTGCCGCCTGTTGGTTACATCAGCTCTAGTCTACTGGAATTCGGGTGAAACTTGACGCTCTTCTCTTGATGTAAAACGCAACGTTATTGCAGAAACTGCAATTACTCAATTATTTCTACGTATCCATAAATCTCTGTGGATACCATTCTGATAGTTTGCTGTTATAGTTTGGTCACAATATCGAGAGAAGTATGCAGTCTATTTTCAATCTATTTCTAAAGAATGGCGGTATGTTTATACATATGTATGTCCGCGATTTTTAACCGACGAAACCAAAAAGGAGGAGGTTCTCTATTCGACGCGTATATTGTTTTTTTTATGTCTGATCACGCACAACTTTTCAAAGAGCGGTTCGATTCCGATGATTCTTTTTTCATTGGATAGGGTGTACTTCGAAGTTGGTTCCATTTCAATTTGAACAACAAAATCCATCCCTAAGGGTAGCAAAATGAAGGATATTGATCGTTCACCCTCTGAATTTTGGTCCGTTAACCGATTCTATCAGGCATAACTTTGTAGTGGGTTTTCCGATTTGGATGACTCTTTTTTTATTAGGAGAATATACCTCATAGTTGATCATATTTCAGTTTGGAATGAAAAATGGGGGATGATTGATTTTTCACTTGTAAACTTTGGCACACATATGTAGTTGACATTGACAGACCCTCCTACATCCGTCAAAATGATTACATTCTATTAAGATGTCTGAAAACCCTGGTGAATGAACTGATTCGAGATTTTCGAGGAGAGACCACCTGTTACTTCAGCAGAGCTTCTCTCTGTGTAGATGGCGCCGTCCAAAAATGTTTGTTTTTATTCTCGCTTAATGTCAGAACTTGATTTCTGACATCTGCAGCATCTCATATGGAATAATGTTCAGTGTTTTGTCGGTATCTATGCGTTTTCAATCTCTTTGATTTGAAATCTTGCTTAGCTTATTCATCAGTTCATTAGTGCGTGAGGAATTGTTTATTTTCATTTTTTTTTTTTTTTTTTTTATGTTCTGGTTCCCACGAAAAGGGATATCCTGTAATGTTCAGAGAACATCGTGGGAACCTAGGGAAAAAGGTAGGGGTTGGTGTTCTTCTTGAATTTCTGAAGGTTGTATGCCTCGGGGAACACCCCCCCAGGCAATGAGTTCCAAAGCCTCGCTGTTCGTTGGATGAACGAGTCTTTGGAAAGTGATGTTCTGCAGGTTTCCAAAGTGACCACGAAGGGGTGTGATGACTGAACTTGACGGGTTAATCTCGAAGAGACTGCCAAAGCAGGAACGATTGTTGATATTTCAGAAGAGCATCGCCCATGAAAATATCTATAAAATAGAGACAAATCGCCAACTTTTCATTGTGTGTAACGATACTTTTTGTAGAATGGGCCACATTTGTATTTTGTGTGGACAGTGTGAAGCCGCAGATTCGAATATTCACCTGTATTCAGTACCTAAAGCAAGTACAAATCTTGACGAATTGACTAATAATGATATGTTCATAGTTCATCACATGGTATGCATTAAATTTAATATTTTATGCAATTTAATGACAATTTCATTTCCAAATCTCCGTCTGTCAGAATGCAGTTAACCTCAAATTCAAATGGTACAAAATAGAAAAACAACACGACAGTGCTTTCTTTGTGCAATGTTCGGGGGCTTCTAATTCTAGCTTTGCTATTGGTGAAGTTTGACAGATGTCTCTTTTCAACCAATAGCAAAGCTAGAGTTAGAACCCGCGAACAGTTCGTCTCAAAAAGAAAGCTGAGGAAATAAATATGCCCTGTTACTGAATTCAAACTTAAACGAAATTGGCGCCATCTGACACGCTACTAATCTCTATTATCAAGTAGGCCAAGTGTCGCCAAGTCGACCCCAAACTTTTACAGGTACTTATAAGTTCAAGCACCAGGGTTTTTAGACATCTTACATTCTATGAAAGGATGGAATTATATACAAAGTGATGTAATCAACTAAGCAGAACTTTCAAAATTAATTTGTATTATATAACAATAAATAGTTCAAATAGAATATCATATTATTTAATAGTTAATAGTTGAAGTAAAGCTAGGTAAAAGTATTTTGGAAGTAATAAAAAATTAGGTGGATAGTAATTAGTAGATTTCAGCAACAAAAAATTGAAAAATAAAAACTTTTTAACAAAAAATTAAACCGGCGAAAAAATCAACTGAAAAGCAAAAAATAAAATGAAGCCTCTTAGTCTAAATGATAATTGAGCTCCTAAACTAATGGAAACTGATTTTGAGTCGGCGCCACACAAACTAGCAATTGAATTAGGTAAAGCGTAAAATGATGGCAGCGAGATGCACGGCTGCGTTTTGATTACTTCTTTCAAAATAATATAATGATCTTTGATAATTGTTTGTTTGGCGCCGACTCAAAATCACTTACATTAGTTCAGGAGCTCAATTATCATTTAGACTAAAAAGGTTAATTTCATTTTTTGCTTTTCAGTTGATTTTTTTGTCGGTTTAATTTTTTGTTGAAAAGTTTTTATCTCAAAAACTATGCAACCAATTTGAATCCAACTTTTTACATAGTGATCCAACTGGCCCAGGAAAAGATCTTATTCTATTTTGTGTGTTTATGTGTTAGAAATATGTATGTCCATGATTATTATTTGAACCTAGAATATTTTATTATTGACATTATCTGTACAGGATAAGACGTTGTTATGTGCGAGATTTTACAGTCAACCAATGTGAATGCAAATTCTGCATAATGATTGTACTGATCCAGATAAACTTCTTAGTTTTTATTGGGTTATTTTATGTAAATGTTGAGAAAGAAGTATGCCATTGTTATAAATTGTGTTCGAAAAAATAAGATTCTTCATTCGACCTATATGTTTATGTATATAAGTTTGTCCGTGATTCTATCCTAGGTTCTTTCAGGTAAATTTCATAGAAATACTACTACCACTCCACGAATTTCAACAAATTTTGTCATCTCTTCGTCGATCTAATATCTAATAATATCGAGGAACCTAGGAGGTCACTTTATGTGTGTTCAGACTGATACTGTTCAAATCGAAGGTTAAGATGTTAGTTTCATTGAATACACCATGATACGACCTCCTGTAGATCCTGGGCTATGATTGTTTTTAGACTATCCACATTTTGGCCGTGCCATAAAAAGGTGGTATCGTCAGCAAATAGGGTGAATTTTTTATGTCAAGTCGTTGAGGTATAGTAAGAACAAAATAGGTCCGATAACTGAGCCTTGAGGTACTCCGGATCTGATATCAGAATAGCTCGAGCATTCCCTAGACTTTCTAAACCTTTGTTTTCTATCAGTTAGATATAATTCAAACCATTAGACGTGTACAATTATTGAAAGTACACGGATTTGTAAAATTTTACGATAGCGATTTCTTTTTTTTTTCGAGAAAACCATCCAAATTTCTTATTTCGCAACAAATTTCGCTAACTTCACAAAGTAGACTCCACAAAACCTATATCGACAAAAAGCTCTTGAAAATGTCTTGAAATGATGCTAAAATATAGGGTGTTGCATTTGAAAAAGTCGAGTTATTGCCTTTGTAAGTTATCTTGAATGGTTCTGAAGTTATGAATTTTGCTGTGGGTCTATTCACGACGCTATTTTGACACATAAATTGACATAAGACAAAAACTATTGCAGATAAGTCAAAGAAACAGGGCGCGTTATATCGACAATTTAGTGACGAATCCAAAAATGTAACAAAAATGGTGGTTGCCCTAAAAAAAACAGACCTCAGTTGTGGTTCTTATTTTGGGACATCCTGTATGGATCTCGCACGCACCCCTGGGTCATCCTATAAATATATATATATATATATACAGGGTGAGTCAAGCTGAACGCCTCGGACTCTCGTGGCCAAATGGTATTTTTTCAGTAAACGGTCTGGGGAATATATGTATGTCATCTGAATAATTATATATATATATATATATATATATATATATATATACTTGAACTTGATTTATATTTGGTGTTACTCTACACATAACTCAGATACCTAAGATGCAATGTAATATTGGAATAAATAGTTTTTCAAGTTAATATTCCTTATATTCATCGGAAAAATGTCTTCCAATGAGAAATATTTCATATATAGTAGATATCCTATTAACAACTCAAAATATAGATAATTGTTCGAGTTACACTACATCATTACCGAGTACCTACGTCAAAAATATTTGACTGAACTAGCTGACGTCACTTATTTTCAAGCAAACAATTGGACAACATCACTCACTAGACGCTCTCCTGAATTGCGACTAGACCTTGAAAAGATCAACCACCTTTCCGAGAAATATTCGCGAAGCAAGGCAAATAAAAACCAGCCATATTTTCCTCACTTAGAATAAACATCGACGATAAGAAAAAACCAAACCGCCTATCAAAAACACAACGGCGTTAGGTTAGTTTATCTGCTTCAACGTTTCCGTTCCGTTAGAGAATGACTAACAATAAACAAATAAACCATAAAAACCACACACTGCAGTTCAACATTCCCGACCACGTCTAGCGTTCGTCTAGCCGAGTTCCTAGACATTCACCTACTTATTCATAGCAGCTTGATAAACAAACCAGTAATAGTACGGTTGATTTTGAGAAAATGTTTGTTCATTCACTAACAGACGCAAGTTTGACGTAATTTTGTCATAAATATTATGTATTCATTCAGTCGTCTATAATTTGACGAAATGACCCAACAGTTGACTCCACTCGAATAATAAGAAATATGCCATTTAAGTATTTTGTAGATATCGAAAAAAAGCAATTGGTAATTCGTACCTTTCTCGAGCGATCACTAAATAGTTATAGGAATTCAAATCCCACTTAAATGAGTAAATGTTCACCAAAATACACAAAAATGTGTTGAAACTACTGATAGTGATTAATTTGAACTCATAATCCTTGATGCCAGCTGCATAGCTTCCTTTGAAATTAATTCGATCTACTTGAAAATCAAAATAAACGTGTAAAGAATGGCAAATCTCAAATTACCAAAAACCCATGAAATATGGGAATTGGGAAACTCATAATAAATTTAGAAGTTGTTGAATCATTAAAAAAGGACTTTCAATCGTTGAAAAATTTCCTAATGACCACTCAGCCATTAACACTCTGTATGAAATTTTATCATTCTTATTGAAGCCCAATGCATACACTCACTACTGTATGAATTTGAACGTTTTTACTTCAAAATTATAATAGTAGTGCACTTTAGGGCAAACTTCAACTCAAAAACGGTTGATTTTAGGAATAGAGCCTGATAGAGATTGATAAAAATTGATACGTGAAAAGAAATGTTTGGTTCACTCTGTATACACGAAACGACTACGAAATCATTTCAAAATATAAGCCTTGAGTGACTCATGACCTAGCCAAAATAAGGGCGATAACACAATAATAAAACTTTTTGAAAGTTTGTTAATAATCGTAATAATAGTACTGAATGTATTACCTATAAAACGATTTTTCCATGTTATCCACCACTTTGCATTTCAGATCATTTTGTAATTTAGAGGAAAATAGGTTAGAGTTAAACTATCTATATTCAAAGTTCCACGATATTGCTATTTTTTGAGGAAAAGCTTCGATTTGTTGGTTTCTGTCGATGATCCAACAATAGTCTGACATCATATTGACGTTCCAATAGCCTTGATATCTTCTTTCCATATCTTTGAAATCTTGATGAAACCGTTTGCCTTGTTCTTCACTATATGGTTTTTTGAAAAATGACCAATGTGAGAATTAGAAAAATTCACTTTTAAACTCATGTTACAACCTAACTTTTTATAATTGTTCAACATATCTTTGACTATTTTATAATTAGGATTTTCAACGTTACCTAAAAATTTGGAAATTACATTTAAAAAAAAATGAAAACATTGCAGTTTCTGGCTCTAGTACGTTTATAATAAGACATGCCATTGTTCAACATTTTTGGCTTTTTTTTGTACTAAGGATCTTTCAACGTTGCCCAAAAATTTGAAAATGACATTTTGAAAATAATTCCATGCTTTTGTTTCCAAGCTTGTCATGACACTATACAAAATTTCGTCCTTCATAAGTTCCCAGAACAGCATATGTTATGTGGCACCCACTGTTTTGTCTTGTTGATTCTAAACTCACTCGAAAGTAATCAAAATATGAATCTTCTACAAAATCTGTTATATTTCTCCTTTGATTAACTAAGGTACAGGCAAACTCAATAGTATAAGTGTATAACCGTTAATTCAGAGAGAGATAAAAAGATATGTCTAGAAATAATAGACTACTGCATTAAAAGGGATGGAAATATTCAGTTATTCCATTTGAAAATAAATAAGCAGGTATATGAATTTAAAAAAACGTGATGTTATACATAAAAACAGAGTTTATATTTGGATTCAGTAGACTAATATAGGTTTCTGAAAGAAAAGTGCCATGTGAAGTGGAATGAATAGAAAAATCGAATTAAACTGTTTTCTTCACATAAAGGATTCAATATAAAATTGAACCAGAAAATGGTAGATCTCAGGTGAAAAACAACTACTTTCCTGGCAAATACCACGCAGAACATTGAATGATATTCACCTGAAAATCCATGCATACTTCCATATAATATCAATGGACATTGAATTCAAATGTTTCTTTCTGATAAGCTCGATTATGTTTAATTTATGTCGTGTTCACCTAACAATCCGCATACCGGTTTCAGGCTTCTTGGCCCTCATCAGTACGGAGTAGTCAACCAGCCAAAGGTGCAAAGAACTCTGGCTGAAGTGAGACACAACGTAAACAAACCATCATCGATCTTGTAACTACCTATAGGTACGCCGGAAAGATAAACTTTAACTGGCGGTACCTAGTGATGAAAAGAAACACTCAAAATCTCCCACCTCGATAGGTTTCTAAATAAAAGATTCCTTCTCAGTAGATGGCAAGACCCGTCTAGCATATAGTGAAAGAAAAGTGCCATGTGAAGTGGAATGAATAGAAAATCGAGATTAAACTGTTTTCTTCACATAAAGGATTCAATATAAAATTGAACCAGAAAATGGTAGATCTCAGGTGAAAAACGGGGTAATATTCGGATGTGCAGTCATTCCTGAAAATCCATGCATACTTCCATATAATATCAATGGACATTGAATGCAAATGTTTCTTTCTGATAAGCTCGATTATGTTTAATTTATGTCGTGTTCACCTAACAATCCGCATACCGGTTTCAGGCTTCGGGGTAATATTCGGATGTGCAGTCAAAGTGAACTCTTGTTTCTATACAAGCTTTCGAGTCTTTATTGGCTCTCCTTCAGGAACTCTACAATTGTTAGATTTCAGTACAATTAATAATGAACAAATATTTTTTTACTTACGAAATTTGAGGTTAAAAGTAAGTATTGCTTTTCACAGAAATGTAACACCAATGTAGACAACATTCAATTACAGCATAAGTAACAATACATTGTTAAAAAAGGGGAAAACGTATATATATATATATATATATATATATACAGGATGACCCAGGGGTGCGGGCAAGCTCCATAACTTTTTTCTCAAGTAAGTTTTTTTAACGATATGTCTGACAATAAGGCACATTGTAAAAATATTTCTATGTATATATATGATGCCCCAAAATAAGATACACAACTAGGTTCTGTTTTTTTAAATGGCAACCCCCATTTTTGTTACATTTTTGGATCCGCCACTAAATTGTCGATGTAACGCACCCGGTTTTCTTAGACTTATCTGCAATAGTTTTTTCTTATGTCAATGTATGTGTCAAAATGGAGTCGTGCATAGACCTACAGAAAAATTCATAACTTCAGAACCATTCAAGATAACTTAACCAACTTGTTTCCAGTCGATTCCTCAGGATCTTGCGCATCTTTTGAGATGCAAGCAAACTGGAAGTTGATGTTCCATCGCCTACTACGATTTTTGTATCATTGCATGGCATTTTTCAAGAGCTTTTTGTCGATATAGGTTTTGTGGTGTCAACATCGTGAAGTTCGCCAGATTTGTTGCCAAATGAGAAATTTTGAAGTTTTTTTCGAAAAAAAAGGAATCGAGTAGGCCGCAGTCGTGAAATTTAAAACATCCGTGTACTTTCAATAATTGTACACGTCTAATTGTTAATAATGAATTTCTCTCGCGAAGCTGACATAAATCATTTATTAGCAAGCAGAATCTACCATCAAAAATATACAGAAGCCAGAACTCCATGGGTGCTTTCATTCCCAAAGTTAAGAGATCGGTTTGAACTCACTATTAGTGTGTCGTCTGATACCAAAAAAATAACTAATAAAAAACCTTTTTAAAGACAAGCTCTTATTTCAGACGTGTACTAAAACGAATAAAATAAGTTTAAGTCATCGCTAACAATGATTTAATTATTTGTTGTTGAATTATTTGGTTTCAAAAAGCTTGTCACGCGAAGTGGTCATAAAAGTGGGTATATAACAATTAATTTAATTGGGCAGTGATTGGTTGGTGAGTAAGAACTTCTCAAAGTATTTGATTTTTACAAAGTATTCACACAAATAGGTAACAATTTATTTCATTGGACAATGATTGGTTGGTAAGTAACAACTTGTCGAAGTATTAATTTTATTACAATTCGCGCGACAAGCTTTTTGAAACCAAATAAATCAACAAAAAATAATTAAATCACTGTCAGCGATGACTCAAACTCATTTTATACGTTTCAGTACACGGCTCAAATAGAAGCTTGTATTTAAAAAGGTTTTTAATAGTTATTTAATTTTTTGCTTTTTAGTTAGTTCGCCTTAATCTGTTCATTTTTAGTAGAGCATCGTTATCAGAAGGTATCTTCCCTGTAAGTTTTGAGCTGGAAGAAATCATGATCTCCGACTCTAAAAACTCCCACACACCAATTTGAATAGAATCTGATCATAATTACAAAACTCATCCGCCATTCTGAAGTCACCATCTTGAATTTATAAATTTTGTCAAAGAATTCATAATCTCCGACCCCGAAAACCCCCACATACCAATTTTGAATCAAATCAGACCATAATTACAAATTTCGTCCGCCATCTTGGAACAAAAATTCCATAATACATTATCACCGGAATTATGAACATCTGTCAAATTTCAAACCAATCGGTCAAACTTCACATGCAAGATTTGACCCTAACGAACGAACAAAGTGAAACTAAATAAAAGCTTGTAAAAAAAGAAATTGTTGGTGGTCGAATCAATGGGGAAAATGAGTTGCAAGTTTCATTGATGCTACAGGAAAATCCCCACTTAAGCACTGTGGAAATAGCGGCGGAAACGGATATTTCACAAAGTAGTGTGAACAGAATAATATTGAAACAAAAGTTCCACCCTCATTATATAAACCTACATCAAGAATTGTATGGTAATTATTTTGCATATGGAGTTACGTTTTGTTTTCAAATTAATGGCATGATTAACGTGGATTATAATACTTCAAACAAAATTCTGTTTTCTGATGAAGCAACGTTAGAAAGCAATGGGTCGGTCAACATACATAATATACAATATTTTGTAATAGAAAACCCTCACTGGTTGAGGACTGTTGATCACCAAAAGCGATGTTCGCTTAATGTTTGGGGAGGAATTATTGAAAATCACGCGAGTGGACCCTACTTTTTCGACAATGTGCTGAATTATTAAAGGTATTTACATTTTCTCCCCGAACATCTTCCCAGAATGTTAGAAGAATTGGATTTGAACACTAGAAGGATCATGTGGTTATTACACGATGGTGCTGCAGTGCATAACCATAGGATAGGGCAAGAACTTTTAGATCGTTCCTAAGCTAATCGTTGGATAGGCAGAGAGGGTACTATTCCTTGGCCCGCGCGATTCCCAGACTTTACTCCTATATACCCCTAAAACATAAATTTGCGAAATCAAATTAGACAACAATATATAATAGAAAACAAACATGACATATCTGATAAATTTAACAGACATTATAGTGGGATGGGACAGACACTTGAACAGAATCAGAACATCTAATCCATTCAAAGGTGATACAACCATAAATAATGAAAGTATGTAATAATAATAACAATAATAAATCGCATTTATTCATATGTAGGTAATATGAAATGGTGAAGTGTTAGCCGAGAGCTGTTTTTCAACTTTACCAATTTTTTCCTACACGCCAGCAATACAGAGGAAGTTCTACAGGTTATCAAACAACTGGAATAAAAAAAAACCCTGGGGATGACAACTTTATGGACACAATATTAATTCCTCTCGCACATATTGTTATCAAAAGTGGGGATAAACTTCAAATTTCGAGTTATAGACCCATATCCCTGATTTCAAACATCGCAAATTTTTTTGAAAAAATTATTTAAAAAAGAATGATACATTTCATGAACAAGCATGGTATTCTTTCCGAAAAACAGTATGGGTTCAGGGAGGGAAGATCGACATAAGATGCAATATTTGTATTAACATCTCATATTTACAAATCCCTTGATATGTCTAAACCGTCACTTTGTATCTTTGTCGATCTATCCAAAGCTTTTGATACTGTATGCCACAAAAGACTTCTAGAAAAACTGGAGAATATTGGGATAGGGGGTTAGTCGTATGACTTGTTGAGATCATATCTCTGCAATCGAAAACAAGTAGTTGACATTGATGGTGTGGTGAATACTCCTAGGTCAGTTACTTACGGTGTTCCCCAAGGTACACTCTTGGGCCCTCTACTTTTTACCATCTATATAGACAGTCTACTAAAAATGCGATCTGAATGAACTATCCTGAGTTTTGCATATGATACAGCAGTCTTTTACAACGCCGACACATGGCAACAGCTCAAAAAAAAGGCAGAGAAAGATTTCATTAATATAATTAAGTGGTTTCAATTCAACAAACTTACAATTAATGTAGAGAAGACTAAATATTTGCCATTCACTTCATACACGAAACATTTGCCTAATAGGGGACCGTTGACCATAGACCGAAATATATATATTCCAGAAGTAAGCTCCATAAAATATCTGGGTATAATAATGGACAGCACATGAATGGGACATACACGTATCATATCTAACAAAAATACTAGAGGATTTTCGTAAGATTCAAACGTCTTAAGGAATATGAAGATATAACCCATTTGAAAACAATATATTATGGACTAACACAATCACAGCTTACATACGGTATTATAGGATGGAGAGGAGTTAACGAATCGCACTTGAATTGAATGAACATTGTACAGAAAAAAATCTCAAAAGTCATTTTAGGAAAAGGAAGGACTTTCGCGAACGAGAAACTATACGTAGAAAGCGGCATATACGATATCAGGAGACTATATTGCCAAAAACTATTATTAAAAGTATACAAAAATGAAATAAAAATAACATGTAATATCCCCCATATAATACCAGGAGACGAGAGCAAGGTGTTGTGATCCCAAGATGCTTTAAACTCGTGGGTCAGAGACACTGCAGCTATCTGAGCCCGAAAACTTGGGACTTATTACCAGAAAACCATTCCATCTCACAGAAACTTCAAAAACCAAATTAAAACTCGGATAAGAAGTTTTGACAGAAACTTATTTGAAAAAATCACCAATCAATGTAATAAAAAATAAAAAATTGTTTATAGATGGCGAAGAAATGTGTATTAGTAAATATGTATACAGTGCTTTTCTTTAATGTCCCCCCCATTTTATTTTTTGAACGGGTCAACTCAATTCTTTTTAACTTGGGATAATGAAATTGATGCATGAATACTATATTTCAGAGTAAAATTGACAGATGAAACTTTCAAGATGGCGACTGGGCGCCATCTGGGAAAAAAAATTAAATTGAAAGAGGAGTCTTGTGACACATCCTTTTGAAGCTCCTGACGAATACTTCACAACCCTAGGATATAAAGTCAATATCTTCACCTACTACAAAATGGCGTAACATTTAATAATTACCTGCATACAAACACATTAATATCGATACATCTAGAAATATTTGTTTTTCTCTGCCATATGGCAATGACAAGAAATGTCAGTATGACAACGAACATCATTGTTCAGTTAAAATATTCTCATTTAGTTTTCGGTTTTACTAGTAAATAGGTACCACGTGAACTATCTCTAAAATGGTCAATTCTCGTCCATTGGAAAAAAAAATCGAAGCGATTTTTATTTACGGTGCGACTCGTAACTTTCACGAAACCAAAAGGATTTTTAATGATCGTTTCCCGAATCGTCCCATCTGTAGAAAATATTCAAGGGAACTTGTAACCAAATTCACAACTACCAGTAGTGTACAGAACAAAAAGCTCCAGGTCATCCGTCCATTCCGGAAGAACAGCAAGTTCAAATAATTGGTGAGATGATAGTAAATCCTCAACAGTCTACTTCATTCGTCGCGAATGTTTGTGAGGTGTGTCCTTCTACTGTGTGGAGACTTTTGAAGAGGAATGAGTATCATCCATGCAAAATCAAGATGGTACACCAGTTAACTGAAGATGACCCTGATCGAAGAACAGAATTCTGCGAAATTATGACGGCAACCATTGCAAGGCATCCTACCTATCTTCACAATATTTGTTTCAGTGACGAATCTACATTTTATCTCAACGGCAAGGTTCACAGACAAAATTGCCGTTATTGGAGTGACACCAACCCTCACATTTTCCGGGAAACTTTTTTTTTTTTTTTTTTTTTTTATGTTCTGGTTCCCACGAAAAGGGATATCCTGTAATGTTCAGAGAACATCGTGGGAACCAAGGGAAAGAAGGTAGGAGTTGGTGTTCTTCTTAAATTTCTGAAGGTTGTATGCCTCGGGGAACACCTCCTAGGCAATGAGTTCCAAAGCCTCGCTGTTCGTTGGATGAACGAGTCTTTGGAAAGTGATGTTCTGCAGGTTTCCAAAGTGACCACAAAGAGGGTGTGATGACTGAACTTGACGGGTTAATCTCGAAGAGACTGCCAAAGCAGGAACGATTGTTGATATTTCAGAAGAGCATCGCCCATGAAAATATCTATAAAATAGAGACAAATCGCCAACTTTTCTACGGTGTTCCAGACAAGTGAGCGAGTTTGTAAGCGAGCATCACCGACGGACGAATTGCCCTTTTTGGACAGAATCCAATAGCCTCAGGATATGTTTAGGTGCCGCACTCCAAATATGGGAACAGTATTCCCAGGACAGGTCGGATCTGTGCCTTATAGATCATAAGCAGCTGACTGGGGTGAAATAGCTCTTGGCACGAAACAGAAAACCAAGTTTTGGGATGCACTTTTGGCAATGGACCTCACGTGATTTTCCCAGGAAGGTTATTGCTGATAGTAATACCAAGCATCGATATGGATGGCTTCAGTGGTATGGTTACTCCTGACAAAGTTATGTTGGCACAGTGAGATCGGCTTTTCTAGAGAAAAGACATGCTTGTGTTTTGTTTGCATTGAATTCTACCAAGTTATTATATCCCCATTCGAAATTGTTGCTAAGTCCATATTTATATTATTAACATTTCTTCCTCGTTCATTTCTGGTTTCACGGGCTGATATAGGGGCCCTGGAAGAAAGCGGTATGGAGGGTACTATCATCGGCAAAGCTGTGTACTGGACATGAAGTTGCTTTCAACAGGTCGTTGATGTGAAGTAGAAATAGTGTTGGTGCGAGAATGGATCCTTGCGGAACACCAGCATTTATGAGTAGAGTGTCAGATGAAACTCCATCGACCACTACATGGAGAACCTGTTTGAGAGAAAACTAGCAAGCAGAGAACACAGCTGAGGGGCAAGCCATAAGACGGAAGCTTGGCGAGAGTCCCTGGTGCCAAACTCGATCGAACGCCTTGGAGATATCTAATGCCACAGCTAAAGTTTCTCCATGCTTTTCAATAGATAGCTGCCATATATGTGAGACGTAAGCGAGCAGGTCACCAGTTGATCTCTGATGGCGGAAGCCATATTGCCTATCGTTGACAATTCCTGAGTCTTCCAGATATTTCATGAGCTCGATGTTGATGGCTTTTTCCATGACCTTTGAAATAATAGATAGCAGTGCGATAGGTCTGTAGTTGCTAGGTAGGGCCTTTTGCCTTTTAGGGACTGGCTGTACTCTTGCAATTTTCCAATTGGACGGAAATACCCCAAATTGTAAGAGTGGTTGAACAACTTGCAAAGAACAGGTGTTAGTTCGGGGCACATTTCTTGAGAACAATCGGCGGGATTCCGTCAGATCCACAGGCTTTGTTGGTGTTGAGACCCAGCAAAATCTTTCTGATAGTACGTTGGCGAAAGGTGATCTCGGGCATGTGACTGTCAATAGGTGTAATGTTCGGGGGTTGTTTTCCCGATAAATCCAGAGTGGAATTTCCAGCAAATAGGTGCGCAAAGATATTGGCTTTTTCCTGGGCAGTCATTGCTAGTGTTCCATCTTCTTTGGTTAGGGGAGGAAATGAGCTGGAAGTGAAATTTCTTCCCACAGCTTTGGCGAAAGACCAAAATACTCATACTCAATACCCAGAAAAAATCAACGTCTGGGCAGGAATATTGGGAAACCATATTGTAGGACCTCTATTCATTGAACAAAATTTAACAGTGGAACTGTATTTGAATATGCTGAAAAATACTATTGACCTCTAATCACCGAAATCGTCGAAGCGAATCCTAATGAATTCGATATGGATATTGTATTCCAACAAGATGGAGCACCACCACATTACTACGGACAAGTAAGAAACTATTTGGATAATACTTTCTCCGGTCGTTGGATTGGCCGTCGATGTCCTACGGAATGGCCAGCCCGATCGCCAGATTTGATACCTGTAGACTTTTTTATGAGGCTATTTGAAGCAAGAGGTGTACGAAACGGAACCTGCTTCAATATTGGATATACGGCAGAGAATAATAAATATTTGTAGAAATGTCGACGTTAGTGCGTTCGAAAATGTTCGGAGTGAAATATCGGATAGGCTGTTCTTATGTCAAGCATTTCAAGGCAACCATTCCCAGCATCTTCCGAACTGAACTCAGCTTCTTTCCTCAAATTATGAAGTTAAACGTCGATGTATTCAGGCAATTATTAAATGTTCCGCCATTTTGTAGTAGGTGAAGATATTGACTTTATATTCTAGGGTTGTGAAGTATTCGTCTGTAGCTTCAGAAGGATGTGTCGCAGGACCCACCTTTCAATTATTATTTTTTCCCAGATGGCACCCAGTCGCCATCTTGGAAGTTTCATCTGTCAATTTTACTCCAAAATATAGTATTCATGCATCAATTTAATTATCTCGCATTTACATTTTTTTAGTTGACCCGTTCAAAAAATAAAAGGGGGGGCATTAAAGAAAAGCACTGTATGTGTGTTTGTGTATTAATGTATGACTGTTACCTCCTTAATTATTTGAACTTGAACAATATTGTGACATTAACCAAGTTTCATTCATTCATTTCAACTCATTATTTTACCGTTACTACTTCTAATATTTTACTTGATTTTACTTACTAACCTCAACTATTATTTATATTACATTGTTTTACTTCTAATATTCTATTTAATTTTACTAACTTACCTCAACTATTAGTTTTATTACATTGTTTCAATACTAAAGTGGCTAAATCACGCACAAGAAACAATCTTTCGGGATTGTTACTCCAGTGATGCCATTGTTTATTCACTTGAATAACATGTAAAAAACGCATTTTCCTGTTTTTTGAAATAAACGTTATTATTTTATGTCTTCCTTTGGGGGTACGTGAAGGAAAGAGTTTTCAGAGATCGTCCAACAACTGCAGATGAAACAGGATGACGGAAGCCTTCCGTTCAACTGATGGAGCAATGCTTGCTAGAGTTCGAGGCTAATTTACAAGAGGAATAGCAGCTTGTGTGGAACATGATGGTGGCCTATTTGAGCATTCATAAACAGCCTTTCCTCTAAATTTTTAAATTGTTCCCTGTTCTAGTAAAGATTACTAGAATTGTTTCCTTTGTGATGTACTCCTGGTACTATTACAAGTTCATTTTGTTGAAACATACTCGATTCCTTTATTTTTAAATAATTTCTTATTTTGCAAAAAATCTCCGTAGAAAACTTCAATTTTCCTCATTTTTTTTCTCTTAATATTTGGCCACGTTACTCGGGGAATCGTTCAAGTTTGCGTTTGTTTATAATTTTTTCATCCACCCATTCAAAACCTAACTGAGCGTGACAGAATTAATGGACGCAAGGTGCATACCGAAAAAGTTCGGAGGAATGTTATTCATTCAGCCCAATAGTTTCGACTCATGTTCTGACTAATAATAGAAATCCTCTGCGAGAAAAACAAATAATTTGGTATTCACAGTCACAGCCGAATTGGCGAATAAAAATTTCACTTTCAAATGTTATATTTGAACGGCTCCAGCTCGCCAACTCGCATGGTAGTACATGCCATCTTTTTAGCGAAAGTTTCAGAAAATGCAACTCGATTCAATCGTCCAGATGATGACATATAAATACGTATAAAACTACATATTTCTGATAAGTGTTATAGTTTCCAACCATATAGTGTTTGAAATTTTATGGAGCTACTCAGGAAGGAAATTTGTGATTAGAAAAAAATGGGTTTAATAGGCCAAATTTGTACCTTACTTTATAGCGTAAAATACAGGAAATTCCAAACTCGATGGTCTCTTAGAGGTGTCTAGAAAACAGATAGAGATATGAATTCCCAATGATAGTTATTGTGTGCAATGTTAACATAGTTAACATTAACCTTGAATTTTCAAATAGACCACCCTAAAACAAATTAAGATGACGCTCAGTGTGAAACGAAAATAGACGGGAGAACAAATCAAAACATGAACATCAAGGTTAACTAAAAAAGATTTCGAAAACGTAATAGAGTCTGTTAAAAGTACCGAAAATGAAAAAGACTCAAGCACAAAAACTCAAGACGACGAATTCGCCACCGTTAACTACGGAAAAATAACAAATAGATTCCCCATTGTAGGAAGCATGAAAGATTTCTCCAAAACTAAAGTGAAAGCGATGGATAAATTAGTATTTCTTCACGTTTTCAAAATGCATCGAGATTTAATACCTGGAGGACTCTGAGAATACCTATATGAAATGTTTCCTGAGGTCATATGCGAGAAGATGAAATCCAAATATCCTCAATACTATTCGGCATTCAAAGTAACCATACACGAGAGAAATCTGAGGGCTGCGATGTCACCAGAGATATGACCCGAAGGAAAGCAAATTGACAGGCTTTTCACTGGCTTGTAGAAAAAACGAAGGCACTCTGAGTGATCCTTACGAAAGAAGTATTTCTCAGGTGTTTTAAGAACACAAAATCTCTCTTATAATTTTTCATATTGATTTACAATGTATGGGTGATAAAATAGATTAAATCAATTTATCCTTAAAAGATTAGAAAAATAAAATTATAGTTTGATTTATGATATTTATAAATATGAGACAAAATCAGCTGACCAAACAGTTCTACCTTTTTTGAGATTGACTAAATCAAAATTGAACTCTATAAATTTGAAACTTATAATAAGTCCAGAGTTGCGCTCTTTGAATGATAGGAATTTTAAGTTGAATGTAAAAACATCTCATAGATAACTGTTTCTACAAGGCAGAAGAATTTTTAAATTCGTGAAAACTTGTTTTGTCTCCCTGTCCTAGTGTAAACTGTTTGTATTTACTACTCGAGATTTTAATAATTATACTTGTTTTTAATGTACAACATGATTTACTGCATGGTCTCTCATATATTCTGTAGATATTTTCTGTATTTTTGACGCGCTTAAGCCTAGATGTAAAAAGCAAAATGAATCTATCTATCTATCTATACTATTTCATTCTTTGATTCTACTGATGAATATGATCATTTATTCCAACTACCTGTCACCGTCCGTTGAATATGAATAATTTTTATCGATTTTTTGCTACTGAAATAAAATTAAATATCTCACGATCCATCATATACACTGGGCTTCGCCTTCATTGGGACAATGTGAAATAGTTTTGTTTGTATAGAAAAACTGGACCATATTCTATAGAGGTTTTTACAGGATTGGTAATTTGAAAAATCAGTCAAAAGCCAAATTCTTTGAAAGAAAATCTGGATGATTTCATCTGTTATCTCCCATAATTTATAACCCACGAGAAGAGGAGGAGGTTTTCTAGTCGTAGCGTATATTTTTATTTATGTATGACCACGCATAACTTTTTACAGAGTAGTCCGATTTTGATAATTTTTTTAATATACCTCGAAGTTGCTCCCATTTGAATTTGAAAAAAAAAATCTACTACCTAAAGGTAGAAAAATAGGGGAGGATTGATTTTTCATTTGTGAACCGATTCTGTTGACCCACATATGTAGTTCTGATGACACTACAACATAATGGAGACCTGGAGTTATTCTGATGATGGAGAAGGGGATTTAACAGTCGAGGGAACACCCCAACGATTTACAGCAGGTACCTCGTGTTTGGGCTTATTACTTGTTTGCAACCTTTTTTTTCTCATTACTACATTCTCCTAAAAATCGTTTTCTCATACGAGCAGCATTTTTTGCAAGCCTACCCATGTTTCTATAAAAATATTGTTGTTTTATAGGTTATAGCTATAGCTAAAGGCCCATGAAAACCTTATAGCGGCTACAAAGAAATTATATAACCAAAATAGGATTTTCAATTCTACTAACAAGAATAGAACTTGTTGGCAAGTAGTATCTGAATAATCTGCCAAGAAAAAATCAACCACTAATATCCATATCAAACATTTACAAAATGAAGCAATTACTGATCCTTCAACAGTGGGGAAACACATTCAATATCAATTTACAACAAACGCCTCTTCGCATAATGGAAAAAATAGGTGGAAACAAATTTGAAACACCTTCACAGTCCATTAGTAATCACAAGTTGTTCATCATGTGGTTTGAATGAATTACCAAATTCCCTAGTGAGAAATGTATTACATTCCCTAATAGAACCTTTAACATTTCTAGTTAATCTATCATTTTGTAATGGGATGTTTCCAGAAATCCAAGTAATTCCAGTACATAAAAAGGGCGACAAAAATTATATAGATAACTATCGACCCACCACGATGCCATGAATATTCTCAAAAGTGTTTGAGTATGCTTTTCTAAATCTCCAAGTATGTATCTGAAATAAAAGATTAATGTCTAAAACCAACATGGATTCCAAAATAGCAAAGGAACTTTAACCACCATTAGTTCATTTTACTTCAATATTATCAAGCTACCTGAAGCTGGTGAATGCCCTGTTGGGATTTTCTGTGACCTAAGCAGGGCATTCGATTGTGTAGATCATGACAAATTGCTCATGAAACTACATTATTATGGAATACAAAACTCAGCAAACAAATGGATACAAACTTTTTTGAGGAATCGCCAGCAATATGTAAGTATCACACATATCAGTAATAACACCAAACGTGATATAAAATCCTCAGCAATTGACATTTCCCTTGGAGAACCACAGGGTTCAATGTTGGGACCGGCACTTTTCATTTTAAACAGGGTGATTCAAAAGTACTTTGACAAACTTCAGGAGGTGATTCCTCAAAATATTAATAGATACAGGGTGTTGAAGTTTTATTTTTATTTTCGTTTTTCTTTCAATAACTTTCGAAATACTGACCTGAATCAAACAAAAATTGGTATTGTAAGGTTTTTTGAGGTGTCGAATTCAAACCTGCTCCTTCTCGTAGGGGGCGTCACCTACACGTCTTTTTATTTTTTGAAGATTCATAACTTTCTTGAGCGTACTTTTCAGTGAAAAAATTAATTCCTCCATCATATCTACGTAAAAAAGCTATCCCTGTTACAAGTCGCTATAAGCAACCGTTTTCTACATATTTGGACTTGAAAATTTCAAGTCGATTATTTGATAATCGATGCGTGTTGAAGTTGTTACCATTATTTTGCATTTTTCACAAGAATGCTCAGGAAATGAATTTGACGTGTAAGTAGTTTTGGTTTTTTGTAGGGGGCGTCACCTATTCTATTCATTTTTACTCGTTTCAAATAGTTATTTTTGTATCAAGGGTGCAAAATCTGTATTTGTTTTAATAAAATTTGCAAGAAATATCAACATTTCATTTCAAGGAATTTTGAATATGTAGAATGAAATGAAGGAAACTAAATTGTATTCAAATAAATTGTTCGAAGTGTCCACCATCAGCGAAGATACAGGCATTCAGTCTTCTAGTCATTGAATCTCGTACCCGCTCAAAAATTATTGGTGTGTTTCTTATTGTTTCACAGGCGTCTACTAGTCGGTTTCTTAGATCTTCCTCGTTCGCTACTGGAGTTTTATGAACTAGTGACTTCAAGTGTCCCCAAAACTAAAAATCTAGCTGGTTTAGATCTAGGGACCTTGGTGCCTACGCCTGGTTAGGTTCTTCTACACCCCTACCAATCCATCGATTTGGATAGACAGTGTTGAGGAATTCCCTGGCTACAACGCTAAAATGGGCCGGAGCCCCATCATGCATGAACCACATGCGGATACGAATTTCTAATGGTACATTCTGAAGTAGTCCCGGCAATTCATTTTCTGAAAAGTCTCTGTAAGTTGCGCCATTCAGTCGGACCGGAAGAAAGAAAGGACCTATTAAGTAATTATCAATTATTGCCGCCCATACATTTACAGAAAATTTATACTGATAATGTCTTTCACTAAGTGCGTGCGGATTTTCCAGAGCCCACACATGGTTGTTATGAAAGTTTGTGATAGCATTTCGTGAGAAGTTTTTCTCGTCCGTGAAGATTGAGGATTTCCAGCCAATTTTCTCAAAAACCACTGACACATAGTAATGCGTTGGGGAAAGTCTCGTGGCAAAATAGCTTGTACCCTTTGAATATGGTATGGATAAAATTGTTGATCGTGGATAATTCTCCAAACTGTGGACTGAGTAGAATTGAGCTTCAGCAATTATCCTTGTACTTGTTTCTGGATTCTCCTCGAGAGCGTTCAAAACAGCTTTTTCCAATTCTGGGGTTCGGACTGCTCGTGGTCTCCCAATAATATCATCTGCCCTCTTAAAGCTACCTATATCTGCCAAACGACGGTGGAGACTGGTACAGCTGAAGGCAGTACTCGATTAGGAAATCGCTCCTGGTAAATACATCTTGCTTGGCGCGCATTGCCATCCGCAAGGCCATAAAGGAAATGCATATCGGCTAAATGAGCATTATTGTTTAAATAATCCATTGTTTCAAAATTTGTGTTTTAAAACTTACTGAAACTTCAATAAAACAACAAAACGTTCAACTGTCACATAATATGTGATTACCAAAACTACTTACTCAAACGACAAATTCATTTCCTAAGCATTCTTGTGAAAAATGCAAAATAATGGTAATAACTTCAACACGTATCTAGAAAACGGTTGCTTATAGCGACTTGTAACGGGCGTAGTTTTTTTACGTAGATATGATAGAGGAATTGATTTTTTACTGGAAAATGTGCTAGAAATACGCTGAAAAAAGATATGAATCTTCAAAAAAGAAAAAGAAGTGTAGGTGGCGCCCCCTACGAGTAAGAGCTATAATTACCTCAGGTTCGAATTTGACACCTCAAAAAACTTCCCAATACCCATTTTCAATTAATTAAGGTCAGTATTTCGAAATTTATTTAAAAAAAACGAAAATAAAAATAAAACTTCAACACCTTGTATCTTGGAAACGAAGTGTTTCCGAACATATATTTATTTGGACAATTCATATTAGAATATTGTGAGGAATCACCTCCTGAAGTTTGTCAAAGTACTTTTGAATCACCCTATATATCAATGACTCGAAAAATATGTGATATTCCCCTTACCATATACGCTGATGGTACATGGCTCAAAATTGCACAAATGTTACATTTCTAGGCATTCATTTTGACAATACATTAAGCTGGAAAACTAACTGTGATAAGTTAGTACAAAATCTCAATTCTCAGAATTACTTATTTAGAAATCTTAGGGAAGTCATGAATACAGAACAGATATTCAACATTTACTACGGACAGGTGGAGTCACTGCTGAGAAATGGTGTGTTTTTGGGGATGGTTCACACATACAAATAATGTTTTTCTTGGCCAAAAACGAATAATGAGAACTATCTCAGGTCTGTCTGTACGAAACAGTTGTACGGATTTTTTCATAAAATTGAAGATCCTAACATTACCTTCACTCTATTTATTTGAATTTTGCAGTTATATTTTCAAAATAAAGATCAAAAGATCAGAAACTCATGATAAAAACACTAGATACAAAGATAATTTTCAAACTCCGCAGACTTATAGTGCTGGCTTGATTTGTTTCATTGAATTAACAAATGAATTAAAAAGTTGTTCTACACTCCAATATTTTAGGGGGAATTCGAAATTGCTCCTCATTGATAAATGATGTCTACTCAGTGACTTTTTCAATGTGTAATCCATGACCATATTTTTCTGGTTGTGATTGTAACAGTTACGTAATTTTTATTAGTATGTATGTATCTATGTAAGTTTGCTATGTTCTTTATGATTTTATTTAGTTTATCCTATATGATGACTATTCCAGAAATATCTAAAAACCCTGGTGAATGAACTGATTCGATATTGTTCAGATTTTCGAGGGGACACCACCTGTTACTTCAACAGAGCTTCTCTCTGTGGTAGATGGGGCCGTCCAAAAATGTTTGTTTACATCCTCGCTCAATGACAAAACTTAATTTTTGACATCTGCAGCATCTGATATGAAATTATTTCCAGTGTTTTGTCGGTATTTATTCATTTTCCATCTCTTTGATTTGAAATCTTGCTTAGCTTATTCCTGAGTTTGTTCTTTAAAAATTCACTCGTTCATCAGTTCATTAGTGCGTGATGAATTGTTTATTTTCAGGTAGTGTAGTGTGTAAGGATAATTTTTGTAGAATGGGCCACATTTGTATTTTGTGTGGACAGTATAAAGCCACAGATTCGAATATTCACCTGTATTCAGCACCAAAAGCAAGTACAAATCTTGACGAATTGACTAATAATGATATTTTCATTGTTCATCATATTGTATGCATTGAATTTTATATTTTCTGCAATTAAATGACCATTCCATTTCCAATTCTCCCTCTGTCAAAATGCAGTTAACCTCAAATTCAAATGGTACAAAATACGAAAAACAACACGACAGTGCTTTCTTTGTGCAATGTTCGGGGGCTTCTAATTCTAACTTTGCTATTGGTGAAGTTTGACAGATGTCTCTTTTCAACCAATAGCAAAGTTAGAATTAGAACCCGCAAACAGTTCGCCTCAAAAAGAGAGCTGAGGAAATAAATATACCATGTTATTGAATTGGAACGAAAACTGAATTGGCGCCATCTGACACGGTAGCAAGAATTCGCCAGGATATCAAAAAATGTATTAGTTGACATTCTCTCAAAGAAGTTGTAGACAAATTAAAAGATTACATAAGTACCAAAAATAGTTTTTTTTTACCAAATGGAATCTTTGAAAGAGCTGAGATAGCACTCGAATTTTGACCCAAAGGTAGTAAGATTTTTATTCTTTTTATTTGAAATTTTAGATTAGGCTGTCTTCCAAAATAAAAGAAATTTTGACTTTCAGAAGATGAACTATTGATGTTCTAGAACCAAAATATGCGCAAACGTATGAGTAAAAATTATTAATGAATGTTCTCCAACAATTTTTATTTTGAAACCTAATTGTAGATAAACAAGAATTATACGTTTCGAGAAGTTATTCTAGTTTAGAAGTCATTCATCTAGAGCAAGATGTAATTTGCCAAATGCAAATATTAAAAAAAGTTTTAATTTAAAAAATGCTGGAAATTCTTTTTTTTTTTTAATGTTAAAGCTGTAATTAGTCTGTTGCTGATATTGCAATTCTTCAACATTAGTGTTGAAAGACTGTTAAGTGAACTTAATAATGTTGAAACCAAAACCGTACCCAGAGAAAAAAACCGGGGGGTTTGGTAGCAACTTTTATTCGGATCATTCGTTGTGAATTAGTGTACATAAAACTAACTGATTTTGACCTTACGGCACATGTATTTTACAGATGTTGGGGGGCCTCGAACCACCATGGGCACGGTCTTGGTTACAACAGGTTGAGAAATAGGTTAAAAACTTATACTCTTGTTGTAATATTAGCAACAATTTAGCATTTAGAAGGTATATTAATATGCTGTATCGGTAGTTTTTTTTTGTTTTTTATTGTATATTGATATTATTTATTTTGTAAGTTCTTTCGTTTTAAACTTTTAAGTTTATACTTGATTAATTAATTTAGTTATTTTTGTAACCCTTATTTTTAATAAATTGACATATTAAATGACATAAAATATGTTGAAATACAATTTATTTATATGGTTCCACTCGATTTTTAGGGATTTTAGGTAGTTTTGAGAAAAGTTGCCAGGAATTGCCAGGAATGGATAAATTTTTTGCCAGTAATTTTGCCAAGAGCTGTTGGCAACACTGGTCGCCAAGTCGATCCCAAACTTCTACAGGGTTTTTAGACATCTTAACTATTCCTATAGTAATATATTTGTCACAATGGAAAAGTAAAGTTTATTATTATTATATAACAGTTAATAGTTAAGTGAGGTAGGTGAGTAGTATGTTAAAAGTAATCAAAAATAAGTAGGTAGCCACAAAAATTAAAAAATATAATTTTTTCAAAATTTTAGGATGGCTGGTTCTGAAAATTTTTCTTAGGATATGCGTCTCACCATAACATATTGCCCCTCTATCTTCGAAACTAAAAATACAAATTAGAAAAAAATCAGCATTTCTAGGAGTGTTTCCAAATATCACAAAGAAATATAGGCAATGAGCCTGGGTTTCTGAGAAATACAAAAAACTCTCATTCTGCAGTGTGTATTCAAAATGAAGACGCCGTACGAGGATACCTATACTTGATTCAGGTATTCTTTGTCGTATGGCAATGAATGAAATTTTTGCGATAAATTAAAACAAATCAAGATATGATATCTTCTGTACAGGAGTTACACTCGTACATGACGGATTTTTCAGATTGTGGAAGGTTTCTCATATCCAAAACATATGTCAGCAGGATTGACAACCTTGAGTAGGAACTGAAAATGTTGATGTTCTGTCGAATAGAATGATCGAGTTGAACCGATGTGACTGTGCTAGACTTTCCCACAACATTAGTCGAGACCTTGGTGGAATGTGTTCGGCCGGCAACAAGTAGGCTTAGGTCGAACGCAGCAGCATTGCAAGGGGGCCATTGAGGGGGGCCATCGGCGGGACGGGCGGGGAAAGTTCATGGACCCCGATTGCAATTCGGCTGTCTGCTAGGAACGCATGGGTGCACTTTCGCCGCGGACTATGCAACTCTTTACCTTGTCCCCTCGCCCCCCTACCGGTGCCTTCCTGCTTGCCGAAATTGCATCGAGAAGGCGATGCCGAATTGGCGACCTGCTCTCCCCCCACACACTTGCATACACACATTGCTAGTCGAAGGACAGTGGCGTGCGCTCTCAGATAGTCGCGCGTTTCTACAAATATTCCTGAACAATTAAACAGAACGTGGATAACGTACATTAATACTCCTACGAATTTATTATGAACCTTAATGTATCTGAAAACAAATTCATAATCGCTCTCAAAAGATCTCAGTGAACAGTGCACTGATAACTGCTAATGTTATCAGTCCTCTATTCCAAAACTGGTGTACTTATTCGTATTATATTGCCTCATCCTATGATTCATTTTACTTTTAATTGTTTTAATGTATTTTAATGTAATTCATATATTGAAGTATTTTAATGTTTATCAATGTATCATAATTGAGATGAATAAAAACCCTGGTGCTTGCACTTATACCTGTAGAAGTTTGGGATCGACTTGGCGACACTTGGCCTACTTGATAATAGAGATTACTAGCGTGTCAGATGGCGCCAATTTTGTTTTAGTTTCAATACAGTCAGGGTATATTTATTTACTCAGATTTCTTTTTGAGCCTAAGTGTGCGCGAGTTCTAATTCTAGCTTTGCTATTGGTTTAAAAGAGACATCTGTCAAACTTCACCAATAGCAAAGCTAGAATTAGAAGCCCCCGAACATTGCACAAAGAAAGCACTGTCGTGTTGTTTTTCGTATTTTGTACGATTTGAATTTGAGGTTGGCTGCATTTTGACAGACGGAGAATTGGAAATGAAATTGTCATTAAATTGCAGAAAATGTAAAATTCAATGCATACAATATAATGAACTATGGAAATATCATTATCAGTCAATTCGTCAAGATTTGTACTTGCTTTTGGTACTAAATACAGGCGAAAATTCGGATCTGCGGCTTTATACTGCACACACAAAATGCAAATGTGGCCCATTCTACTAAAAGTAACCTTACACACTACACTACCTGAAAATAAATAATTCCTCACGCACTAATGAATTGATAAACTAGTGGTTTTTTTAAAGAACAAACTCAGGAATAAGCTAAGCAAGATTTCATATCAAAGAGATGAAAAACGCATAGATACCGATAGAACACTGAAAATAATTTCATATAAGATGCTGCAGATGAAGTTCTGACATTAAACGAGAATGTAGACAAACATTTTTGGACGGCGCCATCTACCACAGAGAGAGAAGCTCTGTTGAAGTAACAGGTGGTGTCCCCTCAAAAATCTAAACAATATCGAATCAGTTCATTCACCAGGGTTTTTAGACATCTTAATCATAATCAAAGATACTATTGTAAAATAAATAAACCCAGTAATGTGATTATGAATATAGCCTTATATACAGTGTCTATCGAAAAGTGTACACCACATGTAGTCTCATTAATATTAATCTGATGGACATGAATGATGAGTAAAAAATATTATACACAGTTTTTTCCGCCTAGTTAAGTATCTATGGCGGTTTTATATTTCTAAAACCACTAATTGTAAAAAAGACAATTTATTCAAATGACATCTTTTAGACACATATTTTTAGATTCTAATTTCCACGACAAATCCATTGATGGTTCCCAATAAAATGTCTGATGGATCACAATCCTAATACACTAATTATTTGTCAAAAATTACAACAAACATGTATACAAGAGATAAAAAAGTGGATTTATGGCGAATGCAAGAATTTAAGGAACGCAACGAACTTCATTCATGTTTTCAAAATTTCCCCGTTGTGGAGAAACAACTCAGACAAGAAACTCCTGACCATGAAACTTGTGACGTATTTTTCTAGGGTCTGTTTTAATAGCCCTCAAACTCCTATGACGCCAGAATATTAAGCAGGAAATATTTTCCTTTCTCTATCTCAAATCTCGGGCGCCAGATTTCATAGTGGTTTTCTCCACGCACTAGGGTAGCTACAGATGGAAATACGAAACGTCCAGGGGTCTGGTATACTGACACTTTTTGAATCTTCACAAAATAATGTAGGCTTTAACTACAATTTCTGGATACTGAACGCCGATTGCTTTTATGTCTCCCAGAGAGACAGACAGTCAGAAATATCTTTGTTTGTTTTTTTTTCGAAATTTTTACAACTTGTTACAAAGTTACAAGAAACAAAAAAAAACAAAAATACAAATCAAATAGTTATGATTAATCGAAAAATACTATCAGCGGCATTCTTAAGAGGCTCTAATTTATGAACTGTAATAAACACTTCTGGCTCTCATAAGCCCAAAAATGCTAGATATGCTTTCAGGAATAATATACACATAGTTAGTCGATACTCAGCTTTTGTACGAATCGTTTATACGTTTGAAATAGACGGTTCAAACAAATTATGAGTTTTATTTAAATCCCTAACCTACTAAGTTCAATATCTAAATCGCAACTTTTTCACGATTCCCATAAAAACTTCATGCTTTTTTCGAATAAGACAATTTATCTTGATCTGAATTGAATTAGCGTTTTGAGAACAGAAACAATGTCCGAGTTGTAACTGAGGAATAATAAAAATGATAAAAAAATTAAGACAAGCTAAAAAGGAAAAAATAATTATTTAATTGTTTGACCTAGGTTATTTTGTGATAGCAGATTCAAAATCTGCAAGAATACCTATTTTATATTCGCGGCAAGCTTTTGAATCTGCTACTCACAGAATAACCTAGTCAAACAATTAAAAAAATTATTTTTTCTTTTAGTGCATTCGTTTAATTCGTCATAATTTTTTTCATAATTTTTATTTAATTCTTTCTAGCATTCATGAAATTCGTCATCTAATTGAATTCTAACAAAAATTGATAAACTCCAAATAAAAAAAACACATACCAATTTTGAATATGGTATAACACAAAACTCGTCGCATATTGAGCCGCCTCTTGAATATGATTTTGCAAAAAATTCATGATTCTGTTCCCAAAACCCCAATACCAATTTTATAAATCGAACCATAATCACAAAACTCGTCCGCCATAATGCATTATCATCGTAATTATGAACACCTCGCCAAATTTCACGTTAATCGAACAACTAGAAGTGGGTCAAATTTAGCTTGTAAGATTTGATAACAGACATTGGGACAGGTGAAACTAAATAAAAGCTAGTAATAAATAAAATAATAAAAGAACCTTTTGAAAGACAAGCTTCTATTCAAATTTTAAAACAATTTATTAAGTACGCCTTAAACTATGCATTTTTGTTAATCCTTTTTCCTGTAAGTTCTGAGTTATCTAGTTCCCCCAATGAGGAAACATTCTGAAGATTAACTTGTCCGCCATCCTGGAGCTGCCATCTTCAATTTATGAATTCTGACAAAAAATCAAGAATCTTTGACTGAATTCATAATCTCCGACCCCAAAACCCCTACATACCAATTTTGAATAGAAACGGTCCAGTATCAGAAAACTTATCCACCATTTTGGAGCGGCCATCTTGAATTTATGAATTTTGATAATGAATTCCTAATCTCCGACCCCGAAAACCCCCACATATCAATTTTGAATAGAATCGAACCATGATTACAAAACTCTTCCGCCGTCTTGAATCTATGAATTTTGACAAGAAAATTCATAATCTCCAACCCCAAAAACCCCCACATACCAATTTATAAAACTCACTGGTAGCAGAAAAGTCTTAATAGAATCTGTGCGCCTCAAGAAATGGAGATTTTAATATTTATTGGCAATAAACGAATTTAGAGAATATGGTAGAACAGTAGTGTATTTGGATGAAACTTGGTTCGATACATACGATATTCCAAACAAAAGTTGGGGAGACTCATCTGACTTGTGCCAAACTAATGCGCCGTCTAATAAAGGAAAACGCATTACGATAATTCACGCAGGAACTGAAAATGGTTTTATACCAAATGCGTTGTATTTATCGGCAAATAATATCAAGGACTCTTCAGTCGATTATCATGATGATAATACAGCCGAATTATTTGAAGACTGGTTCCAAAATAAACTCATACCAAATATTCCAGCTACCACAGTCGAAGACTAGATAAAGCACCATGTTCAAATGACACCAAAGCCACTATACAAGAATATATGTTAAATAATGATATGTACTATGAGTAAAAGTACACAAAAAAACAGTTACTAGAAGTTTTACGCAGTTATTCGATAAAAAAATATTTTTGTGATTCATTGGCTGGAAGCTTGGGACATACGGTGCTCAGACTTTCTCCTTATCACTGTAAGTTTAACCCAATTGAACATATATGGCATCAGCTTAAGTCAGCAGTTCGAAGAAATAATACTTCTACAACTTAAGTTCAACTGCGGTAGCTCTTACTCAAACAGAAACTGCAAACATTCCTGATAGCAGCTGGGCCAAGTGTGTTTCTCATATTAAAAAGGTGGAAAAGTCATATATGGATATAGAAAAAAATCCCAAAAAAAAGTTTATTATCAATTTGGATGACGACAGTGAAAGTGAAACTGATCTTCGTGAGTAATTTAGTTTATAAATACCTTTTATCGAGAAATGAACTTTTTATAAAGTATAAAGTTTGACATTTTACATTAATTAGGTATATCATGTATCATTATATAATATAATATAATGATATATATATATATATATATTGTTATGTTATGAAAAACCAGTTATATATTTCAAAAGAAAAAATCCACAAAAAGAATAATTACTTAATAGCTATTAGTTTCAAGAGATTGTTTTCACATATTTTGAAATTCTATTTCCTTTATTAAGCCTCTGTATAATATGAATAGATAAAAATGCCCAAATACTATAACACAATCAATTTCATACACTGTCATAATGATTACAAACCATAATTGTTCAAAAGACAACAAAAAAGTCTAAACTTACAAAATCATCCTGAATAAAATGTGATCTACAAAATTATAAGCTTGAAACATACAGTATATGAAATTGTATCTAACTAAAAGTAGCCAATGGGAGAACAGCAAACTTCTTGATGACAATAGCCAATCAGGGAACAGTATGGTAAAATGTAAGATTTGAAATTGTGAGAAAATAAGAACGAGAAAGTGTCAGAGACAATTATCACTGAAATTGTAAATAGTCTGTAAGAAAGGAAAAATAGATTCATTTATAAGTTTTGACAAATAACCCCAAACAGTGAAAATGTGACAATATAGTGCACGAATTCAAAAATTCAAATCGAAAGGAATGAGGAAAAATGGTATCCTGGAGACGGGAAAAACAAAGCCACGAGGAGATCGAAAAGAATTCAAAAACGAATGCCACGTTTTGTTGGGAGAGAAAGAAAAATTCATTAATTTCAACATAATAAGCAGAAAACCAACATTACCTTATTTGTACACCATATACAAGTATTCAAAGCTGATTTCTGAATTTGTATGGTTCTTTCGTTTTGGTATTGGAGTTCCTGAGAGCATTGGAGTGAAAGAGAATCCAAATCTGGGTGTATATTGAACAGCGACCGTTCCAGCGACAGGTATAAACTTTCCTAGTGCACATCACGAACTGAACAATTTCACTAATAACTCATATCCAATCAGAAGAACTTTATTTCATTTGAATTTGAACTATTAAAGAAAATTTCACTTCCAAGGTAAAAGTGAGGTTGTGTCTATATATCCATGACCTGTTTCTCATGATTATCCATGAAAATTTGTAGATTGACATTAGGATAAGTTATCGATCGCAGGCCAGGTACATTTAAGTTTTCCTGAATAAAGGAAATTATTGCTTTTTGATATTTTGTAGCTTATTTTCCACAATTATCAGCAATCGTATTTATAAACACTGAATAGAAATTGACATCAAGCAGTGGCTAGTGGCTAAATTGCCTGAACCGGCTATCTGAGACAAGAGGCGTACCAACTGTGCTTAGCTGTGGTGAGGAAAGTGATAACAATTGGCAGCAACGTGACGAGAGAACAGTGACGTTAGCTAGCAATTATTATTACATCATACAAAATATTATACAGGGCGAAAAATTTATTTATATCATAACAATTTGGCTCACAAAGAATAGTGGAATTTATTAGCTATCTTCATTTTATAACAACAAATTATATTTACAAATTATTATTCCATTACAAATATTTTCATATTATAACAACAACTATTATTATTCAATTCATCATTACATAACAATATATATATTATTATCATATATTATATATAAATAAACAATTCTCAATTATATTCAAGCGATTTTTATCAATAATTATCTTAACCCAATATCATTATACCTATCATACCTATAAAACAAAATTTAATGGCTAAGGCAGGTACAACTCTGCGTAGAATCCACCGCCTGCTGATAACTCAAGTGGTTGGTGATTTACGACCTTCTTAGATATCTGGTGTGACTTTACATGCGTTGATTCGGGGCGCATGCATATGCATATTCGTGTGAATCGACTCGGTACATTTGTTCAAATGTATTTACCTGCAAGCATGTGTGTTGTTTTTGTCCTTTCATATCATTTCTTAAAGTAAACTGTCGGTGACAAGTTCATTTCGCTCTCAAAAATGCACCCGTGCACCTAAAGGTATGAAACAAAAAACAAAATGTAGGAAACGAATTGTTCTCAACAAAAGTCGGTACCTATTTTGAATGAATTTGGGTACAAAATTATTCCACAGTGTGTTTTAAAATTAGGGTTGTACAACAACCTTTTAATTAACCCTGTATAATGACTAATACGCCAGCATTCAACAAAAGACTGGATATGCAAGTTGAAATAACCCATTTTATCTACATTCTGCTGAAAAATTTATAAAAACTAAAAATATTAAAAAATTTATGAAACCTCAAATTTTATTATTTATTTTTCTAGCATGTGAGTGTATACATTTCTTGTCGGTTTCTTGAAATAAGCTTTTTTTCAACTAGGTATATTTTAATTACAAACGTTGTGCTTGGACTCGCAAGCTTCTTCAAAACTCAAACAACAGGCCAACATGGCCAATCCCCTAAATGCCCAATTATGAGAAAAGCGAAAAAAAACATAAAGAACCGTTTACAGCTAGAGAACCCAAGCGACAGCCCTACGAACAAACCTTGAATAATGCTTTCTATCCAACTTTTCTACGCATTTACTTATTTTATTCTGGAAAGTCTTTGCTATGCAATTCCTGCCACTACTCTGTATAATCTGTTATAAAAACATTTCACTATGCCTTTTTAACTTTTTCAGGTTGTGGAAGGATAAAATTGAAAAAACCCAATAAGCATCAAGAGTACCCCACGAGAACGTCACTGAAAGGTGTACAGCAGATTCCGTTGGATCAACTTGCTCTCTCTACAGTCCCTGTAAATTATTCGGTATTGATGGATGGTCTTTCTAAAAAATATTTCGTGATGTTGGTTGTTGGCTCCAGAGGCAATCATGATCTGGGAAAAGAAAGAGTTGGAATTAAAATGGGTTTTTGATGGTGGCATTACGTCATTTATTTCTGTAATTCGTTGATCACTGGAGCCATTGCTTGAAAAAACTCATAGAAAATAATCATCTCATTTTGGCTAAATAGATTTGGCAGAAATTTTTTCAGAGTTAAATGTTTTCAATATATTAGTAAATGTTTTACCCAGAAACTTATTGTCAACAAATAATAATAAGTTCATTTCCAATAATTTGCAATGGTAACCAATAAAAGTGTACAAAAGAATAATGAAATTATTATATATATATATATATATATATATATATATATATATATATATATATATATATATATATATTGTTGGAGATTTCTTGAACCTGAGGGTATATTTTTGGCTTGTTTTTCTTGGGTTTTAGGTTCGTGGATCTGACTTTCATAAATTAATTACAACTTTGTTCTGGTATAACATCTGTAATTCAGTTTCTACGTTTCGACGGGTGGATCCTCGTCTTCATCAGGATTGAAAACATTACAACTCTTCAAACATAGTATTCGTTTGGACCTTCTTGGTTTGTTATGGTTTTTCGTTTTATATCCATAATAGGGTAGTGGTTGAGTTGTTTACTTTACGATCTGCTGATATCAGCAGATCGTAAAGTAAACAATATATATATATATATATATATATATATATATACAGAGTGACCCATTTGAAAGCGGGCCGCCTCTCTAAAACTGTTGTTTATTATCCGATTCAGAAGTTTATTTTTTCAGTAGATAGGGTATCAATAGTTCCAGTTGATTGCCATAAATTCGAAATAAAAATTTCATGGCCTACTTCGAATTTTTTTCAAGGCCAAAAATCCAAAAAACATACTAGCGATTTTTTTAAATAAAATTCGACGACGCCACTGGATTTGTGATGCTTTCAAATGGGTGTGACCAAAATTTCACGATGAAGTTATTTTTTTCAACAGAAATATAGCATAAGTAAAATATTCATATCAATATCGAAATAATTCAAAGAGTTGTCATATAAATCACAACTTTGTAAATAATATGGTTTAAAATACTCCTTCAGAACATAACAACTCTATGTGGGATATGTTATGTCTCTTAGAATACTGCAGTTTGTTGTCAATGAATAGAAATACACATCTTTACATCCAATAATATAATTACCAATATTAATAACATAAATGAACTACTACAAAAGAATGTATTGACATGACAGTGCCTACACACTAAATTTCGGACTGTTCAACCAAATCTCCATTTAATTCGATACATTTATCGTATCGTTTTCTAATGTTAACCATAACATTCGATTATTGGTTTGGGGTGATATCTCTGCAAGCCTGTCCTATTCTTTCACGCAGTTCCTCTTTGCTCGTTGGGCGAGTTTAGTAAACTTTTTCTTTAACGAAGCCCCATAAAAAAAATCCAATAGAGTCAAGTCCGGGGATCTGGGGGGAAACTCGATCAATGCACTATTTCGCCCTATCCACCGATTAGGAAAATTTTCTTCCACCCAATCTCTCACAATCCTGCTATTGTGGATGGAACAGCCATCTAATTGAAATAGAAGATGAGCCTCTTCTGCCAGTGGAAGTTCATCCATAGCGTTAGAAAATTTGTTTTTCAAAAAATTCAAAAAAAATTTGACTATTCAAATTGCTTTAAAAAAAAGGGGCCAATTATTTTGGTATGTAATATTCCACACCAAACATTTATTTTTGTGAGTACTGTCTTCTACAATTTATTATCCAATGTGGATTTACTTCCGTCCAGTACCTCGTATTTTGAGAATTAACTGTTCCATTGGCTGTGAATGTTGCCTCGTCACTAAACAAAATGTTTTTCAGAAAATTCCTGTTATTTAGATATTCTCCTTGAGCCCATAAACTATACTCCATCCACTTTTCATTATCGCCTTCTTCTAAGGTGTGAAGAAACTTTAGTTTAAAGGGCTTCATCTTATTATATTTCCTAAGATTTCTCCTTATTGTTTCACGCGTTAAGTTAATGTCCAAAATTGCAATTCTCACACTTGTTTTCGGATTATTATTAAACTTATTTCGAATTCGTTCAGAATTATTTCGTCTCTGTCTTTGTACACTATTCTTCAGAATATGTTTACAAACAGCTCCATACTGATTGAAAATTTGGTTTATTCGGCCAACTGTAGCTCTGCTAATATTTCGACGCTCCGGATGCATGTTATTGAAAATTCTACATACTTCCCTTTCGGATCTGTCGTTGTTACCATGAAGTCTCACTATTTCAATTTTCAGCCATACTTCTTTATTAGTGTAGGTACTTGAGGAGTTATAAACTTCACTATTAACACTGACAAATTTGTGTCTTTTCGTCTATTGTTCTGATGACTTGTCATCTCTATAGCAACTAAAGTTACAAAACCTCCTGATAAAAATAATATTTTTGAAATGTGGTATCCCAAGCATGTTTGAATGAAACCAAGATTGACATTTGGAATAACTGTCAACCACCAAAGAGGAACTGCGTGAAAGAATAAGACAGGCTTGCACAGATATTACCCCAAACCAATGATCGAATGTTGATCGAATCTTATGGTTAGTTAGCATTAGAAAATGGTAGAATAAATGTATCGAATTAAATCGGGATTTGGTTGAAAACTACGAAAATTAATGTGTAGGCACTCTCATTTCAATCCATTCTTTTGTTGTAGTTCATTTATGTTATCAATATTGGTTATTCTTTGATGTAAAGATGTACATTTAATTTCTTTGGCAAAAAACTGCAGTGTTGTGATGGAAACTATCTCCTATAGTATGGAGTTACGTTTGGAAGAAACATCATTTGACGCCATTTTGAATAACTGATGTTGACAAACTCGACTGCTAACGACCTGAAAGATCATTTTGAACGATATTTTTAACAAGATTGTGATTTATATGACGACTATTCGAAATATTTTGATAAAGTGATATGAATTTTACTTATGAATTTTACTTATGCCATATTTCTGTTGAAAAAAATAATTTTATCGTGAAATATTGGTCACACCCATTTGAAAGATTCAAAAATCCAGTGGCGTCGTCAATTCAAAAAAAAATCGCTAGTATGTTTTTTGGATTTTTGACCTTGAAAAAAATTCGATGTAGGGCGTGAAATTTTTATTTTTATTTCGAATTTATGGCATTCAACTAGAATCTACTGAAAAAAAAACTTCCGAATCGGATAATAAATAACAGTTTTAGAGAGGTGGTCCGCTTTCAAATTGGCCACTCTGTATATAATACTTTAATTTCAAAAATAGCCAAAATCGTAGAAAAAATTATAAAAAGTCGTATAACCAACTTTTCACAAAAAAACGCAATATTATCAGACAATCAGTTCGGTTTTAGGGAAGGAAGATCTACTGAAGGCCACACAAACTTTTGTTACGCAAATATATGAAGCACTTGATAAAAAAATACCTAAACTCTGCAATTTTAATCGACCTTTCAAAAGCATTCGATACTGTGTGACATAAAAGATTGTTGGAAAAACTCGAAACATATGGGATAAGGGGTATTCCATATAACCTCATGGAAAATTATCTGTCTGGACGTCAACAACAGGTGAGCATAGATGGTGTTGTCAGCGAAACTCGTATTGTTACTCACGGCGTACCACAAGGAACTGTGCTAGGTCCCCTACTATTCACCATATATGTAAATAGTTTACTGACAATGAAAAATTAAGGAAAATCATCAGTTATGCAGATGACACTGCCACAATATATAGAGAAGAAAAATGGGATAAATTAAAAATAATAGCAGAAAGAAACATGGAAATGACGAAAAAATGGTTCCAATTGACCAAACTCACCTTGAATGCGGAAAAACTAAGTATCTGCCATTTGTCTCATATGCGAATCATTTACCAAATCTAGAAAACATAAAAATTTATGGAGTTCTTCTTAATTTATAGACTCTTTGATGCTGAGTCTATAAAATACCTAGGAATTGTGGTCGTCAGACATTTCCGGTGGTACCTCCAAATGAAAAACAACGTGGGAAAAATCAGAGGACTTTAATCAAGGTTTAGGTATCTAAATAAATTCTTGGAAATATTCCAACTCAAAATAATCTATTATTCTTTGGTATAGTCTATTCTATCCTATGGAATTTTGGCCTACATCTTGATGTACTACAAAGTGGATTTTAAAAATCATTTCAGCAGAACCCCGGAAATAACCCACCGATGATCTATTCACTGAAGCCCAAATATATGACATTAGGCAGCTTTACAGCTTGAATATTTCAACCAGTGTTTTCAAGAAAAAAATACCTCTTTATATACCATCTCATACCTATGAAACGAGGCAAAAAAAATCTAAATATTGTTCTATACGATGTGAGATAACCATTGGGGAACGTAGTTGTGTTTATTTGAGCAGTAAACTCTATAATGAGTTACCAACCAGCATTAGAGATAATAAATCCTATAATGAATCCAAAACTAAAACAACAAAGAAATGGATACTAGAAAAAAGCGTCAGTTCTTTCACAAAATAATAGATAACTATTGATTTCACATCTTCCCTCATAAGACTCCAATGCACCCAAATCTATTGTTGTCAGATGAAATAAATTATATATTAGACTGTCATATATTTATCCCATTTACCGATTTAATTGTATTTCTCATTGATTTTCTTGTACACATACTCCGAATTGATGTATAATAGACCTTTAGAAATTGTAATTAATTATATATTTTATTGTTATATCTCTACCATGGTTAGCAATTCAACTGTACTTTCTGAGCTGATTCTGTAGTACCTCGTATCCCAAATTTTTAATCAAGGATATTTCGATTATTATCAGACTTTGATTAAGATGATTTTTGCTATTTTGACAAATTCTACATCCTGTAGAAAAATATGCCTTACCTTTGTGGATAGGCCCAACAACAGTCCTTTGAGGCTCCACAAGGGAATGAAAGTATTGTAGGCCCTAGATAGTTCCAGAAACATAATGTTATCTGAACGATTAGATATATCGTCTGTAAGGTACATAATTGCATCATCGGTTGACATATCTTCTCTAAACCGAGTTTTTTATTTGAACGGATATTATATTTGTGCAAATAATATCCCAACGAAAAAACTAAATAAGATTTTTTTTGTTTCGATACTGAATTTTAATTTCAATTCGAAAATGCCGAAACTTTATTAATGGGGAATACTTTCTCAACTTTCGAAATATTTTCTACGGTTCTGTACATCAATATAAAATATTGACCCCAAAATATTGTGAAAATGTGTGACAAAACTTATATCCCTCTCGTATATCTTCGAAACATCCAAAACTCTGTTACTTAGAGTGAAAAATACAAAGGAAAAATCTGTTTATTTTTTTATGGATAAATTGTTAGTACCTGTCAAGAACCCTGTGAAACTGTTTCTGTTCATAGTCTCTAGACTTTTCGATATTTCTCAATGTACTTTTGTTGAATATTTGAGGTACTTCAATCTTAAAGATAAAATATATCACAGTAAAATTTGAACAAATATGTATTTTTTACAAAAAAAAATAATTAGTCTTTGATGAAACGATTCAATTATACTGAACACAAAATAAGTTTTCTTCACCTGGTGAACTTTTGAAACTGCTTATCAATAATAACGAAATAATGCATGTCACAAATTTAAAAAAAAACAAGGTGGATAAAGAAGTAAGCTTAACTTTGTTCTCATTTATTTTCTCCAAAGTAAAAACATGCAGATATTAAGTGAATTATAAATACTTTTCCAATTAACGTAACCAAATAATTAAATAAAATTAAATTGAATCAACAACTTTTCGTATCGAATTGGCATCAAATATTTTTCACACCATCGCTGAATATCAAAACTATGTTATCCGATCAATTTTCACATCACATCATGTACATTTCATAATTGACATTGAACATGAAACCCTATGAATCCGAACTGATGAAGTGGTCTGATTTACGAGCAGTCGAATAATAGATCTGATTTAATGAGGGATGATTATAGGGTTAGTTTCCCGGTCACACCTCTAATCCCCTGAGGTCGTGTCCCTATTAGACCAGTTAAGTTCAGAATTTGAATGGAATCCCGATGAAATTGCTGACCCAATTCTATATTGCGTTCTCTGGCTAATTCAACCCAGTCATGTACTTGTGGTTGGGTGTTATTTTGGTTGTTTCTTCATTCGACTATCACGCGAAATCGGTCGTTTTTTTTTGGAAAAATTTTCCTGGCTTATTCAAGATATTGTGGCAACCTTATATTTGAATAATGATTTATTACTTGTTTATATGTGATCACTGAGTAGTTCATGATGTTTTAAGTTGATGTCAGATTTGACAGTGATATTAATAAAAAGGTTGTTAAAGTTCACGAAACGAAAGTAACAGTTTTTGTATAATCCAAAGATCAATCTACATCTGGTGACCCCTACTAAAGAACATTACAATGGTTATTCTCATACATAATCTAAAAAGAGGCCAACTCTTGGACATTCTGCAACATTTCAACTTGAATACTCGAGGAACCGTACCTGACCTGCTACTCAGTTTGGAGGCATTTCTTAAAGAGAAATATCCTGATCTCAAGAATACCAGCGATTTTGATTTCTCAAATGTGCTTGAAGAAATTGATAAGGAAGTTAGTGATGAAAACAAAGGACTCGAACAAAATCTAGAATTTATTTCGAACAAAGTAAAAAATTTAGAGTTTTTATGCATTCACTTATCTGAAAAATTGGAAGAACACCATGCAAGGTTTGAACAAATAGAAAACTCACTGGAAGAACTAAAAAAGGTGACGAATATGACAAATGAGCACAACATACAAGACAACTCAGGCACCTCTCCTATAACGGTTCAAAAAGATTCAATTCTACAAAAAAAACAGAATATGGATTTAGAAACTCAATACAATCGAGTTAAATACATCTGTTTACCTTCATTCTGGAGAAATGAACCCGAACTTTGGTCCAATGCTGTAAAAACCAAATTTAAATATAAAATTTTTGGAAAATTTTTAATTTTTTTAAAAAAAATTAATTTTTAAAAAAAGATGTATCAAATATCTATAGAAGAAAAAATGACAAAATTATTCGCTGAATGTGAATTGGGTGACAAAAAACCAAGCCAACTGTACAGACAAATGACAGATTTAGCATCAGGTCAAATGACAAATAAATTTATAATTCTGGCTTGGTTAAAAAAATTACCATCAGCAACTGAACAAGTGATTAGAGCATTTCACGACAAATTATCTGATGATGAGCTCATCAATATGGCAGATGGCATGCAGAGAGTTTCTAATAGCAATGATCATGTAAGTGCCGTGCGAAACACATATGCTCCCACAACTTCGATCGAAAATAAAATTGATCAACTTATCGAAAAAATAAATCGAAATTATTACGAACCTGAATCTCGAAAATCGCCAAGATATCGCACAAGAAGTAGATCAAAGCCAAGACCAAACCAAGAAAATATATGCTATTATCATCGTCGATTCAAAAAAATGCTACAAAATGTCTACAGCCCTGTTTATTTCCACAACAAAAGCAATCGGAAAACTTCCCGGCCAATCACTGATGGCGACTAATGATCATGGCCAAAGCAACAGTCGCCTATTCATAAAAGACCCCAATACCAGAATAAAATTCCTCATCGATACTGGAGCAGACATATCCATTCTACCAAATTCATCTAAAAAGGCTCAACCGTCAAACAAACCACTATATGCAGCAAATGGTTCAAAAATACTCACATATGGAGAAGAAATACTTTGTATAACATTGGGTTTGAAAATAAATTTCAACTGGTCATTCGTGACGGCCGATGTTGATCAACCAATTATTGGAGCAGATTTCCTCAAGAAATATGGACTTTTAGTAGACTTACAGAGTAAAAAAATTATAGACACTGAAACAAATTTAACAAATTCTTGCGAGGTTCATCAAACTGATGGAATACCCACGATCAGAACAATCAATAAACAATTTCCATATCATGATATCCTTGCAGAATATCCAGATCTGACCAGAGTTCCAATGAATTTTTATAAAAATTCTACGAATGTTTTCCATCAAATTATTACCACGGGACCTCCAATACATTGCAAAGTAAAAAGACTAAGGTAAACGCACCAGTTATTGACAGTGCTCCAGTAATTGACATTTGTTGATATTTTTTTCAAAAATAAGGCCATTGAAGTGAAGTGAAGCAATTTCCATAGATAATCTGTAAGATTGGAACATCTGGCAACCTTGTAGGTTATTGGGCGGGAAATTGGGTGCTTCTATAGTTTGTTTATTCGTGATGAAAGTTCAACGTGTCTGATTTTCGAAATTATTTTAAGTACATTGTTAAGGTAGGTCCATTCAAATTTTGTTTTTTTCATTTTCGGTGTGCATGTTTATCGAATTTCAACTATTTGTTAGTATTCAGTAGACTGTAAAGTTGATTTTGTGTATAATATTCAATCACAATAAATAACCTGACCCCACTTTTTCTGGAATGTCAATGACTGGATCAAGGAATGCATATGTGTACCAGTCATTGACATTGGGTGTCAATGACTGGTACATTGGTGAATATTGAAAGGTGAATGCCAAAAAGCCAAGAAACTACATAAGCTTCCTAGAAATATGGGCTCGAACAAATTTTGGTTCCATTTGGGGGTATTGGAACATAGAGTGTCAATTACTGGAACATCGTTACAGATTGGGCCAAGGAAGAAGTATAGTCAGGATCAGATGAATGCAGCTTTAGAAGCTGTAGCAAGAGGAATACCTGTAGCTACAGCTGCGAAAATTCCCTCTGTTCCTAGAGTAACACTGATGTATAAATCGTCAGGTAGGCTACCTACGGAGTGTAGAATGGGGCCGAGTACCGTTCTTACCACCAACGAAGAGGACGTTTTAGAGAAGTGGATCCTTTCACTGGCTAAGGTACACCACCCAGTCAATAAGGAGCAGCTACTGGACAGTGTGAGTCTGATAGTTCAGGAATCCAAAAGACCAAACCCATTTGCCAACTCTCGTCCTGGTCGAAAATGGTACGATTCCTTCATGAAATCATGAAATCATCCAAATCTGAGTGAGAGGGTCGCCCAAAATTTAACGCCCGCTCGCGAAAACGTTTCTGAACCGCAACTTCGACAATGGTTTCGAGAAATAAAGGAATATTTGATATCCAAAAACCTATTTGCGATAACAAACGATTCCACACGAGTTTTTAATTGTGATGAGAGCGCTTTTTTTCTTCAGCCAAAGGGCGACAAAGTGCTGACAAAAAAAGGTAATAAAAGTGTGTATAATGCAGGAACAAATGACGAAAAAGAGAATCTTACCGTTTTGGTAACTGCTAATGCGGCTGGAGAATTAGGTCCTCCTATGATTATTTTCAAATATGAAAGGATTCCGGATCATATAGCCCTTAGTGTTAATAAAAGTTGGGGCATAGGACGGTCCGAAAGTGGTTGGATGTGTGGCTCCACATTCTATGAATATATATTTGAAGCCTAGCTCTTTCAAAATGTGTTTCGATTTTTATTGTAATTGTTTTTCTTTGTAAGAAGTTCATTTCCAATTACTGATTTGAATAAATGTTCTTTTTTTGCGTGTCAATCATTGGTGTGTCAATAACTGGTACATAGAAAAAATCTGGGTGTCAATAACTGGTGCATCAAACATATATTGTTGTTAAATTTTTACAAATAACAAATATGTTTTATTCATTGAATCTATTTTGGTATAGTGATTGTCAAAGTACAAACTACAGGAAAAAAAATACAAACTAAATCTGAGGTCATAATTGTGACCCATGGAATTGTTTTAATGCAATTTATTTCCTAAAAGTGTCAATAACTGGTGCGTTTACCTTACACCCAGAGAAATTAGCTGCAGCCAAAAAAGAATTTGGATATCTATTAGAGCAGGGGATAATTCAACCATCCAAGAGCCCATGGGCCAGCCCCCTACATATGGTTAAGAAATCCAACGGTGAGTGGCGACCATGTGGAGACTATCGAATGTTGAATGCGAAAACAGTTCCTGATCGATATCCTTTGCCGAATATCAAGGATTTTGCAGCTCATCTGGATAAAAAGAAAGTTTTTTCAAAAATTGATCTTGTTAAGGCTTTTCATCAAATTCCAGTAGCACCAATGGATATCGAAAAGACGGCTATAATTTCACCGTTTGGTCTATTCGAATACTTGACTATGCCTTTTGGATTAAGAAATTCAGCACAGACTTGTCAGAGATTTGTTCATCAAATAACTCGAGATTTAGAATTCTGTTTTCCATACATCGACGACTTTCTTGTTGCTTCTGAAAACGAAATTGAACATAAACTTCATCTAAGGCAACTTTTTGGAAGATTTCAAGAATATGGCGTAGTCATTAATCCAGATAAAAGTGAATTCGGTAAAGGAAGCATCGAATTCCTAGGTTTTCTGGTAAACGAACATGGAATTAGACCGACAAATAAGAAAATCCAAGCTATCACAGATTATCCAAAACACAGGATTTGAAATCTTTGAGAGATTCCTTGGAAGATAAATTTTTATCGAACACGATTCCAAGCGCAGCCCGAATTCAAGCACCCCTAAACGAGTTTCAAAAAGGAAACCACAAGAAGAATGAACAACTCGAATGGAATACTGAACAAGAGGAAGCTTTTAGCAAGATAAAGGAAGCACTGTCCAATGCAACTTTATTAGCACATCCTTCTTCATCCAGTAAACTATGTATCATGGTTGATGCATCTGATTCTTCCATTGGAGCAGCAATTCACCAACTAAAAAAAAACTCCTGGGAACCCTTAGGTTTCTTCTCTAAAAATATGTGAAGCGCAGAGAAAGTATAGCACTTATGATCGTGAGTTACTTGCTATCTATGAATCAATAAAATACTTCCGTTACATGTTGTAAGGCACCGATTTCACTATTTTCACAGACCATAAACCACTTACTTATGCTTTCAATAAAAATATGGATTCATCATCTCCAAGACAGGCCAGATATTTGGAATATATTGGCCAGTTTTCAACTGACATACGACATATATCTGGAACAGATAACGTAGTTGCAGATGCATTGTCACGTATATCTAGTATATGTCTTCAAGAAACGATAGACTTCAAAGAATGGCAAAGAAATCAAACAGAAGATGAAGAATTACAACAGTTGATAACCAGTGGAGACACTGCACTGAACTTGAAAACAATCGAAATTCCACAATCTAATACAGAGATTATATGTGATGTGACAGGTAACAGAATCCGACCATATATCCCGACAAATATGAGAAGACCCATATTCAACAAATTACATGATATGTCGCACCCTGGAGTTAAAGCTACGGTGAAACTCATAAAAAGTAAATACGTATGGCCGAGAATGGAAAAGGATATCCGCTATTGGTCACAATGCTGCCTACAATGTCAGAAATCCAAAATTAACAAGCACACCAGGAGTCCCATTGGGAAATTCCAGATTTCTGAAAATAGATTCGACCACGTGAATATAGATATTATTGGTCCTCTTCCTCCATCGAATGGTTTTACATATTGCCTTACATGTATTGATCGTTTTTCAAGATGAACCGAAGCTTTTCCACTTCATGACATTACTGCAGAAACGGTAGCCAAAGAGTTTTATAATGGATGGATAACAAGGTTTGGAATACCTTCACGAGTAACTACGGACCAAGGACGACAGTTTGAATCCACACTATTTCGAGAATTCAGTAAACTATTAGGTTTTGAACATATAAGAACAACTGCATATCATCCATGTTCAATTGGGATGATCGAAAGATTTCATCGAACTCTGAAAACTGCTCTAAAATGCCACAACAACGAAAAATGGACCGAAATATTACCAACTGTGTTACTCGGAATACGGGTCATGCCAAAAGACGATTTGGAAGCTTCTAGTGCAGAACTGTTATATGGTTCAACATTGAGGATTCCAGGGGAAATGATTGTCCAAAATCCTGATAGAAAAATCATGGGTACTCAAAAATTTTGGAAGAGCTACGTACTACAATGGAAGAATTCAGACCGAAACAAGGAAGTAACCATAACAATTCCAGGAAGGCTTACGTATCCAAGGATTTGAAAAATGCAACATACGTTTTCTTGAGAACCGATGCCGTTAAAAAACCCTCTACAACAACCCTAATCTGGACCTTACCAAACTTAGTGAATTCCTAAAACTAGCATCTTGGAAAAAAAAATTTTTAAAATATAATTGGGCAAGGAAAAAATATCAATCGATAGACTCAAACCAGCATTCATGGAAAAAATGTCGAAGATATCTCTACAACTCCATCTATGGAATCAACTAATACTTACAAGACACGTTCGGGAAGAATAGTGAAGTTCCGTATTTAAAATATATGTATATATATATATATATATATATATATATATATATTATATATATATATAATATTCTGATATCGTTGACACTGAGGGGGGAGTTCTGTATTTTAAAAATGTGGGGAGTACTGTGGCAACCTTATATTTGAATAATGATTTATTACTTGTTTATATGTGATCACTGAGTAGTTCATGATGTTTTAAGTTGATGTCAGATTTGACAGTGATATTAATAAAAAGGTTGTTAAAGTTCACGAAACGAAAGTAACAGTTTTTGTATAATCCAAAGATCAATCTACAATATAAATGACAGTGAAAAAATTAAGTTTCTACAATTGATAAATGAAATATGAGGGTGGATTGAAAAGTTTCCGACCTGTACATGAAGATGGCAGCACTCGTCAACAATAGCTAGGGAATGTGTTTGCGCATCTTTTGAAAGGTACTCACCAACATTGTAGCCATTTGGACGCGCAGTTGTTGTTTGAGAGAATCGATGTGAATGCTTTTGTGAAAATGGAAAAATATGGTGTCGCTTAATATTTGTTTTTGAAAGTCAATACGCCTACGCAAATCAAAGACGAGAAGGACGCTGTGTGCGGAGACTCTGTACCATTATTTACAACCGTGCAATTTTGAAGAGCTGAATTTAAACGTGGTCGTACTAACTTGGGAGACTATTAATGTTCCAAATACTGCGACCACTGACGATAACATAGCTCAATTTCAAGTATGAATATTGTGATATGTAGTTGAGAATGTATGCGTACTTGTTAGCTTCAAAGCGGGGACCTTTTACAGGTATCAGGAACAAAAGTACATAAAAAACTTTCTTACTTACGTTAAAGTATGGTAATGCGTTTGGCAATTAATATCGTCCAGTTAGCCGAGCGGTCTAAGGCGCGAGATCTAAGCTCTGGATCTCAAAAGTTGAGAAGTGATTTAGTTTTGAATGAATATCCAAATAAAAAAAACAAATAATTTCTCAATTTCGATGAAAAAAAAAAAATCAGACGTGGGGATTCGAACCCTCGCCAGTTTCTGTTACCAGAACTTAGATCTTGCGCCTCAGACCGCTTTGCCAACTGGACGATATTAATTGTCAAACGCATTACCTACCATACTTCAACGTAAGTAAGAAAGTTTTTATGTACTTTTATATCTGCTACCCGTAAAAAGACCCGTTTTTCAAGCTAGCAAGTATGCATACATTCTTAACTACATACCACACTACTCATACTCAAAATTTCAGCTTTGCTGAAATGACGTAGGTTGGCCGGCTCTGGGATCTTGGACTATTTCAATTGATTTCTACAAAGCACCTTGATTTTTGGCATAGTCATTGAACATTAAAATTATTTCTTACTTTTTAGTGCGTTGAAAGCGTGTTCTCTTCCTTGGAGAGACTTCCAAGGAAAAAACCAAAATTCATGCTACATAGAAAACTACGTTGTCAGCTGGGGTCAATATCACGAATTGATCAAATTATATTATTGATATTCATAATTAGTTTTTACCATACATATTATGTATTGAATTCGAATAAAATTTAATCTTCATAATATGAACAGATAATATAATAACAATGAAGAAGTACTTCAAGTAGTTTAGCCTCAAAATTATAACAACCTTTATTCCTGTATTTTTGCAACTGGTGGTGAAATTTATTTTTCATCACCAATTGCGAATAATTTTTTTTTGGCAACTGACGATGAAAAGGAAAACATTTGATAGCGTCAACGAGTTTTGAAAAGTGTCACTTTTAATGTAAAAGTTAGAAAATAGTTATTTGTGCAACCAGTTGGGAAAAGCACTATTTTTCGTAATGAGCGAGTTTCTACCGAATGAGCGAAGCGAGTTGGGGCAAATAGGGTTTCCCAATGCGTTTCACACGATATTTTTTCTAATTTTGATATGTGATCCTTTTTAATTCAAGTTAAAAATATAGAAAATATATATTTGAAAAAACGGAAAAACACTTTTAACGCACTGAAAATAAAAAATAAAAAATAATTATTCAACGGCTATGCCGACAAGAATGGGGTGCTTTTTGGTTACGTATTTTTCAGAAACATAATACTTTGAGAGTAAGATCCCAGAGCCTGCAAACCTACCTCCTTTTAGCAAAGCTGAAATTTCAAGTATGAATAGTGTAATGTAGTTGAGAACGTATGCGTACTTGCTAGCTTGAAATTGAGAAATGATTTAGTATCGAAGATCATTATACTAAAAAGGGAAACATTCTCAATTAAATATTGATAGAAAGATTTTTCTGTGAATTGAAAAATCCACGATTGAAATGAAGTTATTTTTTGTGAATGTCTAACAGAAAACAACTACTTCCCCGGCTAAAGCCACGCTGGACATTGAACTAGATCTGATAGATATTCTAAAAAGGCCCTAATTCAAAAGAAAAAATCTGAAATTGAAAATTTGCATTTTCATTCAGATAGTTATTTGATTTTCTATTCCAGTCTTGATTAGGAACTCATAAAGATGAATGAGGCAAAGAAGAATGTTTTCCAAAAGAGAGTACTCACCAGAAATCATTCGTAACATTGACGCAGGAGGGACATCGCATTCAGTAGGTCTTCAATACATTTTTGTCGACGAAAATCTATTTCACGCTTCCACGTGAATTAGGGCCTTTTCAGAATATCTATCAGATGTAGTTCAATGTCCAGCGTGGCATTAGCCGGGGAAGTAGTTGTTTTCTGTTAGACATTCACAAAAAATAACTTCATTTTAATCGTGGATTTTTCAATTCACAGAAAAATCTTTCTATCAATATTTAATTGAGAATGTTTCCCTTTTCAACATGAATACCCCACAAGAGGTTATCTTGACGATGGAAGATAGTGACTAAAGTTTATCTTTCGGTCGCAGATGATTTCACATCTGATTTTATGAACATCCTGTTTATAATTTCAACAAATCAATCTATCATACCCCATGACAGGTTTTAATGTCAGAAAATACTAATTTCAAAGTGTCTCTCCAAAAGAAATGATTCTAACTTTTTCCATCTTTGCAAAGTGAGATTGCTTCTTAAAAATGTGTTTCCCATTTCTTCCGGTCTTCCTGATGATCGTGGAAGCGTGAAATAGATTTTCGTCGACAAAAATGTATTGAAGACCTACTGAATGCGATGTGCCTCCTGCGTCAATGTTACGAATGATTTCTGGTGAGTACTCTCTTTTGGAAAACATTCTTCTTTGCCTCATTCATCTTTATGAGTTCCTAATCAAGACTGGAATAGAAAATCAAATAACTATCTGAATGAAAATGCAAATTTTCAATTTCAGATTTTTTCTTTTGAATTAGGGCCTTTTTAGAATATCTATCAGATGTAGTTCAATGTCCAGCGTGGCTTTAGCCGGGGAAAGTAGTTGTTTTCTGTTAGACATTCACAAAAAATAACTTCATTTTAATCGTGGATTTTTCAATTCACAGAAAAATCTTTCTATCAACATTTAATTGAGAATGTTTCCCTTTTCAACATGAATACCCCACAAGAGGTTATCTTGACGATGGAAGATAGTGACAAAAGTTTATCTTTCAGTCGCAATGATTCCACATCTGATTTTATGAACATCCTGTTTATAATTTCAACAAATCAATCATTATACTACTTTGAAGAAGTAATCGAAACGCCGCTGTGAATCTCGATGCTATCATTTGACTCTTTACCTAATTCAGTTGCTAGTTTGTTTGCCGCCGACTCAAAATTAGTTACTCACATTAGTTTAGGAGCTCAATTATCATTAAAACTAAGAAGGTTTATTTCATTTTTTGCTTTTCAGTTGATTTTTTCGTCAGTTTAATTTTTTGTTAAAAAGTTTTTATTTTTCAATTTTTTGTGGCTGAAATCTACTAATTACTACCCACCTAATTTTTGATTGATTGCTTCCAAAATACTTACTTACCTAGCTTACTTCAACTATTAACTGTTGAATAATATGATTATCTACTTTAACTATTTATTGTTATATAATATAAATTATTTTTGAAAGTTCTGGTCAGTTCATTTCATCACTTTGTATATAATTCCATCCTTTCATAGAATTTAATTGATGTGACGGATGTAGGAGGATCTGTCAAAGTCAACTACATATGTGTGCCAATGTTCACAAGTGAAAAATCAATCCTCCCCTATTTTTCTACCCATAGGGGTGGATCATTTCATATCCAATTGAAATATGATCAACTATGAGGTATACCCTATTTAATAAAAATAGAATAATCCAAATCGGAAAACCCACTACAAAGTTAGGCTCGATAGAATTGGTTAACGGACCAAAATTCAGAGGGTGAACGATCAACATCCTCCATTTTGCTACCCTTAGGGATGGATTTTTTTGTTCAAATTCAAATAGGACCCACTTCGAAGTACACCCTATCCAATCAAAAAAAAGAATAATCGGAATCGAACTGCACTGTGAAAAATTATGCGTGACCATACATAAAAAAAATACGCGTCGACTAGAGAACCTCCTCCTTTTTATTTCATCGGTTAAAAAAAACAAATCATTTCTCAATTTCGATGGGAAAAATAAACAAAAAATCGTCAGGCGTGGGGATTCGCATCAGAGCTTAGATCTTGCGCCTCAGATCGCTTGGCCAACTTGACGATATTAATCGCCAAACGCATTACCATACTTCAACGTAAGTAAGAAAGTTTTTTATGTATATATCTGCTACCCGTGGAAGGGCTCCTCTTTTAAGCTAGCAAGTATGCATACGTTCTTAACTACATATCACACTACTCATACTCAAAATCTCAGCTATGGTAAAATGACGTAGGCTTGTCGGCTCTGGGATCTCGGACTATTTTAATTGATTTCAACAAAGCACCCCACAATTTTTGGCATAGCCATTTAATATTAAAATGATTTTTGGAACGTAGTTCCTTATCGCGCGTTGCGAACGGGGGCTAGACGGAATAAATTAAGACCAAAAGTTGTAACGAGACTTTCGCTATGGTTATAAGCCGTGCGGCGTGCGCGTGTTTCTCTGTCTGTCTCTCTCTCTCTCTCTCTCATAGAAAGCAAGCCAGTTATTTTCGTCTTTCTATTTCGCATTGAAGAGTGTAGTGTCGCGACGATTATTTTTGTTGAGTGTATACAGGTTTTTTGTACATAATAAATAATAAAAAATAATAACAATAATGAATCCTGACAGTGTTTCTGCACAAGTTCCGGATATTGCTGATGGAGTTAGGTAAGTAGAGATTTTATACAGACAATAATAAATGCTTATGTATTTTTAGCAAGTACGCATTATAACCTCCCTTTACTATTGTGCTAACCAAGTCATACGCGTTATAATCTCTCCATTATTGTGTGTTTAGCAAGTGTACGCGTCATAACTTTAATAAGTTTAAAAGCAAATTATATTTTAATATTACAATATCAATGCGAATGTATTTAGCAAGCCGTGCGTGTTCTAACCTATACGCTGTTGTGTTTACGAAGTCGAGAGAGTATATATATATATATATATATATACACACACTCTGTTGTATTTACAAAGTCCCGCGCATCTATGACGTGTACGAATGAATAGACAGACAGAGTGCATATATATATATATAAAAATATTATTATAACTTAAAAAAAAAAAAATTATTACAATTCCTTCATAATTAATCGAAAGGAATTCGTTCCATCCGGGTCCATTACCTTCAAGTTTTTTTTTTTTTAGTTTTTAGTGCGTTAAAAACTGTTTTTTTTTGGGGACTTCCAAAAAGGAAATTAAAAAATTGGGGTCAATATCACCAATTGTTCAAATTATGTTATTAATATTTATAATTAGTTCTTACCATACATATTATGTATTGAATTCGAATAAAATTTTATTTTCATAATATGAGAATATAATAACAATGAAGAAGCACTTTCAGGTAGTTTAGCATCAAAATTATAACAATTTTTTTTTCTGTATTTTTCGCAACTGGTGGTGAAATTCATCAATTGCGAAGAATTTTACTTTTCGCAACTGGTGATGGAAAGTAAACCATTCGATAACGTCAACAAGTTCCACTTTATATGTCAAAATTAGAAAAAAAAATTATGCATCGAATTTTTTAAAGGACAACTCACAATTTGTATAATTCATACTATATGTTTTCAATCAAATTATAAAATATCGCTCCCGACTGCACAATCTTCTTATTGCCAATTCTTGAAAATACTCCAACGAGCGGAATTCACGCTAGCTTCGACAAGTCAACCCATGTCAACTTTGTAAGGGTAATTAGGAAGATTACCCCTTTGCATTCGTTTTCTATTTCAGTGCTCCTGCCCCCTGATGTCAATGGCGTATCTGGGCCTGATATTCGAAAGGGTATCAGTTTGGAGCTTTTGGGATATGATAGTGTATATGTAAAAATACATAATATTTCGAAAAAAAAAATCTTCATCGACAAATAAAAGACATGACGACAATAATAAATTAGTTAAGATAGCAATTAAAATATGGCATTGCACGCATTTTTCTGGGTTTTCCGGCAATCATCTAGCCGAATGAGACAGTAAAAATCATAATGCATCCCCAGTTAATGAGAATATTTCCTATATGTAAAAAAATGTCATAATTTGATATTCTAAAGTATTGATCTTATATAATGTAATGAGTAGTACAGAAGTTGGAGTTTCTCAACCAATTGAACCCCTCCTAGCTATCAACCAGCATCATCCACCACTTGAGATTATTTTGAAACTTGAAAAGCATTCTAGAAAATTCGAAAAAAAAAATCATCTAACCTTTAACTTTCGTAAAACAAACTTTCCCAAGCTCTATGATGAACTACTGAATGTAGATTGGTCCTTCCTCAACTGTTTGGATAACGTCAATCATGCCTGTGATGTACTTTACAGTCTACTGGATCGAATTTTCTCAGAACATATTCCAACAAAACTCACTACAAACTCTTCCCATCCCTGTTGGTTTACGGGCAGTATAATCAGAAAATTGAATAGCAAGAAAAAACTCCACAGAAAATATTAAACTACTGGTGATATAACATTCTATGAAAGGTTTTAAGATATCCGCAGGGAAGTGAGAGAGAGATTTCATCAGCACGAAATAATTTTGCAAAAAAAATTTGAAATAAATTTAGATAAAAATCCCTCAAATTTTCGATCCTATATTATACTATACGTAATGAATCTAGCATTTTCACTCCGATGAAGTCCCAAGCCCAAGAAGATATATCTGATCCCGAGATTATAATTGACAAATTTGCTGAATTATTCCAAACGGCATTTATTAATTCGTCACCCTCAACACTGTTGAAAACGATGTTCCCAATGTAGCTACTTTATCAATACCTCACATTTCTGAAGACCTTGTATTGAAATCCAGATCGTATTCCGTCGTTCATTCTGAAGGAATATTTGCAAAACCCCTTACCAGAATTTTTTATCTTGCTTTATCCACATGCTCTTTTCCAGATATTTGGAAATATGCAGAAATATGTCCCTCATTCAAAAAAAGTAATAAAAGTTATATTGAGAATTACAGGCCCATCGTTATTCTCAGCAACTGCAGCAAAGTTTTTGAGATAGTGATATCTGAGTTTTTATCTACTCATGTTAAGTCACAAATTACGGATTATCAGCATGGCTCCATCACAGGCCGGTCAACAGTCACTAATTTGGTGGAAATTGCGCAATTTATATCTGACAACCTAGATGATTCTGGTCAGGTGGATGACATTTACACTGATTTCTCCATAGCGTTTGAAAGGCTTGATCATGGTATTATCTTCAAAAAACTTTCAATGTTATGCCTTACACGAAACTTTATCTTTTTTTCTGTTCTTATCTGTCCAACAGAAACCTCAGAGTGGAATACCGTGGTCACAAATCAACCGACATAATTGTTACATCTGGTGGCCTCCTGCTATTCATAATCTTTGTAAATGACATCGGCCTGAACTTGAATTGCAATCTCCTCCTGTATGCTGATGACTGTAAGATATATAATTGAATTGATAACTTAAATGATAGCTTGCAACTCCAAAGTGATCTAATGAAGCTACAAAGTTGGTGTGGGTTAAATTCACGTTCCTTGAATATAGGTAAATGCAATATTGTTTCCTTGGCTTTGAGACGCAAAATTCCACTCCACTTTGTCAATCCCAACACACTCAAACTCCTATTTAACGCTTCTGTAAGGACGAAACTTGAATACGCCCCAATGGTTTGGTGTCCGGGCTACATAAAAAATATCGAGAACGTGCAAAGACGTTTTCTTAAAACCTTATGTTAAGACTTGACGGAGAATAACCTGCACGGGGTATCTCCCAGGAAATATTGCTTGAACGTTTTGATGTCAACATCACGTCGAAAATATTATAATATAGTTTTCCTGTTCAAGCTCATCAATAACAAGTTAAATTCTCCTCAAATACTGTCGCTATTGAATATCCATGTACTAGAGTGTCTACACGATCACATAACATGTTTTATTTGCCAGTTTCAAAGACGAACTTACATATGTTTCCCCAATTCATTAGATTTGTCTTAACTATATAAAATTTCAAAATGAAATAGATATATTCAATACAACAATAAGTGAAATTAAAAGAGTTATTTTATAGCACTCACTTCTGTATTCATTATACATGGGACTCTATTTGTGAACTTTTTTTTTCTTTTAACTTAGCTTTTTTTTTTACATGTGTAGATCTTGTCAATCAGTCGTATAAGTATTGTATATTATTCACTTTTCAGTATAATTAGTATACTTTGTTTTTCCCGCCGTGCTTAAGGAATTAGCTGTTAGGGTGGTGTAATGCTAAATAAATATTAAAATAAGACCTCAATTCATGCACTATGCCCCGAGGCTATAACTCCCATGGGAGACTGTTTCTGATTTTGGGTTTTTCAGAAAAGTTAAGTTAGTTCGTTCTGGGTTTTCGTCAGAGAGTCTTTAGAGTAGTAACTATTGAATATTATTACTTGACTTGTTTTAGTAATTTTCAACCACAATTTCACCTGAATAATTTTTGTTCAGCTGAGAAACTTTTGAAGTCTTTTCAGTTTTAAATATTGTTTAGTTACGTTAGTTAGAGTTTCAATCCACATTCAGTATGAGATCTTGATAAAATTCATTATATTCTGTTAAAAAGCTCAAAAACTTAGTTTTATTTCTTATTATTATGAAACATACCCTTCTGAAAAGGAAAGTATGAATACAATTTGATTACTGAGAAGAATATGAGTTTGTCAGAAAAGATAAAAATTATCAGAGTCAGTAAAAGTGTTACCAAGATTCCAGATTTCTCCCAAGTTTGTCCGGGGACAAAGTGAGCGAGTCCGGTAAATGAAAAATATCTTTGTGATTCTCCTGGCAAAATCTTCTGTCTGCATTTCCGAGCCCAGACAAGTTATGAATTTTTTTGTGGAATTTAATTTTGGCATCCGCTCGTCCACAATAATCACGCTGACATTAAGATCATCTCAATAAATGATAGTTTCCCAATTGAAAAGGTTGCTGGCACATTTGGTGTTCGTTTGGTACAATTCCAACTAAATTTATAGGGTCTTTTGGGAGTGTGCATATGGTCTTGTACTTTCTGAGGTTTGATAGATATCCTCACGATATTTCTTCCATGCTTTCCTTTGCTCTTCCCTGATTATCTCTACATTTAAAATTACATGTCCTGACTGACTGACTGCTTCATCAACGCCCAGACCAAACCGCTTGACCTAAAAAGCTGCAATTTCGATAGCATATTCCTATGATAACTACTAAAGAAGTTTTTTTGATATTCCATCCCAAAAGGGGTGAAAAGGGGGGTAAAAGTTTGTATGGAAGTACCGTTAGTTGTGGAGTCATGGAAATTGGTATTTGGCATTCTTTTCAACAATGAAAACATTTTTCAACCCTAAAGGGGCTAAAATAGAGGTTGAAAGTTTGTATACTGTCAGTTTTCAAGTTAGGGTCATGAAAAACACATATTTGACTTTCTCGGAATCCATGCCGGCTGACAAACGCTAGTTTTATTATATTCCGATAGTATTTTAGTTGATTATTCCCATATTTTGTCGTTCTGTTAAAATCTTTCACGTTTTTTCCTGGGTCTGGTGAGTTCGGTGATCCACCAGCTCGATTTTCTTTTTGTAAGTCTGCTTCTCAAAGGTTATAGTTCATCCATTATCATTTGCAGAAGCACAAAAAACAAGTTTCCCAGTCTTGAGGCGCAATCCTTTGAGCAGCAGAGGCGGAGATAGCTAATTTCATTTAGATATTCAAATATTTTAAAAATAGGTTAAAATAAAAAATATACCATAGGTAATCGGACCATCATAATTTCATTTTCCTATGGTCGAAAAAAGCCACTTTCTCCAACAAAACACATCACAACTATATAATATTTTAAAACCTATTTCGATCCCAGACCAGAGACGCTACTGGCTTCCATTTACTCAGACCTCCTGAAACTGGTGAAATGGATCATACATGGTTACCTCTACTCAGACAGGAAGTGAAATATGGTAGAATGCTAATAAACTGATCCGAACAACACCCCATATATCAAATGAGCAATACGTCAATCTCAAACTTTTTGGCAGATCTCACTGACATCCGTCAGTTGAAAAGCAATAAAGATTCTGCACAAAAATCCAAATTATAACAATTAGAGGAGATTTGAAGATTTTTGAGAACGTTGCAGGATATAGTCCGACGTCAAAAAAACTATATGAGTATCTTTGAACTTTTTTAAAATTTTTGATAGGCAAATTCAGAAACGGCAAGTTATTGACAAATTGAATCATTTTTCCATAGGAAATTATAATCTATGAACATAACTTATCGGGGTGAACTAATCAGTTTGCCCTTTCTTCACTTGTATAGATTTTCCTGATTATATTTTCATTTTCAGACTGTGGAAGGTTACCCAAAAAACATGTCAAGAAACGTTGTTCCTCCACAAAAAACCACATTCATTCAATAAATTCTGCATATTTTTCAATTGAATAATGCCGTCGACTTTTGATGACGAGAGCCATGAAGCTCGATATTTAAGAGAAAAGGAAATAGGCCTATACTTTTTGGGAAGTGTCTCAATTCATTTTTTGCAATGGGCTGTACTCGTGCTGATTTCCAGTTAGACATTGTAAGATTATGTGAAGAGTCCATGTAAGACTTTTATTTCAGTTAGATGCCCTCAACAACAGGTACACGTAGCTCTATTATAGAGTAGCCATAAATTACAAGTTATAGGATCACTGATGATACGAGAGTACATGGTTTATAAGTAACATTTTGTAATAATATAATCACTTAAATCTAAGCATACAAATTGAGCAATAATTTTATATTACAAACTTTTTATGCAAGTTAGCAAGAGGATATAAATGCTAATTAGTTTGTAGAATTAATCGGAGATTATTTCCGGAAGTTAGAAATGAAATTGATTTGAACAAATCTAAATGCGGATAACTGAACAAAGGGAATTGTCTGATGAGTAGTTAGTTAAAAGGAGTTGTGATGCTCGTGTGTTACCAAGAGTGGTCTGTATCTAATGTGTTTGGTACAATTAGCTAACATATTCATGGCAACTGGGAGAATAACAATTGTTGAAGATCCGTAAATTAAACAAACGTCAAAATATTGCCTTCTGAGTGATAGTTCCTCTAGTCGATGATATTTAATATCACTTTCGTATTTCACATGAGTGAGTTCAGGAGCACATCGCTTGAGGACCATTGGTGAAATTTAGTCGGGTCATGTAGCTTTATTGTTTTCCAAATGGTTTTTCGGCGTAACATTACTTCAGGCATTGGGCTCCCAACGGGGTAATGGTAGGTGATCTTGTGGATCTTGAGTAAAATTTTCTGTGAACATTCGGCTAGTAGGTTAACTGTCTTCCTGATTGATGTCTTTCGCTATACATCGGGCATAAATCTTCAGACGTATACCCTGCGAAATCAAAGTTCACAGCAAAATAAGTTGAGGAAGCCTGCCATAGATACGCCTCTGTCTGATATGTTCGCAAAGCGGGAAATCTTGTTTCGGTGCATGTAAACGTCACGTTATCCATCGGAAAATCTCTAAGTGAAAACGTATGATAAGAGGGGTGGTATCCTCGTTAGCATCTATAACATATGCATGATGTGAAACAAAATAATTATATTGTGTACAAGGTGCATGCGTGGTGTTGCATTCTAGAATTATATTTCCTTGTGATTCCTACATCAATTGTGTCTTTCTCCTGAAATAAGAACATGAACTCAGGAGGTTGAAAGGACATCCAGTAAAAATTATGATAAACTCATTATTGGGACAAATAAACTTTTTATCATTGCGCTACAGTTGTAGATACCTCTACAAGGTGAGTCCCTAGTTAAGCATTGAATAAAATTAAAATTCCATTCCAGAAACAGTGTGTTTAATTGTCCATCTTTATCTCTAGATTATTTTGAAGAAGTAGAAGGTTGGGATGTCGTCAATTTGGGTGGTTTTATTTTTGGGAGAATTCAATTGTACATACTTCATTAATAACAATTTGGAAGATAGGAAGACTCGTATGTCACAAATTTGTTGGCCTTCTTGAATATGAAACAATGTAACATATTTTAAATAACTACGATAAAGTGTTAGATCTTGTAATAAGTAATATCAATTGTACATAACTGGGTACTACAAAGAGGCGTAATTTCAGTACAAATATCAACAAATGAACACATAATTTGAAAAAAGCAAATGATCACTGCTTATTTGATATTTTTCGTGTACTGATTTGGATTCCTTCAAAAACTTGACTGAAATGAACGTGGAAAGTATAAGAGGTTTTATGAAATCCTGAATACCCACATTCTACTTCCCGAAAATAAATATATAGTCTGGTACCCTTGTGAGATATCAAAACTTATTGAAGAATAAACCAAGTTACACAGCAGGTTTAAAATCACAGGTAGTTTCAGTTGTTATGAAGAATTCAGTAGACTTGAAGAAGCATGTGCATCGTATCTAAAAAATATTGAATTAAAGTTGAAAGATGATCCCAAAAAATTTCATTCATTTGTCAATAATATAAATAGATCCTCAAGAATCCCTGGAAATGGCGTTTGGAGGTGAACCGTATACTAATCCGTAAACGATTGTGGATACTTTGGGCAAATTTTTCGAAAGCGCATATTCATTACCTGTAACCAAAGAGGAAAACTATTTTTTGAATTTTTATCATGATATCCTGGAAGATCTTAGCAGTGAACCAATCATTGAGATAGAAATATCAGACACTGGGAAAAAATTATTATATATTGAAAAAAAATGTTAGTTGTTTTACCAACCCTCAGAAAATAATGAAAACTTGTACGAGTTGAGATCACGGGGGCCTTACCTTTTATAGTTGGTTCCGAAACCACTATATCAGTTTACCCTCTACAAATCCTTTTCGATTTGATTTAAAAACTTCAGTTTTACCAGAATCTTGAAGTTTGCATTATTGATAAATCTCAAGATCGTAATGCCATCAGAAATTATAGACCAATATCGATTCTAAATAACTTCTGACTGAAAATCTTGGAGACTGCATCTATCTGTCTACCAGACATATCATATCTGAATACCAGCAGGGTTTTTTGAATTCTAGATCAACCGTTAGTACCCTGGCTGTCTTCAATCAATATTTGTGTGGAGCAGTTTGATGCAACTTCTCTAAGGCTTTAAGTTACACCTTCATGAACTTACTATTATGGGCTTTAATGAAACTTATCTTCAACTTCTGAAATCCTACCTCCATCAACGCCAACGGAATGTTCATTACAATTGTTTTTATTCAAATGTCTATATTGCAACTAGCGGAGTACCTCAAGGGTACAATCTTGGTCCATTATTATTTTTAATACCTATTCATTAATGATTTGTGCAACTAGAGTGCAATCGGTTGATGTTTGCAGATGATTTAAAGATATACGCTTCTATTACCAGTGTGTATGATTGTGTCATATCACATCATTTATTATTATTTTACAAAGTGGTGTATTGAAAATCACCCTGAATATATTTGAAAGTAGAATTCAAACATTTAGCCGCAAAGTTAATACGCTAATGGATAATGTTATCTGAAAGAAAAAAATGTGGCATATCAGGCAAATTATTAAATTAAATTAAAGAAGAAAACCATCCTCAAGCGGGATTCCAATCCACGACCTCTAAATCTCTAGTCAGATGCTCTACCAACTGAGCTATTGGAGACATAGTTACGCCCGCATATTTGTGAATCGCTTTATCCCATAATTTAATGCTACTGTTAGGAAAGTAGAGAAGATCCCGAGTACTCATCAGTGGCCATCAAGGCTAAACTGATGTTCAGGAGCTTTAAATTAATTATGTAAAGCGTAAAATGATGGCAGCAGGATGCGCGGCGGTGGCGCGTCTCGTCGCCGAAAATTGACGATCGTTTTGAAAGTTGATATCAGCAACACAGCTACCCGAACTGGTACACACGTGACCCAACTAAAATTATAGGAAAATCATACCAAGCGGAGGGGTAAAATGCCGAATTTACCTATTTCTGACCAAATATTCTACTATCAACTACTAACCAACTCCAGAGTTATAATTCGGGCTATAAAAACCGTAATTGGGACCACCAAATCTCCTTCAAAGGCCAAATATTTTACTATCAACTACTAACCAACTCCAGAGTTATAATTCGGGCTATAAAAACCGTAATTGGGACCCCCGAATCTCCCTCAAAGGCCTAGTGCATAGTATGAAATTACTTGTTACGAATTTTAAATATACCTTCACAGCCTCATGGGTTTCGCAGCAGAATGTGTTCAAAATATTTTAACTTTCAGGGAAACATTTTTTTGGTAAATATTAACCTAATTATTATAAAATTCGTTATCTCCGCCTATGCTGCACAAAGGATACCGCTTCGAAACTGCGAAATTTATTTTTTATGCTTCTGCAATTGTAAATGGTTTAACTATACAAGGGTGCTTCCATAAAAAGCGAAACAAATTCAGACTTTTCACAATTCATTGTGGTGAATTTGTTGTTCTGATCACGAATCTCAAGATATTTTCAGCATATTTCGCCTCTTAATATTATTTTTCGGAATCGCAGATTGTTTCATCGCTTTTGGCGTGCAGTGTATATCACTAAAGATGACTCCATGTAGTCATTGAACGCATTTTCGGCAATTCTACCGATTCCGAGAATTTTATAAGTACGTAGGATACGAAGATGAGACAAATTTGAATTTTTCAGAATTGTAATTTTTTCAAGAAACACATAGTGAATTTATTGACTATGATTTCTAAACAGAATAAATTGCTAGCCAACTCATATTATTGTTTTGAAATGTCGGGTATCCATTCCATCGCTTCTGTCGTGCAGTATACATAACTTAAGATAACCCCATATATATATATATATATATAGAATTTGTAGTTTTATTTGCTGAGTGAATACGAATTAAGTGATTGGTATTTGGGTTATGCAGCAGGCCAATAAGTGTACTCTTTTACACGGATTCCAAGCTTTCGATAATATTTATTCATCATCAGGGATGCTACAAAATAGGAAGACACATAGGAATATATAATAGAGAAAAACAAGACATTCATAACTTACAGTGTAAGTGAGGTTATGCGGCGATGATGTTAAAATTATATATAAAGTTATATGAACAAAACTGTGTATACAACTCACAGGAATCAACTACAATCCACATTACATACGTTAACAATGTATTCTTATGTTGAGAATTATGAATCGTGTTTTATTTTGAAAGGGTTGTCAACTAGACATGTGAATGGATGAATTCTCAAATAGACTGACACAACAGATAATATAGACCACTGGAATTGAAGTAGTATTACCAAGTGAAATTTACAACGGCATGGAATATTTCCATATATAGATCCAAATAAAAGTTTATTGACTATTGAGAATTTAGATGTGTGAATATAGGATGATGTGCATTGAAATAATCAAACTATGTTATTAGCATTCATGGGGGTAATCTGCTGATTCTCCCTCACATTAGGATTGTCTACAAAAATTTACTCTTATTTATTTTTAAAGTATCAATTTTCATACTGGGAGAAGTGGCTGTATGAATGTCAGAAGTGATCGAATCCATTCCAATCAGATGGGTGCTTTGTGAGATATTCAAAAAGATGGTGAATTGTCGCTCTTGGCAATGAAAGTTATGATTTTTAAGCTTATTTTTGAAAGTGAACGAAGGCGTAGAAGGGCCACTGATTTTTTTTTTATAATTTCGACTTAGTATTTGGGAATTCCGACTTAACATCTCGGAATTATATAATTCTGACTTAGTATCTCAGAATTTCGACTTAACATCTCGGAATTATATAATTCCGACTAAGTATCTCGAAATTACGATTAATTTAATTCCGAGATGTTAAGTCGGAATTCCGAGATACCAAGTCGGAATTATATAATTCCGAGTTATTAAGTCGGAATTCCGAGATACTAAGTCGAATTCCGAGATACTAAGTCGGAATTATCTAATTCCGAAATTTTAAGTCGGAATTCCGAGATATTAAGTCAGAATTATATATTCCGAGATGTTAGTTGGAATTCCGAGATACGAAGTCGGAATTATATAATTCCGAATTATTAAGTCGGAATTCCGGGTCAAGTCGAAATAAATTCCGAGATGTTAAGTCGGAATTCCGAGATACTAAGTCGGAATTATAAAAAAAATTCAGTGGCCCTTCTACACCTTCGTAAAAGTGTGGGCACTGTGGCTGTTTTTGCTCCGTGAAAAACATCTTTGGCCCCTCGATTTGCGCTCAAAAGGAGTGAGGTAGGTTATTTGTTTTTCTTCTGGTGTTTCTTCAGGGTTTTTTAGATCCGAATTGAACTGGTGTTGTCTGATATTACCACGTAGAAAGTATAATTGTCATGGATGCAGTAAGCCAGCTTAACTGAATAATTGATTTGAAAAGTAGGTGAAATCTTTATTAAAATAATTTTCTGTAAACGTTTTTGGACAATTATTAGTTTTTCAATGTAGCTCATGCCGACCCCTCCCCACACTAGTATTCCGTAGGTATGGCGTGGTTCGACTGAGGCTTAGTAAAGGTTTTCATCGATGTTGGATCCATTAGGTCTTTGAGGTTTTTCAATTTATAGATTAAAAATTGTTTTTTTTATAATAAAGTCAATTTGCTTTTCCCATTTTAGATGGCTATCAATCATTACACCCAGGTATTTCATTTTAAGACATATTTTTAAAGATATTTTATTGGTTATATGTATGGGCGGGAAGAAGGTTTTCTCGAAGTTTATCGTCAGCTGAAGAATCCTTGAATATGGCGTATATCTCTTTTTTCCATATTTTTCAGAGACTGGCATCTATCATGGTTATAAAAAATCGCCGTATCGTCCGCGTAAGTGATAAGTTTTACTGGATCTATCTATCTAGATACAAGTTCATTATATTCCCATGCCACAATTTCCAATTAGATTTCCATTTTGTAATTTGAAATGGAGTAGTAAAAAAAAAGTTTCCTGAAATGAATGTCAACTTTTGTGAATTCATATTTTATAACTGCCCAACAATGATGAGGTAGGTATTTGATGAGTTTCGCTATCGTCACTGAATTCATTTCAATGTTCAGTACTCGCTTCCCAAGCCGAAAGAAATGCTAACAATTATTAGTCATGTCAGTGATCTCAGAGAGTCATTTGCATCTGCTTGTATAAACAGAGAAATAGGTTAACGAACAAGCATACACCCGAAAATAAAAGCGAAAATGTTGTTAGTGTACGTTATTTTAAAACTGCCGAAAAAGAGACCAAAACATTCACTTCTTTCGTCTGTGCATAAACTTTTTATTATTGCTGCACCCGTCTCTACGAATAAAATGTTTGCCAAACTAAATTTAAAATTCTAAATACGTATTTTAAAAATATGTTATATGCACTCTAAGCAGCATTTGCTATTTTTAAATGTATTTTTATCGCATCTCGGAGTACATTGTACTCTAGTGTTTAGGTTTGCATTTGCATATTTGCCCCTTTCCAAAAATTCATTATTCAAAGTGCATCGTACTTTGATGCATGTGACCTATTATACAGTGTGGAGGCATTATATTCATGATATTGAATATCATTACATTTACCAAATTCAAATCATTAGTATGATTGGAAATATTTTGGCTTGAACATTGATACAGGACATTCCTGAAACGTTACAAATTCAACATTAGGGAAGTTTTAGTCGGGATATGGTCTTCTTAGGGAAGGTTAAGGGACATATACTCTCTTAGCAGAATAAATATTCTCGATAATATATTTTGAAGTATAAAAACATATAACCTACTTGAGTTTAATCGTCTACTTTCAAACCAGAAAAAAAACCTGAATCAGTTTGTTAACTATGGTATTTGATTGGATTATGTATTATAAAATTGGAAAGAGAGACTCTTGTATAGCTAAAGAACCTTCTTGATTCAACAGAACAGAAGTAAAATTAGCGCTTTCATTTCTCCACAACATTCGAAACATATTCTACGTATTTTTTCGCAAAAATTAACTTTTGATTGTTACCATATTCCTTGCAATTACAAATATTAGCAAAACATAACTTCCACTGGAAAGAATATTTTCGTGCATCCAAGTTATTTATGGAATTGCATACCTTTGCTGAATAGTTGAATAAACAATAATCCGCCGGCAAAAAAATACCTCAATTTTATTATTAATTATGCTTTTGTTAATTGACAAATTTTTCCAAGTTGGAAGTAAACAAAAAAAGTTTATAATTTTTAAACCGGAGCCATTTTTTTTGACTTTTTTAAAGGTTTTTAAAAAAAATAATTAAAGTGAATTTTTTTATTAACAAGTGAAGATGCTGAAAAAGTAAAAACAAATAAAACATTGAATTTTTTTTTTCAAATATCCCGATTGATTTGTTGTTTTATTGTTGAAAGCCACATGATAATGTTTTTATTTTTTATTTTTACTACAATTGTTTAAAAATTGTTATAAACAAATACATTCTTTATGGATAGTTAATTTTTTTAAATGAAATTAATAATGAAAATAATAATTTTTACGAAAAAAAAAATTTGAAAAAAAAAATTATGCTTAAAATCGCACTTGTTAGTAAATATTTTTTTTTGCAAGTGGATATTAAAATTAAGGAACCATTTTTTAATCATTATTTCCATTGTTCTTTCTTATCCTGAAAAAAAATTGTTTTAATTTTGTATTTGTTATTTACTTGAAAGACCTGAAGTATTTTTATCGTATATTTGATATTTTATAAGATATTCAAATTTAAAAGCTTTAAAAAAAAATTTTTTTCGAGGTATTTTAATAAATAATAACAAAAAAGTAAATTAATAATCGAGTGAGAGCTTAAAATAAGAGGTAGATTTGTTCATTGTTATAATAATTATAATGGAAACAAGAACAAAAATAGAGTTAAAAGCATAAGAATTTTTTAAATTAAATTAAAAAAAATTGTCTGCATGGTCATTTCTGTTCATTTTTGTAGTATTTAAAAAAACATAGCGCGAAAATGTATTTGTTTATAACAAATTGTTTATTTAATAAACAAATAAAAATTATAAGATTTTTTTTCAGAATAAGAAAGAAATAATGATTGAAAAAATGGTTCCTTAATATTAATATTTACTTGCGAAAAACATTGTTAACTAACAGTCATTATTCGGATTTTTATTGTTACTTTGTCACCTCTTAAAAACTCTTTTGTACTCTAACTATGGGAGTTGTGAAATTGGGTCAAGTTCTCATTAAACTTTTATCACACTTATTATTCCCAGTTGTGGTTCAATTGAGCCGTGGTGAATATGGCTTTTTATTGAGAAAATTTAAATATATTGTCTATTAACACTATCATACTCTTTTCAATTGTAAGTTTGTGACCAGGATAGTTCTCATTAGACTCCTCCCTTAAACTCATATTTAATTACGATGACTTAAATTTGAGAATTGAGAATCTTGTCTGGTCTTCCTTGCCTTGGAATATTGGGACGTTTATTTGACCAGATGATAGTCCCCATTAGATTGATCATCTTCAAATCTGGGTTTCGTATGCCGTGGATATTCTTTTCATGATTCTGATATCTCCATAGTTTTGTGTTCCATGTCAATCTACTTCAACGTTCACTTGTCAATCTTGTCATTTAGGTCCAGCTATCACACCTGAATAATGGCTTAGAGAAAAATCGAAATATAATTTCAAGTTTCATCCTGGTTAAGGATATGTTTTTAACATGTTTGTCGTGTAACCTTATACAGCATTCATTGAAAATGAGAGATTTTATGGTCTTTTTGGCTTCTTGTACACCTGACGAGTATGTAACCTCACTTTTCAAAAATATTTCAAATTTACTTTCTCAATTTTTTCAATTATTTGAATTTTCTCTATTAATATTACTACTTACAGGTACGCACTGATGATGACCTGGAGGTCAAAAGCGCTTGCTACGATTTTAATAAATTATTTTATGCACGAAATACAAATTTTTTCCCTCGATTATATCGATTCGTGCACACAGTCAAACTTTTCACCCCTTTTTTTGTATCTAAGCAAAAATATTGTAACCGTTTTCTGATATCACCCTGGGCATGGATGGATGATTTCTTGATAATTGAGGTGGGCACTACTCTACTGGCCTCATCAACTTTTTAAAATTTTCTTTTTTCGTTTTCTTTCCAGAGAATGATCTACGACATATCCTTGTTTCCTCAAGATTCCTTTTTTGTTGATGAACAATAAGATTTCGTCTGCCTAAATCAGTTCGAACATTTGTATAATTCTTTTTTATGGAGACTGTGTTGGATTTGAAGGAAAATTTTGGATTTCCGGATCTCCATTTTGCATTAAAAATAAAATTTGGAATTCGAGGAAACTCTTCCAGATGTGAAATTAATTTATTTTGTTTCTTATTGAAGTTTTCTACCGAAGCTAATGTCTTACTTTGGAAATTTCACACAGTTCCAACGTAAATTTCTTTCAAATCCATAGCCATACCGCAGTTTCACATTCGAGAATGAATCATGAAACAGTTGCTGATTGCTACTGAAGTCTGCTATGGTTCCTTAGGCGTGAAACAGGTATGGCTTCATATTTGGAAGATCATTTCGTTGAGTGAAAACCCCTCTTCTATGAATTGCGTAAACTATGCAAAACATTTGCTTGAGTTTAAAAACAAAATGTGATCCTTTGCACCCAACGCATTTGTGATTTCACATTGCGAAAAATTTAAATTCCATTGTCACAGAAAAATTATAGAATATTTTTTCTCAAATCAATGAGAATTGATTGTATACTTTTTACTTTCAGATATGAGAATATAATTTTGCATATTGATACTTGTTCATGTGATCACTGATTTGGAATAAGTTCGGATTTATCAAAAAATGGAATCGATAAACACTCCGCAGTCACTTTTTCGCGTAAACTGTGTGTTTTTCCTCTTCGTCAATGTACCATTTTTTCTTCTTCGTCACAATTGTAATTTTTGAACATCAAAAAAGAGCTTGTCGAACTTTTGTTAAGATGAAAACGTACCAGATATCATTCGAAAATCACATCAAAATAGCAAGCAGAAGACATTCACTTCTACTGTTTAATCTTCTAGGCCAGTAGATATACACAATCAATTGACATTAATTCCAAAAGTTTTCAAACTTCAATGGAATGTTAGTGCATTAATGAAAACACACTATAAAATTTACAGATGCTAGATGTCGGAATTTAATTAAAAAATTTTATTTTTGTTTAACTAGGCATACCGATAGTAATGATGTTTTAAACATGCATTAAGTTTGCAACCTTGTAAAAGTTACGGAATCTTTTCTTTGTCATTTGTTGAGTTTTTTTGTATTTGTTTAAAAAAATTACAAAAGTTCTGCAAATTGAATAAGTGAACGGAACAAAATAACATATTCACGTACATTTGCAACCATTTCTGAAAAACGCATAATTTATTCATCAAACTTTTTTATTGACGCTACCATTTTCAATGCACACAAACATTGAAATAATAACAACAGTTTTTTATTGTGGTTGCAAATAAAATAAATCGGTCTCAGTGGATATGTAACTTACAACCCATACAAAAACGGAACCTATTATTCACTTTTATAATTTTTTTGCATTTCTACAACTGTGAAATAATTGCAAAAGTTCGCAAATTGGAGTTATAATTACGACTAATATTTTACGTGTCGCAAGAGATTTGCAACCGTCATTGTTCAACGGTTTTTTTTTATGATTGATTGTTTTTTTTTTATAATATGGCCATAAATTGTAAAAATTGTGCAAATTGGTTTAAGATATATATTAGACCGACATATGCCTATAGTGGTCCAGTTAAATACTTGATTATCCATCGTTATATTTTGTACTGGTTGATTGAATTGCATCCGAAGAATGATACGGTTACGTAGTTAACCACTACGAAATTTGAAACTTCATTATTAATATCAGAAGCAAATTATTTTGTTATGTCGCAATTTATTTGCCTGTTTGCATTCCGCACCAAATTGGCCATGTAAGTTGTTGTTTTCTTTTTTTCTCTAGTAGCTAAGCGACTCTCTAAAAAAACACACTGTAAAAATACACATGAATAAAAATTGACATGTTAGTGAAAAATTCATCAAGTTTTCATATTCAATCATATCAGAGAAGAGTACATAATAGCAGAAACACACAATCACTGTTTTCGACTAATCAGCGAAATAAAATGAATCTAACATTTTCGAATGTAGCAATCGAAATAGTAAAATTTGTAGCTAAATTCTGCTAAATGACTATTGGATTAATTTTTTATCGCATTAGAAACGACATACAATCAGTCTATCTTTAAAATGTTCACTTGTCACAAAATGACTTTATAGCAATCGAAGAGATTTTTAACCGACGAAACCAAAAAAGAGGAGGTTCTCTATTCGACGCGTATATTTTTTTTTTATGTATGATCACGCACAACTTTTCACAGAGCAGTTCGATTCCGATGATTCTTTTTTCATTGTATAGGGTGTACTTCGAAGGTGGTCCCATTCCAATTTGAACATCAAAATCTACCCCTAAGGGTAGCAAAATGAAGGATATTGATCGTTCACCCTCTCAATTTTAGTCCGTTAACCGATTCTATCTAACTTTATAGAGGGTATTACGATTTCGATGATTTTTTTTATTAGAAAGGATATACCTCATTGTTGATCATATTCCATGAAATGATCCACCCCTATGGGTAGAAAAATAGGGGATGGTTGATTTTTCACTTGTGAACTTTGGCACACATATGTAGTTGACAGACCCTCCTACATTACATTCTATGAAAGGATGGAATTATATACAAAGTGATGAAATAAACCAACCAGAACTTTCAAAATTAAATTATATTATATAACAATAAATAGTTAAAATAGAAAATCATATTATTTGATAGTTGATAGTTGAAGTAAGCTAGGTAAGTAAGTATTTTGGAAGTAATCAAAAATTAAGTAGGTGGTAATTAGTAGATTTCAGCAACAAAAAATTGAAAAATAAAAACTTTTTAACAAAAAAATTAAACCGACGAAAAAATCAATTGAAAAGCAAAATAATAAAATAAACCTTCTTAGTCTAAGTGCGAATTTACACGATCCAATAAAATTGATCAATAAATTGAACAATAAAATTGACCAATATGGGTTATATTTACACCTGACAATTTATTGGTCAATTTTGGCAACAGTTTTTACTCAGTAATACCAACATACCGACAAGAAATGGTTCAACTTTAGGAAAAGTTCCGAATATTATTCAATAGCTTATTGAATTGACTCTGATCCATTCTTAAATATCGTTTGAATTGATTAGGATCTGCACTCAGGAATTTTTCGTGAACTAATGTCAAGTTTTCTTTCCCTCTTTTCTCAATCCAAGATCTAATCCACCATCTTCCACATCTGTCTTTTATATTCAGCAATGCACATTGCTGCGAATGTAATGCAACGTAAATTATGTTTTTTTTCACACTATCATTTTTCTCGCGGTCAGGGTAGGGTATGTGAAATTGCGTAAATAATAACATATAACCTGAAAATCTCTGTTCTAGCAGGCATCCAATTCATGGCCGAAAGTTACTGCAAATTGTCACTAAAAATTGATGAAAAATTAGAACCGATTCTAAAGTTATCAATTTATTGGTCAAGTTCAAATTGACGACAATTTTCTGTTTACACCTATCAATAAAATTGAAGGTCACAAAATTGACCAATTTATTGGATCGTGTAAATTCGCACTAAATGATAATTGAGCTCCTAAACTAATGTAACTGATTTTGAGTCGGCGCCAAACAAACTAGCAATTGAATTAGGTAAAACGTAAAATGATGGCAGCGAGATACACGGCTGCGTTTTGATTACTTCTTTCAAAGTAATATAATGATCTTCGATAATTGTTTGTTTGGCGCCGACTCAAAATCAGTTACTCACATTAGTTTAGGAGCTTAATTGTCATTTAGACTAAGAAGGTTTATTTTATTTTTTGCTTTTCAGTTGATTTTTTCGTCGGTTTAGTTTTTTGTTAAAAAGTTTTCAAAATGAACAATCGATGCTCTATGGAAGTGAGGCTATCAGAACGTTATCGATTGTAAATCTCGCAAGTATATAATTTTCATCATCAAACAGAAACGTTGTAAAAAAATAATATTTTGTGAGATCGATATCACATCTCAAGTTTAATTTTTACAGGTATGTATTTCTTGAATTTAATGAAATTGGAATTTACCTTTCCACTCGACTTTCATACTGCAATTGTGGTTTAGCGTGAAAAATTCCATTAAATCCGAATGGAGAACTGAAATGTTATAGACACATAAGAATAATTTTCTTGATTTAAAAAAATATTGAAAATAAAAAGGGGAAAACACTGTGACGTAATACAGTTGTAGGTTAATCATATTGATGTTTTATAAATCTCAATATTTCTTCCATTCTTTAATGAATCAAGAAAATTATGAAAACGTGTCGAAAGATTCTCGATCCTCCATCAAACGTACTCAGAGGATTTTTTTAATGCAAATTCCTAATGTAATATGATGAATTCATATCGAAAACGTTAGCTTCACATTGAATGATTTCACCACCGTTGACGAGCTTCTTTTGGTCGATAGTTAATTTGGTAACACAATGAATGTCATTTATTAGGTATATAAACATATTTATTATTCAGACAACACGGGTGTTGCAAAATACAAATTATTTTAATTCCTAATGTTCTGCATCGTAACATAGTTTGCAAATTATCACACTGCCAACAATTGGTAAAATGAGTTTTCTGTCCGATTTGCAGAACTTTTGCTTTTTTGGTAGAGTACAAATACGATTTTTTTTATTTAACCCCTAATAATGTGAAAATTCATTAAATCCTGATTTTCAACATCTTCCGTTCAGAAAAAAGGGTTGCAAAATTAGACTAAATATCATCTGAACGTACTCTTCACTCTATGAAGTTCCACAACTTTTGTAATTATTATAAAATTTTGGGAAAATCATGTCTATCTCTACTGGCTTATTCGGTGGAACAAATTCACCAGATAATAATTATTTGAAATTAATCTAAGCAAGTATTCTGACTTTTTGTTTAATATTGATCTCCAAACTTTTTAGAAGGTCAAGTTAACAAACTTTCTTTTTTATATATAACATCTCGAACTCGTTAACAAAATCAGCGTGCTATTTTGAACCTATGTGGTCCATTAAATAATGAATGATTAGTGTTAAACACTTTCATTGGTTGTTGTACAAATTTAAAGCAGATTTGCTTGAGCCAGAAATTTTATGTGGTTGGCACTTTCGACTACTGCACAAAATGTTTCTTACAGTTGTTTACCATACATGGCTGCCTCTGCCCAGACAGACATCACACAACTGTTCTACTAATAGATCACACACGATCAAACACGATAAAGTAATCTTCGGTGGATATCGGCAATCTATCGTAATGACCGGCCAGTTAAGTTATCAACTGGTTTTTACGCGGCCAACAGGTTCTCCTTCCTAATTCAACATTATAATGTGTACGATTTGGAACGAACCCTATATTTTGAGTTGGAAATCAATTTATTCAACTGATAATGGTTATATTATTTTTGGATTCAGAGAGGGTTTATCGACGAATGATGCAATTTCAGCATTGACGGGAGATATGTACAATTAGTTGATCAAAGGACTCCTGCGATTTGTATCTTTCTGGATCTAGCCAAGGCCTTCGACACAGTGAATCATTCGCAGTTACTGGAGGCCTTGGAGGATCTTGGGGTTCATGGGGTTCCACTTTTCCACACTTCTTTCTAATTACCTAAAAAATAGAAAACAAATAGTAAAAATCAAGGATACCGTAAGTAATGAGAGAGTGGTGAATTGTGGCGTACCTCAGGGTACTGTGTTGGGTCCATTCTATTCATTGCTATTCATGATTTATGACCATGAAAACATCCGGAAAAGTGATAAGTTTCGCTGATGACACTGCTATTTTATATTCTTCACACTCTTGGATCGATATAAAAAAAAATTGAAAATGAATTTTTACAAATAATAAATTGGCTCCGACATAAATTACTCACCATAAACTTCAAGAAAACATTTTATCTGCCACTCTGCAGCTACAAGAACGGTTTACCAAATAATGATGAGCTGACTTTCAGAGAACAGAAATACATTACCAAAATACAAAATGTCAATTAAACAAAATACTTGGGAATAATAGACTCACATCTAAGATGGAACCATAAATCTCAAACGTTACCAAAACGTTGAGGTGTCTGTTACCGAAATTCAAATACCTGAAAAATATTCTTGACACAGCTGAAAACAGTGTACTATTCTTTGGTGGAGTCTCGCTTGCAGTAGGCCGTATTGAGTTGGGGAGGGGTTACAAATAGTCATCTGAAGCAACTACACATACTACCAAACAGAAATTATGTATAACAAAAAAAAATACCCACCCATCAAACTTGTTATTTACTACAGCGAATGTACTGGATTAAGGCAACTATATATGTATAATATAATCATTAATATGTATAAAAATAAATCATGGATATAAAAAATAAACAACGTTTATTCTACACGAACGATGCAAAAAAATTCATAGGACAGCGTTGCTTCCTATTTCTGTCTGGGAAAATATACAATCTCTTTCTGACATGCACAGAACATACATAGAAAAAATAAATTCCATTGGATTAATCAAAAAAATATTTAAAAATTATATTTTATCAATAGAAAGAGATTCACTTGATATTCTTTTTGACTAAATTTATGAAGTATACGATTATTCAAAGAAATGCCTTATCATATCTATATATAACCCATACTCAATCTTATCGGTCCTAATGGGTACCCTTCTGATCGTATTTTAGATATTATTATTAGTATATCATAGTTACACACAAGGAGTATAACAGCTCAAACTGTTAAACACTTTAGTGACTTACTTATATTTATCCGCACATTTATATTATTCGAAGTAAACAATTGTTCTTATTCATGCGAATAAATATTTATTGATTTATTTATTATTTTATTACCATACTATGATTCGATATGGCGTAGATATTGTAAAGGGTATTCATTTCATCTTAAGTTGCATAATGGTCAAATTTCAAATTTTGTATGTGGGAATTAATCACACTGTAAACTCTATTTGTTAACGAAACACGTTTCAAATGTATAACTATTTTTTCATTTGGATATGAATCGTCTTCTTGAATTCTCCCTTCATTCCACAACACGAATACAATGGACTACGTTGCATCGTTACCAAAGTCACCTCTTCCGTCAGTAGTTAATGTGTTAAATCGACAACTTAGTTCGGCAAGTCTGGAATAGGGATTGAGAGAACACGGTAAGGATCGAATGAAAATTAACAATAATTACTGAAAGTTATCACTTTTTCCGATATTTGTTTTATGACCCCAAATATTTTAGTCGATATAACACCTAGGAATAGGCTAACATCAAAATTACCAGATACTAGCAATATCTTGTATCGATATTCAATTGATTACAGATATAAAATAATCATTTTCACTTCTAGGTGTAAGGAAATCCACAGAATCGACTGAAATAAATATCGTGATATTATTAGTATTATAAAATGCATCTGGTGATTTAAGTTCATAATTTTTCCCTTGAATACCTAAATTGTTATCAAACACGATAGGAATGAAAGACCGAATAATTGCTAATGGAAGTGCATTGGCCGAAATATCTGTAATCATGGCATTATTTAAAATTTATCGCAATTTTATTTTGGAATACTGAATGCATTCAAATCATATTTATAAGTAGTATGAAAATATCAACTGTGACTTTCGCTGCGATTTTCTGGCGTAACGCTGATAATATTTGTGTCACATCCGGCCAGAATTATTATTACAAATTTCAATAATAGGTGTGTTTGGTTTAACGTTATTTTATTTGCATACATTTCATTATAATCAACAATGGGTGGATAATAAACAGTGACAAAGGAGATAGGCAATTCAAATTCCAAACACATCAAAACAACATATTATTGTAATTTTTCAGTTCTTTATTCTGTTATTATGTCCCACAAACGATTGACCTGTCCTGTCGAATGATAATTGAATTTCAATCGGTTTCATTTGGGTAGTTCTTTGGAATCATTATTGATTGGTACGGGTTGTCTCAAAAATTATCATTTAGTAAATGCATTTGACTTTGGTACAAAACTGGTTCAACTTGACACACTCAAAATTTCAAAGATGTATTTTTATTACCATACACAATCGCCCAAGTATCTCGCAGTGGACCTTACAAAAAGAAATAGTAACTTTTTTATAAACCGTAGTAACCGACGAAGAAAGAAACTGAAAAGCAAAAAATAAATTGAACCTTTTTAGTCTTAATAACTAAGCTCTTAAACTAATGTAACTAATTTTGAGTCGGCGCCAAACAAATAAATGAGCAAATTAATTACGTAAAGCGTAAAATGATGGCAGCCAGATGCGAGCGGTGGTGTAGTGGATACGCACTGGCCTACCAACTGCAAGGTCCCGCGTTCGATCCCGGGCAGTGCCTCATGAAAAACTATTTTCCATTTCTTCACTACGTTTGGTGACTGTTTGTAAGATATAAATCTTGCAATTAATTCAACAATAACTTGCCGATGAACTAGAATTTCGAAACTTTAAATATAGGTATCTCAGAACTGGATGACAATGCAATATTAACTCGCTTTCTTGTCTGTTTGTTTGTTTGTCTGTGATAATAATAGCAGTAAGCAGCAATCGATTCCAAACTCTCTGAAATAAACCTGAAATTTGCCATTGTTTCTATCATAATCTCACCAAAATGTTTAAAATCGATTGCAAAATTTCACACACATAAGAAGCAGAAAATAATAATTTAAATAATAATAATAATAATAATAATAATAATAATAATAATAATAATAATAATAATAATAATAATAATAATAATAATAATAATAATAATAATAATAATAATAATAATAATAATAATAATATAATAATAATAATAATAATAATAATAATAATAATAATAATAATAATAATAATAATAATATTAATAATAATAATAATAATAATAATAATAATAATAATAATAATAATAATAATAATATAATAATAATAATATATAATAATAATAATAATAATAATAATAATAATAATAATAATAATAATAATAATAATAATAATAATAATAATAATAATAATAATAATAATAATAATAATAATAATAATAATAATAATAATAATAATAATAATAATAATAATATAATAATAAATTAATAATAATAATAATAATAATAATATAATAATAATAATAATATATAATTAATAATAATATAATAATAATAATATAATAATTAATATATAATAATTAATAATAATATTAATAATAATAATAATATAATAATAATATTAATAATATAAAATAAGTAATAATAATAATAATTTATAATATATAATAATAATAATAATAATAATAATAATAATAATATAATTAATAATAATAATAATATAATAATGTAAATAATATATATAATAATAATGTATGTGTAATTATATAATAATAATATAATACCACCACCACCACCACTTAATCCAGCCCTGGATGCAAAATCGGACCGGCAGCTTAAGCGCATCCGGGAGGAAAAAAAGCAAACACTTCCTCTGGTGTCGGCCTGTTCCTGCTAGGCTAACCCCTCGCAGGATCATACCTGGTTCCTACAAGGATGAGACAGGGCCCCCACAACCGACCTCATCCGGATGGAGGTCAACGGCAAGGTGGTGGGGCCCAAATCGATGGACAGCCTAATGACGACCTACGCAATGGACAACGTTCTGAGTGGACAGACGAAATGAGAGACGGCCTTCTGCGTTGCTACGAGAGTAGCGAGCCCGGCCGAAGGGGATACATGGCGCGAATGCATGTTCTGTGGTGCGTGGCACACCCAGAGTATGACGCATTTTCCTCACAAAATCTACGGGATTATGTATCTCACCTTCGTAGCCGTGGCTATGTGAGACCGCTTCCTAGGCAGGTTAACGAAGTGGCCGAAGTGGCAGAAGTGCCACGAGTCGAACCAGCCGAAGAGGTGGCAGGTATCAATATTCCACCAACAGAGATTATCAGAACACGCAGGGTGCTCCGCACTTTGAAGCCCCTGAAGCCTCAAGATCTGGCTCGAGTGGATGCGGAAATTCGTGAAGCGCTTCCAGAAGAGGCTGACATCTGGCAAATCAACACCGCCGTATACGATGCTGCTCTTATGCTATCCCGTGCGGATACGCAGAATAATGCGTCTTCGACTAGAAAGCATGAGAGGCGCATACAAAAGATGGAAGCCAAAATCAAGTCGGCGAGACAACACGCATCTCGTATCCAATGTGTGATGGACTACGTAGTGGCCAATAGGCCATTTACGCTAACGGTGCGGTGAATCGCAGCTAAGATGCGACGAGTCCATCACACATTGAATCAAGGAGTGCTGTTAACCATTAAACAACACTGCCTCGATAGGATGCGAATGCTAGTGGCTGCCAAAAAGTCACTAGTACGGCGAGCGAGAGGAATCGCGGAAAACAAACAGTTCCGCGAGAAACCCTCCCGCTTATTCCAGCAACCGCCGCTTATTGTGGAAAACCCGCCGACCGCTGATCAGGTGGAAAACTTCTGGAAGGAGATTTACGAATATCCGCAGCCACTCAACATAGACACTCCAGCCCTGACGCAGTTTGGAGCCTTCTGTAGGAGGTTTCAGCAACCTCATCCCATTGAACTGCGCCAACCGATAACCCCGGAAGAAGTTCGGAAAGCTCTACATGGCTCGAAGAACTTTGCTGCTCCAGGCCCAGACGGGTTGTGCAACTTGTGGTGGAAGAAGTTCCCCAGTACCCCACCACCACTTAGCCAGAGTTTTCAACTCGTGGCTTAGTGGAGAGCAGCAGATTCCGGCTTGGTTTGTCGAGGGGCGAACCGTGCTAATCCCCAAGAACGGAAATTTGTCTGATCCCAAGAATTACAGACCGATAACAAGCTTGAACACGTGTTACAAATTGTTTAAGCGCATTTTGTACACGCGAATACTCCTCGCAGTTGACACGGTGTACGAACGGATATATGAGCAGGAAGGGTCAAAGAAAGGTGTTGCTGGCTGCAAGGAGAACCTGCTGATCGATAGATGTATCACGCAGGACTCCGTGCAGTATAAGCGCAACCTTTCGATGGCCTGGATCGATTACCACAAGGCATTTGATTCAACATCGCATGAGTTGATCTTGCATTTGCTCAGATGCCTTGCAGTACCCGATCAAATAGTGAGATGCATTGAACAGTTGATGCCACTCTGGAGGACTCGCTTCACCATAACATCAGGTGGAGCCAAAGTCCAAACGGAGCAGGTTATCTTTAGGAGAGGTGTGTTCCAAGGGGATTCCCTCAGCCCCCTCCTTTTTTGCATCTCACTTATGCCATTATCCGTTGCGCTCAGAATAACCCGTGGTTACAACTGTGGCCCCCCCGGAGACCGAAGGCATAAGGTCACCCATTTATTTTATATGGATGACCTGAAGCTTTATGCCTCGGGTGAGGGAGATCTCCAGCAATCTCTGAGGGTGGTGCAAGAGTACACGCATGCTATCGGTATGGAATTCGGGATGGATAAATGTGCACTGGTTCATCTCAGAAGAGGACGATGCGAGGATTATGGAGAGGGCCCCAGCTGGTAGATGGAAGCACCCTCCGCCATCTGGATGCCGGAGATGCGTATACCTACCTAGGAGTGCAACAACGTTGCACCCAAGAGGTAGTGGTGGTTAAAAACGCTCTCCGCGGCAAGTATCAGCAGAGACTCCGGCAGATCTGGTCATCAGAACTGTCGGGCATGAACAAAGTTTCTGCCACCAACATGCTTGCCGTTCCGATAGTGATCTACTCCTTTGGGGTAGTGAAGTGAACCCTGGAGGAGCTGCGCGGAATCGACATGAAGACTCGCAAAATGATGCACTTACATCGTAGTTTGCATCCGAAATCGTCCGTTCCACGGTTGTACCTCCCCCGAAATCAAGTAGGCCGTGGACTTCTGAGTTTGGAGTGTCTACACAACAGGATGGTGCTGGATGGAGCCTGTAAAGTCATCAGGAGCTTGGATCCCCTTCTCTGCATGCTCAAAGACCATGAGATCGCAGGGAAAGGAGCGTTTCTTTTTAAGGCAGCAATCCGTGCAGCCGATGAACTCGGTCTTGTATTCGACACCGAGCGGGATATCCAAGACTCTATCACCGAGTTGGAGCCCGCTCGAAGGAGAGTCCACATAAAAGCTGCAGAGAATACTGTACATCTGCAGCTCCACAAGGATAAGCCGATGCATGGAATCTTCTACAAACATATTGAAGACCACGGCTTATCCGAAGGCTGACCTTTGCTTTTCTTAGGTCAGGTGGACTCAAGTCGGAGACTGAGGGATTCATCATGGATTGCCAGGACGGTGTTTTCAACACTCTCGTCTACCGAAGCCGCGTGATGGGTATAGAGGTCCCTGACACGAGATGCAGGGCCTGCCGTGGAGTGCCTGAGACCATCATGCATTTGCTGTCAGCATGTACAGCATATGCGGTCTCAGCCTATATCCATCGTCATAACGCGGCGTTACGAGTGCTGTATTATCATTTACGACACTCGTACGGCATTGATGAGACACCGATGCTGCCCTACGCTCCGGGGGATATTGAGTCCGTTGTGGAGAATGAGAAGGGCCGAATTTATTGGAACTACTCATTCCCCACCCTCAGGCAAATACAAGCCAACAAGCCTGATGTAGTCCTCTTCAACCGCGAGCAGAAAACGATATACGTCATAGAGTTTTCGGCTCCGGGCGAGACGAATATCGTGCGAAAAGAGGACGAGAAACGGACGAAGTATCGAGATTTACTCTTCGAGCTCCGCGGACTCTATCCAGACCATTCTGTAAAGATAGTGGTTCTGATTATAGGGGCCCTTGGTGGAATGATGCCAACGCTACTCTCAAACCTGGAAATTATACCGGCATGCCGTAAATCGGCAAAATCTCTAGCCGGCCGCATGCAGAAGGCAGTCATTTTCGGATCGTTACGTCTGCTCAGGACACATGATTCTCGGACCCAATGATCTCTCACCTCACGGGTGTGGGGAGAGGTCATTGGTTTATGTAACCAGCGCGCCCCTCCGAATGGGTCGGAGCTTCGGAAGTAAGGGCCTGACTGGTAGTGTTTAAAACAAAAACAAAATAATAATAATAATAATAATAATAATAATAATAATAATAATAATAATAATAATAATAATAATAATAATAATAATAATAATAATAATAATAATAATAATAATAATAATAATAATAATAATAATAATAATAATAATAATAATAATAATAATAATAATAATAATAATAATAATAATAGAGATCCACATAAAATAAACATCTGCAGCTCCACAAGGATAAGCCGATGCATGGAATCTTCTACAAACATATTGAAGACCACGGCTTATCCGAAAGGCTGACCTTTGCTTTTCTTAGGTCAGGTGGACTCAAGTCGGAGACTGAGGGATTCATCATGGCTTGCCAGGACGGTGTTTTCAACACTCTCGTCTACCGAAGCCGCGTGATGGGTATAGAGGTCCCTGACACGAGATGCAGGGCCTGCCGTGGAGCGCCTGAGACCATCATGCACTTGCTGTCAGCATGTACAGCATATGCGATCTCAGCCTATATCCATCGTCATAACGCGGCGTTAGAGTGCTGTATTATCATTTACGACACTCGTACGGTATTGATGAGACACCGGTGCTGCCCTACGCTCCGGGGGATATTGAGTCCGTTGTGGAGAATGAGAAGAGCCGAATTTATTTGAACTACTCATTCCCCACCCTCAGGCAAATACAAGCCAACAAGCCTGATGTAGTCCTCTTCGACCGCGAGCAGAAAACGATATACGTCATAGAGTTTTCGGCTCCGGGCGAGACGAATATCGTGCGAAAAGAGGACGAGAAACGGACGAAGTATCGAGATTTACTCTTTGAGCTCCGCAGACTCTATCCAGACCATTCTGTAAAGATAGTGGTTCTGATTATAGGGGCCCTTGGTGGAATGATGCCAACGCTACTCTCAAACCTGGAAATTATACCGGCATGCCGTAAATCGGCAGAATCTCTAGCCGGCCGCATGCAGAAGGCAGTCATTCTCGGATCGTTACGTCTGCTCAGGACACATGATTCACGGACCCAATGATCTCTCACCTCACGGGTGTGGGGAGAGGTCATTGGTTTATGTAACCAGCGCGCCCTTCCGAATGGGTCGGAGCTTCGGAAGTAAGGGCCTGCTTCTTCCACTCAACCTGCATTAAATAATAATAATAATAATAATAATAATAATAGTTTTTGTTGATAGAAGATGGTGAACAAAAATGAACAATTGATCAATACATGACTATCAAAAGGCAGAGTTAGCTCTAGTTCGAGCTCAGTAGTGGTTTCTTCCACTCAACCTGCAAGTACTTGAAACTGAAGGTAATGACCTAAGACTACTTAAACTATAATAAGTGTTAATGCAATACATTATGTTTTGATAAACCTATCAAAAATGGATAAAAATATATAGGGGTTATAAAAGTATACAAAGGTATGAGAATAGAATAAGCAGAAAGTATGTAGAGCAGCATCATAAAAGTAATTTCCCCAGATACAATTTTTGAGTTTGTGTTTGAAACTTGCAGTGGATAGTGTTTTCAGCCGTTCAGGAATCATATTGTAAAGCCGAGTAATAGTGAACGAGAATGACGATTGAAACTGGACAGTGGGGTGCAGAGGTGGGGTGAGTCGAGATTTGTGTCGAATATTGATGTGATGAACGTCTGTGCGGAAAGTAATTTTGTCATACAGGTACGGGGGTTTTTGAGATTGATGGTTATTGGATTTGGTGAACTGATAATTAAGCAGTTACCTAGAGATGCCAGATATGAAGTTGTATTATCTTGTCGATGTTTAAGACCTTCTAATGTATAGATTATAATAACACTACTACCTGCTCTTCATATTGAAAACGAATTATCGCAACTGAAACAACGAATAACACGGGTGTGTGCTGGTATACCTGCAGATATGTTACATAACGTTCTGGAATAATTTTCTAATCGAATATTTTATTGTCAAAAAGGATTGGGCGGACATTTCGTATACCTAATTCATTAATCGACAACAATTTTGCTCCTTATTCTCGATAAATAAAAAAATCCTCCATAATAGTTTTGTTTTTTGTCATACTTGACATTTCAAATGCATATTGTGAAGGAATTAACGGAATAAAAAAAAATTTATAATTAAAAAAAGGAATTCAATTATCTTCTCAACGATGTGCCACTTCACCCCCATGCTATTTGAAATTTTTAAGTGGATGTGCACCATCTATCGAACAAGCACAATGTCTTTCATTTGAAAAAGTGGTATCGGGGGTAATATAACAAGTTCAATGTTGGACAGCGGTGACTGGTCAGGTTGACGATCAATCAATCAATCAAAAATATTTATTGTACATGAATAAAATACATTTGACTTAGCCTAAATATATACACACTTAATGCTACTGTACATGATAAAAGTAAAACCATGAACAGACACGGGCTTGTCCCTAGAAAGGGGGCGAAGTCCGTGCCCCCGCTTGTGGCGGTGACAAGGTACATACTAGGATATTGTCATTTTGATCATTCATTTTTTCCGCTCCCCTCCTGCTTGCGCTTATGAGAGTCATGACTATTAGTTTGATGTTCGATAATTCCTGTAAGTTTTAATTCATTATTAAATTTATAATGATGCTGTTGTGTTATGCTGGAGAAAGCGGTGACATAGCGTTCGACACACTGTGTTACACCGAAGAAAGAAACCAGCTTGAGAAATTTAATTTTTAAAAAGGATTTATGGTGGGTAGTTTGAGGGTGATTTACTGTGTTGTGTTTTTGTGGTATTACTTGTGGTGAGTGATTTGAGGGTGTTTTTCTGTTGTGTGTTCGTGGTAAATTTGGGGCAAGTGATGTGAGGGTGATCGAGAATCTAATCGATATCTGAAGTCAAGCAACATCGGGCGTGGCTAGTACTTGAATGGGTGACCACCTGACAAGGAAGGTACCCGTTACAATTCTCTAACAACTGTAGCGTAGTAGCATATTCGCAGCTGCAGACGTCTTATCAATGAGCACGAGATAAGACGAAAGATATGCCGTCCTGCGGAGGGGACGTTAAGATGGCGGTCCCGAGTTCATATATGTTGAGCTCGTTAAAGAACCCTACTTCAGAGAATTCGGAAAATTTTCCGGTTTGGGGGAGTGTGCTCACCGGCGTCGGTGTTTAGCCCTGATCGCACAAATAGGCCGAAGTTAAATAAAGCCAAAAAAAAACAAGTGCAATGATTATCACCGGTGATAGCCTTTATGACCAGGAACCCATGGCAGAGTTATTCTGTTATCCCTGCCCACGCTATGAATTGCTTCCACGCAGTTCCATACTAATCTGCATTCTATCCGACTTGAGGCCAGCGCTTTCAGTGCTGCTTGTCCATCCGACATGATTTGGATCGATTGATTTTTACTGTTTCTGTTCAGGATTTCCTGCAGGCAGAGTTCGATTGCATGGACTTGTGGTATACTGTCCTGGGTTAAATTCTGGTTTTACTCCATGTACTCCGGCCCTAACTCCTTCTTCCGTTTTGGAGCCGTCTGTCTACCATTGTAGATTGGTCCTTGCGAATTCTCATTCTGTAGTCTCCTACTCATCTCTTTCCAGGAGGAGAATCTCATAAGGTCTATCAAAGTTGGATAGGGGATCATTGTGTCTATTGGCATTGCCAGAATCGGATGGGATTTTATCTCGTTCTCGATCTTGCGATAACTTCCTCCCCTATTACTCATTGACCTCGACAGGTTTCTCAATACACTCACTCTTGCCTCCTCTAAGCAAATGAGCAAAGGAGGGATGTTGAGGACTGCCATTGCTGCTGTCGGGGTGATGGACATTGCCCCTGTTATGATCAGACACGCTCGCCTCTGGAGTTTGTTGAGCTTATATTGTGCACTCTTCTGTGCCCCTGTGCTGCACCAGACACCCGCTGCATCATTTATTGGGTAGATATCGGGAGAGCACTCCTGCTCCCAAAAAGTAGCTGTTTGATTTTTTACGTGTTTTCGCCTTCTCGGATAAAAACGCCGCGATCTCAAACCGTTTCCGAGTTAGGGCCCTTTTTTTTCTAAAACACGGTATTTTCTCGCACCGTTTTCTCGCGCAAAAATCACTCGAAATGCCTCCTCCTTTCAACCAACATCAAATACGAATACTAAATCACTCATCTCTGGCAAATAGGCCAGTAGATATAGACAATCAATTAACATTAATTCCAATAGTTTTTGAACTGCAATGGTATTAGTGCATAATAAAACAAACTATAAAATTTTGCAGAAGTCTGCGATGAACGGAACATTGTTTTATTGCAAAACACGTTTCCATGCTTTATTATTGCACTGAAAATTCCAAAACGTCTGCAAACTAGGCATACCTATAGTAATAGTGTTTTACAACATGCATTAAGTTTGCAACCTTGTGAAAGTTACGGAACCTCGTTTTTTGTAATTTTTTTGAGTTTTTCATTCCAATTTGTTTGAAAAAATCACAAAAGTTATGCAAATTGGATAAGTAAACGGAAAAAAGTATAAATATCCACGTACATTTGCAACCATTTCTGAAAAACGCATAATTTATTATCAAACTTTTTTATTGACGCTCCCATTTTCAATACACAAGCATTGAAATAATTACAAGAGTTTCTCATTGTAGTTGCAAATGAAGATAATATTGGTCTTTGTGTATATGTAACTTTGCAACCTCATGCAAAAAACGGAACCTATTTATCCACCAATCAAAACTTCTGAAATAATTGCAAGAGTAATGCAAATTGCAATTGAAATTACGACTAATATTTTACGTGGAGCAAGAGATTTGCAACCGTCATTGTTCAACGGAACAGTTTTTTTATAATTTCGCAATAAATGCAAACATTGTGCAAATAGGTTTGAGATATCTACAGTGGTCCAGTTAAATACTTGATTATCCATCGCGTATATCTGTTATATTTTGTACTGGTTGATTGAAATTGCATCCGAAGAATAATACGGTTACGTAGTTGACCATTAAAAAAATTGAAACTAATTATTGATCTCAGAAGCAATCACTGTTTCGACTAATCAGCGAAATGAATTTAATCTAATATACAACAACGAAGAATACAAAATTTTGCTAAATTCTGCTAAAAGACTATTGAAAGACATTTATTTTTTATCGCATTAGAAATTACATGAAATCATTCTTCATTTAAAATTTTCACTTGTCACAACATGACTTTATAGCAATCGACGAGATTTTAAAATGAATAATCGATGCTCAAATACATTTTTTACAGGTATGTATTTCTTTAATTGAATAAAATTATAATTTACCTTTCCACTAGACTTTCTTATTCCAATTGTGGTTTCGCATGAAAAATGCTATTGAATCCGAATGGAGGACTGGAATGTAATCGACACGTAAGAATCATTTTCTTGATTTATATTTTTTTTTTAAATATAGAGGGTAAACATGTTGGTAGGCAATTCTATTTCAGTTTAAGCCTCAGGACTATTATATTAGATGAATGTGCATTGTTTTTAGTTAGTTAAATAGTTGTCTGTCATAAAAATACAATTGTCAGTCTTCTTGTTATTCTGGTAATAAATCATGTTACTAAACTGCTGTGCATTCATTACTCTGTAAACAGAACACTGTGACGTAACACAGTTGTACTAATGTACAACTGTACGAGTGATTTTAAATCTCAATTTTTCCTAAATTTTTTAATGAATCAAGAAAATTATGAAAACATGTCGAGAGATTCTCGATCCTCCATCAAACGTACTCAAGAGTATTTTTTATGCAAATTTCTAATTGTAATATGATATTTTGAATTCATATCGAAAACGTTAGCTCTCAACATTGAATGATTTCACCTACCATTGACGATCTTCTCGGTCGATAGTTAACTTGGCAATGAATGTCATTTATCAGGTATATAAAAATCTTTATTATTCAGATAACACAAGAGTTGCAAAAATAAATATTTTTTTAATTCCTAATGTTCCGTATTGTAACATAGTTTGCAAATTATTATACTGCCACCAATTGGTAAAATGAGTTGTCCGCCCGATTCGCAAAACTTTTCCTTTTTTTGGTAGAGTATAAATATGAAAATATTTTTCCTTTGATTGTACCCTCATTTCCGTTTGAGACAAGGTTGCATTTTAATGAAAACATTATTGTCATCTTGCAACCATTTTTTAATAATTCTGATACTTTTTAAAAAAAAAAAAAATTTAGTAATTTTTTCGAGTTTGCAGAACTTTTGGAATTTTCATCGAAACATTAGGACTAACAACAATTTTTTTTCGATAAAACAGACATTTTCGTTTTGTGTGAGTGGTTGCAAATTTATCAGAGGATGTAAATTGCTATTTTTCAAAACTTCGAAAGTTTGCAGAACTTTTGCAAATTTTTCGCGCTAATAATGTGAAAATTTATTAAAAACTGATTTTCAACATCTTCCGTTCAGATAAAAGGGTTGCTAAATCAGACAACATATATGAAAATCCTCCTCACTCTACTGAAGTTTTGAAACTTCTGTAATTATTATTAAATTTTGGGAAAATCATGTCTATCTCTACTGGCCTAAAAATGTGGCACAGAATATAGCCGGTTCTATGGAAAAAACACCTTCTTCAACACATACATCCTAACCTCTTAACGCATCATCAACAAGCAGAAAACTTATCTCACTCTGAGTGTCAGATGTTAGAGGTTGAGATGCATGTGTTGGAGAAGGAGTGGAAAGTATCTGTGACTGATATTTTTCCATCATTGCAATGTTGAATTGCTTCCTGTTGATCGTGGAAGCCTGAAATAGATTTTCGTCGACAAAAATGTATTGAAGACCTAGTGAATGCGATACCACTCTTGCATCAATTTTACAAATGATTTCTGACGGGTACTCCTTTCTGAAAAACATTCTTCTTCGCCTCATTAATCTTGAGATTTATTCTTTTGAGCTAGGGTCTTTTCACAATATCTATCAGGTGTAGTTCAATGCCCAGCGTTGCTTAAGCCGGGAAAGTAGTTGTTTTGTATTAGATATTACAAAAATAACCTCATTTTTGTCGCAGACTTTGCAATTTTCAGGAAAACCTTCCTATCCAATATTCAATTGAGAATGTTTCACTTTTTAACATGATTACCTGCCAAAAGTAGTCTTCCAGTCGCAGATGATTCCACATCTGATTCTACGAACATCCCGTTCATATTTTCAAACAAATGAGCTAATATTAATTCTGAGTCATTTATTCCGTGCTTCATTAAAAAATGTTTAGGTTTGTGTTATGTTCAAACGTTTTGTTATCTATAATTGTGGTGAGAGGTGCGTCGCTAGTTTTCCATTTCAAATATTTTCCTTGAAAATCCTAGCGCAATGAATATTCATTGGGAACTTGGTAAAAATGGAATCGTCATAATATATCGGGTGAGTGAAATTCGAGTAGATGCATGGGGATCTCGGAAACGGTAAGAGCTACAGAGATTGTTAAATGGAGGCAAATTTGCGTATTATGGAGCTCATTACTATGATGTTGAGAAATCTGAGCTAGCCCTCTCACTTTCAGAGATTACAGGAAAAAACGAAAAATTTGATTTTTGTTTTTCACTTATATCTGCTTTAATACAATAGATTTCTAGAAACTGTTTGCACTTTGTCATCGCAACTTCCAATGGGCTGCACAAATATGTGAACGGAAGTGTTCTACAGGGTGTTGTTTTCCCTGGGCCCCTAACTATGAAATTTTAAATACGGACCTTGATTTTTTATAACTTTTTTCAGGCTTCACAATCATGATTATGACGATTGAAGCCTAAAAAAGTGATAAAAAATGCAGGTCCGTATTTAAAATTTCATAGTTAGGGGTGGCCCAGGGAAAATACACCCTCTTTCGTTTGCATATTTATACAGCCCATGAAAGTTGCAATGACAAATTGCAAACAGATCCTGGATATCTATTGTATTAAAGCAGATATAAGAGAAAAACCAAAATAAAATTTTTAATTTTTTCCTGTAATCCCTGAAAGTGAGAGGGCTAGCTCAGATTTTTCAACATCATAGTAATGAGCTCCATAATACGCAACTCTGCCTCCATTCAACCCTCTCTGTAGCTCCTACCGTTTCCGAGATCCCTAAGCATCTACTCGAATTTCACTCACCCGGTATGCCTGTTAGAGATTGTTTGCTGAATGCTGGGTGTTTTGGGTATTTGGATGCGTCATCAGATTCGGAGGTGACAGTTTAGCAAAACCCGATTATATATCGAATATAGAAAAAACAGGAATAGGTCTAGACATTTGTTTCAGCAAATTTGGAGTTGAAAAAAAATAGTTCACCACTTTTTACTTGTTCAGAATGGAAATCTTGTATAATAATAATAGTAAGCAGAATAGCTAAAAACAATATTTGAAGTCGATATCACTTTCATCCAAATGGAACTATAATGAATCATAGCACGAAAAAATTTCATGCATTTTCAATACCCCAAAGTTTGGATTAATATAGTTTGAAAAAACTAAAAAACACGTATATATGGTAATAAGGACAGAACAGTTGAAAATAATAAGAATATAGTCATTGACCAAAAAATTTTCTTTTATGTAAACAAGCGTGAGGTGCTTGATATCAGTTATCTTAATATCAGAGCACCCAGGGTTATTTTACATAAAAGAAAAATTTGTGGTCAATGACTTTATTCTTATTATTCTCAACTTTTCAGTCCTTATTGCCATATATGCGTGTTTTCTCAGTTATTGCGAACATATATCATGTTTCTAACTTTTCATTCCATATTGCTACACAAGACTTGAAAAGACTACAGCAGAAAAGCTCTTCGATTGATTCATCCATATAAGATGGAAGTTATTAATGACAAAATTTTGGCGAATATGCTGATCAGCTCCAAGATACCAAATTATGGTATTGTCATCCAAACTACATATACATAACAGTTTCATTTCGATACGACAATTAGAAGTAGGTTGAAATGGGCTTCTAAGATTTGATTATATTGTTTGTTAGTTACAAGTGAAGCTAATAAAAACCATAATTACAAAACTCGTCCGTCATCTCGGATTTATGAATTTTGACAAATAGTTCATAATCTCCTACCCCGAAAACCTCCACATGCCAATTTTGAATATAATCGAACCATAATCACAGAGATCGTCTGCCATCTTGGAGCCGCCATAAATTTTATGAATTTTCATTAAAAACTCTTAATCTTCGACCCTGAAAACCCCCACATACCAATTTTGAATCGAATCGGATCATAAACACAAATCTTGTCCACCATCTTGTTATTTCTCTAACAAAAATTCCATAATGCATTGTCACGGGCACTATGAACACCTGCCAAATTTTACGTTAATCGAACAACTAGAAGTGGGTCAAATTTAACTTGTAAGATTCCATTACATTATTAGTTACAAGGGAAGATAATAAAAGCGTGTTGAAAAAAAAACAATTTTCCGATGCTTGCTTCACTAAGAGGTAAGAATCAAAATCGAATTGATATCCCGAAATTGGCGTCTACTATGATCGAATTTAAAAAGATTCATTATTCTAAAAAAATATTCGTTTTCAACCGACGGAAAAAGAAGGAGGTTCTGTAATCGACGCGAATATATTTTTTTATGTATATCCACGCATAACTTTCTATAGACTGGTCCAATTTTAAACTTCGGAGTTGGTCCCATTTGAATTAAAAAAAAAAGGATGATTGATTTTCCACCTATGAACCGATTCTGTTGAAATTTGGCACACATATGTAGTGCTGATGACACTATAACATAAAGGAGACCTACAGTTTATTAAGTAGATTTCAGCCACAAAAACTCAAAATATAAGAACGAAGATCCTTTAATTACTTTAAAGAAGTAATCAAAGGGCCGTCGCTCATCCCGCTGCCATCATTTACACACTAAATAACTAGTTTGCTTGTTTGCTTGGCACCGACGACTCAAAATTAGTTACTTACATTAGTTCAGGAGCTTAGTTTTTGCTTTTCAGTTCCTTTTTTGGCCGTTTTATTTTTTGTAAAAAAGTTCTTTCCTATGAGGCGTATATACAAAGATGTTATATCATATATTTTTCACGAAGCTCGGTCCGTATTTTCAATAAAATACTCGATTAATCACTGTTCTTTCACTACTGAAATGTACCGCATACCGCACTGCAGTCACTGAATAAACATTCACCTTGAACTCGCTAATATGAATTACTACTTCTTGAACTACTTCCTTCGGTGGTACGCCCGACATATGTGAAAATGTGATATATGAATTGCTACTAGCAATAAGATCTGATGCGATTGAACCGGATGGTAGAAGTATCAGGATGCTTCTTCATTGATGTCAATTGATTTTACCACACAACGTACATATTTTCAATTTTTGTATCCTGCACAGTGTTTACCCCACTATGGAAGGAATCATATATTATACCTTTAGCTAAAAACTCCAAACTCCAAATTACAGTGACCTTCGCCCTATAATCATTGTATGCGCCTTGTCCAAGGTGTTTGAAAGGCTAATCAATAAACAAATCAAGGATTATGTCGAAGAGCTTAACATTCTACCTAGGTGTCAATCTGGATTCCGTAAGGATTTCAGATGTGCCACCGCACTCCTAAAAGTAACCGACGATATCCATGAAGCCTCTGATGACAACTCCTCATGCATTCATGTTCTCTTGGACTATTCAAAGGCTTTTGACAGATTAAATCACGAAATGTTGGGCCTCTACACTATCTCGGGTTCTCTAATCATGCTATAATACTATTTGGGAATTATCTTGGTCTAAGATCACAGTGCGTAACCCTTAAAAACAACAAATTGGATTTCAAAACTATAGTGAACGGTGTACCGCAAGGATCAATTATTGGGCCACTTTCAAACATTGTATACTTCGCAACTTCATTACTCTTAGCATACCCAAACGCAGATGACACCCAACTTTATGACTTTTCCTAAAAATGAACTGAACCAGGCATGTACAATAAAAACACAAGATATAAAGTCTTTACTTACCCTCTCCAAAAAATATTATCTCACTGTGAACTCTACAAAGTCCTCTGTAATGATCTTTGGCCGTCCACTAGCGGGAAAGCTTTGTTAGAACGATAACAACATAGTAATCGACGGCGTGATTCTACCATTGAAGGACGAAGTGAAAAAATTGGGTTTGACTCTAGACAGCTCACTGAGAATCTCCAGTCACGTCTCTAACATTTTGAAAACAGGTTACGGTAGCCCCAAATTGATTTACTCCAAAAGGAGTGTCCTGAATGTACCTGTGAAGAAAATGTTATGTGAAACTTTAGTGCTCTCACATGCAAATCATACAGATATTGTTAACGGACCTAATTTACTGAGAGTAGACACCTTCAGAACCCAGGGGCTGGAGAAGTTGCGTGAGGTTGATTTCTGGAGTCAGTAGAAGGCAGCATATCACACAGCACTTAATTCACCACGGCTGGATGCTTTTGGAAATGCGTAGTACTCTACACGCTTGTGTTCTTTCCCACAAAATAATATGTACTCAACAGCATGTCTACTTATCACATTCAGGACAGATGTGCACAATCTCAATTTGAGATTTAAAGGAATGATATTTCCGCCAAGTTAAAAATCGACCAGATATATAGGGTCATTCACATACTAGTGCTACTACAAGCACCCTCCTATTACAAACAAATGTCTAGTAAGACAATTAAAATAAAACTAAAGTCTGATCTTTTGAACAATAAACTACAACATATTTTGGATTACTTTCCATGATCCTCCAGTATAAACTCTACCGCCACTCGCAGAACTGCAAATATCATTTCACATCATTCATTTCATTTCACAACTGATTAGCAAAGTATATTTGTATATCCCATTATTCATTATTTGAATTATATATTATTTGTATATTTTTTAAGTTGTCATTATATTTCCATTTACTACATTAGTAAGTCGAGTTGGATGGAAGAACAAGAAACCACACGATTTCCTAGATCTCTTGTTCGTCTATTGAATCCTGCCTCTTGATAGGGGTTGTATGTCTTCATTGCTATCAATAAAAGTCATTATTGTTATATATCCTCGTTCTTGGCATCCAGAATCTTCGACCGGTTCGTGGAAACATCGAGATTATTCGATGGGGGAAGCCCATTTCTGGAATTTTGTCTGAGTAAGCGATCGTTACATCGTCTGGAGTGTGCGAGATAAACAACGTAGGGTCAGACTGTACTTATTTTCGTTACAATAGGATCTCTTAGGATTGATAAACTTATAGAAGGCGATTTAGCTCAACATGCGGAAAATGAAATGGTGTACTCGTCTTCCATGTGGAAAAGCTTCCGCAAAATTTCGGAGCGATACTAGATAATTCATGATATTGAACAAAGCTTCGACCTGCCGTTCGTTATGATTCACGCCCACCGCTTGGTTCAGCCAGCATGTATATTGTATGTAAGTCAGTGGGTGAATAGATTTGCGTGCTCGCGTTTTCGCTATGAATTGTATATCGAAGATGAATTAATTTCATGGATTGATACAGTTTGATATGTATTCACGTCACCGGGATACTCTGATATGCATATCATACATGGTGCAGTGAATGAATTACATGTTTTAATGCGACCTACACCAAAAAGTTACTCTTAACATCACCAGCTTTGCTGTCAGTGCTTTCTCTGATGGAGGGGAAGTGGTTTCGCCGCGTTCTTCGCGTTGGATTGGATCAGTTGTTCATTTCTAAATGAAAGGTTTTTTAATTTTGATTTTTCTCAGTCCTTTTGGTGGGGACAACCTACTGGCTGGTTTTCGACATGTCGAGGTAACTCTCCCTGTATGTCTATCTGAAATTACATCTATAAAAATTTATTGAAAGAGTTCTCAACATCATCGTTACAATATACAGTGAGGACCAAAAGCTCGTCGCCCGCCCCCTTACTTCTTTATTTTACATATTACAAAAAAAATATACCAAAGTTGTAGGGTTTCAATCGGACTCTTCACTGGCTCGAATTTTATTTATGCAGAGTTTCTCAAAAAAGCGCAGTGACTTTGTATTTTTTTTAATGAGACCTATGTATGTGATTCAATTATGTGGATTTTTGGATTCTACGTAAAATTCTGAACAAGTTTTATGGATGGTGTTTCATCACAAAAGTCGATAGTTTTCAAATTATGTGCACTTGTAAATTATTATTTTGAGTACTTTTGCACCAGGTCAGTGAGAAAACCGTAATGAATGGAACAAAATGGATTTCACTTTCCCAACTTTTTGGAAGATATCTAATATTGTTGATGGGCACCATGAATGTGGTACTCGTCGTACCATTTTTTAAATTGTTGAATCTCAGATTTTTTTTAGTTGTAAGCCGGGTGTCAGAATCTATTAGACAAGTCATAACTTGTAGAATATCATATGTATCAAAATGAGATTTGCTATAGATGAATGGTATATGAAGAGGAGAGTTTTCACATATTTTTCACTTTCCGGTCACTTCCGGTTTCACCTGAAATGGCTCTGGTTTTGAATTTTTAAATAGATCACCCTGTATATTGTATCATTTTTGGAATTCTGAGACAATTCTGGATCAGAATGTGATATTAAAAAAAGTTTCTACGCCTACTTCATTTTTTTAGAGACTTTTAATATTGCATCTAGGTGGCCATGATCGGACGTAAACTAATCTGAGGACCTCAGGTGATGTCAGAAAATTACAATCGCATAGTTTCAGTGACTAGTATGATAGGTAGGAATAAGACAAGTTGGAAAAATTACATTTTCGGTTCTAGCTGATAATTTTCAAATGGCGACCATTTCTTGACAATCACTTTCCAAAAAAAGGATTTTTTGACGAATCTAACGATACTAATTTATTTGCGATTGGATTGAAAATAAGAACATAAATCAAATATTACTAAGGAAAATACTGGGTAGTTTATGTACTTTTGTCAAGTGTGCCATGGATAGCCATGATTCATAATAATTTGCAGTTATTTTTATCAAGTCTTCTTTGGAAAACAAAACTCTACCTCAGGTTAGGACAGTGACATAAGCTTTATGAGCAGACAGTGAAAGTTTCCTAATTTTCGTTGAATTTCAGTTAAATTTTTTCCCAAAATAATGTATACTCAAAGTGAAAAAGTGGATATGTTGGAGAATGTCATAGAAATTCAAGGAATGCTGCTGAGTTTTTGCTCAGAGATATCTCAATCGGCAACATCTAGCACATCAGTAATTTCCGTATGTTGAGAATCGTTTTAGGCAAGAAGGAAATCGAGAGGCGGAACAGAGGTTCATCATAAATGAAGAGACTGAGATTAACGTTCTTGCTATGGTTGATAAAATAGTTTCTTCAAGATAAATTAGTCAAGACATGCAGTAAGTCACGAATCGGCATGAAAAATACTGAAAAAGCACGGATATCGAGCATTGAAATATCAGTTACATCAACATTTGTATGCTGACGATGGCGATAGACGGGTAGCGATTTGTGATTGGCTGCTTCAAAATCATAGGGTTAACCCAAATTTTTTCAACTTCATTCTATTTTCCGACGAATCACGATTTTCAAATAATGGTATGTTCAATAAGCAAAATACTCGGTACAAAATCAACATGCATTGAGCGGGGGCAATTTTCAAGAAAGGTTTGACGTCAATGTCTGGGCTGATATCGTTAGAAACAGAATAATTGGTCAGTCGAGCATTTTAATAATCAAGTTATTGCAACCATTGGTCCAGTACGGTGGCCTGCTCGCTCACCGGATCTCCCTGTGCTCGTTTCTCTTATTTGGGGATATGTTGAAGAAAAGAGTTAGTATGCAACAACCCCAGCCACTCTTGAAATCTTAGTAGTAAGAATTCTACGGGCTTTTAGAAGTATAACGCCTCAAATGTTACGAAACGTGTTGAGAAAAACAACTTAACGAGCTGAAATGTGTCTTGAACAGTGAAAGTAAATAATTTTTTATCCATGGCACACTTGACAAAAGTTAATAGATTATCATGCAGTATTTTCCTTGGTAATATTCAATTCATGTTCTTATTTTTATTCCAAATAAATAAGTATCGTTAGATTCGTCAAAAAATCATTTTTTTGGAAAGTGCTTGTCAAAAAATGGTCGCCATTTGAAAAATAATAGTTAGACACGAAAATGTAATTTGGCTACTTGTCATATTCCTATCTATCATACTATTCACAAAAACTTTGCGATTGTAATTTTCTGACATCACCTGAGGTCCTCAGATTAGTTTAGTCCGACCATGGCCACCTAGATGCAATATTAAAAGCGACTCTAGCCATTTCCGGTGAAACCGGATGTAACCGGAAAGTGAAGAATATGCGGAAACTCTCCTCTTCACATACCACTTACCTAAACCAAATCTCATTTTGATACACCCAATATTCTAGAAATTATCACTTGTCTAATAGATTCGTTGACACCCGGTATAGTGAAAGGTATTAATTCTTTCAGTTATTGATGGTTATCAGTACAACTAAAAAAAATCTTGGACAGAGAGAAATATGTTAATCATATTTCAATCCGTCGACAGTCTCCCCTTCATAAAATTATAAGTCAAGTGTATTGTGGCACCCTGAGTTGATTTGCCCTCCCTGAAAACGAAATGCATATCAGATAACTGGAGAGTCTTTTTTTTTAATATTTTTCCAAGTTTGTAAATGAAATAAGTTTATAGTTTTTCGCTTCTGTTGTATACCGATTTTTATAAATGGGTCTGGAACAGATATTTTGAATTTATTCGGGAATTGTCCAAATCTCATATCGATACATTTATTGATGACATAAGTAAGTGGACCAGTTAGGTATATATTATGCGATTTCTTGGATTGTCTCTACTTTGACTTTTCCATTGCCTGGTGATTTGTCATTTTATAATTGGTTTATAACTTCGAATACTTCTTTTTCTGAGGTAGGTTTGATAAATATTGAATAATCCATGATTTTTTCTCTCACAAGTTCATAACCATACATTTGACCTCCATAATAATGTTCCTTTTCCATAAAAATGCAAGTCTCCAGAGGTTTTTTCTTTTATCCTGTGTATGTCAGTCATTTTGTTAGCGCCAAACATGTAATGTATATCGCTCCATGAATGTTTTGCATCATTCATTTATGCGTGCTTTATAATTTTATTTTGTTCTTTTATTATTTTTCCCATTGTATTCCGGTGATTTCAACACTTACAACGTAGGTGTTAGTTTTCAGGCTATTTCAATAATTTGGTATACATACAGTGCTTTTATTTTTTGAACGGGTCAATTCAAAAAATTGAAACTTGGGATAATGAAATTGATGCATGAATACTATATTTTGGAGTAAAATTAACAGATGAAACTTTCAAGGTGGCGACTGGGCGCAACCTGGGAAAAAAAATAAATTGAAAGGGGGGTCATGTGACACATCCTTTTGAAGCTCCTGACGAATACTTCACAACCCTAGTATATAAAGTCAATATCTTCACCTACTACAAAATGGCGGAATATTTAATAATTGCCTGAATACATCGACGTTTAACTCCATAATTTGAGGAAAGAAGCTGGAGTTCAGTTCAGAAATGGTTGCCTTGAACTGCTCGACATAAGAACAGCCTATCCGATATTTCACGCCGAACATTTTCGAACACAGTAACGTCGATATTTCTACAAATATTTATTATTCTCTGCCATATATCCAATATTGAAGCATGTTCAGTTTCGTACACCTTTTGCTCCAAATAGCCCTATGAAAAAAAGTCTACAGGTGTCAAATCTGGCGAGCGGGCTGGCCATTCCGTAGGACCTCGACGGCCCATCCAACGACCGGGGAAAGTATTATCCAAATAGTTTCTTACTTGTCCGTAGTAATGTGGTGGTGCTCCATCTTGTAGGAATACAATATCCATATCGAATTCATTAGGATTCGCTTCGACGATTTCGGTGATTAGAGGGTCAACAGTATTTTCCAGCATATTCAAATACAGTTCCCCTGTTAAATTTTGTTCAATGAATAGAGGTCCTACAATATGGTTTCCCAATATTCCTGCCCAGACGTTAACTTTTTCTGGATATTGAGTATGAGTTTCCCGGAAAATGTGAGGGTTGGTGTCACTCCAATAACGGCAATTTTGTCTGTGAACCTTGCCGTTGAGATAAAATGTAGATTCGTCTCACGAAACAAATATTGTGGAGTAGGAGATTTAAGCCGGTTCTGGGTCTCCCCCCACCACTATGACGTCACGTGTGACCTTGAATAGTTGCAGGTGTGCAGTGTGTGTGTGTTTGACCTTGAGATTTGACTTTGAGATTTGTCATTGAGTTTTGATATTGGGTTTGGTCGACTTTGAGATTCGACTTCAGTTTTGACCTTGAATATGACCTTGAGATTCATAACATTAAGTTTTGACTTTGAGATTTGACCTAGAGTTTTGATGTTGGATTTGTTTCGGCAACCTCAAGATTTGATCTCGATTTTTGTTTGATCTTGAGTAAAGTTGTGGTGTAGGCATACATATTCTGTGCAGTCATGACCTTCATGAATCCTTGTACTCTCCAAGCGAGGAGGGCGTTTGTCCTGTGAGAGAGCTAAGAATGAACTGCGATTATTGATGAGTGCGCTGAATGTCAAGAGAATCCCTCAAATCCATACAGATTGCGCATCGCATCGGACTTGTTGTATGGTGGGGGGTATTTCACTGAAATATTCAGGAGAAGAGTATTTCGAATCAGTGTCTCCTCAGTGAGCTATGAAAACAAGTTGCTGAAATGTATTCGTGTGATTGTGGTAGAGCTTTCACCCGTAGTGATAATCTTCGTCGACATCAACGGGAAACTTGCCAGGGAGGTCCTTCAGTGAAACGAGTTAAATTGAACAATGGCGATGACTCACCACCTGCACCACTCTATACATGTAATTGTTGTAATGTGACATTTCCATATTGTCAAGTCAACTCTCACAATAAATCATTTCGCGGCATAAAGTACTCGAGCTATTGGAAAAAAACATTAAACTACACAACTCCATCAAGGTCAACATGGAAGTGTTTGGAAGTTATATCATTCAAACCCAGGAATTGACAGACATCAAATCGTTCAATTCTCCCAATCGTATAGCAGATCGATCAACTGATTTGAATGGATTATTCGATGCATTTCGTGACATTATAATTGCCCAAAGTACGGAGTTTGAGGAGCGTGATTCAGGTTTGTAGTTATAATTGTTGCAAATGATGAAAGGTTTAATGAATTGTTCTTTTCCGTGATGTTGTGGATTGTGTTGCATCCATAGAATCCCAAAAGCCCCAATCCATAACGGCTATTCTTATCCAGTTCAATGGGTGGGTAGAAGTCTGCACTCAAGACACTGGATCCAACAGCTTGTAGCTCGAACTTTCGTGACATGACTGATTGCATTCATATGATAACAAATCATTTTATTGTTGTTCACAACACATGTGATATAATTTTCTTCGTTTCCTCGGTGGCATTGTGTGCCCCATTTCAACTTGATTGTTATTGGCACCAATATTACAATCATCGATATTGCAATAACAGCAAAATAGTTTTCGAGGTATGGATCCGTCATTCACATCACTGGAATTTGATGTTCCAACACTTGCATTGTCCATATGATGTTCATAGCAATATTTTAAAATATCAATATCCTCTTGAAGGTGTTTGGGAAGTCTTTCCCAAACCGATGCAATTTCATTAGCTGCACAAGAAATCATGACCTCTTTGGGCATATCTGCAAGTTGATCTCTACTCATTTTTTTCAAGCTACGTAATCTTGAATATGCGATGAGGGAGTGCCCCATTCTCTTAATAGCCTCTCGATCCATTTCTGGCGTGAAATCCATTTTAGTTTTTCGGGTGATTGGAAGAGAGAGAAACTTCAAGCATAAGTGTCCACACACAACTGTATTGTATTTCTGCTCACGTTCATAATTATACGTAATTTTTACAACTGCATGTGTACCTTCTCGGAAGTAATGGACCAACTCCACTGGTGGGGTAATTGTTGCAGCCAAGAAAATGTTGCAACTCTTCCAATTTTCCTGTATGCCACCCAATGTGTTCCTCGACCGCTGATTCCATCCAAATTGATGATGGCTGTTTCATGATTATGTGGTCCTGAGGTGGGCAAATTATCACGCATGAACACACCACGAAAATGTGGAATTTTCAATTGTTTAGCATAATGAATCAGATCGATATCTGTGAGAGGTTTAAGAGGTAGGGCATCAATTAGTTTTTTGATGTATACGGTTTGAGATAGATACCGAGCCCTTTGCGATATGGTTTCAAGAATATGCCACTACCCTTTTTTCCCAAAGCTATCGCCTCCATCTTTCTGTTATGGTGTTGTACTTCCTTCAAACCATCCCTGCTCGCCCTTGCTGAGTTTATGGCTCTAGTTACACCTGCAGCAGCACCGGCCAAACAATGCAGACAATCCGGCAAAAATTGGAATCAATGGCAAAATTCCACCAACTTTCGGAATAGGTATTATGCGAGGTGTCCGAATTTTTTTCTTTCCGCCTGCTGCTTTCAAATATTTACGAGCTGCTTTCAATGCCATTGTTGTGGCCATCTTTCTATTGTTTGTCACGAATTGATTACCTCCAGCTTTATGTAATTCATCCCGAACTTTTCGTACAATTCCTGCTCCGAATGCAACTTTTCTGATTTTATTTCGCCCATTTTTCTTCGATTTATTTTTCCTCCTTCGTTTGACATTGTCTACATTACAACCCATACCGAAACGCCTTTTTGCCTTCATTATGTTGGTGACGAGTAGTGCGGCTGCTCTCTCACGAATGCTTGCGTCCTTTGATTTGACTCTATCCCAAGCACTGTATTCAAGTTGTTTGTCCGCTTTATGCCTAGCTTCAATATCGTCGAGATTCTCCGAGTATTGAATGTCGTGTGTTTTACAGGCCCTATCCAATTTATTGATGCCCGGATCGTTGCGAGTCAGTCGTTTTTGTAACTTGGTGCCGGGTCCACAATATTGATAGCCCCCAGGTAAATGCAGTTCAAATGGTAGCTTATTGATTAATGAATTCACAAATCCCAACCTTTTTTATTGGATGCGACACCGATCCTTTTACGTCTGTTCCGTACGGTAGTAGACATTTAAATGAAATATGTTTCATAAAATGCTGATTATTAAGTGTCCAACTGCCAAGCAATGCGCATTGTCAAGCAGAAAGAAGATTTTGCGGTAGATAATTTGGATGAGAAAATCGGGACTGGCTTAAATGGAGCGAACTCGTTGAGACATGGCCCACTACTTCCATCATCTGTTCGATCGCTAATCATCGGTCCGTCAAATTGCGGTAAAAACTAATTGGATGATATCTACTCACATCCACAAGGATTGCGATTTGCAAACGTGTATCTCTATTCAAAGTCATTGAATCAACCAAAATATGAATACTTGCGCAATGTGTTAGCGCCAATAAAAGGATTGGGCTTTTTCACATTCATAATAATGCAGACATTGTGCAACCCTCTGATGCCAAACCACATTCAGTGTTCATTTTTGATGATGTGATTTGTGAAAAGCAGGATATTATTCGATCATATTTCTGTATGGGACGCCATAAAGATGTTGATTGCTTCTATCTAGCACAGACCTATTCACGAGTTCCCAAACAGCTAGTGCGTGACAATGCAAACTTCATCATCATATTCAAGCAAGACGAGATGAACTTACATCACATTTTCTCTGATCATGTCTCGCCCGATGTCACGTTCAAAGAATTTCAAATGATGTGTGTGAAATGTTGGGATGATCAGTATGGATTCCTTGTCATCGATAAAGATCGAAAATTATGTGATGGACGATACCGCAAAGGATTCGACAGTTTCATATATCCTTGACATCTCAATTCGAAAAGACTTAATCATTCATCGAACTCCGTCAAGGTCGCTACAATAAACACATAGACATCGCATTGTCATTGCATTGTCGTTGTGACATCAAAATAATGAATCTTTTGAGAGATGAATGTGTAGAAGCCAAAATGGATTTAAAACGTCAACTAGTTCAAGCAACCGAAGCTGTTCGACAAAAATTCAATTCCATCAAAAGTGGAAATGTGGAAGAAAAGATGGCACTTGAAAACTTTATGACCCTATAACAAAACCACTTAATACTCTTTCTGCTGCTACCAATGTGAAACCGTATACATCTCCTCGATCCATTCGAACCAGCACCCCCATTGGAAAAAAAACAACTTTCAGTAGTGATGTATCATTTCCAGATATTGATAATGAAACCATCAAAGATGTGGATGGTGAGAAAATAGCTGCAACTACCCTATTCGAAACACCCACTTCATCATTGATGAGTACGGAGAGTGAATCTTCCACCGATGGCTTGAGAGTAAAACAACATTTGCAAAATATAAGAAACGGTAATAGTGCATATGATACGATTTATGGTGTGAGGGTAGATCCTTCAACACAAACACTAAAAATGGGAAATCTAGAAGTTCGTTTCGATGATGGAAATATTTCCTTTGGGATGGTACTATGCAATTACGTCAATACCCTGGCACTTCAGATTTATATAACTTGATATTCCTCAAGAAACCGCCTGGAGTTGGAGATGCAAAAATTCGAAACACATATATCGAAATTTTGGATTTTACGAAAGCATTGTACAAAAAGTACGAAGTGAAAAATGGAATTAGATACAAAAAATCAAAGAAATATCAAGAAGTCATAAGACCACTATTGAAATCGAGAAATAATTCCAATACACTTCTGAATCAAAGTGGTGAAGGAATGAAAAAATTACAGAGAGTGTTTACAACAAAACCGAAAAACTATGTATACTGGAATAAACCCAAAGAATTGGTGGATCGTTTACGATTGTTAGTTGCTTCGAAAGCATCCGGTCACACAGGACATGAGAATGAGATTATATCAATAATAGAAGAGCTACGTGAAGAAGGTATTATATATTGATGCAACTATATTGAACAATCAATCCTTGCAATATCATCTAAGAAGGAGCGTGTGTTTGTGTGTGCAACAACATCATCAGAAAGGAAGAATGACTAATAATATCAAACGTCATATTGTGGACGAGTTACATAAGCCGGCTCGTCGTAACTTCCAGAGAAGATCAACTGTCGTCAAAGGCAAAGGAGATTTGTGGCAAATAGATTTGGCAGAATTTCAACCTTATGCCAAAATGAATGAAGGTTATCGATACATTTTGGTGGTCATTGACTGTTACTCTAAATATTTGTGGACAAAACCAGTCAAAACAAAAACCGGTGAAGATATAACTGATGCCATGGAGATGGTATTGAAAGATGCTAAATATTCTCCTAAACATGTGCAAAGCGATCAAGGAAAGGAATTTTACAATAGCAATTTTTCATCATTGATGGAGCGAAAAGTATTAAACATTATTCCACTTTTAGTACTACAAAAGCATCCATGGCTGAAAGAGTAATTCGAACAATCAAAACTTGGATCTATAAGGAGTTTTCAATGAATGGAAATCATAAATGGTTGGAAATACTTCCAATCATAACGCATAGATATAACCATAAAAAACATCGTACAATAGGTATGAAACCCATCGATGTTAAAACCACCACAAAGTTGAAAATCATCAAGAACAATAAAGGAAAGAAGATGAAAAAATCAAGCCAAAATATCGAGTGAATGACATAGTTCGTATTAGCAAATATAAAAATTTATTCGAAAAGGGTTATGAAGCCAACTTCACCACGGAATTATTCAAAGTCGTCAAAGTCAATAGCACATATCCACCAACGTACATTCTCGAAGACATGGATAAGAATCCCATTCAAGGCTCCTTCTATGAAGCTGAATTGCAGAAAACACAAAATCCTGACGTGTACCTTGTCGAGAAGATGTTGAAGAGAAAAGGACGAAGAGTTTTTGTTAAATGGTTAGGTTTTTCCAATGAACACAATTCATGGGTCTCAAAAAATGCAATTGTTTAGCATTCATCATCATATTTTATATCGAAATAAAAATTATATTGTAAAACTTGTTTCATTTCCGATTCGATGTCAAAGTGACCTTGCATTTCTACCGAATGGTTTTCAGTTGATTCAAAAATCAATATCATATAATCTCCTTCCATTCCTCCCCACCTACTGCAGTAAAAGTGTATCATTCCCGATTCGATGTCAAAGTGACATTGCATTCCTATCGAATGGTTTTCAGTTGACTCAAAATCAATATCACATAATCTCCTCCCATTTCTCCCCACCTACTGCAGTAAAAGTGCATCATCCCCGATTCGATGTCGAAGTGAGCTTGCATTTCTTTCGAACATTTTTGGCTTACTCAAAAAACAAGGTCACCACTTGCATTTCTAACTAAAAATGATCGAATATTGCATAACTTATTGATATAGTATCACACTTTTGCGAGTTGAATGATTAATATAAAGACCGATATGAAATGTGGGACTTTATTTCTAGAAAATATAAATTTGCTATATAGCTATATGGAAATTGGATTAAAAACCGCGAAAAAAAATATATGGGAATTAAAAACGATGATGAAATGTCAAGTGTACATTATCCAATAATTATATATGCGTCCACTTTTGTCAATTTCATCGCAAATGAAGAATTAATCACTATTGCATGTAGCACACACATCTCGCGGTCTTATCAGAAAGAGTGCAGTCTCACACACTTGACAATAATTTTGCTCAATTTCACCAAAACCGCAAGTAGTGTGCTCATCTATATGGCTATATGTGGCATCTGCATTATGATGCCTGATGGTGTATAAATTGAAACATGGTGTGCATAGTTTTTTGATACTATCCTCAATTGTTTTTAACGCTACAAATGTTACTGAATAGCAAACCACACAACCACTTGATTGTTCCATGGTTAAGTCCTGGAATCGTCTAACCAACTCTCCTATGTTGTCATCAACAAATGCATGTTGATCATTCCCTAAAACCGCGCCATTCTCATTTGCATCTGCTTCAGAATCCTCAACACCATCTTGTTCCACTACCTCCGCCATTTCTCCTGTTTCATCATTGATATTAACTTCAATTAAATCGAAATTGTTAATATCAATAGACGCCAACATATCTAAAATTTGTACTTTGCCTTCCATGACGAATGAGCTTCTAATAAGGTAAGCTTGTGTTAGAAATGCTCAGAAAATTGCTCAAATCCGACAGCTGCACCACTTATATAATGACGAATCCGTAATATATACTGACGTTTGCTGGAAAAAATATATGGGTGTTTGTAAAATTGGATGCGCAAAAAAAAGTTGACGTTCATTGATCTCCAAAGGGGCCAACCAAGAAAAATTATATAGTAATCATTAAATTTTACAATTCGAATACTTCATAAAACACATGATACAAATAAAGTTTGGTTTTGCTTTTCGTGTTATTTGTTATAAATTATTGTTAAGAATTATTTGAATATATAATTTATTAGTGGCTTATTAATTCAATCAACTATGAATAAGCTGTTTTAGTGTAGGCATGAATAAACTGGGGCACAAAAAAAGCAGCTGTTTTTTTCTTGTAGATCATTCCTCATAATTGATCTGATGTTTTTATCCCAAATATTATATTCATTTCATTTATTTTCACTATATTTCTAGTCTAAGCCAGCATTTTCAATACCCTCGGTATATTCTAATTATTTTCAATACATCTCTGGTACTTTAAATAGATTCAGTATATCTTAACTATCAAATAAATTTGAACATTGAATACTATCATTTTCTTGAATATATTTCAAGTATTTTTCTTTATCAAATATTTAATTATGACGTTCATATTTTGGGCTATTGCTTTATGGATACATCACTACTTCATCACTGAATCGAATTATTCTGCCATGTTGAAAAGGGAAACATTCTCAATTGAATATTGATAGAAAGATTTTTCTGTGAATTGAAAAATCCACGATTAAAATGAAGTTATTTTTTGTGAATGTCTAACAGAAAACAACTACTTCCCCGGCTGAAGCCACGCTGGACATTGAACTACATCTGATAGATATTCTGAAAAAGCCCTAACTCAAAAGAAAAAATCTGAAATTGAAAATTTGCATTTTCATTCAGATAGTTATTTGATTTTCTATTCACAGAAAAATCTTTCTATCAATATTCAATTGAGAATGTTTCCTTTTCAACATGAATACCCCACAAGAGGTTATCTTGACGATGGAAGATAGTGACTAAAGTTTATCTTTCAGTCGCAGATGATTCCACATCTGATTTTATGAACATCCTGTTTATATTTTCAACAAATCTATTTTGCCATATTTTTTATTCAATGATATTCGAGGTGTGAAAAAAATGTAAAATTAATAATTTCTCGAGTAATTAAAGGAGCAATGCTATTATTTTTTGAAAAAATCTGAATGAATAATATTTAAAAGTGATGTTCATTGATCCCCAAAGAGGTCAACCAAGAAAAATTATATAGTAATCATTAAATTTTACAATTCGAATACTTCATAAAACACATGATACAAATAAAGTTTGCTTTTCGTGTTATTTGTTATAAATTATTGTTAAGAATTATTTGAATAAATAATTTATTAGTGGCTTATTAATTCAATCAACTATGAATAAGCTGTTTTTCAGTGTATGCATAAATAAATTGGAGTGCAAAAAAAGCAGCTATTTTTTCCTGGTAGATCTGTATTTTATCACCATACCATTTTTTCCAGTTTGACATTTATTTTGTTACAAAATCCAAATTTCATAATCATTTTTGACTGTGGGCATATATTAGAATGAATATGTATGGATTTGATATGTGACACAAAAGTGATATGAACTTTGATAATGACAATATTATCTTTCATTGAGGTTTCTGCTTCATGATATTAATTGTTATTTGAGATATGGAAAAATATGAATGTATATTACTCGATTGGACTGACGCTCAATCATTGCTATTATCAATTGTCGACTAATGCATGGATTCGTTTCATTCTATTCTATGATATTATGACATAGAAAATATGATGTTGTTTTTCTAAATTTCTCGATTGTGAAAATTGAAAGGATGACATTTTTTACGAAATAAGAAGTTGATTCTCGAATCGAGGTAGTGTGCTATAAGATTTCAGTTGTAGATTACTATTTCATTGTTTTTTGGTTCATAAGATCTTTGATATGTGACACAAAAGTGATATGAACTTGGTTTGGGCATTTATCAATTATGAGGAATAATGTTGGAGTTCAGTAATGATACTATTGTAGGCTTTGCTCCATTGTATTCAATGATATTCGAAATGTGAAAAATGTAAAATTAATTATTTCTCGAGTGATTGGAGGAATTATAGATATTTCTATTATTATTTAAAAAAAAGGCTTAATAAATAATATTATACTCTCACTGAAGAAGATTTGATTGGATATGTACACATATCAGAATTAATTCGATTGAATAGTGGATGTTTCATGTATCATAGAAGGAAAGCAAAATACCGCAAGAATTATTGATGAAAATTATGAACACGCCAACCTGATCGAAAAAAATCAATATTTTGAAAAAAATATCCCATATTAAATCATCAAAATATTGAAATTTACTTACATATAAGCTGATCTCGCTAAAAATCCAATACACTAGTAGGTAATGTTGTTAGAAATATATTGCACACACGATATCACTTTGAACAAAAAAACGCTTTTTAAGAATAATCACGACACCTCTTCGTCGAAGTCTGAACAGAACTAGCTTGTTCAGTAAAAATGAATTTGAAAGTCAACTATTCCGATGGGGGCGGTTGCTAACAGCTTTCCATTGTATTTTTCAACCACAAACTAGTACAATGAGAATTTCTTTTTCCAAAAGGATGCATGTCTAATCGTTCACTAAGGGCGCATTGAATGTTTCTTCCAAATGAACAATAAATGCGAAATATTCTATGGGCTCATCAACAGATGTTTTCCGTTGAGAATACCTCTAATTGTTGCCTGTATATTCAATAGTGCGAGCATAGATAATTTGGGCGGCAGCTGCAATATCCATGGATTCTAGTAATAATATTCATTTCGTTTTCAGCGAAAATCAACTAACGAATAAATATTATTTCAAGTTTTTTCACCTCTGAAAAATGCATGTGAAAATGCTATGGAATTTCTTTGAGAAAATTGTTGTATATAATTGATTTTATTCTATGCCCTCTCAATGTGATATTTCTGAATGGAGCAATTATGATGAAATTTTTTGTACGAGTTTCATAAACACAATTCTATATGGAGAAACTCATTGGTTTCAGTCATATTTTTTGGTAAAGAAAAATAGATACATTGATCAACGACAACTGTATTGAAAAGCCTGTTTTTCAACTATGAAAACATTAGGGTTTTGGGAGATCAATTAGAATTCATATTTCAATGGTTTTATTTTAAGATATGGAATATAGGTTTTTGATATGGTAAATCATATTCAAATCACATTTGTCAATTTTTTCCACATAACTGCAATATTTCAGTAGATTGTCATGAAACTCAATGCCAGAGTTGAATTTTTCACATACATCTAGCGACTTCATCTTTAGGGAAGCAACGATTCAGAATGGTTGGTGTCATCTTCATTGAAATGAGAGCTCAAACTCTCGATGATTGAATATCGATTGATTTGATCCAATACTGACTTGAATAATGTATGTCGGAAACTGAAACAAAAAAAGAATTGTTAATATATTCCGCTGATATTATAATAATAATTTGACTTACGTGCAGAAATATTCCAATGAAGAGCTGTTGAATGCATTTTTTTATTGAGGAACTATCTCTACATAAATCACTATATTCTAACGAAAAAAATTATTTTTATTCAATGAAATTGAATTCGACAAGAGTTCGAGTCCTCGAACTAGATGACTCTTGAACACTTTGCCCAATTATTGTATACAACCATTGGAATTATTTATACATTTGACACTGCCAAAAAAAAAATTTTTGGTTAGCCAAGATTTGAATAGAATATTATTATCATCGCGTAATGTTATTAAAATCGATCTTCCATATCGAGTATTGCAAACTTTCATACAAATTATTTGGAACACTTGATTAATTGGAAATGATGACAATGTTCGTTGTTCTAAAATTTCATGTTTTTGGCTCCCCGCACCAATAATTGAGGAATTAATTTTTTCCAAATCTATTTTCGCAAGAGACATAGCGAATTTATGAAGATACGTTTCCACTGATAAAAAATGCACTTGACTTCTAGCTGATGTAGTTCTTTTGTTGACTATAATTCAACTTCTGATTAACAACGAATTCACGCACACATTTTATAAGGAATAAACCCCCCCACCACACTGAGTGTTATCGAATAAAACATTCCAACCAATCTTGCAACACATCAAGAATCAAGGACAAATTGAAAAAAAATCCTTTTTCCAAATCTAGCAAACTTCAATCTACATGGAATGATTCTCTCATAAACAAGGTCGATATGTAAGCCAGTGTGTGCCCCCCTCCCACTTGATTTGATTTCATAATACACATACTAGAAAAAATCAATAGTCCTATTACGCAGTGTCCAAGGTCATGCAAATCGCCTTGAATCATCGCAGAGTTGTTGAAGACTTTGAAAAAATCAATAGACCTGTGGCGTTGATGTTGGCTCGAAAGCCGTGCACACTCCCCCATTGATGAATCATCTCAGTGGTTAGGGTGATTGAAGAATATGAAAAGTAAGCTGTGACGCTGATGCTAGTTCATGCATACTGAAATGAATGCGCGATCCCTTTCCCATCGAATTCGATTTCATAATACACATACGCAGTGTCCAAGGTCATGCAAATCGCCTTGAATCATCGCAGAGTTGTTGAAGACTTTGAAAAAATCAATAAACCTGTGGCGTTGATGTTGACTCGAAAGCCGTGCACACCCCCCATTGATGAATCATCTCAGTGGTTAGGGTGATTGAAGAATATGAAAAGTAGACCAGTGACACTGATGCTAGTTCGAAGGTCATGTACCACACTCTCATGCATACTGAAATGAATGCGCGATCCCTTTCCCATCGACTAGCGTTACAAGGTCAACGAGAAATGAATCCCCAAGGTCATGCAAACACCACACTATCACCAGGGCACTTCAATGTCAATGATACACGACCTTCAACCTCCCATCTCGAGGTTACAGGGAAAGGTCAGGATCAAATGCAATGGGCTGCAATTGGGTGGCTAGGCGTCAAGGTCAAGGACATGGTCAAGGTCATGGATGAGGAGGACCCAGTCCCGGCTCAAAACCACCACTAGTGTTCTCGTCTTGTGCGCAGTGATCAATCGCGCAGGTCGGTCACACTCACACCTAACCACACTTTCGCTCCGGTGCCAAGTACGGATGTAGAAAGTGACTTCAAAAATTAATTACTCAAAAAGTATTTTTCAAAACTGGAAAATACATACTCCATCAGAATAACACAACTATAAGCTGTGGAAAAATCATAGTATCTCTGCCCTTTGTGCTAAAAGGAAAGAGATGATTGAAGATTGAGAGACGAGTGCTAGAACAGTGCCATCTCAGTATCGAATCAAAATAGCCGAAAAACCACCTTTTTCAGGCTTGAAAATATTCAAATATATGTAAATATATAAGAAAACACAATATAGACTGCGCTACTACCAATACAAGAAGGAATAATCCGGGAAACTGGAAGAAAACCAAGGAAGAAGCGGACTCTGCTAAAGAAGCCACTACTTCCCATACATAAATCGGACTAAAAACCCACGAAAAACCAATAAACTGGACATTATATGGACAGTAATAGATACATAACAAAGTAAGCTACAAGAACAAGTACTTATTTAGTGGAAATCCAGAAAGAATCAAGGAAAAACTCAGGTTAGTGGTGCTCTCGTATCTAAGTGAGTACGCCGAGCATCACCCTAGAACTCCGTTCGAAAAAATTTTTCACGGACATATATTTATAACCTCGGATAGAGCCACGCCCACGCCCCTTTCTGACCGACAGGCCAATAGGAAGGGAGAGTTGGCAGTTAAATATTAAATCGCTACTGAATAGCGCATCAATCGAAATTTTTCAGGCGAACTGAGCAGATCGCCGAAAATGTAAATGAAAATGAATAAGGAAGCATTTCCCGATAGAACCTTTCCCGAATTGACAAGACGCAAAGTTCAAGAACCACCAATGTATCCGAGATTGAGACGGACATCGAAGATAATTGCCGATGATAGAAACTTTCACAAAAAAAATGAAATTACTGGAAAAACAAACATAATATCAGAGGAAGGTTCAGAAAAAGGAGGGGAGGCAGGTTCAGTACCCAGGACTTACAGTATGGGTGCCCAGCCACCCTCCTTGAACCAACCCTTCGATGGAAAAACAAACAATAGCATACTTTTCCCAGAATATGAAAAGTTCGAAGACGAATATTTTGCACATCTATCTGCAGAGACAGATAATGAACAAGAATTTTACATAGCCAAGTTCTCTCGCGATTACGAGAAAATACTTGAAGAACATAGGAAAAACAAAGCTAGATGTCCTGAAATCTGCCAGTCGGACGAATTGAAGGACACTACCAAAGAACATACAGAATATTCAAGCTCATCAGAAGATGGAAATACCGATGAAAAATCAAAAATCAGAGGAAAACCAAGAAAGAAAATCTTAAGAAAAAGGAAAATAAATATCATACACAATAGTTACGAATATACTGGAAATATCAAAAATAAAAATAATGGGAATAGAGATACAGGAGTAGGATCTACTTCCTGCACCTACCCCCCGAAGAAACAGCACGCCTTTGTCCTCAAAGGGATGGATAATGAACCCACCCCTGAGATGGTTGCAGAATGGCTGAAAAACGAACATAATTTGGAGACACATAAAATATACAGAATGAAAAAGACTGAGAGGCCCCTGTACCTGACTATCACGTATGGGGATGCCACCCTGTCAGCATTGAAGAAAAATATCAAATTTATCAATAATACAAGAGTCGACTGGGAAATAAGGAAACCAAATTTGGGCCTAATCCAGTGTAGAAGATGTCAGAAATGGGGGCATGCTGCCGCTAACTGTCAACTACCCCCAAAATGTCTAAAATGTGCAGAGGGGCACAGGTCCTATAATTGCACAAAAAGTCCTGATACTCCAGCGAAATGTGCGAACTGCTCCCTGGATCATCCGGCAAACCATAAAAAATGCACAGACTACCTAAACAGCCTGGCATTAAGTGAAAAACAGGCTCAAACGCACCCTATGAAGAGTCTGGAATACCAGAACAGTCAACAAACAAGAACATACAGAACGAGAACGGCCACTCACCCCCTGGGAGGCCAGGGTGAGGGCGCAACGCCGAAATCTCAAGAAAGAAGTAACAGGAGCACAGAAGCGGAAAGTCACCTGGGAGTGAATATAGGGAATGGCCCGCCCCCGCGATCATGTGCTGATAATACAAACTCATTCATGATAGACTTAACTCAAATCTTATGTAATCAATCAAAAATTTTATATGAATTGCATAATGCCGTACAGGCACTCACACAAATTATTTTACAGCACAACACTCAGCCCACACCTGTGGTCCCGGGGAATGCGTGGGGATGGAGGCAAGATATGCCAATGTTCCCTTGCATCCCCGTAGGGCTGCAGTCGGGGGTTGAGATTTGTTGAACTATAATACCACACAAAACAGCTGATCATAGCTATATACTCCAAAGTAACACTCAAAAGCACACAAAACGTTTATATTTCAAATGGCAAATGGTCTAGTGGTTTAGACGTTTGCCTTCAAACTCAAAGGACCGGGGTTCGAATCTCGAGCAAGTCAAATGAGAAAAATTCTTTTTTTAGTTTTTTTCTCATACTATTTCAAACTTTCAGCATCATTTGCCAACTCAAATATTTTTTACACAAATTACCACCCCCACAACCCTTACTACATAAACATTTTACCCAAAATACTTCAAAGTAATTTGTTGTTCAAATTGATTTTATAAGAATTAATTTGACATCCAAATTAACTTCACAAACATACGAGAAAAACCTTTTTAGTTTTTTCTCATTCTAACACAAATTTTACTCAAGAACCACCCTCACTACCCCCAATACTTCAAAGTAATTTGTCAATTCAAATTAACTCCACAAAACTTCTAATTTGTTATACAAATTAACTCCAAAAATCTTCTACACAAAATCCACCCCCTCCAAACTATCAACTACCCTCAAGGTAGTTTGCTATCTCAAATTAATTCCTCAAAACCGTTAATTTGTTAATTCAAATTAACCCCACAAACTTCAAATTAATTTGTAAAATCAAATTAAGTATTCAAACTAATTTGTAATATCAAATTAATTACTCAAACATTCCATTCAAACGGGAAAAGCTTTTTAGCTTTCTCATTACTCAAAATAACAAACCTTCATCCCCTCACCAGGTTTTTTGTATCAATACTTTTCCTGGAAAACTACGCATAACTCACACACTCAAATATAAAAACAAACTCATTCATAGAAAATCGAAAACTACCTCAAACTTTGGAATAAGTCGTTAGACAGGTGTCCGAAATATACTATTAAAATAATCATGTTCCTTCTGCATGCTCAAGAGAACAGCACAAAAATCAGCTGGGACGGGTCTATACCCTCGTAAGTGAGTAGGTAATAGCCCGTTTTTGGGCCGGGAAGCCCGTCTGGGAACGAACCGGCTCTCTCCGGATGGGGGTTGCGCGAACAACTTCCAACCGTAAATATGTATATAATGTAATTATGTAAATTTTAGTTAGTAATATAGATTAAGAACATGACATGTAACTTCTGAAAACTGAATAAAGACATTTTGAATTGAATTGAATTGAATTGGTTCTCGTCTCAATATTGACATAGAAATGGCTAAATTTATCACGGACATTCAAACATCCAGAGATGAGACGACCAGGATGATAGTGGTGCAAGCCGATCGAGATCCTCTTTCCATACACATCAGGAACCTAATATCACTCAAAAAGAGTGAGCGTAAAAAGTGGCAGCACACGGGTAATGCTACCCATAGAGATAACTTTAGAAGTGTAGCCAATATAGTACGCAGGGAAATAAAGCGCTTCAATGATGATGTATGGCAAAGGAAACTTGAGAGGCTTGACGTGAGGGACAACTCTCTATGGAATATGTCAAAACGCGTCAAAAAGAAATATGAACCGATGCCTACCATAGAGAGTGGTTCAACACGGGCGATGTCCAATAGTGAAAAGGTGGAACTGTTCGCGGAGTACTTCCACAATGTCCATGCTACTCTGCCGGATGTTTCAGACCCCCAGAGAATGGATACAATTATAGCTAATGAAATCTCAAAAATAGATTGCATAAAAATCAATCCGAGAACATAAGCTAGACTTATTACAAACTACGAAGAGGTCTCTGAAATAGTCGGCAGACTAGCCAAAAATAAAGCACCTGGGCCGGACGGCATTGATGCAGTTCTACTCAGGAACCTACCAAGAAAAGCAATAGTACAGTTGATGTATATGGTTAAGGGCATAATCAAAGATCAACACTACCCAGAAATTTTGAAGGAAGCTCTGATAATCCCAATCCCGAAACAAGGGAAAGATAAATCTAAAATAGATGGCTACAGGCCCATATCACTACTGAGCACTGTGGCCAAAGTTATTGATAAAATCTTGCTTAAGCGTTTTGTTCGTCTGGAGGAAAGGATGAAAATCATCCCGGAGGAACAGTTCGGATTCAGGAGGGGTAGGTCAACTACCTCGCAAGTAGTCCGAATTGTCCACGGAGTGAAGGAGTCCTTCCACCAGGGACAAAACACGGTCATGGTCCTGTTGGACATGAAGAAGGCCTTCGATACAGTCTGGACCGAAGGCTTTATCGCGAAAATGGTTAAGGCACGCATGCCCTTATATATGGTAAAAATATTAGACTCCTATCTCAGTCAACGGAGTTTTAGGGTCAAAATAGAAAATACCAAATCAAAAGTGTATTCGGTCGGAGCGGGTGTCCCACAGGGCTCCTGTCTCTCCCCGCACTTATACTCTCTTTATACACACGACCTTCCTATGTTTGCCCAGACGAATGTTGCCGTATACGCAGACGATACTGCAGTGTACGCGCATTCGTTTGCGAGCGAGGTGGCAGCGAGAAAAGTAGAGGTCCACCTCAATAGGAGGATCGTGCCGTATTTAGAGAGAAATAAGATAATGCTTAATACAGACAAAACCGAAATTATTAACTTTAACAGGAAGAAAAAGAATATAAAAATATTTAGGAAGCTCAGAATTAAAGATACTAACATTGAAGAGTCGGAGTCCGTGAGATATCTGGGGGTACTCCTGGACAAGCGACTAACATTTCATAAGCACGTAAATCTGGCAATTCAGAGGGCATCGGCTGCAGTAAAGCGGATGTATCCTCTGATTGCCAGAAACTCAAATCTAGCACTAGAAAATAAGCTAATGATTTACAAACAGATCATAAGACCTGCAATGCTATACGCTTGTCCAGTGTTCTGCAGCCTGCCCAAAACAACATTGTTGAAAATGGACAGGATGCAGAACAAGGTGCTCCGTATCGTCACGAATAGTGACCGATACATCCGGCTGGATACACTCAGAGATATAACAAATATACCAAGTATCTTCGAATATATTGATCAAATATCATATAAATTTTACAAATATTTTCTCCCTAAGAGTCCGTTGACCAGAGAGATTACCGGCGTTAGAGCCTGTCACAACTCCCCCAGAAAACATGGGGGATTAATTTACCAAGCTCTAGACCTTTTCCACGAAAGGCCTATAAATCAACCATAACATCTCACAAGAACAGCTAACAATGATTAATCATTAAAACAATTGTCTCTAAACCAGTTTTTAAATCTTCTTTTTCTGGTAAAACGAAACTAATAAACTTACCACAAAATAACTTTTAATAAATCAAATTCCTTGGATCATCCTGCAAAAAACAATTAAAATACTCGTATAGGTGAGTAGGAGATTTAAGCCGGTTCTGGCTCTCCCCCCACCACTATGACGTCACGTGTGACCTTGAATAGTTGCAGGTGTGCAATGTGTGTGTTTGACCTTGAGATTTGACTTTGAGATTTGTCATTGAGTTTTGATATTGGGTTTGGTCGACTTTGAGATTCGACTTGACCTTGAATATGACCTTGAGATTCATAACATTAAGTTTTGAGTTTGAGATTTGACCTTGAGTTTTGATGTTGGGATTGTTTCGGCAACCAAAAGATTTGATCTCGATGTTTGTTTGACCTTGACTAAAGTTGTGGTGTAGGCATACATATTCTGTGTAGTCATGACCTTCATGAATCCTTGTACTCTCCAAGCGAGGAGGGCGTTTGTCCTGTGAGAGAGCTAAGAGTGAACTGCGAGTATTGATGAGTGAGTTGAATATCAAGAGAATCTCCTCAAAATCCATACAGATTGCGCATCGCATCGGACTTGTTGTATGGTGGGGGTATTTCACTGAAATATTCCAGGAGAAGAGTATTTCGAATCAGTGTCTCCTCCAGTGAGCTATTGAAAACAAGTCGGTGAAATGTATTCGTGTGATTGTGGTGGAGCTTTCACCCGTAGTGATAATCTTCGTCGACATCAACGGGAAACTTGCCAGGGAGGTCCTTCAGTGAAACGAGTTAAATTGAACAATGGCGATGACTCACCACCTGCACCACTCTATACATGTAATTGTTGTAATGTGACATTTCCATATTGTCAAGTCAACTCCCACAATAGAACACTCGCACACAGGACGAATTCATGTGTTCACTTGGGAGGTGGTGTACACCTCATTAAAAATGCATTCAAGTGTCGCATTTCCAGCTACAGAGTATCTAGTGAGAATATGTATACAGAGTATGCACCTTTTTTCAACGATATCAAGCATAAAGTACTCGAGCTATTGGAAAAAAACATCAAACTACACAACTCCATCAAGGTCAACATGGAAGTGTTTGGAAGTTATGTCATTCAAACACAGGAATTGACAGATATAAAATCATTCAATTCTCCCAACCGTATAGCAGATCGATCAACTGATTTGAATGGATTATTTGATGCGTTTCGTGACATTATAATTGCCCAAAGTACGGAGTTTGAGGAGCGTGATTCAGGTTTGTAGTTATAATTGTTGCAAATGATGAAAGGTTTAATGAAAGTAATTTTTCAGGATGGAGTTGCGAGAAAATTATGTTCCTTGAGGTGAACATAAACAAATACAGTCCACTTGGTGGATCATCATACATGAAACTTCCCGAATTCATTGAGAGAAGAAAAGGTGTTGTCAACTAAAAAATGAAGACCAATGCTGCTTTGCATGGGCCGTGACATCTGCATTATTCCCCACTAATAATAATGTATCGGAGGTGTCATCCTATCCACATTATGATACTGTCTTGAATGTAACAGGTATGGATTTTCCAGTGAAATTACGTGATATAAAATGTTTGAGTATTTGAATGATATTTCAGTCAATGTTTATGGTTTGGAATCTAAGATTGAGAATAAGAGAGTCAAATATGAGGGGATTGAGAAAACTCAGAAGACATGTCAATTTATTGCTTATCACAGATGAGGTGGGAAATAGTCATTATTGTTGGATAAAAGATCTCTCAAGATTGGTGTCAAGTCAAATTTCAGCTCATGAACACAAAAAAATTCTGTGATGGATGTTTATTGTATTTTTCGAATGAGCGATTACTGTTGCGTCACCAGATGCACGATTGTAATCATGTATGTACAACAGTACCGCAAACTGATTTCAGAATAAATAAATTTGGGAAAATGGTTACCGGTAATACATTAATGTT